>OY294056.1:4800000-6046964 GCA_958510865.1 Myrrha octodecimguttata | reverse complement strand
TTTTTCGAATCAAGTGACCATATACGATCCCAACAGAATTTCGTTAAGAGTTGCGTATTGTTGTGCTCCAACTAACTGCCAAGTCTCAATCCAACCGCTCTAGTAGTTCCTGAAATACCAACTCGCTATAACTCCCAAAGCATTAGACCTATTTGCGTCATTAACGAACCAGAAACCAGAAGTTTCAAGTCGCAAGATTTCTTCGTTTGACAGTTTTCGCATACACGGTCGGCCGGCCGGCCGGACAGCATGGATTTTGACACCGGATCTCTCATCAGTGAGTCCAACCTAGTAATTTGAGACCATTTTCATCTCAATCATTGAAAATTAGACATTTAGACAAAACGATAGCACGCTGTTCCCCTAGAACATGCGTGCCAAAACCGGCGTGAAGCTTAATGCAATAATCCTAGGTAATTGAATCAAAAAAACAATATATAATCTCAGGAAATGCTGAAGGTATATACGAATCATTCCAACCAAATTTTAGCGTTGAGTACAGACTTCCGAATCCATGGTATTTCTGATTTCTAGAAACACTTTTTCACTTCACTGATATAATTTTGTTCATCGAATTCATCAGATTTATTTCATTACTTGATGATAGCATTCATTGAACGAAAGGAAGAATTTTCATCAAATCTCGCTTACAATATTATATAGGTATCATGTTTGAATTGAACTGCATTCTGCTAGGGAAATTGCAAGATTTCACCTAAACTCTTTCATGTATTACCCTCACCTCATATTACAGTAGTTATTCTAATTGAATAGAAATATTAACAGTTTTCTTGAAAAAATTCCTAATTAAATAATGTTAAGAGTTATATATTTCCTGGAATTGTTTCGATAGGAAGTAGAACATTCGAATTGAACATAATATGAATTATACGGTATCTCATTGCTCATTCATTCTATTGTTTCTAATGGTTTAGGTGATTGATTTCATGAATTTTTTCTCTATAATGGTTGAAAGGCTATTACTTACAAGTGACATTTTTCGTTATGAATGTTGAATGTTCTTATTGCAATTGATGGTGGTTTTATAGTTATTTTCATGAATGAGCATGCAGGAGTTACAACAAAATTATAATGGAATGTTTGAAACCTTTTCATAACAGTCGAGCTGAAATCATATCGTCATTTAAGAGCATATTTGGTAAATGATTGCAATAGGAATACATTATTTGGTCTCAGATGATGAAATTACTTTTTTCCTATCACTATATTTTATTGAAGATTGAGGGTTTCGTAGTACTACTACATTTTCAAACTAGAGTTTTTCAAGTTGTGTACCAAGGTATTCAAATGTCTTCTGTAGGCTAATTTTTTGTAAATATCGTTAAGTTGGTAGTTTGACAGGTCAGTCTGTTCGCTTAAAAATTTTACTGCCGAGTTATTCGGTTACTTTTATTCTTCTTTCTTCCAACCAGTTCATATACATGAAATAATTCCAGTAAGAGAAACTAGTTAATTCAACCTTCGCCAGGTCTTTGGAGTTATTGAATTAACATATCTTCACAAATTCATTTTCCGGCCGGCCGTAGACACGATAACTGTCGAACGAAGTGAGCTAGCGACTTGAAACTTTCAGGGTAGGTCGCGCATTGGAATGCCGCGGTTAAGTTCGTTAATGGGCCAAATCGATCGAATAGTTTTGGAGTTATAGGCATTTGAAGTTTTGAAGTTATTTATTTTTTATTTCAGAAACTACTTGAGCGATTGGATTCAAACTTGGCAGTTTGGTGGAGTATAACGACGCGCAACTTTGAGCCAAATTTCGTCAAGATCATATTGTCAATAAATTAAAAAAAAAATTTTTTTCGAAATTTTTTTACAAAAAATTTTTTTTTTCGGAAACCATTCATCATATCCAAAAAAAATTATACTCACACTTTGACCTTCTAATTTCACAGCAGTGTACTAAATTTCAGCTCGATACGATCATAAGTTTTGGAGATATCGGGAAAAAATATGTCAAATTTCGAGGTTTTCTTCTCGATATCGTTGATTTTTTTGGTATTACTCGAGAAATACTGATTCAGTCCTGATTAAACTTCACAGCTAGTTTTAAGATGCTGGAAGACAACTTTGTGCAAAATTTCGTGATAATCGGGTTATTAGAACAATTTGAAAAAAAAAATTTATATGATTTTTTCATCATATCATCCTCATTAAATTCTGTATGAAACTTCGAACTGTTATTTTCGATGAAGTACTGGATTTCAATTCGATCTGGTCTGTATTTTTGGAAATATTGGAAAAATAAAATTTTGATTGGGTATATCTACGGAATCATTGGGTGGATTTTACCCATTCACGAATTCGGCCTTCGTAATTAAGGTCCAAACCTTCTCTACAAATATCGAGTTTCTAAGTTGTTTCTTTCGGAAGTTATTGTGTTTACGCAGTCGGCCGTTAGGCTGACCGTAAATACAATAACTTCCGGAAGAAACGACTTAGAAACTCGATATTTGTAGAGTAGGTTTGGGGCTTAATTACGAAGGTCGAATTCGTGAATGGGTAAAATCCGCCCAATGATTCCGTAGATATACCCAATCAAAATTTTATTTTTCCAATGTTTCCAAAAATACAGATCAGATCGAATTGAAATTCAGTACTTCATCGAAAATAACAGTTCGAAGTTTCATACAGAATTTAATGAGGATGATATTATGAGAAAATCATATAAATTTTTTTTTTCAAATTGTTCTAATGACACGATTATCACGAAATTTTGCATAAAGTTGTTTTTTAGCATCTTAAAACTAGCTGTGAAGATTAATCAGGACTGAATCAGTATTTCTCGAGTAATACCGAAAAAATCAACGATATCGAGAAGAAAACCTCGAAATTTGACATATTTTTTCCCGATATCTCCAGAACTAATGATCGTATCGAACTGAAATTTGGTACGCGCGCACGTTCAAATTCGTTGCTGAAGCGGTCATCTACATTGAACATGCGCGCAAAAGTTGCTGCCTTCACGGCAGTGCTTTTTGAACTTTTTATTATGTTACCGTTTTCTAAAGTTTTTGAATTCAATCACTGTATCCCAGTTGATATAATAATTTGTCATTGAATATATGATACGTATATCGTAAGATATCAATATAGAAAGATAAGTAAAGGTTTTACAGAGAAATCTGTATTTTTTCAAGAACTGTTCCATCTAATCAATGAATTCGTTCATTACATATTCCTATCTCGTTCAGAGTTGAATACTCGAAACAAAGGGTGTAGTCAAAATCCCGAAGTGTAATGATACCTTTTTTTTCATTTCGGCGCTGGCTCCGAGTTGTAAATGAGTTAAGTAACCATATTTTCAATCATTTCAATATTTCTGGGATATGTTAAGACCCTCACGATATTGGAGTATAATGTTGAAATGAATGCATTAAAAAAATTCTCGAAGTCTGTTGGTTCGAAAATTCCTGTAACTGTTGAAAATCTTTCAAGACATCTTTTATTTATTTTACAGAGTTTTCTCATATACAGAGCGCTTCAAAATTATGGAATGGATTTGAGATCTTAGGGATCATTTTGCCTGGCACTCTTATTTTTTAACTTCCGATATTCCTGAGCTTAATCTTGACCTTCAGGGAGTTGACTGGGACTCAGTTTTTCGGGACCAGTCGGTTGACGGTATGTGGAAGTCCTTCTCTGAAATATTGCACTCCTTTGTATCCAAGCACACCCGCGTCGTAAATAACTCTGTCTTTCCATCGAAACCATGGATAACTTCGAATCTTCGAAAGATGATCCGATTGAAGAGGACCCTCTGGCAACGGTACAGACGCAGCAGAACTGAAAATGATTACAATAATCATAGAAATTACTCTAAAGATCTGAGAACCAGGCTCACGCAAGCAAAGCGAGAATATGAAGCATCACTTTTGAGTGTCCCGGATGGCAGAAAGAAATTTTTTAAGTATGTTCGAGGCTGCCTTAAAACAAAAGTCTCTACTCCAATAGTGCGCGATGCCGCTGGAGAATTATGCGCGGATAACAGACGCTCTGCTGAGGTTTTGGCAGATTCCTTCGCCTGGTCTTTTACTGAAGAACCTCCCGGTCCACTTCCGACCATATCATTGCCAAGATCTATAGAAAGTTTAGAGCAGATGTATTTTTCTGAAGGTGATGTAGAAAAACATTTGCTGGATTTGGATGTCTCGTCTGCTCCTGGCGCTGACAAGATATCGCCATATGTCTTGAAGAACTGTGCTCAATCTCTTGCTCTGCCCCTCTCTTTAGTCTTCAACCGCTCTTTCACCACGTCAGTTCTATGTGCGTGTGGGTGAGTCTTTTTCAACTTCAAGGCCCGTTTTGAGTGGCGTTCCCCAGGGATCAGTATTGGGACCACTTTTGTTCCTTTTGTACACATCTGACTTGCCTGGGTTGGTCAAATCCTGTATCTCCATGTTCGCTGATGATACAAAAATATATGCTACGCCTGGAACTAATGGTGATTGCCTTCAGGAAGATTTGTACACCATCCAGAGGTGGTGCAATGACTGGCTCATACCCCTCAATATTGATAAATGTACTGTCTTACACATGGGAAGGAGGAATCCTAGACAGAGATACACAATTGATGGTGTCACACTATCGCAATGCTCCAGTCACACTGATTTGGGTGTCACCATATCGGAAGATCTCAGTTGGTCGGATCATATACAGTCTACCTGTTCCAGAGCCTCCAGAATTTGCTATCTGCTGGAGAGAGTGTTTGGAAGATGTTCCATCAATACATGCCACTCCTTGTACACGACTTATGTGCGACCAATATTGGAATACGCTGGACCTGTTTGGGATGCGAGACTGGTTCGTGATAGAACTGCCTTGGCAAATGTCCAGAGGAGGGTAACAAGAATGGCTTTTGGTGTCGACCGTCCCAGTTACGAAGATCGGCTTAGAATGATGGAATTGCCCCGTTTTGAGGATCGTCGAATGCGTGGTGACCTCATTACAACATATAGAGCCTTGAGGGGTCTATTTGGTGTTGAACTTACCAGCTTATATCAACTCAATCCCGATCAGCGTCTTAGAGGTCATCAGTTCAAGGTTTATCGCGAGAATTTTCATTGCGCAGCGAGAGAAAGTTTCCTACCTAATCGAGTTTTCCACGCCTGGAACCAGCTACCCTCGGTAGTAGTGAATAGTGGTAGTGTGAATTCCTTTAAGAACAATTTGGACCATTTTATTTCTCTTTAGTTAGATGGATGAAGTTTCACTCTGTATCTGTTGTCCATTTATATGTATACTGAGTTTTATAGATTTCAATCTTAACTCTTATCTTCAATAAATAATAATAATAATAATAATATTTTGGCGCCCCTACGGAGCTTGCGCCCGTGGCAAGCGCCACCTTTGCCACGCCCTAGATATGGCCCTGGTGTCTTTGTTCTTCTTCTCTTTATTATCTCATTATTAAATTGATCGTTATAACGTGTTGACGTACTTTTTCCTTTTCGATTCGTTGGGGTTTTTCAGCGCTATCAAGCATCCCTTTTTCAGTCTATTGTGCGAATTTCGTATCCCAGGGTGTGAAATGCTCGAGTGGAGTAATTGTGATTGTTATTGGACCCTTATTATAATTATAATAATATAATAATTTAATTATCGTGGCAAATAAACAAACAATTCCATTTCGATATCGGGCGAAACAGCTGTTACTCTCGCGCTCTTATCGGTCAACGCATTGGTACATCAGTGTTGCCACGTGTACCGAATTTTACTAGAGGTAATTACCGGAATACATCGGAGTTGCCACGTATACCCAGTCGAATTTGGAATAGGGAATTCCTGAAATCATGCATTCTACTCAATGTTATTGCTGCATGAGACACTATGAAGATCACTTGGTGCTCACATGTACTGTATGCTGTCATAAGTTTGGAAACAGCTGTGTAAGTATGTCTTCCTCAGATGTAAGAGTTATTAACTCGAAGAAGTCGATAAATTGGAGTTGCAAGAGCTGTGAAAACGTCGGAAGTGACGTAAATTCTTTGAGGGCGGTCATCGTATCATTGCAGGAACAAATAAAGCAACTCAATGAATGTGTTCAGTCAGTTATGGATCGGAGTACGAAGACGTCGGTGTTGGATGGAAGCCAGTTTGAGGAGGTGATTGGGGAGGTTGAAGACCGCATGGAAAGGAAAGATAACATTGTGATCTATGGTCTACCAGAGCTACCCAGTGGACTAACTAGGGAAGCCAGGCTGGCGAAGGAGTGTGGGAATGTTGTGAAATTGTTGACGACAATCAGTCCGGATTTCTCTGCTGGCGAACTCAACTTACATCGTCTGGGGAAGTTCAATCCAGCCTCCCCTAGAGCTCGCCCAATTAAGGTCAGGATGGAAAATAGAGCACAGGTAATCAGCTTCTTGAAAAAGTCCAAACAGTTGAGGTCATCTTCTGATTACTCTGGGATATCACTTTCAATGGACAGGACACACCGGCAGATGAAGTATTACGACGAGGTGAAGTCTGAGGTTGCGAATCGCAAGAAAAATGGTGAAAATGTGGAACTTCGTTTCAATCGAGGTGTGCCGTCGGTTAAGACTTTAAACTAGTTCGACCCAGTTGCAGTGATTCGTTTTCCTGTTACTACCAGAACGTCCGTGGCTTGAATTCAAAGACTCATCAGTTTCTGTGTGCGATGACTTGTTGTGATTTTGACATTGTTCTTTTTACTGAGACTTGGTTGCAGGATTGTGTTGGTGAGACTGAATTGTTTCCTTCCTATTATAATGTCTATAGGCATGATCGTGATCTTCATGCTAGTGGATGTAGCACTGGTGGTGGGGTAATGTTGGCTGTTCATGATAGGTATCGGTCGGAGCGTATTGACCTGACAGCGTTGGAGGGTGTAGTTCCTTGTATTGATGTGGTGGGTTGTAGAGTTTTGCTTCCAGGATTCACGTATTCTATAATTGTGCTTTATATCCCACCAAATGTAGATAAAGATTCTTTTGAAGTGTTTTTTGACTCATTGCAATGTATTGATGCTCTCATTGGTACAAAATTAATCATTATGGGTGATTTCAATGCTCCTTCGTTTGTTAATTCAGATTCTATGGATAGCAAAAATTTAATAATCAGGTCATTTTCAAATGTACTCGACTTGAAACAATTTAATACAATAACTAATACAAATGGGAGGATGTTGGACTTATTGTTTTCTAACTTGCAGTGTGATATTCGTGGTGATGATTTCAAAGTCGTTGATGTTGACCCCCACCACCCACCGATACATTTCACTTTCAGATATGAGGGGCCGATTGGGGTTCCTTTGCAATCCAATATGAATAGATGCAACAATGAATATAATTTCAGGAAAGCTGATTTTCCTCTACTCTACCGCATGGTTTTCGAGGCTGATTGGGAATCGATTTTTTTGGGGATTGATCACCCGGACGTTGTGATAGGTTCTATACTGCGCTCAACAATATTTTTGATAAGTGTGTCCCTCGAAAGTTAATCAAGAAGCGTCAGTTTCCATGTTGGTTCACACCTGAGATAATCAATTATATTCGCTTGAAAGAAAAGGCATTTAAAAATTATAAAAAATTCAATACTGATTTCTATTATAGAAGATATAGATCCTTGCGCAATATTGTGAAATCGAAGATAGATGCGGCCTATCATGATTTTCTTCACGAGTCGGAGCAGAAGATTCATGAGGATCCGAAAAGTTTCTGGAAGTTCGTACAGTCCAAACGGGGTACCTCCAGGTTGCCAGCTCAGATGCGAGATGACTTGCGATGCTACGAGGGAACACAGGAAGTTGTGAATGCCTTCGCCGAATATTTTAGTTCGGTATTTGAGGTGTCTGAAGCCGTCAGTAGCCCATCGGGTGTTCCCCGGTTGGTTGCTTCTTGTGTAACTGTTGACAACATAACTGAGGTCGATGTAATAAAAGCTAGTAAAAAGCTGAAATGTGGACATACAGCAGGGCCGGATGGTATTCCTTCTTTCTTTGTGAAGGATACCATTGGTAGGTTGGCGAAAACTTTGGCAGTGCTATTCAATATGATAGTTAATACTTCTGTGTATCCGTCCCTCTGGAAAGTGGCAAAGATAATACCTATTTTGAAGACTGGAGATAAAGCCATGATCAAGAATTATCGACCGATAGCCTTGTTGTCAAATTTCTCTAAGATCCTGGAAATAATTATGTACAACAAAATGTTCCCACATGTCAAAAACCAGATAAGTCAAGAGCAGCATGGTTTTATGCCTGGGAGATCATGTGTAACAAATTTGGCTACGTTTTCTCAATTTCTATTTGAAATTTTGGACGATTCCGGTCAGGTTGATGTCATCTACACGGATTTCCAGAAGGCCTTCGATAGAGTGGACCACCAGATTTTGCTGAATAAGTTGGAGTATAGATATGGGTTCAGTACGCGGTTGATATGTCTTCTTAGGTCCTATCTGTTGCATCGCAGGCAGTTTGTTTTTGTAGAAGGGTTTCGTTCTTTCGAGTATTTGTCTGTGTCTGGTGTGCCCCAGGGGTCTAATCTTGGCCCACTTCTGTTTCTACTGTTTGTCGATGATTTGATTTGTGTGATTGATGTGATGAGGCTGCTGTTTGCGGATGATTTTAAGATCTTTCTCAGGGTGACTTGTGTACAGGACTGTTTTAGATTACAAAGGGCATTACTAGAATTATTGAAATGGCGTGAGAATAATGGTTTAAAATTGAATTTGTCTAAGTGTCATATCATTTCTTTTACAAGAAAGACGGAACCCATTTTTTTTGGTTATTCTGTGGGAAATGTAGGTTTGTTGAGAGTGAATATTGTTAGGGATCTGGGAGTTCTGTTTGACGGTGAGATGTCATTTGTTCCTCATATTAATGACCTGCTGAGTGCTGCTTTTAAGTTGTATGGCTTCATAGTTAGAAATGCAAGACATTTCCAGAATTCAGGAACACTTGTTCTCCTATTTAATGTCCTGGTGAGAACTAAACTTGAGTATGCCGCTCTTATATGGCAGCCTATATATTCCTGTCACCTTCAGCGTTTGGAGTCAGTTCAGCGGAGATTTTATAAATTTCTCTCATACAGAGAGGAAGGTGTCTATCCCTCGAGAGGTGCTGACCATGCTGTACTCTTGTGTAAGTTCGATGCTGTCTCTCTGGCTGATCGGCGAGGTTTGCAGGCGGTCATCTTTCTATATAAGTTGATTCACGGTGGTGTTGATTGTCCATACCTACTGGAGAGGCTCAACTTTTATGTTCCAAGGGCCAACATGAGATCTAGGCCTTTGTTTTATTTGGTTCCCCGTAGGAATAATTGTATGATTCGAACACCCATTCAACATATGTGTAGCCTAATGAATAACTTGTGTGAGACCTGTGATATTTTCGTTGATAATTTGAACACTGTAAAACAGAAATTTCTGAGTTGTAGAATATAATGATCATTTATTTTTGAGTTATTAATTAAAACTTTATTTTGTTAATTTTTCTGTAATTGGGTTTTTTTACCTGTAGAAAAATAAAGCTGTTTATTTATATTATTATTTATTATTCTCACTTTTTCCTGTAGCCGGTGAAATAATATTATCTTTTTCGACTTGAATTTGTTCGATGTCAAATTATTCTATAACTTTTATTTCTTTGACCGTTCCATAAACTTTTTGCGTTCATGTCAGATATCTACGTTTTAATTTGTTTATTTATTTTCAATTTATAATTTTATTCTTCAAATACACCACTTCTAATTGAATGAAGTAAAACGTCACTTGGGTTGAAGGATATGTAAAAGGGGAAATTTTCTAGAACTGAGGGACAACATCGTTTTCTGTTTTTGATTCACATTTGTTTTGCTAGTCACCTTAATATATTTTGTCACGAGAATCTGGAAACTTTATTGGTTGTCGCAAAAAAAATTTTGCTCCGTAAGTAAGTATTTTATTTATTATCGTTCACTTATATCTCGAAAACTCATCAAACATGTTTCAAACATTAGTTACATGCCTGTATTCTGAAGATTGCCGTTGAGGGCCGAAACATGTAAAGAAGGCAGTAAAATAGAATAAAACACGAAGCTCATTTTTCAGTTGGAGTTTTTAGACTGTCAAAACCCTTTTTCTAGTTGGAAGATTGTAGACATATGTGAAATAAGCGTTTATTTCGATCGCATCATATACAAATGTGGATAATTTTTGCGAGCTGAGGATATATGTTTCAGAATTCATATTTCAATCTTTAATTTCTAGTGTAGTTCTCGAATATCATATGAAAATATTCTTATCAATCACCATCTAAACCATCCATAAAAGTATCTACTGTGTGAAATCTTCACAAGCTAAATAAAACATCGCGAGATTTCTGGGAGTACGACATGCGATATTTTCAGGAAATGCCCTTGGCGAAAATATACGGAAGTACAGAGATATTAACATGTAAATAGTATTTCTGGTAAGTTTTCTGATGATAATTTTAATGATTTTGTGCTGACTTCTGCGGGGTTGCCATGTTAAATTAGCAGAATTAGCAGACAGCATTTTGCCGACTCAGATCAGAAATCCTTACGATTTCAGGGAATATACCTAAGGTAAGGATTTACAGATCTACTTTACCAAGGATCCGCGAAATGGCGGGTTCCGTGATCAAGACTACCAGGCGATAACGAGCGCTTGGATTGTCGGTTCTTACGTCTGGTGGTTAAATGACTTCGAGTATTGTTTAGCGCAGTCGGAATTTATATTCATTCGTTTTTCGGATATGAATGAGATCCGCCAGATGGCGAGATCCGTGAATAAGATATACCAGACGAAATCGTAATATGAGCGCTTAGATTGTCGGTTCTTACGTCTAGAGGTCAGATGGCTTTGATGAATATTGATTTGTATTTCGGAAATGAATGTAGATTAATTATCGGTTCTCGGAAAAATATATCCATATTACTATGATGGGTATATGGAAACAAAATATTGATTTGGAATCCCTGTTAATATTTGAATGAGAAATGTGCTGATGCGATTTCTTGAGGAAAAACAACGGATCTCAGATTGGTCGATATTCTGACGTATCTGTTGTGAAAAATTTGAAGTAGTTTCGATTAAATTTTGGATATTCTGTTTTCTTCTGACAATTCTCGAAATTCTCACACTCGCATAATTTTGTACAAGTTTGCCGTTGTCTAACCGATACTGGTAGTGAGTTTCAATCCAGAAATGATAATGATAATGTGAAAAAGAGAGTTTCCTTTGCGATGAGTGAAGTAATAAATGCTACTTAATTAGATTCGTTTCGTTATCAACTGGTAAACTAATCGACAACTACTTTTAGTCTAAAACCATTGTATAAGGAAGTTCTTCATTCAATAACAGAACTATAAATTTTTTAGACACCTCTTACTTGTTAATACAGGTTTCAACCTGAAATGCATTTACACCTCCACCGAATGTATAAAAACGCCGTGATTTTGTACCACAAAATTTTTCATCATATCCTTCCGGAAAATCCGGCACCATAAAAGCCAGTAACAATATAGGATTGAGTCAATGTGAATCATGTTTTAACTGATTTGTTTTTGGTATGTTTGCCGATTATCCTATTGGTTTCTAGGAAGCCTCTCCGAAGTTATTTATTTCGTTCTTATGAATCAAACACATATTTTGCCTATGTATAAATAGTGGACAACGAAATGAAATTATCTATAATTTCTCTTTGTTTAAACTACTCACGAGGGATATGGTAAAAATTCTCCTCATATTCGGGATAACTTCAGGAACGAAGACGATATTCCGTTGTTGTTGCACTCGGGATGATCTTTGGAGCTCGCATTGCAAATTTTCTATTCTGGTTATGTCTGTGATAACTTTAGCAACTCACATTGCGAATTTCTTACTCTGGTTACCTCTGGGAAGACTTAAGGAACTCGCATTGCGAATTTCCCTTTCTCGTTATGCCTGTGATGAGTTTAGGAACTCGCATTGCGAATTTCCTATTCTGGTTACATCTGAGATGACTTCAGGAACTCGCATTGTGAATATCTAATTCTAGTTACGTATGCGATAACTTAAGGAGCTCGCATTGCGAATTCCCAAATCATGTTGTGTTTGTGATCACTTCTGGAAATCAGTTGAGGAGTTCGCTTGAAAGCCGGATTAGGACTCCTCAGATATCTCGCCGGGAAGTTTGTGTTACTTGGGCTACATATATTCCTATATATTATATATAGTTACAAACAGAAAAGAAGGTATATTATCAAAATATGAACAAGTAGTGGTTGATACAGGAGTGCCTCAAGGAAGTATATTGGGTCCCCTACTATTCATTCTCTTCATAAATGATTTGTGTCTGCTGAATTTTTGTTCGTTATTATCACATGTTTTGTTGATGATACCAATAATTTATTGGAGGGTAGAAGAAATTTTTAGTATAATTAAGAACTGGCTTTTTTCCAATAATCTTCTGATGAATGAAGCCAAAACAACAGCACTTGTTTTCAGCACAGATAGGTCTCGTAAAAGAGGTAGATACCATTCTACTTGGAGATCACTTTGTAGTTCTTGGGTATATATGTAGATAAATTTCATTAAATAGCGATGTTTTGATATTCATTAATACAATGAATTGTTCAGCTACTTATTACCGGCGTCATAGATAAATAAATAGTGTTCCATTATATTGATGAACCCGGTCGTTTGACCGATTTTAATTTGAACCTACATTAATTCAATGTACGTTTTCATTACATTTACGTACTTTTTTCGACTTCCACTTCCTCTAATTTGGTGAATTACGAACTTGTATCTATTTCTAATCAGAAATGTCGGCTCCTAGCGTTTTTTAACCTATTTTCTCCTGAAAAAATTTTATTCATTAACCACGCAGTCATTTTGCCAAACGTTTATAATTTTTTAATTTTTCCACCGAAAATGGTTTCAAATGAGTGACTGATGAGGAAATTCGACGTCATATTCGCTTCTTTCCACCCATCTGGCCTTCCTGCCCACGCTGTCTTCAGAAAGGAAATTGCTAGCCACTGGAAACTTTCAGAGTAAGTTATGCATCTGAAGGCGACGTAAAAGGTATAAATGGGCCGAATCGGCCAAATGGTTTCGGAGTTATGGTCAATTTGATTTGTCAGGCTATTCCCTCAATATCACAGGAATTGCTGTCGTGATTGAATAGAAGCTTGATGTTTACTCGTGGGAAAATTGTCGAAAATGTTTCAATTTATTACTGCAACTATCTATCAGATTTCAATGACATTTGGCTGGGGTTTGCTTGATGTATAATATATAACAACAGTGTTCCAAATTTCAGCTCGATCTGATAATCATTCACGGAATTATGAGAAAAAATATGTGAAATATCTCAAGAAAAACTGCCTTTGCAAACGATTTGCCCAAGCACGTAAAAGCTGCTGAAATCACGTCACTACTTTTCTCGCGTTTTTGTTCTGGTTACCGGCATACTGTCGTTCTGTCTAAATATCTATAATTTCAGAATTAGGAGCCCAACAATTGTCTCAAACGACTAGATTGGACTCACTGATTTCGAACCGGTGTCGAAATTGATTATGTCCGACTGGCCTAGTACACGATATCTGTTGAACGGAGCAAGCTAGCGACTGGAAACCTTCTGGTCGCACATCAGAATGCGGTGGTTGAGTTTCGTTCAAATCGGCCGCATGATTTCAGTCTTTTGAACTTTTGAGATTATTTCCTCAGAACCTTAAGAACTATTTGAGGGATCGGATTGAAAAATGGCGGTTATTTAAAGCCTACAGACGCACAAATGACTGCAAAATATTGTTGGGATCGTATGGCTGTTCAACTGAAAAAAAATTTTCGTTATTTTTTTTCCAAAACTTTGTTCCGATTCCGAAAAGATTTTGCACGGACCGCCAACTCCATAGCTTACATGGGTGCACCAAATTTCAGTTTGACACAGTTTGATGAGAATTTTCTTCTATTATCCGACAATTTTCTTCGAATTTCTCATTGTTTTTTTGAGAATTCTCTTCCACTTTCTCATTGATTTTCTGAGAATTTTCTCTCATTTTCCGTGAATTTTCTTCCATTTTCCGTGCATTTTATTTCATTTTCTCATTCATTTTACTCAAAAATTCCAATATCACCTGCGTCTCCATTGCTTTCTGAAGTCTTGAGGTTACTGGCATAAATTTGAATCGATAGAATTCATTTATTCAACCAAGCGATGTGAACCGCACACTTGACATTAATGTGAAGTATTCTTGATTTGTCAAAACGTTCAGAATAATAAAACTATTTATTCACACGTATCTACACTAATAACAAATATCTCAACAACTAATTATATTAAAGTCTATGCACAATTTATTTCCACTGATCACTTTTCGCTTCGAATATCTCCGTTGAATGACTCCCGTGCTTCACCCCAAATTTTGCAGCATTTTTCTCTATACCTCAGAAACCACTGGACGGAAATCATCCGGGTGAAAATTTTTAGGTTGAGTTATGCAACAGTAATCAACATTGAAAGTTTCATAAAAATTCGGTGGTAAGTTTTCGAGAAATAATTTTTTTTCCCTCCAACCCCCAATTTTGAGACCTCAGGGTACTCCGATCCTGCTGAAAAGCTTGGAGGATTAATCCCGAGCGACGAACGATTTTTCTACCAAGTTTCACGGATTTCGGTTCAGTACTTTCAGAGGAAAGCCCCGTAAAACGACGGACGGCGGACGGACGGATTTTTTTTTATTCGTTCATTCAAATCTACATACTCCAAAACGTAAACTGTGAAATTTTCAGGGAGGGTTAAAAATTTTTTTTTGTTGGTCGATCACTAAGGTTTATTATTTGATTTTATCAAATAATAAACCAATAACTCAATATGAAAATTCAAAATAATCGACAGAGTAATTAAAATTGCCCAAATGTTCTTATACTCCATTCACTTTAATTGAATTGAGAACTGAAACAATTCGATTTCTCTGATTAAAAATACTAACTGCCCCCATCAGGAAACATTGAAAATCTTGTTGTGAAATCACGATATATTTTACTAACATATAGTATATATAATATAACGAATATTTCATCGGTTTCTATAACAGAAAATTTTTTTTGGGATTCAAGCCTGCTTCATTTCGAGTACCTAATCTTTTTTGTGTAAGGAAACAATGTAGCAGATGACTATAAATAGGAATCCATCCAGCAGATTCTGTCTTTTTTCACCAACTCAACAAGTGGAATACTTAGTCTACAAATATACCCTGAAAATTTAATGACTCTAGGTATTTTCCTCAACGAGTTAGAACACATATATCCGGTAGTCCGGCAGAACGGAATTGAATTTGAGGAGGAATTCTTCATCAGTGAGTCAAACACTTGATTTCCACTTATAGACTCGATCAGACAGCACTGAATTTGAGAAAAAAATTCGTCATCAATAAGTCCAAGACGCTTTTCGGCTACAAAACAAACATTTCGGAAATTCAGAAAAAAAGGTAATGGACTAAAACTAGGGCATCATGAATGCCGAAAATCAACATCTCTCTCTTGGCAAGTTTGAAAGGAAAGAAGTCACAGTAGGTGTGCATGCGACTAGAAAAGATTGAACGTTTTTGTGACTTGCCATGAACCTCTCATCTTGTTTCCAATTTGAACGAAAACATCAAAATAACATTAAGCTGGATAGATTTTGCAATCCATAAATCAAATTGAGTTATGGTTCATTCTTAAGTGTTCGAACAACTCGAAATACAAAAATATACGCAGCAACAAAAAATTACCTATAAAATACAACACCTTGCATGCTTGGGACGAATACCTTCAAGCCGATACAAGCAATAAGAAATACGCAAAGTTGCATAAATCAATCAGGAATACGCCAGGAAACATAGCAATCGTCCACATCTTCCAGCACATCCATAAGGTGGTTGACGTTGTTGCTTGAAATAAAACAGGATTGGATGAATGTTCCTTCTCTGCTTGCGGAACAAAACCATATGTAAATCTAACAGTACAAGGCAGCAAGTTATTAAGTAACAGTGGATGAAGCCTATTTCAGAAAATTTTGAGGTTTTTTCCAGAGCCAAGACAAATTCTCTGGGAATAATATGCAAATCATACATTGAAACAGTTTGAATTTCAATAGCTTATCTGATGATCGGTAAAAAAATCGAAATCATTCACGGTGAAACCGGAAGTGGAACGAATCTGAACATTTTTTCAAGAATTATTCTCTACCCACAAAGATTAACTATGAATGCTTCTAATCAGCTTTCATAACGTTGATTACGGCAATAGTGGCAAGTAACGATTATGTCGAAAAATTGATATTGATCCATATGGCTTAAAAACATCTGATTTCGATGCTACATTAAGCGAAATTCCAAAAATGTCGAAAAATTGTATACTGACTTATTCCTCTTCAGCGAGAGCCCTTCAACATATTTTGACATAAGGACAAACAAGGGTTTGGACGCAATCACACAGTTAGCATACAAATGGATTTAATCCCTGTGTACCAAGAATGTAACGATAATTTTGTAATTCTTGAAAATATTCAATGTTACTACTTACTAGGTCATTAAGTTAGCGTGACCAGATGAAATCGGAAGGCTTCAACTCTGTTGGAATTAATGCAACAAAACAGCCTATATTTTGTTCTATTTTATCAAAATTCTACCTTTCATCCCTTACATGATTATTAAGAGAATTGAGGGTGGATTATTGCAGCATATAGTCGAAGTCTTGGATAAGTGCTTATCTGTTCAAACTTATTCCATGTTTAATTTTGTACTCATGCTTGGGAGCTAAATGCCTTCTTGAGAAATGTTCTCAGTTCTAAAGTCAGCACTTTGTCGCGGTGTGAGTACTGAAATAAGGCCTTAACCTTAGCAACTGGAACTCCGATTCCTGGCAGGGTCACCATCCACGTTGAAAAGGTTGAAGATGAGCAGGAACCATCACTCTCTTTGTTTTTTTTGTATTTTTTCCGAATATCCTAGGCTTCAACGAAACCCCTCAGAAGCTTAAAGCTTGTGCGAGTTAGGATATCGGGTGTGTTCTGTGTAGGCTTTGTTACTAATTCCTTGCGCCACGTTAGGAACAGCACTGTTAATTGTTTACCCAACAGCGAATGGTTGGACGGTCCCCTAAAAACCGGAAAAGTTATTTCCCGACCTAGGGCTTGAACCCCAGACCTTACGATCATGGGGCTTGCGCTCTAACCACTGAGCTACCGCCGCTATATTATAGGATCATCGAGTTCAGGGTGGAGGTAGGTAACACCTTTTTCCCTGCGATTCGAGATCCCAGAAAAACAGGTTTCCCTTTATTCAAACCATCTGAAAAATATCTACAAATCGATATAATGAGGGGCCGACATTTCGATTTGAACTCAAGAGTAGAGCAGTAACCCAGTAAGAATGCACTTTGGTGGGACGAAAACCTGTCAAAACTCAGGAAGAACGTCCGTCGACTCATGATATGGCAAGACAATAACATTTGGCAGGAGTACACCAAGAAATTTACCCAATATAATTAAGAAATAAGGAAGGCCAAAAGGCTAAACATTCATGCTTTTTGTGAAACTAACAATTCCACTCCCATCGCAGCCACCCATCAAAAATTTCGGCAAAGGGGAAGCCAACCCCATACTATCGCTTTGTATGCCAGACGGGTCATACACGGGTGGGGAAGAGGATCAATCGATTAAAAACACATTTTTCAGGTTGCGAACTCATAAGTAGTAGTGAGACAGAGATAGAATAATACACCACGAAATCCGGTAAGGAATATTGGGTTATTGCTAGGAAAATATTCACAATGCAACGACTGGAATCAGTACCTTTCAGCCGTACGAGTCACCAGTAAATGGGGTGTTACCTGTTCTACTGCAGAGGGGAATGGAAGAGATTCTCCCTCATCTGCTGAAGACTGTTCAAAACAATGGAGAAAAAAGTAGATAACTATATAAAAACTGAGAATCTGGAGAAAACACCACTTCATAAATGTCACCATGCGTACAGGGCGGGACGTTCCACGGAGACTGCTCTGTACGGGCTGACTGAAATCATCCCTCATACTCTGAACAACAAGGAAATCGCATTATGCGCTTTCCTATACATATTTGGGGCCTTTGACAACACAATACATGTGTCTGCCAGAGAGGCGAGAAGTAAATGATACCATTATAAAATGGTTGTATGGGATGCTGTCGACGAAGACAGCTGAGACATTGGTGGGCAATAAGACCATCTCCTCATAGTAAAAGGCAAATTCGAGGGTGTCCTCTGTGGGTTGTTGCAGAAGGGCTTTAGAATTATTGAGCAGTGGTGCTTGTCACTGGGGCTCAACATTAACCCAGCACACCAGACCACAGTAATTTCCCATACTTGTAGAATAGAAGTCTGAAGTTGAATATCTGGGTATCACCATAGACAGTAAGCTTTCGTGGAATGAGCATGTTAAAAAATAGTCTAGTTTACTTAAGCAGGGCAAATAATCACAGGGAACATACTCGACAAGGTACAAAGGCTTGGCTGTGTTTGCATCACTGGGGCTATGAGGACGTCGCCAACTAGAGCACTTGAGGTCATCATAGATCTCAGTTATCTACATCTAGTGATTAAAAGGGTATCCTAAGAATATTTAGGGAAGGTACAGGTAATGAAAGAATTGAAAGTCGGAGCGCTTGGTCCTCTCTGAAAAAGTACATATATTTAGCGAATCTACCTAGTGATGTTATAATTAAAAAAGTTAAACTCTCTGCTATGTGGAAAGGACGAATCGGAAAAGGAATACACCATCCAAAATTTCAAAGTAAATGCCGTTAAATGGTGTATAAATGGTTCTTAAACCACGATGGGGGTCGGCGCTGGAGATTTTGGGCCAAGAACCAAGTGTTCACTATCGCGAGTCTCCTAGTCGCGTGTTTTTCAGGCAGAAATACTTGCGATCGAAAGATGCATAAACCTGGAAAAAAACTATCAAGGTTGTGACATATTGATCCATTCTGATAGTTAGGCTGCTATCAAAGAACTGAACTCGTGTCATCGACTCGAAGCTGATATGGGAGTGCCGAAGGAAAGTCAAATAAGTAGACAAGAACAATAAGGTCTCCTTAGTCTCAGCACTCAGGAATCAAAGGAAGAGGCTAACACTCTACCAAAAAAGGGGAGCACAAACCGCACCTACTGGCCCGGGACCTCTATGTGGTATAGGCAAATGCACTTATTAAAAAATGTTTTCGAAGAGGGAAGAAGAAAGAAAAGCACTCTCGGAGGAATACTTCAGGATGGATGATTTCAAGAATTTCTTTCGGAACTTTGAAGCTGCAATGTCCAAAAATCATTTGATTTTCAGTAAAAACAAGTTACGTCTCCCCACAGGATTCCTCATAGTACTCAGTCGCATAAGGAAGCATATGAAGAGAATGGGCTTATCAGAAACTGACGAGTGCAGATTCTATGGGGAAGAGGAGGAAACTCCTGTTCACCTGATCACAGACTGCCCCGCCATTGCAAGCCTGTACAACGAATGTCTTGGACAGCAGAATTATGGGAGGAATGTGAACTTACACTCTTTGAATCCCTCACAGATATTGACGTTCATTAGAGCTCTTTAGCTGGAGAGCGAGCTGTAGGTAGCACAGTGCGACGGGGGGGCACAATAGAACTTGAGGTCGCCGTGGAATGTAAACCCTTACCTAACTATAGACTATGAATTTTGGTCAATGATAACACAGAAATAATCAGATTGAAAGAGCAAAAAAAACTAATGAAGAATTTCATATAGCTTGAACATGCAAAATTGGTGAAATTATATATTATTGATCTTTTAGTAGGAAAGTTATGAATTAATCAATTGAATCTATTCAGTACAGCTACGTTTCAGGAAACTTCGTTCTCCTCCTCAGGTTAAAAACAACATTAAGGCATGAACATTCAGGACACAACATTTTTATATGATGAAATGAAAGCTCGATATTGTGATACTATTCACATTGTCGGTGGTGGAAAGCCACCAAGAAAAAAACAGGAAAAAACATCCCCAACTTCCGATTTATTTATATATATATATATATATATATATATTCTTTTGAGATGAGCAGTACATTTTTTTATACTAAACAATATGTGTCATAACAATATTAGCAGAGGAAATGTAAACGGGGTACCATACATTTTTACGTATGATACAAGAGCACAGATAAAAACCTCAGGAAAAACTCTGTCTCTCCGTATAAGTGAAATTGTTGTTTGTTATTGAAGGGCTTCTTTTTCATCGACAAAAATTTCTTCTTTCTCATTGGATGCAGGTTGATATCTTGAAATCACACCTGAAAACAAAAAAGCAAACGATAAAACCAATATGAACTAGTAAATGACTTAGTACTCATCAAATCAATTTGAAGTTCACGATCCATCTCAAAAAAGAATGATGAATGAGTAAGAACAAAGGTATGAAGGAATAAACTACCCAACACCGAATTATGTGGGTTTGACAATGAAGTGATTCATTATTTGAAGTGTTTGAATAAAGATATTTTGATGATTTCCACATCTCTCATTAGAAAGATATGGATTTGTTGAAGCGATTAGTAGAATATTCAATCATGAAAGAAAACTGCCACAGTTTATTTCAGGCATTACAAACATCTTACTCACACACAAGGTCAATGTGTAACGTGAAAGCTCTACATAATATCTTTCAATATTGATATCTTACCATATACATTTGTCTTCAACATACTACGTATGAATAACAAATTCGATTATTATATCCATTGATACAATATTTGAATAATTGAACTGAGAAACTTGAACAAACAGTAACATTATAAAATTCAATACTTAAATAATACTAGACACAATGTTTCATTTTCTATTATTCTATCAGGATTTAGAATTCTCAGTAGCATCTATAAAGTAAAGACTCAATATCACAATCTTACCATGTGTGTTCACTAATACCTGACTACAAACAGACTCATCGTATTCGGAACCCCTGGTAAGCTTGTCAAATGCAAATATTGTTTGGGCATATAAAAATTTTGCCACGATTTCCTTACCATCTTTTGATGAATGAAATGTAGTAAAAAACACTTTCAGAATCTTTATAACTTTAGCAATTATATGACAGTTGATACTGACTCTATAAAACTATTTGTTTTATTTCAAACATTGAATTTGAAAAAGTCTACCTGATGAAGGAAACCCTGCTAAGCTTGTCGAATGCGAATATTTGTGCGAAGAACAATTTCGCCACAAGTTCCACACCATCTTCTTCTTTTAACAAATAAAATGTAGAAAACAACACTTTCAGAAATCTTCATAACTAAAAATTGTATGACGGTTGATACAGACTCTATGAAATCATTTGCTACATTACAAACATTAAAATTAAACGGGTCTTCTTGAAAAACATTATTGATACAATCATTAAAAAATCTAGAAAAGCACTGACGTGAGGTCAGGAGCTTTAACGCGCTTGTTCACCTTCGAAGCCATTTCCTCAAGGCATGAACCTTCACGCCGTCTTTTACCATCCAAGTGCAGAATTTCAATTAGAACACATCTACATTATTGGTGATACTGGGAAAATAAGATTTCGAATGAATATATCTTCCGAATCAATAGGAGGGTTTCAAGATTTAACGACTTTGACCTTCTAAATTAACTCTTGAACCTGCTATAAAGATATCGAGTCTCTAAGTCGGTTTTGTCGGATGTGATTGTGGTTGAGGTCAGCCTAACTGCCAACCATCAAATAGGATTCTATTTAGAGACTTGATATTTGTTGAACCGGTTCAATTACGAAAGCCAAATTCGCGAATTGGTAAAATAATCCAATTATTCCGCATATGTCCACTCGAGATGTCATTATTCCAGCATTTTCGAGTTACTCCGTATATAACAACAATACCGAGGAAATAAGCAAGAAACTCGTCCCATTTCTTCCCAATATCTCCGAAGATAACTATCGGATCAAACTGAACTTCGAACACTTCAGAATTTTCACCCCTATATACGTTCCTCACGAAATTTTGTATTGAGTCGTGCGTTGATATTCTTCAACTTAAAATCTAGTTTAAATCTGGTCGCGTCTTGAGATATTGAGGAAATTACCTTACTCTTTCAATAAAAAAATGAAAATTCAGATCGAACTGAAATATGAAGAATTGTTTTTGAACATTGAGTTCAAGGTATATCCCTAGTTGCAATCTGATGGGGTCAATAGTTATCGAGATATTGAGAAAATATTCTCAGAATTACAAATATCAACGACATTTCAAATTGAAATTTGAAAAAATGTTGAGCATTTTGTTTAGATTTCCTAAAAACCCATGCTTGAAGTGTTACACATAGAAGGGTCTTCAAACTTCGAGTCTATTGGAACCTTCATATAATTATCAGGGTGACACAATATACATATTGTTGCTGATTCTCCTAGGCTCTGCTGTGGAACCCCTCAGAAGCTAATGCTCGTGCGAGTTAGGAGACCAGGTGTGTTCTGTGTAGGCTTTGTTACTAATTCCTTGCGCCACGTTAGGAACTGAATATTTTTCAAGAAAAATTTGAGAAATAGAATAAAAGTCTATCGGGCAAGTGGACAGTTTTCAATAATTTAGATTCTTGACATACAAATATTCACCAACGTTTCGACACCATGCGTGCCTTTATCAAAGCTCAAAAAATCATGAACATGAATAACTCACAAGATACAGTAACTACTAATAATTTAAAACTATATAAATATAAAATATTTCGATAAAATTACATATACACAAGACAAATTTAACACACCAAAACAGTTAAAAATCAACTTTTGTTACGATCATCAACAAAATGTTGTGCTTTTTTAATATTTGTTCTTGCATCTTTTTATTATCTAATCTCTATCAGCTCATTTAAAAATTCTCATTCATATTCTCTACTACATATATTTAGTAATCTAACAAAATAAAACCTACCTTCTTTGTTGTTCAAGAAATTGAAGAAAAATTAGGAAAACTAGTAGGATCTAACATGTAGATGAAGAAATATTAATAATTTCAAAAACTTTCTTTTCAGTCGATGTCACCAAGGAATAGATACAATAAAGCCTAGATAACGAGGGACATATCAAACCTTGCAACTGTCGAAATACAATATGCCATTTTTTTTTCTTCGTTGCATAGAGTTAATTAATTCATAAATAATTGAATCTAAGAATCTAGAATCTGAATTATTAAAAACTGTCCACTTGCCCGATAGACTTTTATTCTATTAATCAATCATCGATATCGTAGAATTAATCGAAAAATTTCAAATGGGCCTAATTCCGAAACTATTAGACCGATTTATCCCATTAACGAATGTTCACGCCAAGTGAACGCGTTTCAAAATAAATTTCTCGAATTTTCAAACTCATAATTTGTGTTTTGTTATTCAGATGTGAACCCTTTAACATAGGAGAACTCCCAAAGTTCTTCGTCTTCTTTCAAACATTATCTGTCAGCTGTGTTGATTTTTCGTCTCTTTCCTTCGTTTCCACCCGTGAAAGGAAAATATTATGTCACATGTTTGTTGCCATCTAATTCAGTATGAGATTAGATTGATTCGAAATCGCATCCTTCTGCTTCCGAAATAAACAAACAGTCGATTCAAAGTACATTCAGTGAATTCTGAATATTATTACATTTCAAGATTCGGGTTTGAAACGGTTTTAATCCGAAAATCGTGTTTTGTTTCCAATATTTTCGAATTCAACATCGAAAATAAATTCGATACGTATAGTGTCAATTTAAGTCATTGTTACCAGTGGCGTGACTTTTAAAGTTTACAAGGATAAGTGTGATCCATCTATTAGCAACCCTGACTCCAAGGATACTCCATTTCCATGTTCATTTGTCGAGCTCGATCACTCTGTTCATGGATAGTGGAGACACCATCAAGATCCATCTGAGTTGCTGATAAAGGTAAGAACTTTTATTGCTTTTGGGGACACTTATCCTTTCATTAGTGTTGGGAATAAATGAATTAAATAAATTCAACCATACAGGCCATTCGCTATTTTTTTTTTCATTTTATGATATTTCAAATAATTTCTAGTTTATAATCGAACAGCACTTCAGTTTTTTGAAAAACTGAAATTCTACCCATCACGTTTTGGTCCTTCGAGCCGGATATTTCAAAATTTTCGAGTTTTCTCAAAGCCTTTTCGTTTATTCCATTCCCTTCGGTCATTCACAATTCCTAAATGTCACTTCGATTTCACAATCTGGCAACATCCACAGCTGACGGATAATCGAATAAAAAGTGTTCACATCTGTTTCCACCACATTGTTTCTCTTTTTGATTTATTTTTTACTGCATGCATCTCTTTTTCAATAAATCTATTTTCTACAATGCCACCTAAAACAGATACAGGCAGTACCGTCATGAATAAATTGATCGATAAAAGAGCAAACATTTTTTCAATAGTTACCGGAATTTGGCACAAAATAAAAGATTATGATACTACACGTTTGTTCGAACTACAAGAGTATCGAGAAAAGCTTCTCGATTAAGAGGTTAAATTTGAAAAATTGCAAGACGAAATAATTGAAGTTAATTCGGATTATCAACTGAGGAACTTGTTGACACGGCAAAGGCGGAGTTAGCGTTTGATGAATTGGTAGCTCGCATTAAGGGCTTGGTCTTTTCTTTGAAACGTCAAGAAACATCGAATTCTGCGTCAACTTCACAAGACTCAAATCCTAATTTTGATTCGCTTTTGCTTCCTAAAATAAACATTCGTCCTTTTTCTGGCGAGAGTTCCGAATGGCCTGAATTCTTTCAGTTATCAACTCTTTGGTTCACAAAAATGACAGCCTAGCGCCCATTCAAAAGTTCCAACTTTTGAAATCCAATCTGAGGAACGAGTCCTTTGCAGTAATATCGGGTTTACAGTTATCTAACGAAAATTATGATTTAGCTTATGAAGCCTCAACATCTCGTTATCAAAATCCAAGAATGCAAGCGAATATGTATTTGAACGAGATGTTGAATTTCAAAGCCTCAACAAATAATTCAGTGTCCCATCTGAAAGAATTTTTAAATTGCCACCTGACTTCAGTTAACGCAATAAAGGCGCTCAATATCAAAGATTTATCTGATTTTTTATTGTTTTTATTAGCTTTGCGCAACAAAGATCCATATACGAGAAAAATGTTCGAAAGTCAGTTAGGTTCATCCGAAACTCCTGAATATAAGACGTTGATAGATTTCGTAACTCAACAACTCAAGGCTCAAGAGTTTTGTGAGCAGAACTCCTCGAAATCTTCTAACAAATCTTCATCTTGTAATTCATCTAATTCCTCAAAAAATAAACCAAAGACCATGTTATTAGCTAATTCGAACGTGTCCAATCAAAATCAAAACCCTTCACCTCGTTCAAACAACACAAGAATTTTCCCTTGTCCGAAATGTAATGATTTGCACCCACTATTCGCTTGTCCCTCGTATGTTAGATTGTCAAGACAGGCTAAATATGATTTTCTGAAAAATTCCAAACGGTGTTTTAACTGTCTTGGACTTCACAATTTCAAAGATTGTGCTTCCAAAAAATCAAGTCGGGTATGCAAGTCCAATCGTCATCACACTAGTCTTCACCCAGAAAACGAATCTGGAAATCATTCAAACGGCCCATCTGAGGTTTTGCAGCAAGCAAATCCTGATGGAACCCGGGTTTCAGAATCTGCTTCCACTTCTTCGAGTAATATCATCAATTCATATCATATAAATCGTGAATCTGTTTCGCAGGTTAGTAAAGTGCTGTTGGGCACTGTTCAAGCGAGAATAGAATCCGCTGACGGTTCGATGGTATCTGTTAGGGCTGTGCTAGACCCTGGTCCTCAAATATCGGCAATATGTCAAGAACTCGTCGAAAAATTAGGTTTGCAGGTTCACCCTGTAAATATTTCAATCTCAGGTGTTAGTCAAACAAACACTAAACCCTTGGGTGGGGTTGATTGTAAATTATTCCATAAGTCTGGATCAAAATTCCTTCAAGTTCATGCTATCATACTCACAACAATTACAAATAAGATTCCTTCTGCTCGCGTGCCAAAAGAAATCATTGAATATTTTCAACATTTGAACTTAGCTGATGAAACTTTTCACATCTCTACAACCTATTGATATTTTGTTAGGTGCTGATACTTACTCGCTTGTTTTCGATCGGGATGGTCGAATTACATCATCTGGATATCCAACTGCCGTGAATACCTTTTTCGGTTGGACAGTAATCGGACCCATAGATGAATCTTTCTCTGTGAATAAATCAATTTTTTTCACCCAGACTGACTCAATCAGTGATCAGTTACAAAGATTATGGTCACTGGAAGAAATTCCAGATGCCTCCGTTCTTGATGCCGTCGATGAATACGTGGAAAACATTTTTTATCTACTCATTCACGTGATGAAAGTGGTAGATACACGATAGCTCCCGAACTTTCTTATAATTCAAATTGATCATTAAAGTCGTATTTGTCACTCGAGAATCGACTCATAAAAAATAAAGATTCCTTTATTACGTACAACGATTTCATGTTAGAATATTTGAAATTAAATCACATGTCACCTACCCAAGCTTCCAATAAATTTGTGATACCATATCATGTTGTTCGTGAAGAATCTAGCTCGATAACGAAACTTCGGGTTGTTTTCAATGCCTCTGATTTGGATGCGTCGGGTTTATCATTAAATGATCGGTTACTGGGTGGCCCAAAATTACAAAAGGACATTCTGATAATTTTACTCTCGTTTAGAATGTACCCCATAGCTATTTGTGCGGACATTGAAAAGATGTACAGGCAAATTCTTGTGTGTCCTTCTGATCGCAAATATCAACATATTTATTGGCGTCCATCTCCTGACGAACCTGTAATCGAGTTTGAATTAAACACTGTCACTTACGGATTGAAGCCTTCTGCTTTTCTGGCTATACGAGTGCTGAAGCAGCTAGTATGTGATGAGGGTAAAGATTTTCCTAGAGCATCCAAAGTGCTTAATAATGACATATACGTCGATGACATCATCACTGGTGCGTTTGATGTTCAACAGGCAATTGAATTGCGTAACGAGCTTCATGAAATGTTGCAGAGGGGCGGATTTTCTTTGAGGAAGTTCTCCAGTAATAACCCTCAAATTTTAAGTAACCTACCTTCTGATTACATTGAATCTAAACTGAGTTTCAGCGATGATTCCATGGGACTCAAGATCTTGGGATTGAACTGGATTCCGAGGACATATTGTTTCGGTATTAGCGTTGATCAGTTCGGAGATGTATTGAGTAAAAGATACATACTTTCATATATCGCTCGTATCTTTGATTCTGTAGGTTTTTTGTCTCCTATTGTTGTTCTTATGAAGATTTTGATACAAAAATTGTGGTCTAAAAAATTAGGTTGGGACGAAACCCTATCGGTTTCTTGCGCTGACGATTGGTCAAAAATCGTAAGTCATATTGATTTGATTAAAAGTGTAAAAATTCCTCGCTCTTTAATTTCTGCACCCGAAAGTCGCATCATATTGGCGGGTTTCTGCGATGCTTCTGAAAAGGCTTACGCAGCTGCTGTTTATGTTTCAGTTTCCTTTCAAAATCGTTTTTCTTCCCATCTGTGGGATGCTTAAACAAAAGTGGCTCCTCTTAAAACTCTTTCGATACCTCGATTAGAATTATCAGCTGCAGTTTTGCTAGCCAAATTAATTCGGACGATTTTAAAAAATGAATTTCCGGTTGCAATCTCAGAGGTTCGCTCATTTTCGGACTCTCAAATTGTCCTTTCATGGTTAGCGACCCCACCTCATCGGCTCAAAACATTTGTTGCTAATCGTATGGTTCCAATACACGATTGCGTTCCGAACGTTACCTGGTATCATATACTTACTGAATCGAACCCGGCCGATTTGCCTTCCCGATGTCTCACCCCTAAAAAGTTCATGGATCCAGAAATTCAAAATTTTTGGTTTCGGGGTCCGGAATTTTTATCGATGCCGCTCTCTGACTGGCCATCGCCTTTTTCATATTCTGGCATGGATTCTTGTTCACTCCCTGAATTGAAAACCACAGTCAATGTAGCAGTTGCAAGTGAACCTCAAGTGAATCCGCTTTTAAATGTTTTCGAAAGTTTTTCAAGTCTTAACAAACTGAAAAGAGTCTTTGCCCATGTCCGGAGGTTTGCTTTCAACTGTCTTTCCAAAACTAGACTACAGACGCGTTCATCTGGTCCACTTTCACAGGTAGAGTTGGAGAAATCTCTTCAGAACATCATTGCCATCACACAATATCACCACTTTGATCAATTACAGCAGGCTTTACAACACAAAAGGCCTATTGAAGGAGCTTTACGACTTTTGAATCCCTATATTGATTCTGCAGGATTGATCAGGGTGGGCGGTAGTCAGTATCAACTGTCATATAATTTTTGAAGTTATGAAGATTTTTGAAAGTGTCTTTTACTACATTTCATTCATCGTAAGAAGGAGATGATGTGGAACTTGTTGCAAAAGAGATCAATGCACAAATATTCGCATTTGACAAGCTTAACAGGGGTTCTAAATCAGCTGTTATCAGGTGTATACACGTAGAGGGATTTTGATGTATAGTATAGAATATATGCTGCTTACTAAACAGAAAGGTAGAATATTATTTTTATATTGTATTTTATTATGTAACCGTTTTCTCAAGTTTTTCTCTTCAATGATTGTATGTCAATTGATTTAATAATCAAATTTGTCATTCATACGTAGTAAGTTGAAGACAATAAAAGTATACACAATCATATCATTATCGATATATAATGTGAACGTTTTACAAAAATACTAATAATTATCATACAAGTTTCCAAAATAATCAAAGAAATCATGTTTTATCGTCCTTCGTTCGAAAATCGCCAATGTTGAAATTTTTCATTTATTCCATCGGTTTATTACTTAAGAGCAAAATTACAGCTAGGCAGCACAAGCAAAGGGGGGGATTGTTTTACGTAGCCTACCAACCCGAAGGCTTATGACCCCGGCACCCATAGGCGAGGGATTGGGATACGCCCAATGAGCGCACAGAACACTCGGAGTGCTCTGCTACCAGTATGGTTTCAGATCTCAAGTCCTACACCCTCACTGGCGGGAGGAGACCCTATCCAAGTCTCTACTAGCTTTGCAGGTTAGTACCCGAGTTGAAATCGCAACTCACACGCCGAAGGGGGAATGCCCCTTCTAGCCCAGCATACGGGCTTTCAACCCCCGCCACTACGAAACCTATCCCAATAGGGCAGACAGGCACACCCCTCCAGGCAAACCCAGAGATGCG
Source organism: Myrrha octodecimguttata (assembly GCA_958510865.1). Classification (NCBI taxonomy): domain Eukaryota; kingdom Metazoa; phylum Arthropoda; class Insecta; order Coleoptera; family Coccinellidae; genus Myrrha; species Myrrha octodecimguttata. The sequence continues at coordinate 6,017,666 of OY294056.1, read as the reverse complement.
CACCTGCGGGCAAGCCCTCCCGTAGTACCAATCATAGCGTCATTGGTCAGACATGCTTCAGGAACGTATTCCCTAGCAAATTTAGGATCTTGAGAATCCATGCCTTGCTGAAGCAGGTTAGGGTTACCTGTGCGGGTTCGCCAAGCCCGTCGGCAGTAGCTTGGAATGGATTTTGAACACCCAGGGATCCGGGCATTGTCGGTAAGACCCGGCACACCACCCCTCAAACCAGGTGAACTGATTTTTCAGCCACAAACTGCCGCCCTGCACCACGACTCGTCTTCCCCAGCTTTAAACAAACCAAACGCCTTCTACCCTCAGATCCCCGAGCCGGGACGGACACCCAAATGAGCCAATAGTACTGAGCCTTCCCCCCAATTACCGTCAATTCCCGAGGGACAAATCCCTCAACGAGTGTATAATTGAGGTCCTCTTCCTGAAGACTCGCACGATTCAATAAGCCAACAAACATTTTCCCGTATGCCAGCCCTAGCCAGCATACTCTCCAGATATACTTCACGTTCATGACTATAATTACCACATTCGAAAACCATGTGTTCCCAAGACTCGGTCGCACCACAAACACATCTGTCGCTTTCGCTGAGGCCCCGTTTATACAGGAACTCGTTCATACTCGCGTGTCCAGTGATGAGATTACCCAAACACAGACCCGGGAAAAACCATTCATTTGCCTCGACAAAGCCAACATTAGGAATAAACCGAAATGTGACCCTGCCCTTACTACTTTCGCTCCACCTTGCCTGCCACGCCTGCCTCAGCGCCAACTCCAAATCAACCGCACTTTCCATGGGACTAATATCCCTTTCACCAGCAAACTTCCTGTCGAACCCATTCAGCGTTATCCCTTTCTTGAGCTTGTAGCTCACCCCCATTCCAACAGCCACTAAGTCCCATGGCATAACACCCATCAAAATATTCATCGCTTCGGTGGCTACCGAGCGACATACCCTCAAGCATGCTGACATTACCACCCGCTGGCATCTATTTATACTATTTCTTGCATGCTCATGCACCATCTCCTTATACCAGACTTCCGCCCCATACATGGCGCATGCTTTGAACATGCCACCATATATCACTTTCATCGCCCTTCTGTTCAATCCCCAGTCTTTCTTTAAGACACGCCCCATGCACCCTGCTAGTCTAACTAGCTTAGCCCTTACATCTGAGAAGTGCTCATGGAATCTGAGACCCTCCTCTACTCTTACGCCCAAGTATTTCACACTACTCGCGTACTTGGTGCCTTTCCCATTCAGTTTAACATTAGGTGGCCTATTAGAGGCCAACCTCCCTTTCAGCATCATGCAAACAGTCTTCTGCTCAGAGATGCTCACACCCGCCTCAGTGGCCCATTCGCTCAAAAGCGTCATACATCCCGTCCCCTTCTGCTCAAGCTGAAGGCGACTTTTGCCTTTCACTATGAAGAGCAAGTCGTCCGCAAATGCAAATACCTCAATTTCCCCGTTATCGAATAACTTCAATAACTTGTCCAGGCACACGTTCCACAATTTTGGTCCCGCAATGGAACCTTGTGGACATCCACGCCATAACAATCGCACAATGGACTCATGCCTTCATAACACCCTTGCTTCCCTATCATTAAAATATGACTCCCAAAGCGCCATTTCCCCACAACCCAACTCTCTCAGTCGGTCCAAGATATACCCCCACCTAAGGTGGTCAAACGCTCCTTTAAAGTCAATGAATATGCCCAAGACATATTTGTCCTGTGCCTCATTGACAACCCTCTCAGCGGCTATCCACGCATCGACAGTTGACTTCCCTTGCGTGAAGCCGAACTGCCTCTCTGACATTCCTGAAGTCTTGCGCTCCAGTCTCTGGACCAAGCACAGTTAGATTCGAGTTTCATTAAACCTCGTTAATATTCCAAGGTCAGGCACCTAGACGCGGTCTTCATGCTTCAACGTTGCCAATAGCCGCGTGAAATTTTAGAATTCGGAGAAATTTCGACTTTTATAAGATAAAACGGGGTGTCGTTCAGGAGCCTTCAATGAGTATTTTTTGAAATTTTTTTTTTGGATGTCCTACTAAATTCTTTTGTGAGAATGCGCAGTGTTAGTTATCTTTACATTTTCCACTCTATTTCAGTTTTTATTTACCTGAAAATTCTTGAATTCAAAAAAGTGGCAACATTGCGCATTATTACAATTTTTTCAACCATTCGCACCAAAAAAATTTCTCAAAAAAACGAACTCTGGCCTCCAGAAGTCACCCCGTTATATTCGAGGTATTGTTTGCTCTTAACACGGAACTAGCTGCTATCATGATTTGGGTGAATTTCAACCCAGAGCTTGTTCTGTGAATCTTTTCGATATTCCCAATTGGCATTTTGTGGCATTTCTTCTTCGAGCTGAAGGCTCCTGAGCGATTGAATAGAAACATAGGAGAGTATTGGTAAAATTCAAATATGCGGTTCACTGTATAAGTCTGCACACTGTCTTGGAATTAAATATGGGTTATGACATATCGATGTTATATATACTGACTTCTCCAATGCGTTTGACAGGCTGGACCACAGAGTTATCCTAACAAAGTTGTCTTCGTTTGGCCTAGCGGTGGATTTCACCCTTTTTACGGGCTTGTTCTGGGGAACAGCGCGTTATCATTTCGTCACGATGTCTGTAATTTTCGAATTTTGAGCTGAAATTGGTCTTAAACGACTAGGTTGGACTCACTGATGAAGAATCCGTGGTCAAAATTGATTCTGTCCGTCCGGACATGTGCGCTGTAACTCTCGAAAGAAAGGACATAGAGTCTTGAAATTTTCAGGTTAGGTTAAGATCCTGAATATCTCGGTTAAGTTCGTTAATGGGCCAAATCTTTCGGATGGTTTTTGTGCTACAGCCATTTGAAATTTTAATTTTTCAATAACTCGAAAAATATTAATCTGATCAAAATGAAACTTGGTTGGAAGATGGACAGTATCAATAGGAAGAATCATCCATGAAAAAATTCGAAAAACATTTTTGTTTTTTTGGAAAATTTTCATATTTCATTAAAATTTCACTGAAATTCCCAAGTCACCACTTCGCAATGTGAACAAGCGCTTAAAATCTGCTGACTTCACGTCAGTGCTTTTCTTGATTTTTGTAGAAACATATCTTGCAGATAGAAAACTGTTCGTTTTATGTTTTGGAGTCAGGTCATTTACGTCGTCTGGTTTTCCACAGTGTTCCAGGGAAGGACTCAGGACTTTCGGTTTCATTCTCAGAAACTCCAGGTACCTATTTGAGACTCGATCCCGTTTTCTTTTTTTTATGCGCTTGTGGGGTCAAAACTGGAATATGGATGTATTGTATGGAATCCTGGTTATATGATTCATATTGATAACTCAGAGAAAATACAGAGGCCATTTCTGAGGTACGTAATTTTCAGAATTGATGGCATCTATCCGATTCGTGGTATACCAAATGAGTTTTCATTGAATAGATTTCATGTGAACTCCCTAGAAAGACGTCGGGTTCATTTAGGAATACTTTTCATGCATAATGTTATATGCTCAAAAATTGATTGCCCTTACTAACTAGCCTCAGTGGATTTGCACGTCCGGAACTGCCTGTACAAAATATAATCACGATTTATTTACGTTACCATTTACCCGCTTCGGTTTTCGACATTGTACAGAATATGCCAAGATTTTTGCAATTTTTTACATCTTTTAGATATTTTCAACAGTTCTCAATTAGATATTAGGAGAGCTGCGCTAGGATCACAATTTTCGTGAGGAGCTGTACCTACTTTACATATGTATATTTTTCTTCTTGATTTTGCATGGAATTTTTGTGTTATTTGTAAGTTCGTTTTTTCCAATCTGTAGTTGGCTTAAGCTTAAGATTGGCATAGTAATTGAATAAATAAATAGGATCCACGCATTCATCACATTTTGGAGACATTATCGGTCGTTTCCTAGTTTTGTTATCTCATTTTCAAAGCTCATGTTACAAACATAAGGCGGTTTCGGAAACTTGATTTCGGTCACCCACTCGATTACTTATCAGATTCTTTGGATCACTCACCCGATATATGCAGTAAAAGACATGTCAGGGTTATTATGACAAAAAATTGGGAACAGAAATATTGCTCTGTGTCCAGGTTTTGTGATTCAAAATATAAATATATCCCCCGATCGTTTTCGTATTTGTTTATAATCTTTGATCTGATGTATTCTTGCCAATAATTCATTATGGATATTCGCTTGTTCATGTTGAAATAGTTGATTTGACTTCTAAGCAATGGATATGCTCGCGAGATGTGAGGAGTGTGGGTTTATCAGCCAGGAGGCGAATTTCCGTAGACACATCGAGAGTGCGCATTAATTTTCAGGTAGGTAATTATAAATCATTTCTATCGAATTCAATTTAAATTTTTTGGTTGAAGTTATGGATGAATATGATCTGGAAGATTCGGTAATTGAAGAACCAATGGTGGGGTAGAGTTAGCAAACAGGCAAAGTTTCTTGGTGTTCAAGTGGACAATGCTTTGAAATGGTTTTCTCATATTGCACAACTAAAGAATAAACTTTGCTCTATAATATATATAAGAATGTAAATCAATTCAACTTCTCAGTTCAAGAAATAGATGATTTGATGTCTTCAATCTGGAAGATTTATTTTATTTAGTTGGAAATATAACAAATAAACTCTGATAACTCTTAAGAATAACTCACTAACCTGGAAGAAATCAAAAACAATGCTATTCCTTTAGGTTTTCAATGAACAATCTTTGAAATATGAATTGACATAAATTAATAATTGACAAATCAAGGCATTCTCTAAATTGAAATTAAATAAAACATAGAAAGGAAAATAGAAAGTTGTCTTCTGAAGAAAATGACACTGATCATTTTTACATCCCCCCACACAAAGTATGCAACAACCACTATCTGTTGGCGTTGTCATATGGGAGCAACTTTGTTACATGGAAATAATTATTGTCCTTTTTCCTATTTCCAATGTCTATCTCATAGATAGTGTCTGAAATTTTCTTCACTATTGGAAAAGGTCCTATTCTTATTTCCTCAAGTTTTTTTCTATTCAATTTAGATTTATTTTCAACATAAACATAATCTCCAATTTTGAAATCATAATCTTTCCTGTTGTTGTCGACTAATTTTTTATTGTATTCATGATAACGTAAAGAATTTTTAAATGCTATTTCCTTATCTCTTGGTAAATTACTCTTTTCTATAAGTTCTTCTGGAGCAATGGGATCCGTTTTTCCATAAAGTAAATATTCTGGGCTATATCCAGTTACAGAATGGTCTGTCCTATTGTATTCTTCAATACATTCATCTGCTATTTTCGTCCAAGCTCTAGTTTTCTTCTCATTTTGTTTGCACCTTATTCTGTTCACTAATGTCTGATTCAGCCGTTCATTTAAACCATTTGAAAAAGGACAGTTTACTGCTGTAAAAATCAATTGTATATTCAAATTTTTCATGTGCTGTCTGAATTTTTCCGAATTTATTCCTGGATATTGATCTGTTAATAATGTTTTTATTGGTCGTTTATCTTGAATTTTATTAATTAATTTGATGAAGTCTTCGGTTGTTTGGTGTTTGGAAGTACTCGCAAATGCATATCGAGTAAAATGGTCGACTAAGAGATGAAGGTATCTTTTTGAAGAGCGATTTCCAGCAAAGCCTCCAATTGTGTCTAGTGACATTATCTCAAAGGGTTCTTTTGCTGGACCCAGCTGTGAAAGAAGTCCATACTTTTGACCTACTCTGGTTTTATTTTTACAACAGATATCACATGATCCACAAACTTCTCTCGTCAGCGAATCCATATTTTTAATGTAATAAAACTTTCTAATTTTCATATTTATCTTACTAGCACAAATGTGGCCATAATGATTGTGCAATTTTCTGATTAACTCTTTTCCAAAATCATTTGATAAAATAATTTTTTTGCTATTTTTATGCAATTTGTAAAATATTTCTTTCTGTACAATAGTTCTTTTCATGTTATTTATCATCAAGAGATTATTCTGCTGATCGTTTTTTATTTCATTTAATGCCACCAAATTAACTGTTCTTAAACATTCGTCCATATTCTCCGTTTCCTCCAGAACTGGGTTTCTAGAAAGACAATCTGCTTCTACATTTTGTTTTCCTGGTTCATATTTAATCTCAAAATCGAATTGTGATAAATAATTCATCATGTCACCCAACTCTTCATCTGGTCTTGTGCGAAATTCTTTTCCTTCTAATGGTTTATGGTCAGTAATAACAACGAATTTTTTTCCCATTAGCCAATATTTCCAAAATTTTATTGCCTCCTTAATTGCCAGACATTCTAGGAATATTGCTTTCTTATTCTTCTGATATTTATTCAGTTTTTTAGAAAAATAGGCTACGGGTTTCATTTCACCATTAATCTGTTTTTGTTTAAGAACAGCTCCTACTCCTTGAATACTGGCATCAGTATATATAGTAGTATGAGCATTTAGGTCGAAAATTGCAAGAACTGGTTCAGAACAAAGGATGTCCTTAACCTTAATGAAAGCTTCCTGACAATCCAATGACCAGTTGAATTTTACATCTTTCCTCAGTAAATTATGCAAGGGTTCTAATAATCTAGCGGAATCTTTAATATATTTGTGTTCTAAAAGTTTTATATGTGCTTCATTATTCTGCACCAAACCAATATCAAATTTGTGTTTTGCAAAAATATTATCATATTTATTTATCAACATTTCAATTTTACTTCTCTGATTTGTTGTCAAATGTTCTAATTTCGCTTCGAAAAGTTCTGTTGGTATCCCTTCATTAAAGTTGATGTTGTAATCATTGTTACCATTATTATTATTGAAAGATTCGATCTTTTTCTCTTCATTCATATCTAATCTTTGATAAATATTCAAATCAAAATCTTGTTTCAATTGAAAATTGAAAATAGAATCTAATCCGAGTAGAATATCATACTCGAAATTTTTATCTTTAATTACAAAAAACTCAACTTCTTTTTCAATGTCATTGATTCTCATTTTTGTACTTATTTTTCCTGAAAAATTTGCCCTGCCATTGACTGTTTTGAATGTGTTCCTATCCTCTTGAATGTGTAGACATAACTCATCTGCCACTTTCGAATTCAGAAGAGTGACATTTGAGCCAGAATCATAAATTCCACATAATTCATTATCATTTACGAACACTTTCAATTTGATCAATGGCAGCAAAACTAGTTTTTTTGATCGGAAATGGTCTCATTTAATTCATCCTGTACCCCAACATTGTTCACCATTCTTATGTTACCGGATACGTTCTCTTGTTTAAAATTATTAAATCTCCTATTCTTTAGGCGACATAGAGCTTCTGGATGAAATCTCCCTGGGAAACCATTTTTATCACAAATTGAACATGGTTCCTTCTTATCCACTTTTCTATTTGTTAGTGAAGGAAGTTGTTCGGCCGATTTATTCATTTTGTCATTTTTGGTATTTCGAGCGTTTTCATATTTTGTTGAACCTTCTAACTTTCGTAACTCACCTATTATTTTATCAAAAGTTGTTATATTTGATCGATCGATTCTATCTTGTAAAAATTTTGGCAAACTTGTCACAATTAAATCAATTAATATGTCAGTTGGAAAATTATTTCGGAGATTCAACAACAAATTTTCTTTCCTGAAAGCATAGTCAACTAAACTTCCTCCTATGTACCTAAATGAATATGCCTCTCTATGCTTATGCCAACTTGTTTCAGAAAAACTATCTAAGAAGTTATTTTTCCATATTTGAAAATCATTTTCCAAACCTAATATAATTAATTTAGAATCGAACCATTCTTTCGCTATTCCATCCAAAAACAAGCGTAAAACCAGAGTTTTGTCTATATCTTCTTCCACTCCACAACGCATGCATTCCGACTCAAATTTCTTCAACCATAAAGTCACAGAAACATTCTTTCCATCAAAATTATTCAGCACAAAATTGTCCTTTATCTTCTTGAAATCTTTTTTATTCTCCTTGGTCTTGCCTGACAGTTCTGTTGTATTTCGTGATTCTGCTAGTTCTCCTCCAAATTTTGTTCTCACGTATGCAGGTGAATAAGTCATTTGTAAATACTCATCCCTAAACATCACATCTTCTTCGGCATCAAAATATATTTCTTTTAATTCCGGAGTCAATGAAATAACACATGTACGAAATGAACCTCTTGTTTTCATTGATTTTAAGATATTTTTCACCTTCGGTAGAGCAAAAAGTTCATAATGGTCATGTGGATTCTGTTTGTCTTCTGGTATTTCATAATATGTTTCTGTTCCCGTAGTCTGTATCCATTTAAACTTGAATATATTCTTCTTCGCATCAGTATTTGATGTTTCAAATGCTATGCAAATTTTCATGGATGTGGTCATTATAGCTCGAAATCTCAGTGCAGTCCTTAGAATATCAACCAGATAGCTTACGTTTTTGATTTATAAGAATGTGAATCAATTCAACTTCTCAGTTCAAGAAATAGATGATTTGATGTCTTCAATCTGGAAGATTTATTTTCTTTAGTTGGAAATATAACAAATAAACTCTGATAACTCTTAAGAATAACTCACTAACCTGGAAGAAATCAAAAACAATGCTATTCCTTTAGGTTTTCAATGAACAATCTTTGAAATATGAATTGACATAAATTAATAATTGACAAATCAAGGCATTCTCTAAATTGAAATTAAATAAAACATAGAAAGGAAAATAGAAAGTTGTCTTTTGAAGAAAATGACACTGATCATTTTTACATATATACACTGAATGTAGTGAAAAAGCAGGTTGACCCAGATGTGCTAAAAGTTATTTACTATGCTAATTTTCAATCGTCAGCATCGTACTGCATCATTTTCTGGGGTGGTACATCTTATGCAGAGAAAATTTTTGTTTTACAGAAATGGACCATACGCACTATTTTGGGAATGGGTTTTAGAGACTGATGTAAGGGCCTTTTCAGCAGCAATAACATTATAACAATATATGGCCTTTACATATACAGACTTCTCCTCTTTTTACGAAAACATGATAATTATTTTGAAGAATGCAAAAACAGAAATAATAGTAGACAAATGAATCCTTATATATATAGCCTCTTCACTGCTCTACATTGCGAGAAAAGAACCCGCACTATGCAGGTATAAGGATGTTCAATAAATTGCCAAAGGCGATCCAGAAGATTATGGACTACAGGCTTTTCAGAAAGAAAATATATAATCTCATATTACAGCGTGAACAGTACAGTCTACAGGAATTCGAAATTTTTTGCAAAGATTATCACTCATAGCAGTGTCTAATGATTTTTTGTTAAATGTTTTAGGGTTGATTTTGTGATTTTTTCCATTTTATTGTTATATATTATATGATTTCGCAATAATTATAGGGAGTAAATATATATTCTATTCTATTCTATTCAATGGGTACTCAAAAAAAGTATGTTAAATTAATAAAACAAGTCTCAAAAAAGGAGACATGATGTTGGAAACATTATTAAAGTATTTGAAGATTCAACGCCAATATATAGCTTTTCCAAATTCCTGCTATCATTTAAATAATAGTTTCTAATACTTACCTGATTTGAAGTTTATATTAGAATGATAGTTTTCCTGCGAGATAACATTCGTGGGTTGAAGAGGAGATCCAATACGGAACAGGAGCCAGAGTGGTTCACGAAGTTCAGGGAGGACTGTGAAGACATAAGAAAAAATGAAACGGCACGACACCTTCCTTGAACAATTAATAGACAAATGCCGAAACGAATAAATTTTCAGTTTTAAGGATGAGTTTTAGTTGTTTTCAGTGAATAAAGATTAAAGGTTGAGAATACATTTATTATTCTGGAAAATATTGTTTCCCTTTGCCTGGTTGTTAGAACAAAGTTTACAGTGCACTACTTTTCCAGTGAGTAGCACATTTGCCCTCCGCTCAAAACGGCTGAGGTGGATTCGGATCTTTGAAGAAGATGTGTATCTAGAAGAAACGTAAAATTTTTTCGGAGATAACTACATTTTGAAGAGTAGGAATAATCCTCACTTGAGGTTATCTGAAAAAGTGAACAATACCCACAAAATGACTCCACCAACTCTACAAAAATTCAATGAAAATGTATGTAGTATAAAGAAAGAAATCCACAAATTCCAAGATCATACAGCTTGATCAAACCAAAAAACAGTATGAGACCCATCACTTATCCATAGAATTCCAAATTCGTGAAAAACCTAAAAAATTGGAAATTTCAGTAAAATACCAGAATTTTCGTCCTCCATATTTAATTTAACGAAACAATTCTTTCAGGAAAAAGGACCAAATTAAAGATATTATGGTTTAATAACAACCGTGGCGACGTTCCGCGGGAGTTGCCTTCTGCTTCCTCAGGCCTACAATTTATGCAAAAACAAGAATACAAAGTCACACAGAACATCAACAAATTTTTCACCAAAGAAGTCCAAAAAACCACATTACAATCGGTGTAGCAATACTACAAATCACAATCATCCTCGAAAAAATACAAAAATCTTCTATCTTGTCACCTGAGCACCAGCAAATCAATCTCATTTAAGGATGGCGAAAAGAATGACATACAATGAAAGAAGATCAACTGAACAGAACACAGAATCAACAACTTGACAATTCATGAGACAAGCCATAAAATCACAATTTCATTTTTTCTGTTTTTGAAAAATCTACATCTACGAATTGAAATCAATCATTACATTATAATTGTAGTTATAACTACTTGGTTATCCACTTACACTTTCTGCGTCTAATGCACGTTTCGAAAACCACGTTTCTTTCGTCCAGAGACATATTGTTCCTGTAACAGTACAGTAACGCTAGACGCAGAAAGTGTGAGTGGATAAGAGAGTAGTTTCACGCTGTTTCGTTATTAATATACCCACACGCATTCGTCAAACAACGATATATTTATTTGCCATTTTTGGAGGGTTTCAAGGTTAAGATCAACTCAACTCTCAAAAAACGTAACTACGCGTAAGTAAACATACGTAATCGAACTCTAGAAAACATCTTGATCAATAGCCAGACGAAGTTGAGTAATAAAAAATGCACTGGTATTCATGAGATCACTTGTGCCGAATGCCCCTCCCTCAGGGCCGGTATATTATAAAACTTAACTGGAAGTTATCTTTAATTTTAACTGATAGTTTTGACTGTTAAGTCCTAACATGATTGTCAAAAGTGTCAGTTAAAATTAAAGATACCTTCTAGCTAATTTTTATAATACCGGCCCTTAATATAGGAATGACTACCCGTTCCACAGAGAAAAGGTTCACACACATGAAGAATCGACCTAATTCAGCTTTAGGTGATCATCTGATAGACCTGAAACATAAAACAACAGTAGAAAATTTAACCATTTCTCACAAGGAAAATGATTATCATAGACGTCTATTGCTTGAACAAGAAGAATAAACAGAACGAACACCTATTGAATCAAATCTCAGAATTTACAGATAGAAATTTGTTTAAATCTTTGCAACCGCTTTCGTGAGTAATCTGCTATGGTTCATTTTACGCGCATTTGAGAATTATTTATCATATGATGACTGCGAAGAATTCCACTCGACTTGTTATCTGTTTCCCACTGTTTGTTGGTGCAAATGGTTGAAAAAATTCATAAGAATGCGCAATGTTCCAATTTTTATTTTATATTCAAGAATTTTCGAGAAAATAAAACTGGAATGGAGTGTAAAATGGAAAAATAACTAACATTGCACATTCCCACAAAAAAATTAAGTACATCCCAAAAAAAATTTCCAAAAATACTCACTGACGCCTGCAGAACGGAACCCCGTTTTCTCTTAAGAACGTCAAAATTTCTCCGAATTCTAAGATTTCACTCGCCTATAGGAAACGTCAAAGCATTACACCGCGATGCAGGTTCCTGACCTTTAGATATTAATGAGGTTCAATGAAACTTGAATGTGGCTGTGTTGCCTAGTCGTAATTCAACACCACGTGGTTTTGTTTGCTCTTAATACGTTGTATCCGTTGTTCTGTTGTTTGTTGTATTGTATTCGAGGGCTAAACTCATATTTAAATACATTTATTGAACCAAAAAGAAAAACAACCCATTTGCCTACGCATGTTTTGTATATATATATATATAATATATATTTTTAAATTGACGAGTTAAATTTTAACGCCGATAGTAAGTGGAAGTTTCACCTTTCTAATTTCACAAAAATTCACATTGAATAAAAATAAACCTGAAGTGAAGAACAGACAAAAAAAATGTTTGTTATGATAATTGTATATATTTTGAGATGTAATTTTCAGCTGATGTGATGATGATATTTTATAAGAGAGTGTGTTTCAATTATCCCTATAAAAATTTATTTCGAGCCCATGTTTAATAGCATTTTATTGGATAACAAAAAAACAAATAAATTAATAAAACTATTTTGAACAAACAATGAAGAAAACCTGTCGAATATCGAATATACAATAATAATGAATGTTGAAAATGACCGCCTTCAGTTTCAATACAAGCATTCACTCTTCTCCTCATAGAAATCCGTATGCGATGAAATATTCCTGGCGAATTTCTTATTAGTGAAGACCTTGCTACAATTCATACTATGGGGTTGAAAAATTTCGAAATGTGTTCTGTCAGCCTGGTCATTTTCATTCATAAACAACCAGTTTTTGGCTCATTGGATAGGTTGTTTGTGGATAATATACAAGGTATTCCTTACTTGAGGGTTACTTGAATATCTACTACACAGTCTGTCCAAATTTCATTGAAATCAAATGTATAGTTTCCCAGAAAAACTTAGTTTATTCTGATTGTTTCACGAAACCCTCTGTTCTTTTTCGATTCTACAACTAATTAATAAGTTTCGATTCTATCACGTAATTGTTTAGATATTGGGGAAATTATCTCCGATTAAGACCACTAACGGATCATCATTGAAATACAGATTTTCTTGTTATACTTTTACATAATATATCTCAATATTGATATCGTACGATATACTATTCACAGAAAATCTGTTTCAGTCACATTATGTAAAGGTGAAACAGAAAAATCTGTATTTTTCAGGATTGAATTTGTAACCATTGGAAAGTAAACTCGTTGGAATTTGACACTAACGAACTATACTATCAACCTGGGTTCCTATTCTTGAATCGGGGAAGGGAGAAAATAGGCGTGTCGACGCTGTTGTCAAGGAAACGCTGTTTATTTTTGATGGACCGATAGAGAACGTTCATTCCATCACATTTAAGAATAGGGTCCCCAACCGTGGGTTTCACAAAGCTTGATCGTCCGATCAACGCTTTGATATTCTGTGGTGTTCCTTGAAATGAACAGAAATTGAACATAGAATTGTCTCAATCAGAACAATCACGTTAATCAGAGCTTTGTGAAACCCGCCATAAGAGTTTCAATTCCCTCGATCGTTCAGTAGTTGCTGTGGTCACTCGAACTCAAAAATAGCCCCCATTGCTTGAACTGCTATATTAAAATCCCGCCGTCTACTAATACTCAGAAACATGACGGATAGGAATTCTCCTCCAGGCGGACAAATATTTCAGCATGTGGTGGGTGTAAAAAAAGACGTGTCCGAGAAAGCATTATTCAGTTTATGCTTGCTCAGCCCCCAATTGTTAGGTAAGTCGTAAAATGTTATTGCATTACAGATTCGCATTCATATTACGAGTATGTTAAACTAAGGAGGGAACCGCAATGAAACAAAAGACATATCCTGCCAGACTTGATTTATGCTTATGTTTGCCCCTTCTGAATGTCTGCAATTGTTCCAGCTCAAGATCATACGAAATACATTTGTTTGCTACTTTTATCTGACCAATGATGCTGATTTACAGGGTGTTCCGTAATGATATGCTTATTATATTCAAGGCGGCGATACTTGGACTACTTTTAAGGGGAATGTGTCATAAAAGTGCTAACTTCTAAGTCACAGAGTGTAAATTTCCTAGAAAAAACTCTTTTTTCTGTAACCATTATAATGCTATTGCAAATATTTTCATGAAACTTGGAATACGTTTTCATTACATCTAGAGAACTACATTATCTCATGTGAAATCAATTCAATAATTTTCAAAAGTGGCGACTGTATGACTTTCGCATTGAATATTTTAGGAGAAATTTTACGATACTGGTTTCTCCCACATTGAAAATTATTCTTGAAATTCTCATCAATTTCGAAAGAATTTTATCCCTTCATTTTACCATGTTCACCGCATGGTTTCACCTAAATAATGAAAATCGTTTTAATTTATCGCTGAAAATGCCATGGGCGTGACCATTGAGCAAAAATTTTTTGCGTATCGGCCAAAAAAGTATTGTGAGCTCAAATTTTCTACAATCTGAAATCCTGAAATTGTTACGTGATTAAAATTATTGGCTCGTACATTCATTATTATTCTGATTCTGAATTAATCATCATCCAATAAAGAACAAAACTGAATACCTCTTGAGAAACCAGTGAAACAATTTTTATCTAAGCACCATGTCTATCAGGGGCTTTTTCGAAAGAAAGCATGTTCGCAATTATACGGAGTGAGACATATCTACTTCAGGGCCGTATCTAGGTAGGATTAGCATAGTAGCAAATAGTGTTTACGGTAGTCCTCACGGCCGGTCGTAAACCCAATAATTCCCAACAAAAAAATTTGAAATCTTGCTATTTGTGGTGTGAGTTTTGACCTAAATCACGAAGCATGAATTGTTGGATGGGTAAAATTCGCCCAACGATTCGTCAGATATACCCATTCAATATTTACATTTTCCAATATCCAATTCAAATCCAGTACTCGATTGAAAAATTACAGCTTGAAGGTTCATCAAAAATTTCGTGAATATAATATGACCAAACATATCAGAATATAGAATATTTGAAAGAAAAATGCAAATTTCGTTCTGAATAAATGATCATCATAAAATTGTGGTTACAGTTGTTAATCAGCATTTCCAAAATGTTTATCATCAGTGTATCATTACTTTTCGAGTGAATCCGCAAAAAAACAATACCACGAATCTCGACACTTTTTTTTCAATTTCTTCGAAAATCATGTACGGATCAAACTGAAATTTAACGCACTGCTTTGAAATATAAAGTTCAATATCGCAACAGAATTAGTCGGATTTGACATATATTTTCCGGAAAAAAATCGATTTTTTTTATTCAACAACAGTAAGATCTTGAAATCAAATTAACTCGTGAATGTATCCCTAGTCGTTAATCTGGTGGTAATGATGCAACCTCTTACTCCCTATCTATTTATTTCAACTTTACAATTAAAATTGCTATTTACAAACACAAATTTAGGTACAGTGAATCTGAGATCCGGGATTCGAAGAAGCACTTATCTTAATAGTAAGGATCCGGTGGTATGATCTTCAAAATATAGGTATTATGCAGGTAGTCCAGTTTCAAGAGATTCCATCCAGAGCAAAGTCCGGAATTAAGATATTCGAGTAATAATTAGCTTCTGTCTAAAGTATTCCAGCCATGATCAGCTCCAGTACTAAGATAATCCAGTAATAATTGCTTCTAGTACCAAGATGATCCAGTTGAACTTTGGGTCCGGTAGTAGGATATTCAAATGGGCGTTAGACCCGGTAAAAAGATAATCCAGGAGTCGATAGCTCGGTGAAAAGATGGTTCAGCGGGCGATAGCCCCGGTACAAAGATGATGCAGTAGGCGGTAGCCCAGGTACAAATACGCCTTTTGAACAGACGTCTTATAAGAAACAATAAAACTTCAAAATTCCACGATATTAATGGATTACGAGGTACGTTAATTCGCTAAACTCTAGCAAGGTGTTGAACCTTCAACTTCTCCGCACCAAAAAGAAAGAATTTTCCATCAGCTGGACCGAGTTTGAAGGGTCGCGCATGCGAAACACACACTCAACCGTCAAAGCGAAGAACGTTCTTTAGCGACCGATCATATAATTTCAGTAAGGCGTTTTTCTTGCGATTGGAATTGACATTATTAGTATGACGTATTTTCGCGATGGAAACTGAAATCGACAGTGGAGCGTTTTGTAACGTTACACACACCACTTACCAGGAAAAAAAAATTTGAAGAAATTTTTTTCAGAAAAATGTAAAGCCAATAGGTTTCGATTAATTTTGAAAAATATAATAATTACTACGAGGAAAATAAAGTTATTTAACGTTAAATGCCAAATTGAAAGTTAAGCCAAATGTATGAAAGGGAAGCTAATCTTGCAGGTCGCACAGCATAACTGAAACATAAATTTACATGAAATTCATACGGCAATAAAAGAGAAACCAAAAGTCAAAAGACAATGTTAAAGTTACAGAAAAGTGTTAGGTAGAAATCGTCGTACAGGTAAAGAAGTCAGTAGATGAAGTTAGGAGTCAACACGTGTAGATATAAGAAAAGATAGGTATCGACTCATCGACAAGTAAGGTAGTCTACACGAAGTAAATCTCGAAATCATCCAGACAGAGGTACTCGAAATCGATAAAATTGATGAAATGAACGATAGGCAACAGTTGTCAAGATAAAGATGTTTCTTTCCGGAGCAATGAAGTCTAACAAGTGGCACGATGCAGATAAAAAAACAAAACTGTTAGGAAACTATCAGGCAAGGTACTATTGATCATATCCCGAGGTGGTTTTCCAAGTTTCAAAGCTCGAAATTTAAAGCTAATTAATTAATCTCACTGAAGGTGTTAGAGATGTATGTGTAGATGATGTAACCAATGATGTCAAGAGATATTTAAAGCTAACTTATCACACAGAAGATGTTGAATGTGTATGTGTAGATGATCTAAATAGTAATATAAAGAGATCACTTCCCAAGCAGGCCTCTCCTAGAAAGTGATTCCGAACATGCGAAAATAGTGAAAGTAGATGATAAATTGAAAAAACAGCTCAAAAACCCGGAAATACGTAGGAAAGAAAAGATAGGATTGGGCGCCAGCGATTAGAAATCGCGAGGTAGGTTTGTTATAAGGTAGCAGAAATAGGTAACAGAAATAAATAATAGAAATAGGTATAGATAATAGGGATAGATAATAAGAATAGATAATAGGAATAGGCAACAGAGATAGAAATAGGTAATAGGGATAGATACAGAGACAGATAATAGAAATAGGGATAGATAATAGGTATAGGTAACAGAGATAGATATTAGAAATAGATAATAGGGATAGGTAACAGAGATGGGTACAATCAACAGGTAAGGTAAGGATAGAGAAGTGTCCAGCTCCTGGTACAAACAATAACTGCATCCAAAGACACAAGAAGAAGAATCTCTATGAGACTCACATATTAAAGAAAACTTCAAAGTAAATCGCTAACTACGCTAAAATTTTCAACAAGGGAAAAGATACGGTAATTGTCAAATCGAAGGCCTGAGATAACCTCAAAGTGAACTGCAGACTACGCTCAAATTTCCAATGAAGGCTGCATAGTTGCTGTGAACTTCAAAAATTAATCTCAACCCTCATAGCGACAATACACAAGGAAAAAGATCCGAGAAAACTCCAAAGTGAATCGCAAACTACACTCAAATTTCCAATTAAGGCACTGCATAACTGCGATAAACTTCAAAGATTAATCGCAATATTCACGAAGTCATATAAACAAAAAGGAAAAAAATTTCAAAAAGCACTGCCGTGAAGGCAGCAACTTTTGCGCGCATGTTCAATGTAGATGACCGCTTCAGCCTAACGGCCGACTGCGTAAACACAATAACTTCCGAAAGAAACAACTTAGAAACTCGATATTTGTAGAGAAGGTTTGGACCTTAATTACGAAGGCCGAATTCGTGAATGAGTAAAATCCACCCAATGATTCCGTAGATATACCCAATCAAAATTTTATTTTTCCAATATTTCCAAAAATACAGATCAGATCGAATTGAAATCCAGTACTTCATCGAAAATAACAGTTCGAAGTTTCATACAGAATTTAATGAGGATGATATGATGAGAAAATCATAGAAATTTTTTTTTCAAATTGTTCTAATAACACGATTATCACGAAATTTTGCATAAAGTTGTCTTTCAGCATCTTAAAACTAGCTGTGAAGTTTAATCAGGACTGAATCAGTATTTCTGGAGAATACCGAAAAAATCAACGATATCGAGAAGAAAACCTCGAAATTTGACATATTTTTTCCCGATATCTCCAAAACTTATAATCGTATCGAACTGAAATTTGGTACACTGCTGTGAAATTAGAAGGTCAAAGTGTGAGTATAATTTTTTCTGGATATGATGAATGGTTTCCGAAAAAAAAAAAAATTTTTTTTTAAATTACTGACAATATGATCCTGACGAAATTCAGCTCAAAGTTGCGCGTCGTTGTACTCCACCTAACTGCCAAGTTTGAATCCAATCGCTCAGGTTGTTTCTGAAATAAAAAATAAATAACTTCAAAACTTCAAATGCCTATAACTCCGAAACTATTCGATCGATTTGGCCCATTAACGAACTTAACCGCGGCATCCTGATGCGCAACCTATCCTGAAAGTTTCAAGTTGCTAGCTTGCTTCTGTCGACAGTTATCGTGTCTACGGCCAGCCGGCCGGCCGGCCGGCCGGACAGAATCGATTTTGACACTGGATTCGTCATCAGTGAGTCCAACCTAGTCGATTGAGACCATTTTCGGCTCAATCATCCAAAATTACAGACATTTGGACAAAACGATAGCACGCTGTTCCCCTAGAACATGCGCGCAAAAAAATAAATATTTGCACCAGACAGACCGACACTTGCCTTACGATAGGAAAAGGAGGAAAGGTATTAAGAAATTTAGATACACAAAAAAAACGACCAATCATTATCTCCATCCAGAATAATCAGTGCTTTCATCACACATAATAAGAAATAGAATAATCCACTTTTGGTGGATGCGATAACTTTCATACACCTTGCTAGACAGACAAACTACAAACAACAAAATTCATAAGTACACAAGTAACCCAGACCTGTCATTCTCGAAGGAAAGACACCTCATACGCACTTCCATCAGGACCAACACAAAAAAGGTACACAAAAACAACAAGTTATCGGGATTCATGATTCAATTATTCAGACAATAGTAATACAAGATAACGATAAGGTAACAGTTGAAAAATAGTAATATGAAACATTCGACCTCGGAACTCAGACTCATAACGAAGTCACCTTCACAACCAGAAAAAACGACAGAGACACACTCAAGGAAAAAATATTACTCGAAAAAAAGTTACTCGGGCCCCACGTTACCTGCGCCAGTGAAATCAAATTAACTCCTGAATGTATCCCTAGTCGTTAATATGGTGGTAATGATGCAACCTCTTACTCCCTATCTATTTATTTCAACTTAACAATTAAAATTGCTATTTACAAACACAAATTTAGGTACAGTGAATCTGAGATCCGGGATTCGAAGAAGCACTTATCTTAATAGTAAGGATCCGGTGGTATGATCTTCAAAATACAGGTATTATGCAGGTAGTCCAGTTTCAAGAGATTCCATCCAGAGCAAAGTCCAGAATTAAGATATTCCAGTAATAATTAGCTTCTGCCTAAAGGTATTCCAGCCATGATCAGCTCCAGTACAAAAACAACTTGGAGTTTAATAAAATATTTAACTGGCAAAAATAATTCTAAGCAGCTAATACTTCCTTCGGGTGATCCACAGGTAATAGTAAATGATTTAAATGACTTTTTTGTGAATGTACTTTCTGAAAGTATATCTGACCCTGCACAAGGTCATTCCAAGTCAAAGTTAAAACGTGCACAAAAGTCTTTTTTTGTATTTGACATAGAAGCCACGGAAGTCTCAAGAGCTGTCAAAAAATTAAATAATTCCTTCTCATCAGGATATGACCAAATACCTAGCACTATTATAAAAAAAGTTATTCATATTGTAGTTGAACTTGTGAGATATATTATCTACAAAGCCTTTGTAGCAGGAAAATTCCCATCTGCACTCAAATTGTCAATAATAACACCTTTGTACAAATGAGGTCCCGTGGATGATTTCGGTAACTATAGACCCATAAATTTGCTAACAACTTTTTCAAAGATTTTCGAAAAAATTCTTGTAGATCGCCTGTTCAAATTCTTTAAAAAACATGAATTGTTTTGCTCTTCTCAGCACGGTTATTTGAATAATAAAAATACAAGCACGGCTATTTTTGAGCTTACACAAAGGGTATTAGAAGCGATAGAAAAAGAAGAAATTCCGATTGATTTGTTTCTAGATTTATTCAAAGCATTTTACAGTGTAAATCACAGTAAATTGTTGGAGAAACTAGAAGCATATGACATAAGAGACAAGCAGCTAAAACTTATTCAAAGCTACCTGGAAGGCCGAAAACAGAAAGTGTCTGTTACGGTCAACACTGAAACATTTGTATCGGATGAAATAGAGGTTTTTTCGGATGTACCTAAAGGTAGTGTGTTAGGTCCGCTATTGTTTATAATATATATAAACGATCTTCCCCTTAATATAAGTAGCTTGCTGTATCTGATCATTTATGTTGATGATACTAATATTATAAAAATTATCAATGACATCCTTAATTTAATGCAAGAATTGAATAATGCTTATATAGATGTGAAAGAATGGTGCTCAGCAAATTGCTTAAAATTAAATGCTAAAAAAACGGATTGCATAATGTTCCAAACCGAGAGATCGAAAATAATGCCTCTTAATATCATTTCACTAGATGGTTCTCAGATTAAGATGATGAACTGTGTAAAGTTTCTTGGTGTTTATGTTGATTCCAATCTGAAGTGGAGAAATCATTTTGACTACTTGAATAAAAAATTGAATTCTACCATCTATGCTATTAATGTTTCGAAAAAGTCAGTGGATGTATCCATCCTGAAGATTATTTATTTCTCTAATTTTCAGTCTATATTGTCGTATGGTATTGTATGCTGGGGAGGCAGTTCCTGCTCTGCATGCCTTTTTGTGAAACAAAAAATGGCTTTAAGATCAATGCTAAACATAAAATACAGGCAGACGTGCAGGGGAGTCTTTCTTGCTAATAATATTCATACTTTCACAGGACTTTATGTTTTCAATTGTATAAAATTTCTCATACAACACAGAGTTATTTGAAAAATTTAAAAATAAGAATGTCAAAACTAGGCAGGTGGATCAATATATGTATCCTATACACAATCTCACACTGACAGAGAATAATGCAATGTATATGTGCATCAAATTATTTAATGCTCTTCCAAAACATTTCCGTTTTATCAGCAATGATAAGGTTTTTATTAAAGAGTTGTTTTCATTCATCATGAAATGTGAACCTTATAACTTGCAGGAATATCTTGACTACTGCAAATGTAATAATGGCTATAGTTGAATTGATTTCATTTTGACATTTTTTCTATGAATTGAAGTGAACAACATCCGAGTGTGGACGTGTTTACGAGAGCTCCGTCAGAATTTTGCGGAAGTGCATTATAATTTCAGTTTTTTCTCCGGGATAGTTTCGCCCATTCGACTCTGAACCTAAGTTAGTGCCGGTAAACCAGTCCATTATCATTTATTACAGTTTAATTGCACTGTTAATTACATATAAACAATGCGTTCGTGTAAGAAATGCAATCAGTCATTTTCAAAAAGAAATCCCGCAGTCATATGTGCAGGTTTTTGTGGTGGTCACTATCATGCGAACGGTACATATTCCGATATAAAGCGGGGTCAACTGACTGTTATCAGTGAACTACCGGGTGCTGGATGGAGATGCGAATCGTGCAGGGGGTGTTCCCCGGTTGCCGGCGGTGACTCATCTGTGCCGGTTGGGTCTCCGCCACAATCGTCTCGGCCAAGTCTTTCCCGGACCGATTTTCCTCGCGAGACCCGTCTCTTCGCGCCCGATGCTCTCAGCAGTGCAGGGCCGGCTCCGGCCGATTTCTCCTCCCTTGTTGGTCGACTCGCGGAGGAGATGAAGGATTTGAAGAGATCGGTGAACTTCTTCTCCGATAAGATTACGGATTTTGAAGCCAAACTTTGTCGATTTGGCGAAGCGATTGCAGCGGTTTCGAGATTGGAGGAAGAAAACGTTGCCCTCAAAAAGGAGGTGTCCCTTCTCAGTGGCAGAGTTAACAACATGGAGCGTCATAGTAGGCAAAATAATATTGAGGTGCAAAATGTTCCATATAAGTCTGGAGAGAATTTAGTGGATGTGGTGTCTAAAATTGGCTTCTCATTGGGAGTTCAGGTCGACCCTCACTCCGTTGATTATGTCACTAGGGTTCCGACAACACTTAAAGATAAGCATAAAAATATTGTTGTCCGATTCACTTCAAAATATAAACGCGATGACTTCCTTGCTGCCTACCGTAAAAAGCGTCTTGCCACGGGAGTCACTCATGCTGGCTTGGCCGTGGTTAACGTAGCTGAAAAAGTGTACATTGGCGAGCACCTTACATTGGCGAACAAAATAATTTTTAAGCAGGCTCGAACATTGGCAAGAGAAAAAGGTTACAAATACGTGTGGACACAGAGCGGAAATGTTTCATCAGAGGCGGACTTGAGTCGTCTTTGAGTGGGGTGTGCAGGATTTTTTTTTTTTGTTTACACACATCGTAGAAGAATTCTGATTCATGGTGAAAACTTTGAATATTTATTACCAAAATGTTCGCGGACTTAGAACGAAGTTAAATAATTTCAAATTAAATGTTAATTCAAACGATCACGATTTGTTATTCATCACCGAGTCATGGCTGAACTCAAATATATTTGACAGTGAAGTGGTTGACCTTGAAGACTATTCGATCTTCCGTAGAGATAGAGCTACTGCCTCCAGCACTCGAAGGGATGGAGGAGGTGTTTTTGTGGCAGTTAAAAGTGAGCTTAAGCCTTCGCGAGTCGAGGAGTTTCAAAGTGGCGCAGAGGATGTTTGGGTGAGGATTGTTATAAACAATGTAAAAATTTTACTTTGTTGTGTTTATATTCCACCATCTGATTCGGATGCTGCATCACTTTTCCGAGAAAATTTATCTCGGGTTATGTTAAGATTGAGGGATCATAATGTTTTCATTCTGGGTGATTTCAATTTGTCGGGCATAAGCTGGTTTAAAAATAATATAAGTGGTATTTGCGAGGCTACAAATGTCACCAGAAGTCAGGAAGAACTCATTGACACATTTTCATATTTGGGATTATTACAATTCAATTCGATCACTAATTCCAGTGGTAGAATATTAGACTTGATTTTGTGTAACGCAGAACTAATAAGTAATGTTCATAGATGTGACATACCGGTTGTGCCCGAGGATGGATATCACCCCTCTTTGGAATTTTTTGTGGAAATTAATGTTTGTGATTCGCTAAAAAATAACGATTCGATTTATAGGCTCAACTACAGGCGTGCTAAATATGATTTAATTAATCGTACTCTTTCCGGAATTCCTTGGCCTGATTTATTTGATTGTGATGATGTTAACTTAGCTGTGGATACTTTTTATGATATACTTTATGATGTAATTAATCTTCTTGTACCAAAGATAAAAGTGAACAAACGTTTTCCACCTTATTACTCTGACGAGTTAATCAAACTAGTCAAGTTCAAAAATAAAATTCACAGAAGATGGAAAACTTATAAGAATCTATCCGATCAAATTGAATTTAAAGCTTTACGTTACTCGTGTAAAAGATTGATTAGACGTGATTTTGTGAAATACAAGCTTTCCATCGAAAGTGAAATGGCATTTGATCCAAAAAAATTTTTTAAGTTTATATCTGTAAAAGACAAGGTTTTCAGCTGTCCTAACCACATGACATATGGTGAAAAAACTGTAAGCGGTGGCAAAAATATAAGTAATCTTTTCGCGGATTTTTTCGAAAGTGTTTACGTCACATCAAATTGTAGAACTGACTTTGATGGAGAGCAAGATTTCAGCTCCTTCCTGTTGGAAGGTATCAATATTGATACCGTGGACGTTGAACGCGCTTTGTTATCCCTGGATGTTAATAAGAGTCCAGGGCCAGATTCTATTCCCGCATTATTCATTCGATCATGTACTGTGTCTCTTTTTGAACCTTTGACAATAATATTCAATAAATCTCTCAAATCTGGGGTTTTTCCGAATCGTTGGAAGTTGGCATGTGTCGTTCCTATCTTCAAGGCTGGAAGTAGGCTATCGGTAGAGAATTATAGACCAATAAGTAAACTCTCTATTTTTGCTAAAGTGTTCGAGTCCCTTATATACCCCCATTTATTCCATCTTGTCAAATCCCAAATTATTCCCGAGCAACATGGTTTTTTCAGGGGTCGTTCCGTTGAAACTAACCTGGTCAATTTTACTGAATTCTTGCTGGAGGGTCTGGATGAGGGGGTTCAAGTGGACGTCATTTATACAGATTTTAGTAAGGCTTTTGATAAGATATGTATCGGTAGACTTCTTGGAAGGTTGTATGGAGTTGGGGTCTGTGGGTCTCTCCTGCGGTGGTTTGAGTCTTATCTCAGAAATAGGTCGCAATACGTCTCTGTGGAGGGTTTCGAATCACGGTACGTGTCGGCTTCATCGGGGGTTCCCCAGGGCTCCCATCTGGGGCCGTTATTATTTATAATATACATAAATAATATAATAAAAATATTTAAATTTTGCAAAATACTATTATTCGCAGATGATTTGAAAATGTTCATGAAAATCAGGGACTCCCGTGACTGCCTGTGCCTTCAGAATGATATCGACTCTTTCATGAAATTTTGCGGAAGGGCTAATCTCTTCACAAATATGACCAAATGTCGTGTGATTACTTTCTCGAGGAGGAAAGATCCTATAATGTTTCCATACTTGTCGCTGAACACACCGCTGATGCGTTCAAGTCATGTACGCGATTTGGGTGTTACTTTTGACTCTCATCTCAAATTCAACCTACATATCGACAATATCGTAACAGCGTCAAGCCGCATGCTCGGTTTCATATTGAGACAGAGTCGTTCGTTTTGCAATTATAAATCCTCCATTACCCTTTATTACGCTTATGTGTTTAGCAAGTTGAATTTCGCTTCCATTGTATGGAACCCCCAATATAACACTTATATAGACCGAATCGAGAGGGTTCAGATGAGATTTCTTCGTTTTCTGGGTTCAAAGTGTGGTCTACGGTTGAATAGAGGAGATCCAGAAAATTATGTTATAAGGTTGAAACACTTTAATATGATTACTTTGCAGAATCGCAGAATTATGAGTGACGTACTCTTCGTAAATAAGCTATTAAGTAATCAATTGGAATCATCGTCACTCATATCGCGAATCAACTTTCATGCTCCTTCGAGGAGATTCAGACAGCTGGAAACCTTCGTCTTGCCTTTGAGGCATACTAACAGCTCCAGGAATTCCCCTATTATTAGAATGCTTGGTCGTTGTAACAGTTTCAAGGATCTAGTGGATGTAATTGGTCACAGCTTCGAATATGTCAAAAGATTTTTGGGTAACCACTTCAGAGGTATCTCTACTTAATTAATTGTTTTTTTTTGTTTATTTTCGCTGAATCATTTTTTTCCCTTTTTTGAAGAAAGATCATAAGTTTGTTATGTAGGATAAAGGTTGTTCAATTGAATGTCAAAATTTTGTTCTTTTTTTGTTTCTATGTAGTATTTGCACTTCTGTAAATCAATGTTAATTAGTGGACATTGTTTTGGGTATTAATTTACCTGTATATGTTCTTGTTATGAATAAATAAATAAATAAATAAATGTATTTACATGTATGGTATACTAATAAATGAATAAACTTATTTATCTATCTATCTAATCCAGTAATAATGATCCAGGTAAACTTTGGGTCCGTTAGTAGGATATTCAAATGGGCGTTAGCCCCGGTAAAAAGATAATCCAGTAGTCGATAGCTCGGTGAAAAGATGGTTCAGCGGGCGATAGCCCCGGTACAAAGATGATGCAGTAGGCGGTAGCCCCGGTACAAAGACGCCTTTTGAACAGACGTCTTATAAGAAACAAAAAAACTTCAAAATTCCACGATGTTAATGGATTACGAGGTACGTTAATTCGCTGAACTCTAGCAAGGTGTTGAACCTTCAACTTCTCCGCACCAAAAAGAAAGAATTTTCCATCAGCTGGACCGAGTTTGAAGGGTCGCGCATGCGAAACACGCACTCAACCGTCAAAGCGAAGAGCGTTCTTTAGCGACCGATCTTATAATTTCAGTAAGGAGTTTTTCTTGCGATTGGAATTGAAATTATTGGTATGACGTATTTTCGCGATGGAAACGGTGTGAACGTGTGAACGACTATAACTTAATCATCATCTTCTATATCATATATTACATCATTATATCTAGATCTATCATCTTTCATTCTATTATAATCTCTGAAAGAATTTTGAGATAGATGTAAATGACTTCATTTGAGAATTTTCTTATTCTTATCAAGATAATTCAGTTTGAAGCTATACAATACACAATTTATGCTGTCCCCCATTTCATTGATTGTCCTACATTTTGAACTCCCATTATATATCTCATATTTAATAATAATAATAATAATAATAATAATAATAGTTCTTTATTTCAAATCATATCCATTAAACTATCAAAGTTGTGTGGAATGAAATGATACAGTGTCAAGACAACAAAAAAAAACCTACATGTATTTACGGATTAATGATGACTCAAAAATTTCTCTAAATCTCTAAATCTAAGAGATATTTAAATAAGTTTTTTTTGAAAACATTCTTATCTTCTATAATCTTAATGTGTATTGGTAAGGAATTATATAATTTTAAGCATCTGTATTCTGTTTGTCTTTGGGATGTTGTTAGATTGAGTTTGGGGTAGAGATAGTCCTGATTTCGTGTCTCATAGAAGTTCTTCTTGTTTTCATATTTTCCAAAAAGCACTGGATTGTTTTTAATAAAGAGAACACATTCCTGTATATATTGCATATATTGTTAATATTCCAATCTTCTTAAAAATATTTCATTCATATTCCCCCTAGCATACTTTTTTTTTTTTCCAACTATATGTTCCCTACTTCTCTAGCCGCACAATCCTAACAGAGAGGAATATTACTTTTCATAAATCTCCCAAATATCATCTGTTACAAGAAATAGATGTGTTTCTGAAATCTGAAAGACACAAATACAAATTATTACCAGAGGAAATTTACTTTATCATTATGTTTTTAGTCGTTTGTACTAAACTTTCAACTTGCCCAGACTACAATCTCAGGGAGTTGTATAGAATTCTTTACCTGAATACAAGTTTCATTTTTCATTTTTGTTATTCCTACAAATTCGCTAATTAAAACTCGAATCACAGCCTGTATCTTGCGCCCGAACTCAGCCCAGAGCGTCGGATACAACGAGATAATTCGAGGATAACTCAGGTACAGTACCACCTCAGTTCAACCCCTATGGGAGGGCAATTGAACGAAGGTTGTAGGTAATGTCCCTTACAACGTTCCCGAAAACAATCTACAAATGACCTTCCAAAATATTACGCTAGTGGTCCGAATTACTACAGAATGAACAAACCGGCTGTTTCAAGAACGTTTCGCTAATTCAAACTCGAATCACAGCCTGTATCTTTCGCCCAGAGCGTCGGATACAACAAGATAATTCGAGGATAACTTGGGTACAGTACCACCTCAATTCAACCCCTGGAGAGGGCAATTGAACTAAGGTTGCAGGTAATGTCCCCCACAACGTTCCCGAAAACACTCTAAAAATTATCAGCTAAAATATAACGGCAGTACTTCAACATACAAAACGAATAAACCGGATATTTCAGAAACGTCTCGCAAATTCAAACTCGAATCACAGCCTGTATCTTTCTCCCGAACTTTGCCCAGAGCGTCGGATACAACCAGATAATTTGAGGATAACTTGGGTACGGTACCACCTCAATTCAACCCTTGGAGAGGGCAATTGAACTAAGGTTGCAGGTAATGTCCCCCACAACGTTCCCGAAAACACTCCAAAAATTATTCACCGGAATACCAAATAATATAGCTAAATTATTTTTCGATTCGTATTGAACGGAAAATGGAAATGGAACACAGGAAAATATACAGAAATCAAACGGAAAGCCGAATAAAGCCCAAAGGGTTCTTACAAGGTAAAACACCACTTTCACTCACTGTCTTTACGGTAAAAACTCGAGTGTTTTCCTCGTTAAGCGCAGAGAAGAATTGTTCGACAAGAATCGAATTTTAAAAAAGAATGTGAAAATTTTGATCTATTCGAAATAACTCAGAAGGAGACGAATCGACAGCTCGAAAATACTCTCAAAAAGTTTCCCATTTCGTCTGGACAAGTCCTTTTATAACTTCGGCAAAGTGGGGATGTCACATGTGCAAAATTTCGAGAAATTTCCTCGGGTAGGATGCTTTACGTTTCCCTGATTGGTTCATTCAAATTCCTTTGTTCTCTGAAAGAATTATACAGCGGGTCGCGTAAACACGCATTTACCCGTTTTTCATACAATTCAATCTCCGAGACCGCCGTAAACATGTGAAAAAACTGCGATAAGCAATAAATCGCCGAGCACGGCATGGTTTTTATAGATAGGACGGAAACTGAAAATGCATCGAAATAAATATGATGGAATAATTCCTTTTGATAGGAAATTTCTCAAAACGAAATATAAATAATTTGAGAATTCTTAAGTGATGAAAATCACTTAGTTAGAATAGGTCGGAGCTTGAAATGCATCGGAATAGATTTAATGTTATAATTCTTTCATTCCCGCTAGGAAATCTCTCGAAATAAACGAAACAAATTGATTTATTTCTTAGTAACGAAAATCACTTCGTTAAAAACCCTCCTTTCCTCAAAAAGAAAACAAAACTGAAGGTTTTCTTTTCTAGCAACACCTTCTTACCCCTGCTCTATCACCCTACACCTATTTGCACACTGCGAAAAACACCCCAGGGCGTGTCACGATCGGGCTCAGGAAGACCGGCGTCGGTATGATGTCGCACTGGACTCCAATTGACCAGGAGTGCCATCGCATCGGGGCTTGTCTGGCTGCTCTTTTGAGCCTGGGCTCTTCCTCCTTCGTGCCCCCGGCCTGGCCCTGGTGATCAACTTCCCCCTTCGTGATGGACCGGACTTCCAGTCGGTCCGACCTTGGATGTGCCTACAGTTCAACAACGACATTCTCTGGAGAGGACTCCTAACCGGCCGCACCTAGAACAAAAAAGACGCGGGGGGTTGTTACAGTCTCTTCTCGCGTGCCTCGTCAAGCCGCATCTGCAGCAAGCACCTTCGGTGAGCCGCACGTATTTCAGTTCACGGCTTTCCCGGGCGGACTTCCGGATCTTATTCGGGCCTCTCCTGGTTCCGGAAGGTTTTCCAACGGGAGAGTCGTGGTGTACCCGCCGGCGTTGGTTCGTATCCGTCGTTTGGGTTGTCAAAGGCGGTTTTGGTCATGAGGTCGTCTTCAACGGTACGGTTTCGGGCTCTGTTCCCTGTCCTTCATGCCTGCCTCGCATCCATTCCCAGTATTCCTCCTCTACCAGGTCGTCCACGCTAGCCAGTGACGACACCACCAGACCAGCGTCTATCAGTTCCCACTCGGATCGTGACATGACAACGGGCCCTCGCGCTGTACCACGGTGTGTAGGTCGTCCTACACCAACTCCATCCCGAGGGCGAGCTGATCTCCGTCGACGTAACTGGTGACCAGGCCGATGACGTTGGGGTGGCGGACTTTACGTCGGCGGGTAGACCATATGGCTGTCGGCGAATTACCTCCGGGGCCATGTACGCGACGGTGCCCGCCAACTGCGTCGTCGTCGGTTGGGTTGGCGACAGATTCAAAGCCGGTCCAAAGTCGGCCACACACACTCGACGACCCTTCACCAAAATATTCTCTGGCTTCAGGTTCCGGTGCACAACGAACAGTCCGTGGCACGCAGCCACTCCAGCTAGGGCGTGGTGCAGGACAACGGGCCCTCACGCTGTACCACGGTGTGTAGGTCGTCCTCCATCAACTCCATCCCGAGGGAGAGCTGATCTCCGTCGAAGTAACTGGTGACCAGGCCCATGAAGTTGGGGTGGCGGACTTTACGTAGGAGCTCCATCTCCGTGAGTGAGACTTCGCTAACAGACGCTATTTTCATAGCAAAGTTTTCGCCGCCGTCTTCTCGGGCGACCTAGTAGACTCGGCCGAATGCTCCTCCCCCCAGGAAACGGACCATCTTAAACGGGCGGGGAGACTCCTCCATCCCCTCGCGAGTGGGACTATCCTCCAAGGAAGTGGAAGAGACGACCACGACGGACTCTGCCATGTTCTGAAAGAGATGTTAAAATGAAAGGCAACAGACGGTGGAACGGTCTTATATGCTTTCATTGTCACGGTTTTAGGAGTGTAAGGCGCACTGCGAGGGCTCATCTCGCCCGTCATACCCGCGGTAAGGTTTCAAGTCCTTCACGTGAATATTTCGGAGGTATTTTCCAGACGTGTCCTTGAGGTCGTAAACCACTGGGGACACAACTCTTTTAACGGTATACGGTCCGGCGTATTTGGCGGCCAACTTAGACGCAAAGCCGTCCGCCGCCGAAGATAGTGGGTGTTCACGGCGCCAAACTCTATCTCCTATCCTGCATGACCATTCTCTCCTCCGCAGATTGTAGTAGCTACTTTGCTGGTTTAATGCTTTCGCCAGCTGAATTCGTACGAACTCATGCGTTTCCCGGAGTCGCTTGACACGCTCAGCGTATTGGTTCACGCCTTGTACGGTGGGTTCTTCAACGGGCTCTCCACTGCTCCCGGTAACTGACTGAAACCTACGGTTGGTTTCCGGTGACCGGAATTCCCTCCCAAAATTCAGGAACGCTGGTGTGAACCCTGTTGACTCATGTTTGGGCGAATTCAAGGCGAAAGCCACTTCTCCTACGTGTTCGTCCCAATTACGGTGATCTCCTTTGCAAAACTGGGCTATCATCGTTTTGATGGTCCGGTTCGTCCTTTCGACGGGGTTGTACTGCGGTGAATATACGGGTGCGAACCGATGACGGATTCCCATGTCCTTGAGGTTTCCCTTGAACAATCTTCCATCGTATTGGGATCCATTATCGCTGATTACGGTTTTGGGGCAGCCAAACTTCAGCACTACTTGATCGTAAAAAGCCTGGAACACTCCCTTGCCGGTGGCTGCCCTGAGGAGTCTGCACTCGATCCACTTGGAGAAACGATCTTGAAACATAACTAGGAAGGTATTACCCTTCCTTGAACGAGGGAGAGGGCCAATCAGGTCGGTGCTCACGGTATGCCACGGTTCGCTGATCGAATAGGGTTGCATCTTCCCTGACGGTTTCTGCTGGCTAACCTTATACTTTTGGCACTGCTGGCATTTTCTGACGTATTTCGCCACTTCGCGGAACATCCCAGGCCAGTAGTAATTCTTGGTCACCCTGGAAATGGTTTTGGCAATCCCCATATGACCAGCTACTGGTTCGTCGTGGTTCTCCTGAAGTTTGGATTGACGGTTTTCGGTAGGTATGCAAAGTTTCCAAGGCGCTCCCATTTCTGGTCCGATGTAGTCATTTGAGCTCTAGAAATGTCGATACAACTTTCCATCTTGAATACGGTAATCTGGAAACAAATCTGGGTCTTTCGAAACTTCTAGGTACCTTCTTGCATACCACGGACATAACACCACATCTTCGGCCAGGCATGACTCCCCTTGATGAGGCAACGGATCTCGTGACAACGTATCTGCAACACGGTTCAAAGCTCCTTTCCGGTACTTAATTTCAAAGTCATACTGTTGCAGGAATACGCTCCACCTGGCTATCCTCCCTGACGGAGACTTTATCGACTGCAACCAGCGAAGGCTCATGTGATCGGACATTACGGTAAAACGGTAGCC
The DNA here is from genome assembly GCA_958510865.1 of Myrrha octodecimguttata. Taxonomy (NCBI): domain Eukaryota; kingdom Metazoa; phylum Arthropoda; class Insecta; order Coleoptera; family Coccinellidae; genus Myrrha; species Myrrha octodecimguttata. Next base: position 5,985,818 of record OY294056.1, on the reverse strand, counting down.
TTCCAGGTACGGTCTCATTTTGTCGTTGGCCATACTATCGCCAGACACTCCTTCTCAGTCACGGAGTAGTTCTTTTCGGCCCCGTTGAGTGTACGGCTGGCATAGGCAATCACTCTTTCATGTCCATCCAAAACTTGGGTTAGGGCGGCGCCGAGCCCCTCTCAGACGCGTCGGTTTGCAGGGTAAATGGTTGCGAGAAATCCGGGCACGCCAACACGGGATATTCAGTTAGTTTTTCCTTCAAAGCTTCAAACGATCTCTGTTGTTCGGTTTCCCACTTCCATTTCTGCTTCTTCTCCAACAGCAGGGTTAGTGGCGACACTATTTTAGTGAAATCCTCCACCAATCTGCGATACCAGCTAGCGACTCCCAGGAATCGCCGAAGTTGACGGACGGTCTTAGGCGGTGCCATAGAATTGATGGCGGAAATCTTCTCAGGGTCTGTCGAAATTCCGTCCTCTGTTACCACATGTCCCAGATACTTAAGTGAACTCCTGCAAAACTTGCACTTGGCCGGGTTAATCTTCCTCCCGGAGGCGGCGGAACACGGCTCGCAGGTTTGACAAGTGTTCCTCCAAACACCACTATGTCGTCCAGATAGGCGAAGGCGATAGAATCCATTTTCGGGCCGATTACCCGGTACAAACCTCTCTGAAACGTAGCCCCTGCGGAGTGCAAGCCGAAAGGCATGACTTTGAATTGGAAAAATCCTCTTCCTGGGACTGCAAATGCAGTGAGTGGTTTGCTTTCTTCGGTGAGGGGCACCTGCCAATAGCCTTGTTTTAAGTCCAGCGTCGAAATGTATGTGGCCCGCCTCAATTTATCCAGGATTCCCGCGATGTGCGGTAGTGGATAGGCGTCCTTCACGGTGACCTCATTGACGGCGCGAAAGTCGATACAAAACTTGGGTTGCCCGTTGGCTTTCTTCACGATGACGACGTTGGAACTCCACGGTGACTTTGACTGTTCGATAATTCCTTCCTCCAACATCCTATCTACCTCCTGATTGACAATCTCTACCTCTGCTTGATCGGTTCGGTCCCAGGTTTGATCTTAGTTTCGTGACAGATCATGTTTGTCAGACCCTTCATCTCTGCGAAACTGCTAAGTTCTTCCTCCAAGAACTCATCGAGGTTTCGTTTTTCTCCAGATGTCAGGGTGCTGATTGCCGAATTCTTCTGCACAGCTATTGGGGTTGAGGACCCGCTAACGGTTCTCTTCCCAGGAAACATCGTGCCGTACGGAAGTCGATTCTAAAATCGTGAGAAGACAGCAGGTCCATACCTAAGATTAGGTCCATAGGTCCTAGTTGTGGGACCAGAAACAATCGTGCCTCTATCAGTTAACTTCCAATTTTCAATTTCGGCTCAAAAACTTTTTGGACAGCAACGCAGTTCCCATTGGCTATGGTGGCCGACATCTCGTTAACTCCGATCGGGGTAATCCCAGCATTTCTGCATTTTCTAGCCATCTTTTCACTCAAAAAAGACCTCGATGCTCCGGTATCCAGCAAGGCACAGAAAGGCTCATGCCCCATGTAAACGATGACTATCGGACGGTTCTCTCGGGCCGGCTGTTTTGGTTCTATTGGGGAAGTTTGAGATGGGAACTTCCTTCTTCCCTGGCCAAGGCAGCTCCGTTCTAGTTTTCCGAACACCTGCAGTCTCTCGAAAGGATCCCCTGTCGTCCACATCGAGAACAGAACATCCTAGGCGAAGATCGGCACTCTCTTCTCATGTGTCCGGGTTTTCCACATCGCCAGCATTGGATTCCAGAGTCCTTGAACTGAACCCTCTTCGGCCCCGGCGAGTCAGTTTCCTGAGACCTAACCTCATTGGAACTAGGCTCCTTCTTCACCCCTTTCGGTTCAACGGCCTGGGGTAGTGACTGTCCCGCAAGCAAAGACGGCGGTATGAGCAGGTTCTCCGCCTGATATGCGGCATTTACGGCTAGGTTTTCGGAAGATGTCGACTGAGGTCCTTGGTACACCAGGTGAGGTTCGTCGATGAATCCTTTCCGGTCCGGAGGTGGCACATAATTGTCGGCCTGCCACTGAACTAGCTCGAACACCCTTCCCTTATCCAATAACTGTTTGTACGTCTTCGTTTCCTGGAAAGCCAGTGCCGTTTGGAGGGATGGTAAAGGACGCTTCTTGATCATGAGGATCTGATCTTCTTCGGATGGTCGTCTGGCGGTCAATTTCAGAAACAAGTTCTGCATCCTGGTAACGAACTGTGAAAATTTTTCCTCCTTGCTCTGCGTTCGTCTCCTGATTTCATCCAAGAGGGTTTCCTCGTAGTCAGGGGGGAGGAAAGCTTCACGTAGTTGTTCCTTGAAGTCGTTCCAATCCCTGAACGAACCTCTCCTCGGGACGTACCAGTCCTTCGCATCACCCCTCAGCAGTTCGGAGATGGATTCGAACATGTGTTGGTGGCTGACTTTCCTGGTTTCTGCCAGTTGTTCTACCTCTTCCAGGAAGGTATTCATGCTAGTGGTTCCATCGAAATGAATATGCCATTTGTAGACGGGGACGGACGGGTGGTTCGCCAGACGGGTATTTGTGGCGTCGGTGTCGGTTCCACTACACACCTGGTTGATCTGACTGGCTTCTGTTGAACAGCTCCGGTGGGGTTTGTGTATCCTCCGGTTCAGTGCCCTGTTATCCACGGTCCTGTCGACGGGGTCTGGTCGAAGTACGGTTTCAGTTTCGGCGTTAAACGGGCATTCTGACTCCTCCGGTGCCAAGAATGGAAAAGATATCCTCCTGGTAGATTCTGCTGCAGCGGGCTCACTCCTTCGGATTCGTATACGCAGAGGACTAGTGAGGTCCAGTCGTCTTCGGACTGCTTCGCAAGCTCGTTCCCTCAGGCGTTGGAAAAAGTCAACGGACAATCCAGTCCGCTGGTAAGTCCCCGACTGTGGAGCCGAAATAAGTCCGCTCGACCCAGATTGGTTCCTTGGGTCTCTTTCCCTCCTAGCTGGACTAAGTGTTTACTGATGAACGGATCCGGCAGTAAGGAGGTCCTCAATTCCCGTCTTCTGACGACTAAGTTCCTGGGGTTCTTCAAAGGAAATCAGCTCGACTTTCTGTTCCCTCTAGGAAGTGACCTCAGCTCGTCCTGATTCCCCACTGAACTCTCCCAATGGTTCTGGACCACCCTGCCTAACCTCGGCCAGGGTCTTAGCATCCTCCAGCATCTCGTAAACTTGATTTACGACACCCTTCAGATCGTCCAACATGTCCTGTTCCTCAATTGACGTCGGTTTGATCTGGCCAATACGGTTTTGGAAGTGGACCAATCGGCTCCTTATGCGGGATTCTTCATTCACGGCATTTTCCTCGTCGAACTCTCTAAGTTCTTCAATCAAGCAACCTAAGATTCGGTTAACACTGCCCATTTCCTCTTCAAGGTTCCTGGCTTAGGTACGGAACGACACTTTCTTAGCTAACACCTTGCGCAGTTCGGTACGGTTTTCGTGGACGGTCGAGTTCCCAAACCAACTCCTCGGCCCTCAGTCTGTTCACCTCCATGTCTGCTCCTCTACTCCTCAGTTCTCCTTTTGCACTGCCTGTTGTCGAAAGAAATTAGTCCCTGCTCGGGCGCCAATTTGTGACGACCTTTTCTCGGGCTTGTGTGACTAAACGGTTTAAATTTATTTTCTCGGGCGCTAGTTGCAAATTTTGGTCCAAGGTTGCAACTCCTTGTCGTACACTTCTCTGTCCTTCCCAGGTAGCCTTTACACAGTTGTAGAAGGCTTCGGTGCAATCTAAGGTCTTAGCGATTACTTGGTGGTAATTTCCTTGTTTATAGAGAAGACCAATATCACAGGAATGAAACTCACACTATATATGTACAGATATATTACAAAACTTTCCCGGTGTCACTTACACTGTTGACCACGATTATATTTACACAAAGAGCTGTCTGATGTGGATTGTCAAGGTGCCTAAACTTGTTATGATATGACCAAAATTACTATTTACACAGTATAAGAAATGATCAAAGCAATGAAATAATGTACAGTCAGATGTTAACAAAGCAGAAATGTGTGATCTTGAAATAAGCAGAACGGTGAACGGTAGCGAGAAATGAGATGAGCGAGCAGAGCAGGTGATAAAAGCGGTGAGAAATGACGGTATCGGTAAATTGGTTGAATGACGGACCATGAGAGCATATAATGAGCAAATACAAGTGAGAAAGCAGTAAACGGACAGGGCCGGCTTTGACTACGGTATTGACCTGTGTTCCAAGAAAACAAGTTGGTGCAAATGTCTCAAGCAACGATGAGTGTGCGGCCTGAAGGGCGCACCCACTTCAATTTATAAACGCCACGGCCAACTAGATCGGCAGTACTTCTGGGTCCGTATTACCGGTTCAAACCCTTAATACTAGGTTGAATGGTTCGCCCGAGCTTAGCCCAGGGCGTTCGACGCAACCCAATACAAGAGGAAAATCCGGAAATAATGTCGACCTGCTCCAAGAATACGGTCGAGTATGACTAACCAAAATACAAGGCAGTGTCGACAGAGCACTCCGTAAATCTAAAGGGGACTATCGGGAACGTTTCGCTAATTAAAACTCGAATCACAGCCTGTATCTTGCGCCCGAACTTAGCCCAGAGCGTCGGATACAACCAGATAATTCGAGGATAACTTGGGTACGGTACCACCTCAATTCAACCCCTGGAGAGGGCAATTGAAAGGTTGCAGGTAATGTCCCCCACAACGTTCCCGAAAACACTCCAAAAATGATTCACCGGAATACCAAATAATATAGCTAAATTATTTCTCGATTCGTATTGAACGGAAAATGGAAATGGAACACAGGAAAATATACAGAAATCAAACGGAAAGCCGAATAAAGGCCAAAGGGTTCTTACCAGGTAAAACACCACTTTCACTCACTGTCTTTACGGTAAAAACTCGAGTCTTTTCCTCGTTAAACGGAGAAAAGAATTGTTCGACAAGAATCGAATTTTAAAAAAGAATGTAAAAATTTTGATCTATTCGAAATAACTCAGAAGGAGGCGAGTCCACAGCTCGAAAATGCTCTCAAAAAGTTGCCCATTTCGTCTGGACAAGTCCTTTTATAACTTCGGAAAAGTGGGGATGTCACATGTCCAAAATTTCGAGAAATTTCCTCGGGTAGGATGCTTTACGGTTCCCTGATTGGTTCATTCAAATTCCTTTGTTCTCTGAAAGAATTATACAGCGGGTCGCGTAAACACGCATTTACCCGTTTTTCATACAACTCAATCTCCGAGACCGCCGTAAACATGTGAAAAAACTGCGATAAGCAATAAATCGCCGAGCACGGCATGGTTTTTATACATAGGACGGAAACTGAAAATGCATCGAAATAAATATGATCGAATAATTCCTTTTGATAGGAAATTTCTCAAAACGAAATATAATTAATTTGACAATTCTTAAGTGATGAAAATCACTTAGTTAAAATAGTTCGGAGCTTGAAATGCATCGGAATAGATTTCCCCCTATATAAGCGACAGCAGGAATATTTGTTGAATTTACGTGACAATTCCTGTCGTTCAATTCCTCTAGAAATAACAAGATTCAGATTAGTTAATGCAACCAAACTGCAGTTTGTCATTTCAACAGGAAACTAATAATGTGACGAAAACCGGAATATACGTGACTATTTACAGAAACGTAACATTGATTCAACTGGAATTTTCTAGTTTTTTTAATGAACTACCTCACTTCTACCGGAGCTGTAATTTCGATCTAACAGGAATTTCCTGTTCAAAAAACAAACTAGATAGTTGTATTCCAAGCTTGAAACTTCAGTTTCTACAAGAATTTACAGTAATGAACAATAAACTAACACAGGAAATACTTTACTCATAACGGAACTGTAGTATCGATTTAACAGGAATTTTCCGTAGGAATAAAACTATCCCTCATATAGGTAGTATAGATATGTTTGAGTTGTTCATTTTGTATTTTGTGTTATCATTTTGAAAATTCATTGAATAAAATTTATTATTATTATTATTATATATTACAGTACTAGTAAGTTGTATTCGAAGCTTATTACCTGAGGTTTTACAGGAATCTTTTCCAGTTACCTAGTATTTATTAGGAATTTCTTGCATTTCCTATTGAAATGTTTACGTAGTTTTGGCAGTAATTTCCAGGTGCAGTTGAGATTTGTTTCCATGGATTTTTACTGGAAGATTCCGGTTAGTTCTACCGTGAAGCATTGTTGCAATTTAGGGTACTTCCTGTCAATATTGAAGTGCTTTTTCGTACAGGGTGTGGCGGAACAGACAGTGCAGTTTTGAAAAGCTATTAAGAAAAAACTACGGTACTTAAAGAAATAAGATTTAGTTAATTTTCTTTAGTACATCATGCAATTTTATGTGTCAAGTTTTAAAAATGACATCAGAAAGATTATGGCCGCCAGCAGCGATACATTGATGAAGGTGATTTCTGAAGTTTTCGGCTTCATTCAGACCACAGAAAAAAGTTACATATAATCCAGTGCTGCTGGTAGCCATCTCCTTTCTGATGGCGTTTTTCAAACTTGATACATAAAACGGCATGATATACTGAAGAAAATCAACTGAATCTTATTTCTGTAAGTTACATATTTTTTTCTTAACAGCCTCTCAAAACTGCATTGTCTGTTTCGCTGCACCTTGTAAAAATAGCACTTGCATATTAAGAGGAAGTACCCTGAATTGCAACAATACTTCACGGTACAACTAACCCGAATCTTTCTATGAGTGGAAAAGCCAAAACTTCCAGCTGATCTCGGGGATCTCTTTCTAACTCGAGTCCTGAAGTGAATTATTATTCAACAAAAGAAAGTTCAGTTCAACTACTTCTTGAGTCTAAACCTTTCATGAATATCTGATCACCCCGTATAATTTTTTATTATTAATTTGTACCCTTCGGAAATCTAGGGACATACAAGCTGGTTAGTCATTGATTAAAACATTAATATTGCTTGTACTTGATGATAGATAGGTAATTTCCAACATCATGTACCTACTTACTGGTTAAAAGTGAAATAAAAATCAATATACAATTTCGAATGTTTCACCTTGTTCGAATATTTCTTATTGGTTTCTCGTTTGGACTAGTAAGCATCGTCGGATATTTGATGGATATTTTTGTTGTCATGATTATCGTACAAAATATGGATGTATAGGCAGAAAATACCTTCTGCAAGCTTCAGCAGCTCCTTCAAATTGGCCTTCATGTCGGGTACTGAGGATGAGTTCATGCGTGTCTTGATGGCATTCAACAACCTTTTCCTTGTCAGAGGAAATGTCCTAGTAAGTGCCCCTGTATGGTATGAGTATATAACATTGACTCAGCCAGCAACTAAAAGGAAGACGATAACATTCAAAAATTATTACCATCTAGAAAAGGTATCTTCGGTTATGAAGATTATAATGAAACATATTTTAATCTGAACCCATGTATGAGCGTTAAAATACTTTGGATAGATTCCATGAAGTGAGTGTTCCAACAGTAAAAATGGGAGGCGTTTTTGAAATGTTCAAAACTTATAACGCTCATGATAAATATCTAGTTTAACTCCCCACGAATTTTTCGAGTTCGATTTTTTTTATTGCAAAATGAGCGTTTCCATGTGTTTTTTAATTGATTTCAATACTAGCAGACAAGTTTTCCTGCAGCAATTTCGAAATAAACGGGATCTGGAGTGAATAAGGGTGCTTGGGCAGAAAACAACACGTGAAATTATGGCACTACAAGAGATTTGGATGAAAAGAATAGGTTTCACAGAGTGGAAAATCACCGTACCAGTCACATTTCCTTACTACTACTAATTTTATAACCTCATGCATGTTTTGAGACTATTTATATTTCAATGTGTGTTCTACTTAATTTGTTTTTTGTGTTTAAAACGATTTATGTTGTTACCTTCATTATGTATGGCATATGAAATCTACGGTTCGCAACACTTGTATTCTTAGGTGTTTATTGACGATTACTTCAATATACGTTGTTGTAGTGAGAGACACATTACAGCTAAACAACTTGAAATAATGAAATATACTTACTTCTGAATATTTCGGCGTAATTGACTAAACCCCATCCTCTTCAATAGCCGGCGACATCATCCTCGCTGCACTTGATGCATACATAACTATTTTTCCGATAAATGGCAAAATTCACAATAACTAAACTTACAGAAGAATGTCGAATACCACAACTACATATGCGTGTTCCAATAACCAACGAACCACCACGAACCGAGTAGCGGATTGATTGTGGCGATTATAGGAATTCTGTTAAAATCAAAGTTCTGAACTGTTAGAACAGTAGCGTCTATCGTAGAGATAACAGGAATAATATATCATTGATAATCTGAATTTATGTGAGAAATACGGAATATTCCTGTTGAATTTAACGGATCCGTACTGTTAATCTTGCAAATATTGTTGGGTGTATATTACGAAATGATTATATTTTACTGGATATTCCTGTAACATTTACAATGTTTTATTCCGGTTGCACTTATGGCCAACTAGTTGCAACTTTATTCTTAAGTCTTCATCAGGGCTCTGAAATGGAATAACATGAACTATACTCCATTCACTTTTATAAAGTATCCCGGTTTGCCATGACATCCTGACAGATTTCACCGTGTATATTTTGAAAATGTTAGGTTATAGTCATTTTACTGTCAGATAACTACACAACGTTGTCCTCTCTACAAAGAGGTCGTAGTAATTACTTATTTTTCAAAATGTCAATCTATATTTGGAAAGTAATGAATTTGAGAAAATATTATGTGAATTCAATAATTCCAAAGACCTGGCGAATGTTGAAGAAACTTTTTTCTCTGTTAATATTGGAAATATTTCACGTATGTAAACATGGTTGGAAGATTCAGTAATGCTTTTTTCTTGTACGATCAAGAATCGAGTGTTTTGGAATTTTACTGAAAAATGATGGATAGAGTAGTCCGTAACTTCGAATTCCCTACTTTTCTTAATTCTCAAGAAATAAGCCTACAGAAGTCATTTAAATAACTTGTTGCACAACTTGAAATATTCCAGTATGAAAATGTAGTAGTACTTCGAAACCTGTGTCACAGTTAACCTCAAAAGAACTAACTCCATTTATAAAGGTCTTGGGAATCTACGTGAATGATACATACACTGGATTGGGATCAACATATTTCTAAACTGGGATGCAGCTTAGCTTCAGTCTTTTATCTTTGGGTGTAATGACAAGATATCTGGATAAATTCTCCATGAAAGCTACCTATCATGCAGTACTCGAGTCAAAAGCAATATGGAATTATGTTTTATGGACATACTTTGAAGTCAACTCAAATATTCAAAACCCAGAAAAAAGCAATTCCTAAAATATTTGAAAAAATAGCATTCAATGTGATATTGTATAATTCATGTTATTTTCGTGCATTAAAATTCAATGTTCTGCCAACATAGGATATACCAAGTTCATTTTCAATGGACTACTTCCTATCGAAACAATTCCACGAAATATATAACTTTTGAAATTATTCGTTTGTTCAATTCAAACATGACTACCTACTTAAGGCTCAATACAATACAATCAATGCGAAATGTTAATTTATCAGTTTATTATGGCTGAAGCTGAATTGTTATTTGTTATTGAAAGAGAGTTGAAATTGGCAACCTCGCGTCGAATTATTTTCATAAAACTGAATAGAGTATACATTCAAATTTAGATGTTGTTTCCTCACTTGTGAATTATGCGTGTTTTTGTGAATTTTATGTTAAGATTTTAATAATATTGTTTATAGACATCTAAATTTGAATGTAGTTCACGTTATCCCATTTCAGAGCCCTGATGAAGACTTAAGAATAAAGTTGAAACTAGTTGGCCTTTTTTCCGAAAAGTTTGTTTCGTGAAGAAAACCTTAGACCTAGATACCTGTGAAAATTCATTTAAATAACCATCTATTGTGTCAAATCTCTCTTTTATTTCCTTCATAAATATTTCGCTAGCTGAACTAATACCGTATGGCATTCCTTTGAATTCGTACTGGCCGAATGGGATATTGGATGTGCAAAGCTTATTAGATTCTTGACACAATTTTGATACAGAATTCATTCTAATTTTCCTGAAATGAAAAGGTCAGTAATTCACGAGTCACTGCTGTATCGCTGGAATAAATAATGCCGAGGAATTATTTTCTGGTGATGTCAAGAACCAACGTAGATATTCACAGGATGGTAGGGTAGAGAACAATTTACTCGAGATTGAAAATCGATATCTAAAGGAGCGTTTGGTTGAGTGTAAAGGTGAGGAGAAACTATTGAAAAACAACACAACAAACTCCTTGAAGGAAAAACTATTGGAACATCAAGTTTCCTTCGAAATTTAACATAGATGAATATACACGCGATATGGAAGGGATAGAGATATATATAGTCGAAGAAGGTTATCGGAGCATAGACAAACCAGAGAAGCATCAGTGTCATACAGGAACGTCAAAGCCGAACGTCAAATCACGACAATAATGAAGTCAACCACTCTACAAACAAAATCAAATAAATCTTCACAACAAAGGATTCTGATATGGTTCCTAGTCAGCCAAATCCAAGCTGTGAGATTTCTTTGGAGGGAGATTGGAAAATTGTAACCCGAAGAAAGCACACGTAGAAGCCTCTTTACAGGGCGGAAAACAAACACAAGGCAAGAAAAGTTCGAGCGGACTTACTCATGAGAGCATAAATATCGGCCACATAAATCTACAGAGTATATCCAAATCTTCTAATGGACTACAACAACTCGCTGATCAAGAGAACTACGACTTCCTTGCATTTAAAAAAAATTGGCAAAGTCAAGATCCACTACCCTGTTAATCAATTGTCGGACAAATTTCTGCCGTACTTCAAAACTTCATGGCAGTTGTGTATTGTATGTGCGTTATAGTTTCAATATGGTTTAATATTCAAACTTCATAAATATCTGAAATGTGGAAAAGTAATTCGATTGATTGAAAATATGTTATCTGACAGAAGACTCCGTGTTTTTGTTGATGATGTTAGTAGTGGGTTCCAAACTTTGAATAATGGACTCCCACAAGAATCAGTTTTAGCTCCCCTTTTATTTAATTTATATTTATGTGATATTCCAGCAACTTCAGAGAAAATCGTTTATGCAGATGATATAGCTCTTGCTTTTCCTCACTCTGCTTTTAAAGTCATTGAAAACATTCTAAATACCGATTTGAAAATTATTTTGTTGAGTGGCGTTTATGTCCAAATTCTAATGAAACAGAAGTCTCTTGTTTTCATTTGAATAATCAACAGAAGTTTGAAACTTTGAAAGTTACTTTCAATAATGCCGTTCTGAAACATAATTTCACTCCTAAATATCTTGGAGTGAAATTAGATACTTCTTCAAATTTCAAGGCCCATTTGAAAAACTTACGCATGAAGTTGAAATCTAGGAATAATATTCTTCAAAAACTAGCTGGTTTTTTATGAGGTGCTTACCCTACCACTCTTAGTATCGCAGCTTTGGCTTTGTTTTTTTCTACTGCTGAATATTGTTGTTCGGTTTGGTTTAATGTTGAGAATCATTACTGGGACCATAAGATCTACATCTTTACAGTGGTTACCAGTTCACTCAAATATTGTACCGCCCCTTATTCGTAGACAGGTTGCACTGATATAGCCTTGGGATAAATATCATTCCTTTTCGAATTCATTCCCAATCATGTCTTATGTGACAAAGAAATTTGGCGTTCGGAATGAAATTCGTGTAATATTTTCAACAAAGGTTTCATCAGCGATCCTTCGGAAAAAGTTCAGAGTTTTAATCTTCCTAGGAAAATTTGGTGCATTTGGAATCGACATGTGTCTGATTCATTTTTTGAGATGGATCGTGAACTTCAGATTAATTTAATGAGTACTAAATCATTTACTACTAGTTCATATTGTTTTTTTCGTCCCCTTCTTCGTTTTCAGGTGTGATTCCAAGATTTCAACCGGCATCGAATAGGAAAGGAAAAATTTTGTCGGTGAAAAAGAAGCCCTTCAATGACAAACAACAATTTCATTACACTTACACGGGGAGACAGAGTTTTTCCTGAGGTTTTTATCTGTGCTCTTGTATCATACGTAAAAATGTATGGTACCCCGTTTACATTTCCTCTGCTAATACTGTTATGACTTATATTGTTGGATATAAAAAAATGTACTGCTCATCTCAAAAGAATATATATATATATATACAGGAAGCCGACATCAGCAGAAAAGTTTATACATTTTTTGTCAGATCATCTCATAAATATAAAAATTAATTTCATAAGGGAACAAAAGAACAGAATTGTTAAAATATGTGATCCAACATTCAGAGAGAGAAGTTTAAACAAACTGTTTGAGCTATTACTTGAAAATTCGTATCCAAAGACAATGTTACGGAAACTTCTGTTTTCTGCATCAGAGAAACCAAGGGAAAATCGGACGCAACCAGTCAACGTGGAAGAAAGAGAACCTATCAAATATCGAACCCTCCCGAATATCCCTCATCTCACCAACAAGATCAAAAAGTGTTTCAAAGATCATAAAACCATAAGAATAGTACCGCAGTGTAAAAAGAAAGTGTCAAACTTGTACTCAAAATTAAAAGATCCGATACCAAAAAACCTAAAATCTAATGTGGTGTACGGAGTGGAATGTGCAGACTGTCGCGAAACCTACGTAGGACAAACCTCCGAATGGCTTAAGAATAGAATGACCTTACACAAAAGTGACATCACAACTAACAATCCAAGATGTGCCCTATCTGTCCATGCCAACAAATATTCACACAGGATTGACTTGGAAAATGTGAAAATTCTAGATGTGAATATGAATTATAAAAAAAGATGTATTTTGGAGATGATCCATATAAAAAAACAAAATAGTAAAATCAACAAAAAAACGGATACACAAAATCTAAGCCCAATATATTCATATCTTCTAGAGTATTCGAATGAACCGCTTTTCGATGGTCCAGTAGATGAGTGACTTTGACAGTTAACGTAAATAACATAATAATTTTTGATTGAATTGTAGAGAAATTTTTATCCTGGATGACTGAATTGCCACTTATATGTATTTTATTTTGAAATTGTTAAGTGTAGACGACTTAAAGATTAACCTTGCATTCAGTGAGTAAATGTAGATTGTTTATGTTCCTGATTTTAAATGTGATGTTGTTTTACAGTTGCCCCGAGGAAGAAACTAATCGGTTTCGAAAGCTTGGCTACATGAATAAAGAGTAAACATATCTTGTTAATTATTGATCGACATCCCTTAACCTAATACTATAATACTATATATATACGCATTAACCTTTTAGGGGACGTTTCGATGCAAGCACCCATCATTTTGGGGACATTTTATCTTTTTGGGGACGGTCCTCAAAAGGAGATGGCATTTACGAATCATTTCGGGGACACGTCCCCAAATTGCTAAAAATTTCACCCGTCATTTTGGGGACGCGTGCAAAAATTTCCATCCATCATTTTGGGGACGCTCAAAAAAAAGTTTTTTCAGTCATAATTTGAGTACTCATGAGCCGATTTCGTTGATTTTTTCTAGTTGGGTTTGGTATAGCTCAGATGTTTGGAATCAAGATAATCAGCATGGTGATCTCATTTCCGAACTCATTATTGAAATATAATTGAAATATAATGAAATATACCATCGATATTTTTCACTCGACAATCACAATTTTCAAAATAAGAAGGTTCTCGATTCGTCGAAAACTATTTTTTTTGTTTGTTCAGCCATAACTTCGTGGGTCATGGACCGATTTCGATGATTCTTATGCGTTCGATTCGGAAGGCTTTCAAAGTAGCCCCATTTAAAAATAAATTATACAGGGTGTTCCAAAAAAGAAGTTTAATGAGATCGATATTTTTTAAGACAACCACAATTTTTTTATGGAAAATTTGGGAATAACACATTTGCCTACATATTGCGATTTAGTTATTGTGAAATATACAGGGTGTCTCGAAAAACCGATGGACACATTTATCTCGAATTTGAACTAAAATCGAGTATTTTCCTTTTTCTGTGTCCCGTATAGCTCTACGGTGGCCCTTTTTCAAACATGAAATACACAGGGTGTCCGAAGAAGAGATTCAATAAAATCAATGCTTTCAATTGGCAACCACCATATACGAATTGGAAAGCTGTAAAGATCACTTTATTCTACCTGAAGCATTACTGGTAAAATATACGGGGTGTTCTGAAAGAGCGATACAATAATATATAAGCTTTCCTAGACGGACTCACAATTTTTGCGCGCATGTTCTAAGGGAACAGCGTGCTATCGTCTTGTTCAAATGTCTGTAATTTTGGATGATTGAGCCGAAAATGGTCTCAATCGACTAGGTTGGACTCACTGATGACGAATCCGGTGTCAAAATCGATTCTGTCCGGCCAGCCGGCCGGCCGGCCGTAGACACGATAACTGTCAACAAAAGCAAACTAGCAACTTGACATTTTCAGGATAGGTTGCGCATTAAAATGCCGCGGTTAAGTTCGCTAATGGGCAAAATCAGTCGGATAGTTGCGGAGTTATAGGCACTTGAATTTTGAAGTTATTTATTTTTTATTTCGGAAACAACCTGAGCGATTGGATTCAAGCTTGGCAGTTGGGTGGAGTACAACCACGCGCAACTTTGAGTGAAATTTCGTCAGGATCATATTGTCAGTAAATTTTAAAAAAAAATTTTTCGAAATTCTTTTCCAAAAAATTTTTTTTTCGGAAACCGTTCATCATATCCAAAGAAGATTCCACTCACACTTTGACCTTCTAATTTCACAGCAGTGTACCAAATTTCAGTTCGATACGATCATAAGGTCCGGAGATATCGGGAAAAAATATGTCAAATTTCGAGGTTTTCTTCTCGATATCCTTGATTTTTTAGGTATAACTCGAGAAATACTGATTCAGTCCTGATTAAACTTCACAGCTAGTCTAAGCATTCTTTCAGCATCCTGAAAGACAACTTTATGCAAAATTTCGTGATAATCGTGTCATTAGAACAATTTGAAAAAAAAATTTCTATGCTTTTCTCATCATATCATCCTCATTAAATTCTGTATGAAACTTCGAACTGTTATGTTTCGATGAAGTACTGGATTTCAATTCGATCTGATCTGTATTTTTGGAAATATTGGAAAAATTAAATTTTGATTGGGTATATCTACGGAATCATTGGGTGGATTTTACCCATTCACGAATTCGACCTTCGAAATTAAGGTCCAAACCTTCTCTACAAATATCGAGATTCTAAGTTGTTTCTTTCGGAAGTTATTGTGTTTACGCAGTTCGCATATCCGAATTGGGAAGCTGTAAAGATCACTTTATTCTACCTAAAGCATTACTGGTTAAATATACGGGGTGTTCTGAGGGAGCGATACAATAATATATAAGTTTTCCTAGACGGACTCACAATTTTTTATTGGAGAATTGAAAATACACATTCTTCTACATCTAGCGAGATAATTGAGATGAATATACAGGGTTTCCCAAAAATTCTTTAGGCACAATCATCTCGATTTTTAATCAATATTGTTGATTTCTCATTCTCTGTGTCCCATTTAGTCCTACGGGGACCCATTTTCAAGAATTTTCAAGTTTGTTCCAAAAAGAGATTAAATAAAATCCATACTCTAATACTACTTATTGGCATCCACCATATTTGAATTGGAAAGCTGGAAGGATCACTTTCATCTACTTATGGCAAGATATTTTCGGCGAAATTTACAGAGTGTTCTGAAAAAATTTCATAATTTCGATATTTTCTCAATGGCAACTGACAATTCCTTACAGGAGAATTGGAAAGGACACATTCTGCTACGTCTATGGAGATAGTTGAAGCCTATATACAGGGTGTCTCGAAAATCGATAGACCTAATTCTATCGATTATTGAATGATTTCTCTTTCCGTATATCTCGTATGAATTCACGGTGTCCTTATTCAAGAACATATACAGTGTGTCCCGAAAAAATATAACAGAATCAAAGTAGTACTTGGAAAAAAGATAGCACGCTGTTCCCCAAACCATGCGCGCAAAATATCCCTCTCCCATAAATTTGGTACAACAACATTTTCCTGTGGGACCCTTAATACATAATAAAATTCTAGAAAAGCACTGACCTGAAGTCAGCATATTTTGCTAGCATGTTCAAACTCGTTGCCAAAGCATATTTTAACGTTTGTACCTGCTAAACGCATCTCTACTTCGTGATGAAAAGATTTGGTGACCTAATCATATTATCCTCATGAAATTCTGCATGAACCTTCAAGTTGTCATTCCTAAGCGCATATTCTGGGGAACAGCATGCTATCATCTAGTTCAAATATCTGTAAATTTCGAGGTTCAACCCGGAAATGGTCTTAAATGAATAGGATAGACTCAATGAATTCGGTTTCAAAATTAATTCTATCTGGCCGGCCGTAGGCTCGATTGCGGGCGTACGGAGAATCCTATCGACATAAAACTTTCAGGTCAGATTGCATATGGAAATTTGACAATTGAGTTCGTTAATGAATTTCGGAGTTACAGGAATTTGAAATTTTGAGGTAATATGCAATAATTAATATTTCAGAAAGTACTGAAGTGATTGGATTGAATTTTGCAGTTAGTTATAGGATAACGACGTGCAGCCTTTGACGAAATTTTACTGAGATCATACCGTCAGCAAATCAAATAAGTTCCAAATTCGATGGGCCGTCACCCCGACCGCAAACACAATTAACTAATTAACTCAGAAACTTGATATTTGTAAAGTAGGTTAAGTGCTCAATTCAGAAGGTCGAATCTGAGAATGGGTAAAATGCTGCCAATGATTTCGGAGATGTACCTATTCAAAATTTAATTATTCCGATATTTCTAAAAATATACATTGGATAAAATTGCATTTAACTGCTAGACCGAAAAATTACAGTGTTAAGGTTTATGCAGAATTTCGTGATAATAGTATGATAAGGAGATCACCAAATCTTTCCATTATGAACTGAATGTGCAGTTGGCGGCGTCAATACGATTATGACGTATGTTATAATAATGTCCCAAGCTTTAATACGAGAACAGATGACCGCTTTAGCAACGAATTTTAACATCTGCTGACTTCACGTCAGGGCTTTTCTGGGAGTTTTTCAATCAAGCACTGGATTTCAATTCGATCCAATCTGTATTTCTGTAAATTCCTACTGGGGAAATGAAATTTCGAATGGGTATAACTATGGCATCATTGAGAGGATGAACATCTAATCTGTAATTTTTCGATCAGGTATTCGATTTCAATTCAATCCAATCTGTATTTTCAGAAATATTGCGAAAATAACATTTTTAATGGGTATATCTACGGAATCATCTGGTGGATTTCAAGCATTCACGAATTCGACCTTCGTTATGAAGCCCTAAACCTACTCTACAAATGAAGAGTTGCTCAGTCATTCTTTCCCGAAAGAATTTGTTTACGGTAGGCCGTTAGGCCGATCGTGAACACAATATCTTCCGTAGGGATCAACTTAAAAGCTAGAAATTTCTAGAGAAGGTTTGGACCTTGAATATAAAAGGGTAAAATCCACCCAATTATTCCACATCTATACTCATTCGAAATATTATTTCCCCAGAATTTCCAAAATTCGAGTTAAGATCGAATTGGATCACGGATCAATTGGAATCGAATAATTGTGTTCAGCGCATCCACCAGATCTAAGGTGTTCACGATAAAACTACGAATGACTGATGGCGCTGAATGATTTACCTTTATTTCACACCGAAGTGCCAAGTTTCTAGCGTTGTCCGAACAAAGTTTTCAGTTTGATTAGATATGGGATGTGTATTTTTGGAAATACTGGTAAAATAATACCCGAATGCATGAATGCTCTTTCATTTTCATAGAAATGTTTAATAAGTGTATATCCCCCCCCCCTCTCTCTCTTTTATTTTGTTCTCCCCAAACAAAACGTCATATTAGAATGGCTTCTAATTTGAATCAGGGCTTACTTGAAGCTTCTGATTTTACATCAGTGCTCCTCTATAATATTTTCACCCTCTATCCTCGTGATAAATTCCAGGTATTTTCTATGGTTTTAGGTATATTGAAGAAACAAAACTGATTTTTCCCCTAATTCTAATGATCCTTGTGAAACCTCGAAAAAATTCATGATTATTCATCATATTATTTCTACGTCTGGCATTTTCCGGATATAAAATACATTCGGCACCTATCCTAAAATATCAGACATTCGGATAAAATATAAACGACCTCGTTCAATTTCCTCCGAAAAATAATCGCTCTAATCGAATAGGTAAAATTTAGTTTGCGAACGAAGGTATCCATCCTACGGGCAAAATTAATTGAAAAAAACAAAATGATTACACTCTTGTTCCCCAGAGTAGAAGCTTATGATTGCTCGCTAATAAAATTTGGTGACCTTCTAATCATATTATCCTCAAAAACTTCGGCATGAACCTTCAAGCTGTCTTTTTTCAATCAAGCATAAGATTGAAAAATGTGGTCCATTTTATAGATTCAATATTCATGCGAAATCATCCTTCGCTCTATCATGACCACAGATATATAAAAGTTGATTAATTAAACTCAGCGCATCCACCAGATCTAAAGTGCTTTCAACAACTCAATCAATATTCCGTAAACATTGTGAACACATTCAGGATATTAATCGTCGAGTGGTTCGAAATCGGAAATATCGTGTAGGGCTTTGCCAGAAAATGCTTCATTACAAGATCCAGAGCATTATGTGCTTCCCAAATCAATAACAAATTTGAAAGAGTTCGGCAATCCATGAAGAGAAGACTGAACTCTTCTAGCTGGAGACAGCCATTTTCAACAATTCTTGTATTTTGGGAAGTTTTTTCGACAATATTACATTCATCGTTTGGTTGCTCCACTCTAGTATTTGGCGAAATAACAAACGGTCCTCAATTTCTGTATTTATAAATGTTTCATGCTAGAATACACCAGTTCGCAAACGTGGAATGTTCATGCTATATCACAGTCGAATTACAAACATATTGCGAATTACTACTCGAAATAAAGATATCGAAAATGGTATATGCCACAATTATCAGTTGGACAATTTTGCACAACCCTTCTTGCCTTAATTTTTCAACAAGGAATCAATTTTCAATCCCATCAGATATTTCCAGAGAGATTTTGACGAAATCAACTGTGTTTATCAGCCAAAAATTATTTTGGACCTTAAGGGTGATCAAAGTGGTTCAGCTAAGAATGCACGTGTCGATATATCTCCTGATTTCGATGTTATTTTTCAATCAAAATTTATTTATTTATAAATGTTCCTTGCGAGAATATAACAGTTAACTAACCTGGAATTTTCATATTATATC
Organism: Myrrha octodecimguttata; assembly: GCA_958510865.1. Taxonomy (NCBI): domain Eukaryota; kingdom Metazoa; phylum Arthropoda; class Insecta; order Coleoptera; family Coccinellidae; genus Myrrha; species Myrrha octodecimguttata. The sequence continues at coordinate 5,966,429 of OY294056.1, read as the reverse complement.
ACTGTCGACTTACAAACCTATTGTGAATTACTATTTGAAAATATCGCCAGCAGGAATCAAATTATTAACGCCAATATGACAGTATTAATTCAACCCCTAGTAAGTACCATGCGTACGCTCATGGAAGCGGCGAACGCTAGTCCAGTGACCTTGGATATACCATCTGTTTCATATTAGCGTTGTATAAACAAACCCCCTCAGCTGATGTCGGTATAGGATTTGGGATAACATACCACCTTCCGCACGAGCGATAATCGATTTGATAACAGTTGAATATTTCTGAACTGCAGAGTTGTTTGTATATCTATCTATTCATCATAAAAGATATATATTTCCGCACAGAATTTGGAAAATGATTGAAGTCGATTTTTCTATGATGCTTTCGTGAACATCCACCGAAATCGATTTGGCTGATTTTTGGAAATCATCTTATAGCCTCAGTTGATGCAATGTATAATTGATAATGAGAAATCGATATTGAATATTGAAATAATATTCGATATTCACTAAAACATGCAGTATTCCATTTCAAGTTCGAATATATTTAGGGAAGCATTTTCTTTGAGTAGATTTCAGCACGAACTGTAGTAGATATTTGAAGATCAGAATGTTCATGCAGAATATCTAGAGCAATATACCTACTATCAGATAATTGAAAAAAAACTGCATGGAAGTCCTTCAGCGTCAGTCAAGGAAGAAGCTGGATTGGTTATCGCTCTAAATATATTTAATTGGTGTATCTACGGAATTATAGGCGGATTGTACCCATTCAAGAATTCGACCTTTGTTATTAGGTCCCAAATTGTTTTTTGAATAATCAATTTTCTACTATCTGCTAGTCATATTATCCTCACTTAATTCTGTATGACACTTCAAACTCCCATTTTTCAATCGTGTTTTGGATTTCAATTCGATCTCAACTTTATTTTTGGAAATTTTGGGGAAATAATATTTCGAATGAGTATATCTGCGGAATCATTGGGGGGAATTTACCGATTCATATTCAAGGTCCAAACCTACTCTAGAAATGTCTAGTTTCTAAGTTGAACTTATTGTGTTTACGATCGGCCTAAAGGCTTACCGTAAACACATTCTTTCTGGATAGAATGACTAAGCAACTCGTTATTTGTAGAGTAGGTTTGGACGTTACTTACGAAGGCTGAATTTGTGAATGGGTAAAATCTACCAAATAATTCTGCAGATATACCCATTCAACATTTTATTTTCCCAATATTTCCGAAAATACAGATGGGATCTATTGAAATCCAGTACTCGATAGAAAAATGTCAGCATGAAGGTTATTAAATTACAGATTTTTGTGAAAATAATGTGATCAAAAGATAGCAGAATATAGAATATTCGAAAAAAAAAATTGAATTTTTTTTGTTTCGAATTGTTCTAACGACACGATCATCACGAAATAACGGACAAAGTTCATCTTGATCAAATCAATATTTTTTGAGATAATCTGGAAAATAAACAACGGTACCGGGAAAAAAAACAATATTTCTTCCAAATATATCTCCGAAAATTATAACCATATCAAAGTAAAATGTGGTACGGTGCTGTGAAATATTGAGCTCCGTGAGTTATCTTCTTAATTTAATGAATGTTTTCCGAAAAAAAAATCCGAAATTTAGAAAAAATTTTTCGATCCTATTATCAGTACGATCTCGACAAAATTCTACGATAAGTTGCTTGTCGTTATGTTTCAACTAACTGCCAATCTAATCACTTCGGCCGTTTCTGAGATATCAGGGAAACAACTTCAAAATTCTGAATTTGGTCTGAACTTCTAAATTATAACTCCGAAACCGTTCAACTGATCCACGCATTAACCAACCCAACCACCGCATTCTGATGTGCGACCTACCGTGGAAGTTTCAAGTCGCTAGCTTGTTCCGTTCGACAGTTATATCGTGTCCTCGGGCTGCCGGCCGGACAGAATCGATTTTGACAACTGAGTCGTCATCAGTGAGTCCAACTTAGTCGTTTGAGAACATTTTTGGCGAAAATTCGAACATAACAAACATTTGGACGAAACGATAGCACGCTATGAATTCAGCAGCTTTTGCGGGTATGTGCAAATTCGTTGATAAAGCGGTAACCGTTCACCAAACGCAGCTTTACTTTTCGAATGAAACATATGGCGATCTATTTTCATGAAATTCAGCCTGAACCTTATTTAAGCTATCACTTTTAAATCAAGTGCAAGATTTCAATTCGAACCAATCTTTATTTTTAGAAATAGTGGGAAAATTTTAAATGGATATATGTGGAATTATTGGTTGAATTTTACGCTTTCACGAATTCGGCCATCGTGATGAAGGTCCAAACCAACTATTCATATATCGAGTTTTAAACAAGTTTTTCTCAAAATTTTTTGTGTTCACTATCGGCACTGGGGACTACGGAAACATAGGAATACCTTCAATAACATTTTCATGAAAATGGCTTCAAGAGTGAATATGCTCCAACAACACCTGTGAATGAATCATGGGACGTCGCCTCATGTTTCGAGAGATTAACAAATTAACGGAAATAATTTTCAAGTTCATTCAAATAGCAGAATCGAATACAATCACTTTGACAATAAGCCCATAAGATGAAACATTATTTATTTGATTCCACACTACATTTCAGTGATAGTTAAATGGAGAAATCTGAAAAGTATTGTAATGAAAGAGGTATTTATGTTCAATGTATTATCGTATATCCAGAAAAAGTGATTTCATGAAAAATCTCGAATAATTTTTCATGGTTTTTTAAGGAACGTTAGAAGTATGGAGACAATTCTGTTACTTTCGTTTCTTGAATATACCTGAATTGTTAGACATTTATCAGTTTCTACAAACTAGGTATTTCTAAAACTGAATGATCAGATAAATAATCTTCGGAAGATGAACTCTCTCCTACGCCCATGGAATATCCCTGCGTAGCGCCACAGCTGTTTTCAAAGTATTCTATACGGCTGTGGTAGCGCCGTGATTGCACCTGTTCCATTTTATTGGGGAGCAATCATGAGCGTCTACTCTGAGGATTGAGAGTGTCGTCATTCTGTTTTTTTCAATTAATTTTAGGACTGCTACCCTCATTCGCAAACTGAATTTTTCCTATTCGATAAGAGCGGTGATTTTTCGGCATTCGTAATACTAAGATTGAATTTGTTCAATCCCTCCGAAAGAGATTGAGTCCGGGTGGATGCGCTGAATGCCATTTATCCATTTTCATTGTTACCTAATCCTGTGGATGGATGGACGGTTTCGCTTAAATACCTATTATCAACTCTTGAGAATAAACCACTCATCTCCACATAGTTTTACTGCGTGCCAGGGGGTCAATTCTCGAATTTCGATCGAGAATTGAAGACTATGACGATTGTAATATGTTCGCGCTGATTTTCTAAGTAAAATATGGACAATGAGTAAACATGTTTCATGTGTATGGAACCGAATATCACTCGACAATCGAATGTTATTTCTCCGCAGCACTCGTTGCTTAGGCGAACGACACGGTGATAAGTTTATGTTTATATTCGGATTTGAAATTTCTCGATATCTTGCATTCGATTTATTTCTTGAAAATTTGTTTGGAAATAAAGTCGAAGCGAATAGAATTCTAACAAATTTTGCAGATGCTCGAGAAAACTTAGAAAATCGACATGAACATAATATGGCGGTTGTCATACTCTTCAATTCTTAATCGAGATTTTAGCATTGACCCCGAAAATCAAATCAACAAGTCTCTGGGAGGTCAAGCGATCGGCCGTGATAACATCAGCATCCGACAGGAAAGATCTAGAGCCTTGCAATTTTCACGGTTGTGAAGTCCAAATGCGCAGGTTGATTTGGTAATTGGTCAAAAGCTGCGCGTAATTTTAGGTTTCGGCGCTATCAGGAATATCTATTCTCGATCATTCGAACATTTTATTACGCTCATGTTACCTATTAACAGCGCAGAATTTTAATGGAATTCGATGAACAGTTCTGCCCGTTAGGCCGATCGTAATCAAAATAACTTCCGAAAATAATTCTGTTGATATATACCCATTCAAAACTTTATAATAATAATAATAATACCCACCTACCTACCCTGAAAGTTTCATGTTGATAGCTTGCTCCGTTCGACAGTTATCATGTCGTCGGCCGGACAGAATCGATTTTGAATACGAATTGGTCATTAGTGAGTCAACCTAGTTGTTTGAGAACATTTTTGGCGAAAATTCGAACATAACAAACATTTGGACAAAACGATAGCACGCTATGAATTCAGCAGCTTTTGCGGGCATGTGCAAATTCGTTGATAAAGCGGTAACCGTTCACCAAACGCAGCTTTACTTTTCGAATGAAACATATGGCGAATCATTAAATTCAGCATGAACCATATTTAAGCTATCACTTTTAAATCAAGTGCTAGATTTCAATTCGATCCAATCTTCATTTTCAGAAATACTGGGAAAATTAAATTTGAAATTAATATATGTGGAATTATTGGTTGAATTTTACCCTTTCACGAATTCGGCCTTCGTGATTGAGGTCCAAACCAACTATTCATATATCGAGTTTTAAAGAAGTTTTTCTCAAAAGTTTTTGTGTTCACGATCGGCACTGGGGACTACGGAAACGTAGGAATACCTTCAATAACATTTTCATGAAAATGGCTTCAAGAGTGAATATGCTCCAACAACACCTGTGAATGAATCATGGGACGTCGCTTCATGTTTCGAGAGATTAACAAATTAACGGAAATAATTTTCAAGTTCATTCAAATAGCAGAATCGAATACAATCACTTTGACAATAAGCCCATAAGATGAAACATTATTCATTAGATTCCACACTACATTTCAGTCATAGTTAAATGGAGAAATCTGAAAAGTATTGTAATGAAAGAGGTATTTATGTTCAATGTATTATCGTATATCCAGAAAAAGTGATTTCATGAAAAATCTCGAATAATTTTTCATGGTTTTTTAAGGAACGTTAGAATTATGGAGACAATTCTGTTACTTTCGTTTCTTGAATATACCTGAATTGTTAGACATTTATCAGTTTCTACAAACTAAGTATATCTAAAACTGGAGGATCAGATAAATAATCTTCGGAAGATGAACTCCCTCCTACGCCCATGGAATATCCATGCGTAGCGCCAAGGCTGTCATCAAAGTATTTTATACGGCTGTGGTAGCGCCGTGATTGCACCTGTTCCATTTTATTGGGGAGCAATCATGAGCGTCTACTCTGAGGATTGAGAGTGTCGTCATTCTGTTTTTTTCAATTAATTTTAGGACTGCTACCCTCATTCGCAAACTGAATTTTTCCTATTCGATAAGAGCGGTGATTTTTCGGAGAGAACTGATCGCGGCCTTTTATATTCTGTCCAAATATCTGACATTTTAGGAAAGGTGACGGAATGTATTCTTTTATGTTCGGAAAATGCCGGACATAAAAATTTTATGCACAAAACTGAATTTTTTCTCCACTTTTCACAAGGATCATCACAAGTAGGGGGAAAATTATGTCAGTTTTGTTTCTTCAATATTCCTTAGACCATAAGAAATTTACCAGTTTTTGCAAACTTGTTATTTCTAGAACTGGATAATAAGAGAAATAATTACATCATCTTTTATGCTACACCCATGGAATATCCCACGCGTAGCGCCGAATCACGTGATGGCAGTATGCCTCTGAGAGTCTAATGAATATCATTTTGTTTTCTTTCGGTAGGATTACTATCTATGTTCACGTATTCGTTCAGTTCAGAGCTATATTTTTTCGGAGGAAATTGTAAAATTAAATGAAATTGAAAAATTCATGTTATCCATTCAGTCAAGATTTTTCCATTTTCAGTAGGATCGTCCTCGTTTTCGATTATTCTTATGCTTCTAGGCTCTTCTGCGCTTCTTCACGTCTTCCATCAGAATCAATTTTTTCAAATTTTGAGAATTATCTCACTCCAATGAATATAATACTTCCTCAAACTCAGAAAATTATATCTACAAATTCAAAGCGTGAACTAACGTGTTACACTGAATTGAGTGAATTACAAATTTAAATTATAATGTTAAATGAATATCCAATATGTATATTTGATATCCTCTATAGTATGTTGGTATATTCTAAGACTTAGAAAGAAGATAGGTAATGAGTAATTATGTTTTTGCTTTTTGAGGTCGAGTGAATTTCAGCAAGTTTTCCACTTTCCACTTACCTGGATAACATTATTTTGAGTGGAATATCAAGAATTATTATTTTCAGAATATTTCCAGAAATACAAATCCCATATCCAATCTAAATAGAACGTCATTCGTAGTATTGAGTTGGTCAAGTTATGGTAAACACCTCAGATCTGGTGGATGCGCTGATTATTCGGACGAGTAGATCGATAGATGATTGTTTTTCTGCGGTGAATGATGGTGGATTAAATTTCAGGCTTGTAGGATGTTGTTAGTACTATCATTCCCAAGATAACACTTATTTTGAGTAGTTTATATCAGGAATTCATTTCGAAAATAAAATATGAAAAATTTTAGAGCACTGATGTTCAGATTCAGAGTCAGAGCAGTCACCCATCCAAGTAATTATCCGGTTGAACGGTCCTTCAAATTTTAAACTATCTTGGTTCAAAAACGACAAAGTGAAAGTTCACGTGAGATTTTATCAGTCGTCATTTCTCGATTAAATATTCAACAAAGTAGTAGGTACTTTATTTCTATTGGATCGAATATTCTTATGGATATATCTACGTCATCAAAGAGCGTATTGCAGTAACTATCGAATTAGACTTCCCCAAGACTTACTCGACAAATATTGAGTCTCCATGTTATTTTTCCCGAAAGTTGTTGTGTTTTCGCTAGACTTAGCACCGAATCATAAAATAATATCTAAAAGAAAAAACATATAGCTTCAAAATTGGTACAACAGATTTGCTGACGAACTACTAGGGCCCTGTTCGTGAATCGGTAAAATCAATCCAATGATTTCGAAATCCATTCGAAATATTATTTTCCCAAACAAACAGATTTGATTGAATTTGAACCTAATACTCCATTGAAAACTGAGGGCTTAAAGCTTCATGAGATTTTTCATGAGGTTCTTGTGTTTAAAATATCTCAAAATAATTTTATCGGGATAACTGTCGATCAGAAATAGTTAGAGTCGTTTTCATTTGAGTGGTCCAATGGGTATTCGATTTCAATATGGAAAATAAAATTTCGACTGGATGAACCATCGAGCAGATTCCGTCAATCCACTTATTAGAGCTATCAATTCTTACTCTAATAATATCAAGTCTCCATGTAATATCTTTCGGAAGCTCAGGTGTCGAAATTTTTGAAAACTGAAACTGAATTCCAAATATTTTCAAAATTATATACACCTCTAATCTGAGAGAAATCTGGCAATGGGTTATCAAATGTATATTATGCAGCCCCATCTGGCATTCGTAATACTAAGTTTGAACTTGTTCAATCTGTTCGAAAAAGATTGAGACCGGGTGGATGCGCTGAATGCCTTTTATCCATTTTCATTGTTACCTGATCCTGTGGATGGATGGACGATTTCACTTAAATATCTATTATCAACTCTTGAGAATAAACCACTCATCTCCACATAGTTTTACTGCATGCCAGGGGGCCAATTCTCGAATTTCGATCGAGAATTGAAGACTATGACTATTGTCATATGTTTGCGCTGATTTTCTAAGTAAAATATGGACAATAAGTACACAGGTTCCATGTGTATGGAACCGAATATCACTCGACAATCGAATGTAATTTCTCCGCAGCACTCGTTGCTTAGGAGAACGACATCTCGATATCTTGCATTCGATTTATTTCTTGAAAATTTGTTTGGAAATAAAGTCGAAGCGAATAGAATTCTCACAAATTTTGCAGATGCTCGAGAAAACTTAGAAAATCGACATAAACATAATATGGCGGTTGTCATACTCTTCAATTCTTACTCGAGATTTTAGCATTGACCCCGAAAATCAAATCAACAAGTCTCTGGGAGGTCAAGCGATCGGCCGTGATAACATCAGCATCCGACAGGAAAGACCTAGAGCCTTGCAATTTTCACGGTTGTGAAGTCCAAATGCGCAGGTTGATTTGGTAGTGGGTCAAAAGCTGCCCGTAATTTTAGGTTTCGGCGCTATTAGAAATATCTATTCTCGATCATTCGAACATTTTATTACGCTCATGTTACCTATTAACAGCGCAGAATTTTAATGGAAATCGATGAACAGTTCCGCCCGTTAGGCCGATCGTAATCACAATAACTTCCGAAAGAAACGACTCAGATAATCGATATTTGTAGAGAAAGTTAGGATCTTCATTGTGAAGACCGAGTTCATGAATGGGTAAAATACACCCAATAATTCTGTTGGTATATATCCATTCAAAACTTTATAATAATAATAGTAATACCTACCTACCTACCCTAAAGTTTCGAATAGATAGCTTGCTCCGTTCGACAGTTATCATGTCGTCGGCCAGACAGAATCGATTTTGACAACGAATTGGTCATCAGTAAGTCAACCTAGTTGTTTGAGGCCATTTTCGGGAAAAAAATCGAAAATTACAGACATTTGGACTGAACGATAGCACGCTGTTCCCCAGATAATGTGCGCACGAAGACATGTTGAAGGTTCATGTAGAATTTCGTGAAGATGATATGATCATGAGTTTGCAGAATATTGTATATTCGAAGGAAAAACTAGTACATTTTTTCAAGTTGTTCGAATTTTACGATTATCATGAAATTGTGCACAAAATTGTTCATCAGCCTTTTCCAACTAATTACTAGGTTTTACCTTGATTGAATCAGTAGTTTTTGAGTTATTATGGAAAAAACACAAGAAATTTGACATATTTCTTCCCAATATGAATATCCGAAAATTATAACCTCATTGAACTAAAATTTGGTATACTGCTGTGAAATATGAAGTTGGAGGTATGAGCGCAGTTTTTTCCACATATCGTGAACATACCGAACAAAAATTTTGAAAACTTTTTTTTTTCAATTTACTGAACGATCCCAACATAATACTGCTGAGAGTTTCATGTCTTTATTCATCAACTAACAGCCAAGTTTGTATCAAATCGCTTTAGTAGCTCCTGAAATATCATGGAAATAACCTTGAAATTTCTAACAGCTGTAACCCCGAAACCGTTCGTAATCGACACCGGATTCGTCATCACTGAGTCCAACCTAAACCATTGAGTTCGAGACCATTTTCAGGAAAAAATTCGTAAATTACAGACATTCTGACGAAATGATAGCTCAGTAATGCACGCAAAAAAAATCGACTTCAATTCGCAAGAAGTATTTTTTTGCTACAAGAGATACCTTCTTGTAGCGTCATCCAATGCGTCCAAGAAATATAATCACTGTTTTTCTTCATCAATTTTTCCATATGAATTTTAAGTTGGTGCCAAGTGGAGCGAGTATTAATCATTTCAATGCCGACCTCAGTGATTTCAGATGTAGACTAACAGTAGCAATGCTTGTATTTTATTAATGTTTCCCTTGCACTAACTTCAGATTCACATGGAATAAATCAATAAAGATATGAAATCAAATAAAGATCTCTTGAACGCTTTGGATGGCGCTACGGAAAAGTAATAAACTCCAGTAAAAAAAATCAAGAATTGCACTCACACACATCTACCATCTGAAAGATGGATTTCAATTCGATCTCATGTGTATTTTTGAAAATAATGAGAAAATGAAATTTTGAATGGGTATATCTACGGAATCATTAGGCGTATTTTACCCATTCACGAATTCGGCCTTTGTAATTAAGGTCCAGAATCAATTTCGACCACGGATTTTTCATCAGTGAGTCCAACTTAGTCGTTTGAGACCAATTTCGGCTCAGAATTCGAAAATTACAGACATCGTGACGAAATGATACCGCGCTGTTCCCCAGAACAAGGGCGTAAAAAAGTGGTCTTTCCAACTGTCCAATTCAAATATGGCGGTTGCCAATTAGAAACATGGATGTTATCAAATCACATTTTTTGACACATTTCATTCTTGAATAAGGGCCACCGTAGAGCTATACGGAAGTCATAGAAAAAGGAGACATCGATAGTGATTGAAAATTCAGAGAATTGTGCCTATACGTTTTTGGTACACCCTGTATATGTCAATATAACTATCTCGCTATCAGTAGATGAATGTATTGTTTCAAATTTCCCTACAAAGCATCAGTCCATGTAAAAATCATCGATTCTGTTATAGTCCTTTTTTGAAACACCCTGTATATTCAATTTTGGAATGGAGTTACTTCGAAAGCAATCTGAATGAAATGCAAAGAGAGAATCTCCTTTTTCCAAAGTCGGTTACAAATTCAGGTCCCCAAAATGCGGTACTTGTGATATGTTCCCAAAGTGATGGCAACGATGAATATCATTATAGATCGAAAAATACCCTCTAGATATATATATATATATCTGGTCAAATTGTTTATAGATTGACAATGTAGACCTATCTATAACCATGCGAGTTCTATCTATAACATTCTGCAAATGTCCCCAAAAAGGTTAATGCGTATACGCGTATACGCAGGGTGGCGTAAGCCATCGGGGAGTGACGACCCCGCGTACCCGAGTTGACCAGTGTGATGGGTCAGCAACCCCCACACTGTGAATAACAGTTCGCTTTCGATAGACACAGCAACGCCTCGGAAACCGCCCCAGGTGTGGAGACTGCACCTAGGGGAAGACCGGCACAGTCTCTAGCAAATGTGAGTGGAGCAAGTGGCACTCCTTTGCGAATCGGATCCACAAGGCCACGCAACTCGTTAAGGACAAGCAGGGTGAACAGCTTGGATCCGTCAGGCAGTTCGAGAGAACCTGTATCTGATGGTCCCGCTCAAGCCCAACGACGAGAAAGGCACCGTTGGACAAGAGATATGAATCTTTGTCTTATCAACGCGTACTTTCATGTTACCGAGGGAGAGACACAGACGAGGAAATATGCAGATAAACTGGTAGACCGATGGAAAATCACCTATCCATCGCTTCAGTTCACGGGGAAACATCTGGTTGCCCAGGTGAAAAATATCAAGGCGCGAAAGCTTCTGGCACCAGATGAACTCGAGAGAATGAAGGCAGACGCAATCAGGAACTCCCCATCGAAAAATACCAGCAATATCAGACGCAGTATACAGAGACGCAGCACATTACTACGGCAAGAAATTGTTTTTCTGGAAGGTGACGACCAACAATCACCAATACCACAACTCGACGAAGCTACTCTGGGGATCCGTGAGCTCTTCCATGAAGTGAGTCTGAAGTGGGAGGGGATAGGAATGGCTGTTAGGCCAAGAATCTCCAGAATCAAACAGAATGGGGAGACAAAGAACAACCTACAAGCAGTTAACATGGCCTTAGAAGAAATCTTCGCAACATCAACGGATATGGGGGATCTTTGTCACAAGGTATACTGTGCTGCTACCGTGGCCAACGACATCCAACAAACAACCAAGATTGGACAAGAGCAGGAAAGCCACCATCGAAATAGACATCCATGGGAAGAACGAATGGAGAGAAAAATTAACCTTCTCAGGAAAGAAATAGGTGTCCTCCATACCTACCTCAATGGAAATAACCCTAGCAAAAAGGTCAGGAATAAAACCAAGCTATACGCACAGAAACTTAAAATCAAGCAAACAGACAAACGATACGTACAGCAACTGCGGTTACATATGGAGACTCTTAAACAAAAAGTAGCAGCGCTTGGAAACAGAATTAGACGATATCACAAGAGGACACAAAGGTACCGGGAAAACAATTTGTTTGCTTCCAACCAGAAGGAATTCTTCAGAAGCATTGATAGGAGATGTGAAGATCAAGATACAAGACCCCCTAAGCCGGAAGAAATGACTCAGTACTGGGCGAACATCTGGTCCCAGGAGAGAAGTCATAACACCGAAGCTTCTTGGATAAAAACAGAGATCGAAGAACTAAGCAACCTGGAAGAAATGCCCCCAATCACAGTATCAGAGGACGATGTGCGAGCCACCATAAAGAGACTGAAAAACTGGTCGTCTCCGGGTGTTGACGGTATCCAAAACTACTGGTGGAAGTCCTTCACATCAACACACCATGTACTGGCGTGTCTCATCGAGAAGGCAGTTGAAGACCCTGACAGCGTGCCCCGATATTTCACAGGTGGTGTTACACATTTGCTTCCCAAGAAGGGAGACTTAAAACAGCCAGGTAATTATAGACCCATTACATGCCTTCCATCAGCGTACAAAATCCTGACATCCACCATCGCCTTCAAGATCAATAGCCATATTAAGAACAATAACCTAATGGCATGGGAGCAAAACGGATGCAAGCGAAAAGGTCGAGGAAGTAAGGAGCTATTGATAATTGATAATAAGATCACCAAGCAGGCAAAGAAAAGAAGTAAAAACATATCGATGGCCTGGATCGATTATCAAAAGGCTTTTGACTCGGTCCCTCACTCGTGGCTGCTGGAAGTTTTGAAAATCTACAAGGTGAACCAAAAAATAATCGCTTTGCTCAAAAACCTGATGTCGACGTGGAGAACTACCCTAGCGATTCACAGCAAAACACTCACCTACAGAACAACCGAAGTGGCAATAAGAAACGGCATATTCCAGGGGGACAGCTTGAGTCCATTATGGTTTTGTCTTGCCCTGAACATACTGAGCAAGATCCTAAATAGATCAAAATATGGTTACATCATAGACGAAAGAATCAAGCTGTCACATCTGTTTTATATGGATGACCTGAAGCTGTATGCCAGGGGGAAACAACAACTTGAAGGATTGCTAGAGCTGGTAAGGATGTTCAGCGGGGACATAGGAATGCAGTTCGGACTGGAGAAGTGTGCGGCAGTGCATGTGAAAAGAGGAAAGATGGCAGAAGAGGAAAACATCATACTGTCGGACGGACGACAAATCGCCAACCTTGGACCTGAAGATAGGTATAAATACCTTGGAATCCAAGAGACACATGAAATCAGGCAAAAAAAAAACAAGGAAGACACCAGAAATGAACTTATGAGAAGGCTGAAAAAAATACTGAAATCCCAACTATCAGCGAAAAATAAAATAATGGCAATAAACATCTGGGCCATACCTTCCTTTACTTATACGGCAGGTATCCTCACCTGGTCTAAAACAGATTTGGCGCTGTCTGACAGAGGCATCCGGACGACCCTCACTCAGTACGGTTTATTGCACCCGAACTCTGCTGTAGAGAGAGTTTACTTACCCCGCAGGGAGGGAGGCCGTGGAATGACTCTTCTGGAGGACGCATGTCTAAAAGAAAAACAAAAAATCTGTCAATACTTTCACAACACAAACTCACCTGTTCATCAATGGGTAGCTGCATACGATCAGGACACTGCACAGACGAGTGAAGCCATCGGGGGGGTACCTGTAACACAAAACGCCATGGAAATATTGAGAAGAACTTGGCAAGCTAAACCACTGCACGGGCGCTTCTATACTAGCCTGCACCAATCAGATGTGGATATTCTGGGTTCTAATACATACCTGTCTCAGGGTTATTTATTTCCACAAACGGAAGGGACGTTCTTGGCCATCCAAGACCAAGTTGTGCCAACCCGAACCTACGTAAGACACATCATGAAACAACAAATTGAGACAACCAAATGCAGGCTATGCAATGCGGCTGAGGAAACAGTCCAGCACCTATCATCGGGATGCTCCACTATAGCCGGCACAAAATATCTGGCCCGGCACAATAATATGGGGAAGGTTGTCCATCAACTCCTGTGTCTCCAAAAACAGCTCATCCAACATTTCACGCCTCACCATATGTATGACCCACAAACAGTACTGGAGAATGAGCATACGAAAATCTATTGGGATCTGACCATTATCACAGATAGGGGAGTTGAGCATAATCGGCCAGATATGGTAGTGTGGGAGAAATCGAGGAAAAGCGCCATCATTATAGATTTTGCTGTGCCCCTAGATTCCAACCTATCAAAAACCTACGCTGAAAAAATATCCAAATATGAAGCGCTGGGCCAGCAAATGAAGGATATGTGGCAGCTAAAAAACGTCACCATTATGCCTGTCATCATAAGCTGTAACGGCTTAGTCCACCTAAAAACAAGCCAACATCTTCGAGAACTGAATCTGCCTCCCAATACGATCATGTGGATGCAGAAGGCGGTGATACTGGGAACCGTGAATATCATTCGGAAAGTGTTATATCCCCATTAACAGACAGTGTTGTTCTTGGCGCGTGCGCCCGGACAACCCTGGAACCTCCACGCAAGTGTGAAACCAAAAAAAAAAAAAAAAAAAAAAAAAAAAAAAAAAAAAAAAAAAAAAAATATATATATATATATATATATATATATATATATATATATATATATATAGCTTCAAAAATTATACCTATCATTAAAACATTCATAAACAACTTGAGTGTCTAAAATAGTTTTGAATGTTGTGCAGTCCAGTGTTTTGTTAGTAGTGGTCTCAAGATGACTATGATATGTTTTTACAGGTCAGGTAAATCAGGTGAAGACGACATTTTCTTCTAGAAGCTTACAGCCTTTTTCGAACTTTTCAGTAGGGAAGAAGCAAATGAATATGTACTGTTATGAATCCGACTGATATTCGATTTTGATTAATTTTGATTTTTGAATTTTCAACAGGATCCAATAACAAAAATATAAAATTTTGATTTGAATTTTGCGCGGCTTTCCGAATCTTTCTCAGGAGGGTTCTATTCTATGAATTAATAATTTATATAATTTCTAATAACAATATTTAATGAAATGAATTTTAAGAAATTGATTTAAATGCCAAACTTATTACTAAACCTAAACTCAAATAATTAAATTTAAATCTAAAAACTTATGATGATGTCCTTTTTTCTCTCACCCACGGTGTTACTATTCTATGTCACTCTCTTGCTTTTATTCTTCGATGGTTCAGATTTTCGGGATAACCTCTAAAGTTCCTCTTGTTTGTTTATTGCGTAATGTGCAAGTTCCCATGGTTGACTCTTGAAATTATATTTATTTTGGCTCGAATTTTTCTTGTTTAGATTTTCTAACTGCTAGATTTTCTTTTCTGGTAAGTTAATACGATTTTCTTCAATATTCCATGTAATATATTCTGTTTTTCTTGCAGGATGCCAGTCACTTGATTCAATTTTGGTTACCTTTGGGTTTCTGACTGGAATATTACGATGTTTCGATAACCTTTTTTACGAGGAGCTGCTACAGTCTTGACGATGGTTAAAAATGGACTAAATTCTCTGTGTTCGAGCTTCGGTATTTATACCTTTTCGCAATTTTTCTTCACATCTTAGTATGCTGTGTTTTAAAGATGTCTTCCAAAAATGATGCTTTCGCAGTTTTATCTTCAGAGGTAAGTTTTCCTTCTTTGAACCTGGTCTAGAAAATTCGTATTTTTCTCCATATTTTGATGTGCCTCTTGCCTATATTCTAAATCTCTAATATATAAAATTTTTCAAATTTTTATGCCTAAATGTACAATTTTCTAAGTTAACAATTTCATTTGCCTAGTATTCTTAAATTTCTACTTACAACCGACAAAAAATGCTTTCATTATATTAAATAAACCCTATTTCTAAAATATAGCTGCAATTTTGTTCCTTCGGAAATCTGATAACTACATTATATGCAACTTATGGGTCGAGACATAACTTCTATCCTAAATTTACATTTTCTTTGAAATTCTACATCTAATTCTACTTATGATTGCTAGTTCTGTTCAATTCAAACCTATAATAATAATTTTCAACAAAATATCACTTAAGTTCCTCATAATTTCCTACTTTTTGACTAGATAAGGCAATTTTATAAAATTCAAGGTATTTATACAAATTCTTATACTTTCAGATCATGAGAAGCCTGTTGAGAAAGATACTTTGGAAGGATTATGTGCCCTGAATAAACTATTGAAATGATGGAATGAATTCTCTAGATTTGTTACTGGATCGTGATTGATTTGGACATTTCTTATATCTTATGATAGAATTTACTATGTTTGAGGCCTGGAATTAACTTAATTATATATTATGAAAATAAATGATTGAATATAAGCATTTGTGTTCATTGGTAAGTTATTTTTTTCCTGTTTCTTTAAGACCGATTTAGAAAAAATTCAAAAAGCACTGCCGTGAAGGCAGCAACTTTTGCGCGCATGTTCAATGTAGATGACCGCTTCAGCAACGAATTTGAACGTGCGCGCAAAAGCTGCTGCCTTCACGGCAGTGCTTTTTGAATTTTTTTTCTGATAAATTACTGGATTTCAATTCGATCATATCTGTATTTTTGGACATATTGTAAAAATAAAATTTTGAATGGGTATATCTACGGAATCATTGGGCGGATTTTACCCATTCACGAATTCGACCTTCGTTATTAAGCCCCAAACCTACTCTACGAATATCGAGTTTCTAAGTCGTTTCTTCCGGAAGTTATTGTGTTTACGGTCAGCCTAACGGCCGACTGCGTAAACACAATAACTTCCGAAAGAAACAACTTAGAAACTCGATATTTGTAGAGAAGGTTTGGACCTTAATTACGAAGGCCGAATTCGTGAATGGGTAAAATCCACCCAATGATTCCGTAGATATACCCAATCAAAATTTTATTTTTCCAATATCTCCAAAAATAGAGATCAGATCGAATTGAAATCCAGTACATCATCGGAAATAACAGTTCGAAGTTTCATACAGAATTTAATGAGGATGATATGATGAGAAAATCATAGAAATTTTTTTTTTCAAATTGTTCTAATAACACGATTATCACGAAATTTTGCATAAAGTTGTCTTTCAGCGTCTTAAAACTAGGTGTGAAGTTTAATCAGGACTGAATCAGTATTTCTCGAGTTATACCGAAAAAATCAACGATATCGAGAAGAAAAACTCGAAATTTGACATATTTTTTCCCGATATCTCCAAAACTTATGCTCGTATCGAACTGAAATTTGGTATTATACATTGCTGTGAGATTAGAAGGTCAAAGCGTGAGTGTAATTTTTCTTGGATATGATGAATGGTTTCCGAAAAAAAAAATTTTTTGGAAAAAAATTTCGAGAAAATTTTTTTTTAAAAATTACCGACAATATAATCCTGACGAAATTCAGCTCAAAGTTGCGCGTCGTTGTACTTCACCTAACTGCCAAGTTTGAATCAAATCGCTCAGGTAGTTTCTGAAATAAAAAATAAATAACTTCAAAACTTCAAATGCCTATAACTCCGAAACTATTCGATCTATTTGGCCCATTAACGAACTTAACCGCGGCATTCCAATGCGCGACCTACCCTGAAAGTTTCAAGTTGCTAGCTCACTTCGTTCGACAGTTATCGTGTCTACGGCCGGCCGGCCGGCCGGACAGAATCGATTTTGACACCGGATTCGTCATCAGTGAGTCCAACCTAGTCGATTGAGACCATTTTCGGCTCAATCATCCAAAATTACAGACATTTGGACAAAACGATAGCACGCTGTTCCCCTAGAACATGCGCGCAAAAACCATAACAGTACTGATTGATAATTTTATTATTGATTTACCGGAGCCGTAGTCTACTAACTGTAGTAGGTTGGTGAATGTCTTACGTACATTCACATCATTTCTTCAGAACAGAAAATCTTACAAATTTGCATTAATTGTGGTATGAAGGATGAAATTTTTATTGAATCACTTTATAGGTCACCCAACTGTAACCTTCAAGATTATAATGCTGATTTGTTCAAGTATTTTGAGAAGCATGTAGCAAATACTGATGTGTCGCTATTTTTGGGAGATGTCAATATAGATATACTGAGTCCTGATGGTGTCCATATGGTACTTGGACACCTTGGCTGAGTTCGGTTACATATCTGCTATCAATGCGCCAAGTAGACTGCAAGGTAGAAGCAAGACTTGTCTGGATCACATATTTTTCAGGGCAGGGTATCATGTCCTGAAGGACTGACTTGTTCCGATAGTTTAAAAGTCGCGTATAACGGATCACTTCATGACAATAATTCAGATAATTTTGCCCGGGCGTTGGGCATGCGGCATTCAGAGGGGGGGACATTTTTTCGATAGATTTGAGCAGTTGTGTCAGTCTTTTCCCTGGAGTAGTGTTCATTCTGCACCGAACCCGGACTCAGCTGTTGATAGGTTTGTTGAAATATTGGTGGATGCGCTCGATAAGAGCACATAT
This sequence comes from Myrrha octodecimguttata, assembly GCA_958510865.1. Classification (NCBI taxonomy): domain Eukaryota; kingdom Metazoa; phylum Arthropoda; class Insecta; order Coleoptera; family Coccinellidae; genus Myrrha; species Myrrha octodecimguttata. The sequence goes on along the minus strand of OY294056.1, from coordinate 5,948,216 downwards.
CGTCCATTTGCGACAACAGCCTGACATCTCGAAAACAACGATTTTACAGGAAACGATTTTCCAACATTTGATCGAAAATGACGTTTTACATACTGCACAGATCGTGCTAGTCTGTGAAAGTGTGTTTTAGGAAAACTTTTGGTGGAAAAATTTATGAGAAGATATTCTTAGTTTTTATCTACAATAACAAAAATTTTGACGTTTAGAATAAAAACGAAAATTTTATCACCTTGTTCTTGAAAACTCCCAGACTTATAGTGTGATGAGTATTGATATAACGTTGACGATGGATAATTCATCAATCTAGAACTGAGGAATGTTGAAATTATACATTGTTGTAGTGAATTTTTCTTTATTGATGAAAGGCATTCAATCATTCTAACGAGTACGAAAAGCCTCTCATTTTTAAGTAGTGGCATCTAGCAAAAATAATATAAAATTAGGCTTCAGAAAAAGTAAATAAATAAAACAATGGGAACTGTTAATATAGGAACTATGTTATGTAATTATTCCTTCAGTATATATATAACGGATTTCAGTCTTCAAACACAAGAAATGAATTCTTATGAATTCAATCAATTCAATCAAAAAATATACTCACATCTACTGTGAAGAACTGATAAAATAGATTTGAATAAAAAATCAATACAAACTATAAACTATCAAAGAATACTTTATAATAACCAGGAATATGTTTACTACTCAGTAATGAAATTATATCAGCTTTTCTTCTCTCAGCCAAACCAGGTTTTTTCATGAAAGCCTTTTCGAGATTAATGTTGAATTCACCCTTCTTTCTCATAACTACAGCTCTCTTATATTCTTCTGCATAAGACATTTTGTAGTACAATGCTTCAGGATCGTCTCTCTGGACCTTAAACATCTTCATCTGTGATAATTTTATGATCTTCTCATCTTTATCCTTCGGTAGTACGAAATCCATCCTAGAAGTACTAGCCTTCCAATCATAAACATCACTATAGCACATTTAGTTTACATGATTCGGCACCGAATTCTTTCTAGCAGCTTTTATTGCATCAATGAATCCTCCAGGAGTATGAATAGGTCCAGAACGCAAATGCCGTTTTACCTGTCGCTCTATCTGGGAGTGAACCGAGTCACCCTCATTTTGGGTGTGTCATTTTATCAAAAATTTGTGTGTAATAGACTTTATATTCGGGAACTTCTGCACAGCGAAGAGGTACATAGCCATCATAAACTTATTCTTTTGCTGCCCAGCACAGTTATCCGAATAAAAAACAACATCTACTGGTTTGTCACCATTCGCAATCTTTTTGATGTATTCAAAAACGCATGTGGCAATCTCGTTCACACCCCTATGTGCCTGTGATTCATAGCTTTCTACTTGTTTACTTTAAAGATCATAATTTGCCAGATTTAGTACATTCAATTTCGACTTATAATAGAACACAGATATTTTTCCTGTAGGACACTGAAATACGGCATGTAAATAATAAACAGCCACCACGATGTTGTCATAGTTCTTATCCTTCTCCTTCTCTATTCGGGACAACCGTTTTTCTTCATGATGTTGCAAGTAAACTTCCTGTTTCATTTCCTTTTTTTCAGCTGAACTATTTTTATATGCTTCACAAAATTTGCAAGCATCTTTTCGGAATAAAGAACGATATGTTGAAATCCTGTGTAAATATACGATAAAACATTATATACATACATTCGTCAACATAATCCTTATGTATATCTGAAATAGACTTACTACCATCTATAAAATGTTTCTTAGAATTTGCGCGGATATAATGGGATTCAATTTTGGGGATAGCTTCAATGAAAGCTCTTGCTGCATTCTTAAGTGCATCATCTATATGAGTATGATTAGAATGACGTCCACAATTGTCTTTAAGCAAGCAGATGTTTGTTTCTTTATTCTTTTTTTTAAGTGCAGTTGCTATGGGTCGAATGTTAATGTCTAGAGTTTTAACAAATAAAGTCTTGCAAACCCTGATTTTTTCGCTACATAATGTGAAGAAAAATGCATTATTTCTATCTCGCTTCGGTGCAAGTATTTCATTCTCATCAACTCTGACATAACGATGCGCTTGTTTCACCTCTTCCATAGATTGAAGTAGAAATGACCACTGTATCTCAATATTTCCCAAATTCCAGTAGTCATTTGAAATGCTTCGTCTTTGGGATTCCGATATTTTGAATAGACCTTTGAATCTACAAGCTTCTTTGCAGGGCAAAGTTTTCGTTCTGCAATTTCCTCCTTAGTTTTTGAAGAAACGTGAGACTTTCCACTATTCCTCAATTTTTTTGAGACATTTTTTTCCAATTACTTTTCAGTTTTGGTCTTTTCTTTTCTTTTTTGTAGGTGTCAGAGATTCCATTTCAATTATGTTTTTGTCACATAAAGGTGGTGAGTTTTCTGAAATGGCTTACAGAGATCATTTTCCGTCATAGTATTAAGTAGGAATATATTTTCGTTTGTATCTGCGAGTTCAATATTCGAGTTAATATCTGCTGTTACTTCTTCATTTTGTCCGGTTTCTTGCAAATTATCTGCCCTTATGGTAAAGCTGCTGCTCAGTTCTTTTTGCGAAAAAATTTTGAATTTCGGCATTTGTTGTACATTCTTGTAATCGGGATCTTTCACTGAGTCATCGCTATCTGCAAAAAAGAATTGATAACAGGTGAGATATGCATGTATATCAGTCTATATTGAGATATGTACGAACCTACCTTCCTGGAATGTTGATGATGAACTGCTTGAAGAACTGCAAGAAGAGCTTCTAGAGCTAGACGATAAGTTCGAAGAAGATTCACTACGTTGGCGATTGGATTGAGTTGTTAATTGGTTTTCTGAAATTAGAGGGTACACATGAGTAGAATGAAATAGACAGGTAGACTTCTATATTTTAGAGAAATGTTCGTAACTACTTATACGTAACTACATGCAAGAACCCATGAAGTATAAATGGAAATATCATCTTTGTTTCAACATACCTATGATTCTAGAATCCTTGCTCTCATGGGGAAACTGTGTGGAATTCGAAAGTTCGTCATCTATCTTTTTTCTTGCTAAGTCTAATATCAATTTTGATCTTGATGCGATCTGCAAATATAACAATGATAAAATAATATTGCTCAGCACCTAAAACGTGATGAGGGGAAATAAACCATCAACTTAATCGAAAAATTTCCGGAAAAAACAGCACATTGACAACTGAAACAAACAGTTTCCTGCTAGAGAACAAGTAGTTTATCGTCTTCAATGTAACTTTTAGGGTTATCACATTGAAATTTATAATATTTACAAGAAAAACGCGATAATATCGAGGAACCGCACATTAATTCTTCTGTTATTTCACGAGAACAGTGTGATAAAATCATATACAACGCTGTTCGAAAGAGAAAAATTGGGCAATTCTACACTTAGCTTTTCACCATAAACGTGGTACCTATCTTCAATAATCACGTTATTCGCGAAGACAGAGCGCACTATACACTAGCAACAGCAGATGACAACTGTGCTGTCACATTCTTTGAGTAAATTAAATCGCTGAGTGGGAGAGTGCAACAACGTGATATTTTGCTTCTATTTCTTTCATAACTACGCCATATTTGGAGTACGAAATACCGCGTTCTTGCAAATAATAGATCGCGAATCGTTATTACTATAAAACGAAACATAATATTTTTCGAGATATCACACTATCGTCGCAAATGGACGATATACGAAAGAATTGAAGACAAGACGAAACGGAAAGGCACCATAGATAACCAGCGAGTTGCTCATTTCAGTAAATAAAAAAAACCAGATGCATCAACAAGTTCTTATGTACCCACTCGATGAAAATTTGAAGAAATAATACAAAAATGATAGAAATTACTTCTTTATTAGACAAACCAAAGCGCGGACATTATGAGGACGATATTAACGAAAGTGGTAATAACTCTCCACTGCACTATGGAAGGTCGTCTAGCAGATCACAGGGATGAAAAAGCCGAAAAGATTCATCGACCGGGTGACACTAGGTGATGGAAAACTCTCAACAGATAGAAAAGAGCTAGTCAATGCTTTCAATGGAGCCTTTGTGAAAATGAGCGGAACTGGGGATGGATCGGCTTATCAGTGGGTGCTCGGGGCGGTCGGTGATTTCTGGTTCTTTCGCTTTCGATCCGATAGATCCCATTGAACTTAAAATGCGATTTATGAATTGAAGAATGGTATTGCAATGCGCCTGGATGGGTCGGGAGCTAGAAATTTAAAGCGAATCTCACCGCACATTCTTGACCCCTCAGTACATATGTTGAATACATTTGTCGAGGCTGGTTTAAATCCTACTGAATTAAAGAAAACGGTGCCCATTCCACTTGAAGGAGGGAGAAGAATCTATCTTCGGTAACTACAGACCAATTTCATCGACCTCTCACTCATCAAGAGTTTTTGAGAAGGTTTCTAAGAAGCTACTTATACTTTCTTGATAAATATTATATAATAACGGATGCTCAATTTGGCTTCAGAAAAGGCCGGTGTACTCGGGATGCCATCTTGGCTTCCACTAATAGGGTTACCACTGCACCAAATGAGATCAAACCGTGTCTGAGTTTGTTTGTAGATTTGAGGAAGGCGTTTGATAAGGTGGATCATCGTCTTCTTTTGCAGTCGTCGGAAAATATTGGAGTGAGTATGGAGGTTTTGCAGCTTCCCGAAGTTATTTAGCCAGAAGATCACAAAGAGTGAGGATAGGTAACATGATGAGTGATGAAAAGGAGATACACTGTGGGGTTCCACAAGGTTCAGTATTAGGACCAATTGTAATTCAATACCTATATTAACCCACTGTTTTCGTTGGACGTTGGTGGCAAAATTGTTGGATATGCAAATGACACGGCCATATTTTTCTGGGCAGACGAGTGGGTTACACTAAAAATAAGGTGGAAAGTGGGTTACAAATATTGAAAACCGGATTGGATGAAAGACTGTTGACAGTGAACACCAGGAAAACTTGTATCCCGTTCTCCTGCAATATCATCCCACGTTTGAGTACATATGGAAAAAGAACTATTCTGATTCTACCGGTAAAGACATATGCATACCTTGGTATTATATTGAACTGTCGTTTAAGATGAAGATAAGAAACATGTTAACAGTATAGTTAAAGAATTGAGATCCATTATGTTTGTCTTTCAACGGCTCAGGCCCATCCTGCCGCAGAGATTTTTGAGAACTTTATATTTTTCCTTAGCAGAAAGTCACATTCGGTATGGTATAGCGGTTTCGGGAGCTGCGGTGCATGCACATCTGAAGCCGGTTGAAGTCATGCAGAGTAGATTCCTCAAGCTTATATACCCGAGGGATAGTAGGTACCCCTCAGATGCGCTTTTTGCAGAGGCGGACGTTTTGGATGTAAGGTGCGTCCTGTTCACCAGTATGGTACTCGCTGCAGAGAACATTTTGTCACACCATTGATGGTTAAGAGAACAACTCAGCGAACATACAGCTTTTTTGCGCCTAGGTTGTACAATCGGCTACCTGCGGAGTTTAAATCCTTACAGGCTGTCCATCTGTTCAAAAAACGTTTGAAAAGATATTTGCTCAGTCGCCATAAAATAGAAATCCTTAAGATCTTTGATTGATTCATTTAAGACAGTGTACATACCTAGATGTTGAAATCCTCATATAAACGAAGTGGTGATCTTGACAAATGATATGAATTTTTATTAAGCTTTTTTCTTTGTTTTTTTTTCTCGGTTACTGTTTTCCATAGTTCAGGCGAAACAAGTGGTTTCACCTATCACCTTTTTTTTTCTTTATTCAGAACTAGGATTGTAACTATCAGCCTCTCGGAAATTTGTTTGAATTGTATGTAATAGTTCGAATAAAGTAGTTATTATTAGTTATTGTTAATATCTGGAGCTGACGTTATGATTAATGAACCAACTCGTATAACACGACGTACTTGGATAAGTGTGATTTTTGGATATGTTTGACATTATCTTCTGAATTGATTGCAAGGCTTGAGCGAGCCAATGAGATAGTCCTCATGGACTTTATAATAGGTCCTAATGGGTCTTTCAATCTTGCTAGAAAATAACTACTCTTCACAATGCAGTTGGGTCGAGTGCCGCTCTTCACATTTCAGAACAACATTCCGAGAATGAACTGTCTCACATCGAAAAAATCTGAGATACAGGTTATTTTTCATCAAATGGCAGCTACACTAACTCTCGAACCGCTCGACCAATTAGACTGAAATTTGGGTCACGTACTACTCTTAACAATGCAGAACAACATTCCGAGAATGAACTGTCTCACAATCGAAACAACTGAGATACAGGGTGTTTTTTATCGAATATCATCTATAATAACTCTCGAACAACTTCTCCGATACGGCCGGAATTTTGGGACGGGTACTGCTCCTTAAAATCCAGAATAACATTCCGAAAATGAATTGTCCCACGTTCAAAACTACAGAGATACAGGGAGTTTCTCATCACATGTCAGCTATAATAACTCGCGACCCACTTGACTGATTCGACTGAAATTGGTGTCAAGCACTACTCTTCATCAAAGCCTAAGAGCCCACGACGGCCAGACCTTCGTTATTTAATAAAAGCTGAAAATTTGTCAGTGCGTGTCCCCTATACAGGAAGGAACGACCAGGGACTATAGAGTTTGGGTAGTGGTTACTTGGGCAGGTAACAGGTAGTAAAGGTGTATAAAATAGTACCCCAAATTCGTTGAAGTATAAAGCTCAATTTTTTTATATTTTATTAGGGATAACTTTAGAAATCTTGTCATCCATTGCCGGACACTTATGACAGTTGCTACCCCCTGTCAGACAACCCCCAATTTTAATAAATTATAATTATATTTTCGTTACAGTATAAAAGGTAAATTTTATATATGTTACTTGGGGATCTATAAAAAAATGTTACCTCAATAGCCGGACAGTTCTAATGGTTTTCAAACCTTGTCAGACACATTGAAAGTCCGCTGTAGGTGCGAGCGCGAGGTAACGACTGTTCTAGCGGGTGCGAGTGAGATACGGCGCTAAGTCGACTGCGATCTTTCACTGCGCATCATCTGTCTTTTAGTGATGTATTGAAGAATTATGTGTGGCTACAACCACGTTTTACCATTGATATTTGTGTCGTTCTTTTGTGAAATAAAAGTGTGATTTTTTGTTTACAATGTCCCTCGTGTTATTGGTGTTGATGACGCTAGACTGCAATTATTCATCGACTCGTATACAGTCTCCGATGTAAACGAAGCTTTTGACCGGAAAAAGTTGCAAAATTTTTACGCTAGGAATCTACCACCTTGCAAAAGCGAGCTATTGTAACAATTTCTGCGAGCAAATTATATATGTTCCATTTGGAATAATGCTCATCTGAAAAATCCAACCACATATCAACAAAACAATAACGGCTGGGTATTGAAAAATGACAAATACCAATTCAAATGGTTTTCAGGAGATCAACTACCAAGTTATGTTAGTGATTCGCTTAAAACTCAATCAGGTATGTAATTATTATGACAAATTATTGTAAATAATTTTTTCATAATTCATAATTGTATAAACTTGTTTATTTTTTTTTCAAAAACTGACGAAGAAGGCGATATTGAAGACGATCATGACATCGACTGGGCGAGTAGTGACGAAGAAAATGAAAATATCGACGACAACGAATAAATATTTTTTTACATGTAATAATGGTTTTTTTTGTATATTATAATAATAAAATTTCATTTTTTACTTTATATAACATAGCTATGAACGTAATGAAATAATTTTTTTATTGTATATCTTTAAAGATCGCAATCGACTAAGCGCTCGTGCTCGCACGACATTCAATGTGTCTGGTAAGGTGTAAAACCATTAGAACTGTCCGGCTATTGAGGTAAAATTTTTTCATAGGTCCCCAAGTAACATATATAAAATTAAGCTTTTACACTGTAAGAAAGTATAATTATAATTTATTAAAATTGGGGGGTGTCTGGCAGGGGGTAGCAACTGTCATAAGTGTCCGGCAATGGATGACGAGATTTCTGAAGTTAACCTTAATAAAATATAAAAAAAATGAGCTTTATACTTTAACGAATTTGGGGTACTATTTTATACACCTTTACTGCCTGTTACCTGCCCCAGTACCCACTACCCAAACTCTATAGTCCCTGGTCGTTCTCACCTGTATAGGAGACACGAACAGAAAAATTTTCAGCTTTTATTAAATAACGAAGGTCTGACCGTCGTGGGCTCTTGCTCTATCAACATCATTCCGAAAATGAACTGTCTCACATTTGGAACAACTGAGATACAGGATGTTTTTCATCAAATGGCAGTCATTTTAACTCCCGAACCGCTGGGCCGATTGGACTGGAATTTGGGTCAATTACTACTTTTCACAATCCAGAACAACATTCCCAAAATGAACTGTCTCACAATCAAAATAACTGAGATATAGGGTGTTCTTTCATCAAATGGCAGTCATAATAACTCTCGAACCACTTGGCCGATTCGACTGAAATTTGAGTGATACAACTCTTCACAAATCCAAAACATAATACCGAAAATGAACTGCCCCACATTCGAAACAACTGAGATACATGGCTGTTTCATCGAAAGACAGTCATGATAACTCTCGAACAACTTGGCCGATTCCACTGAAATTTGGGTCAATTTCTACTCTTCACAATCCAGAACAACATTCCGAAAGTGACCTGTCTCACAGTTGAAACAACTGAGATATAGGGTGTTATCCATCAAATGGCGGCTATACTAAATCTCGAACCACTTGACTGAATCGAATTTATATAAAGTACTACTCTTGACAAACCAAAACAACATTCCGAAAATGAACTGTCTAAAATTTGAAACAATTGAGATACAGAGTGTTTTTTTTATCAAATGACAGCTATACCAACTCTCGAACCACTTCGCCGATTCGACTGAAATTTGAGGCAAGAACTATTCTTCACAATGCAGAAAAACCCTCCGAAAATGAACTGTCTCACATTCGAAACAATTGAGATGCAGGCTGTTTTCCATCAAATGGCAGATATACTTACTCTTGAACCACTTGGCCGATTCGACTGAAATTTGAGTCAAGTACTACTATTCACAATGCAGAACAACATTCTGAGAATGAACCGTCTAACACTTGAAACAACTGAGATACAGGGTGTTCTTTCATCAAATGGCAGTCATACTAACTCTCAAGAACACTTGGCCGATTCGACTGGAATTTGGGACAAGTACTGCTCCTTACAATACAGAACAATAATTCTGAAAACGAACTGTCTCACATTTGAATCAACTGAGATACAGGGTGTTTTTCATCAAGTGGCAGTCAAACTAAATCTTGAAGCCACTTCGCCGATTCGGCTGAAATGTGTGTTAAGTACTACTCTTCACAATGCAGAACCAAATTCCGAAAATGAACTGTCCCATATTTGAAACAATTGAGATACAGGCTAATTCTCATCGAATGGCAGCTATACTAACTCTCGGAACCACTTGGCTGGTTCGACTGAAATTTGGGGCAAGTACTACTCTTCACATTCCAGAACGACATTCCGAAAATGAACTGTCTCACATTCGAAACAATTAAAATACAGGCTGTTTTTCATCGAATGAAGGCTATCCTAACTGTCAGAATCACTTGGCTGCTTCGACTGAAATTTGTGACAAGTACTACTCTTTAAATTCCACAACAACATTCCAAAAATGAACTCTCTCACATTCGAAATAACTGAGATTCTGTTTTCCATCAAACGGCAGCTATACTTACTCTCGGAATCACTTGGCCGACTCGACTGAAATGCTCCATACAATCCAGAACAACATTCCGAGAATGAACTGTCTCACATTTGAAACAACTGAGATACAGGGTGATCTTTCATCAAATGGCAGTCATACTAACTCTCAAGAACACTTGGCCGATTCGACTGGAATTTGGGACAAGTACTGCTCCTTACAATACAGAACAATAATTCTGAAAACGAACTGTCTCACATTTGAATCAACTGAGATACAGGGTGTTTTTCATCAAGTGGCAGTCAAACTAAATCTTGAAGCCACTTGGCCGATTCGGCTGAAATGTGTGTTAAGTACTACTCTTCACAATGCAGAACCAAATTCCGAAAATGAACTGTCCCATATTTGAAACAATTGAGATACAGGCTAATTCTCATCAAATGGCAGCTATACTAACTCTCGGAACCACTTGGCTGGTTCGACTGAAATTTGGGGCAAGTACTACTCTTCACATTCCAGAACGACATTCCGAAAATGAACTGTCTCACATTCGAAACAATTAAAATACAGGCTGTTTTTCATCGAATGAAGGCTATCCTAACTCTCAGAATCACTTGGCCGCTTCGACTGAAATTTGAGACAAGTACTACTCTTTAAATTCCACAACAACATTCCAAAAATAAACTCTCTCACATTCGAAATAACTGAGATTCTGTTTTCCATCAAACGGCAGCTATACTTACTCTCGGAATCACTTGGCCGACTCGACTGAAATGCTCCATACAATCCAGAACAACATTCCGAGAATGAACTGTCTCACATTTGACACAACTGAGATACAGGGTGTTCTTTCATCAAATGGCAGTCATACTAACTCTCAAGAACACTTGGCCGATTCGACTGGAATTTGGGACAAGTACTGCTCCTTACAATACAGAACAATAATTATGAAAACGAACTGTCTCAAATTTGAATCCACTGAGATACAGGGTGTTTTTCATCAAGTGGCAGTCATACTAAATTTTGAAGCCACTTGGCCGATTCGGCTGAAATGTGTGTCAAGTACTACTCTTCACAATGCAGAACCAAATTCCGAAAATGAACTGTCCCATATTTGAAACAATTGAGATACAGGCTAATTCTCATCAAATGGCAGCTATACTAACTCTCGGGACCACTTGGCTGGTTCGACTGAAATTTGGGACAAGTACTACTCTTCACAGTCCAGAACGACATTCCGAAAATGAACTGTCTCACATTCGAAACAATTAAAATACAGGCTGTTTTTCATCGAATGGCAGCTATACTAACTCTCGAAACACTTGGCCGATTCGACTGAAATTTGGGACTAGTACTGCTTTTCACAATACAGAACAACATCCCAAAAATGAACTTCCTCACACTCGAAACAACTGAGATACAGGGTGATCTTCCATTAAAGTGCAGTCATACTAATCCTCGAAACCACTTGGCCGATTCGACTGGAATTTGGGTCAATGGGGGCTTTTCCAGAATTTGGGTTATTACTGCAAATGCAAATTTGAATATAATTATTATGGGTTCGATTCATCATTTTTCCTAATTACCTCCAGAAAAAATTCAAAATCAGATTTCAAAATTGGGGTTTGGGATTTGTCAGGCATGCACGAAGTGACAACGGTGTTTAGTTAAATAGCTTTTCCTGCTATCGAATAAAGAAATATTGATTCCTATTCTTTGGTACACACGTGTTCTTTGTCGATATAACCTAACAATTCATGTTTGCGATTTGTCAGTAATACGACAGTATGACAGTCTGTGCTCTTCTTTTTCTATTCCTTGGTCGTTGTCTTCTACTCTAACCAGATCGAAGTATAGCTATTTCTGTTTTTCTAAGCAAAGTAACACATTTGACGTCCTTTTCTTTCCGAGAAAGCTGAATTCGACGTTGCCATATCGTGCACTTAGGACAAATCCTTTTAAATGCAAATCCCCATTTTTATTTTTCAGTTTTAGGTGATCAAACATTTTTTTTTAAATATAATATTGGAATTATATGTTTGAAATATGATGTTTTTAAGGTTTTTCATGAAAATAACTGCATTTTCATTTGAAGGAAAAACCCTCATTACGACTCTCCACAATCCAGAACAACATTTCGATAATGAACTGTCACACATTCGAAACAATAGAGATACAGGCTGTTATTCGTCAAATGTAGCTACACTGACTCTCGAACAGCTCGGCCGATTCGGCTGAAATTTAGGTCCAGTACTACTCTTTACAATGCAGAACAAAATTCTGAAAACGAACTGTCTCACATTTGAATTAACTGAGATACATGGTGTTTTTCATCAAGTGGCAGTCATACTAAATCTTGAAGCCACTTGGCCGATTCGACTGATTTTTAAGACAAGTACTGCTCCTCACAATCCAGAACAACATTTCAAAAATGAACTGTTCCACATTAGAAACAATTGTGATACAGGCTGTTTCCCATCAAATGCCACCTATAATAAATCTCGACCCACTTGGCCGTTTCTACTGAAATTGTTGTCAAGTACTACTCTTCACCATCCAGAACAAAAGTCCGAAATTGAACTGTCTCACATTCGAAACAACTAAGATACAAGGTATTTTTCATCAAACGACAGTCATGATAACTTTCGAACCACTCAAATGATTCGATTGAAATTTTGGTCAAGAACTTCTCTTAACAATCAAGAACAATATTCCGAAGATGAACTGTCTTACATTTGAAACATTTATATACAGGCTGCTTCTCATCGAATGGCAGCTATACTAACTCTCGAACAACTTATCTGATTTGACTGAATTTGGTCCAAGTACTACTATTTACAATGCAGAACAACTATCTGAAAATGAACTGTCTCACATTTGAAACAATTGACATACAGGCTTTTTTTCATCAAATGGCAACTCTCGAATCACTTGACCGATTCGACTGAATTTTTGGTCAAGTACAACTCTTAACAATGCAGAACAACATTCCTCAAATGAATTATCTCACATTCGAAACAACTGGGATACAGGGTTTTTTTCATCCAATAGTAGTCATTACAATTCTCAGAACCACTTGGCCGATTCGACTGAAATTTGAGACCAGTACTGCTCCTTACAATCCAGAGCAACATTCTGAAAACGAACTGTCTCACATTTGAAACAACTGAGATACGAAGTGTTTTTCATCAAATGGCATTCTTACGAACTCACGAACCACTCGGCCGATTCGGCTGAAATATGGGTCAAGTTGTACTCTTTACATTCCATAGCAAAATTCCGAAATTGAGCCGTCTAACATTCGAAATAACTGAAATACAGGGTTTTGCATCGAATGGCAGCTATTCTAATTCTCGGAATCTTTTGGCTGATTCGACTGAAATTTGGAACAAGTAGTGCTCCTCACAATCCAAAAGAAAACTCCGAAAATGAACTGTCTCACATTCGATACATCTAAGATACGGGGTGTTTTCATTCGAATGGTAGTAATACTTACGCTCGAACCACTCGACCGATACGGCTGAAATATGAGTTAGGTACTACTCTTCACATTCCATTTTCGAAATGTTGTTCGAGATTGTTAAAGGAAGTAATTGACCTAAATTCCAGTCGAATCGGCCAAGTGGTTTCTAGAGTGAGTATAGCTGCCATTTGATGAAAAACACCCTGTGTCTCAGTTATTTCGAATGTGAGAGACTTCATTTTCGGAATGTTGTCCTTGAATGTTAAGAGTACTATTTGTTTGACTCATATTCAAGCCGAATAGACCAAGTGGTTCGAGAGTAAGTATTACTGCCATTTGATTGGAAACACCCTGTATCTCAGTTGTATGAAGTGGGAGAAAGTTCATTTTCGGAATGTTCTTCAGCCGAACCGGCCATTTGATGCGAAATACCCTCTATCTCAGTTATTTCGAATGTGAGACGGTTCATTCTCGGAATTTTGTTCTGGAATCTATAGAGTAGTAATTGACCCATATTTCAGCCGAATCGACCAAGTGGTTCGAGAGTTAGTAAGACTGCCATTTGATGAAAAACACTCTGTATCTCAGTTGTTCCAAATGTGAGACAATTCATTTTCGGAAAGATGTTCTGCATTGTGAGGAGAAGTACTCGACCCAAATTTCAGTCGAATCGGCCAAATGGTTCGAGAGTTAGTATAGCTACCATTTGATGAAAAACAGACTGTATTTCAATTGTTTCGAATTCATTATCGGAATGTTGTTCTGGATTATAAAGAAAAGTACTTGGTCCAAATTTCAGCCGAATCGGCAAAGTAGTTCAAGAGTTAGTATAGCTGCCATTTGGTGAAAACAGTCTGTATCTCGGTTATTTAGAATGTGAGACAGTTCATTATCAGAATGTCGTTCTGGAAAGTAAAGAGTAGTACTTGCCCCATATTTCAGCTGAACCGGCCAAGTGTTTCGAGAGTAAATATTACTGCCATTTTATAAAAAACACAATTTCTATCAGCTGTATCAAATGTGAGACAGTTTATCTTCGAAATGTTGTTCTGGATTGAAAGGAGCAGTATTTGTCTCAAATTTCAGTCGGATCAGCCGAGTGGTTCCGAGTGTTAGTATGACTGCCATTCGATGAAACAACTCCCTGTATATCAGTTGTTTCGAATTTGGGACAATACATTTTCAATATGTTGTTCTGCATTGTAAAGAGTAGTACTTGACTCAAATTTCAGTCTTGTCGGTCAAGTAGTTCCGAGATTTGGTATGACTGCCACTCAATGAAAAACACCCTGCATCTTAGTTGTTTCGAATGTGAGACAAAACTATTTCAGAATGTTGTTCTGCATTGCAGATAGAAGTACTTGAGTCAAATTTCAGTCGAATCGGCCAAGTGGTTCGAGAGTTATTATAGCTGCCATCCGATGAAAAACACCCTGTATTTCAATTGTTTCGAATGTGAGACAATTCATTTTCAGAATGTTGTTACTGTCTTATATTCGAAACAATTGGGATACAGACTGTTTTTCGCCAAATGGCAGTTATACTAACTCTCGAACCACTGGGCCGATTCTGCTGAAATTTTAGTCGAGTACTTCTCTTTACAATGCAGAATAAAATTCAATTGACTAAAATTTAGGACAAATACTGCTCCTGACAATCACGAACAACATTTCGAAAATGAACTGTCACACATTCGAAATAACTGGGATACAGGCTGTTTTTTATCAAATTGCAGCTATACCAACTTTCGAACCACTTTGCCGATTCGGCTGAAATTGGGGCCAAGTACTGCTCTTTATAATCCAGAAAATCATTCCGATAATGAACTGCCTCACATTCGAAACACTTGAAATACAGGCTGTTTTTCATCAAATGACAGCTATACTATCTCTCGAACCACCAGGCCGATTCGACTGAAATTTGGGTAGAGTATTTCTCTTCACAATGCAGAACATAATTCCGAAAATCAACTGTCTCACATTCGAATCAGCTGAGATACAGAGTGTGTTTTATCAAATGGCAGTCTTACTAACTCTCGAACCACTTGGCCGATTCGGCTGAAATATGGGTCAAGTACTACTCCATACATTCCAGAACGAAATTTCGAGAATGAACCGTCTCACATCCGAAATAGCTGAGATAAGGGGTGTTTCGCATCGAATGCAGATATTCCAACACTCGGAATCACTTGGCCGATTCGACAAAAATTTGGACAAGTACTGCCCTTCACAATACAGAACAACATTCCAAAAATGGACTGTCACACGTTCGAAACAACTGAGATACAGGGTGTTCTTCCTTTAAATGGCAGTCATACTAACCCTCGAAACCACTCGGCACATTCGACTGAAATTAGGTACAAGTATTGCTCCTCCCAATCCAGAAGAACATTCCGAAAATGAACTGTCTCGCATTTTATACAACTGAGATACAGGGTGTTTTCAATCAAATGGCAGTTATACTTACTCTCGAACCACTTGTTCGATTCGGCTGGGATATTGGTTAAATACCACTCTTTACATTCCAGAACAACATTTCGAAAATGAACTCTCTCACATTCGAAATAACTGAGTCATAGGGTGTTTTTTATCGGATGGCAGCCATACTAAGTCTCGAACCACTTGGCTAATTCAACTGGAATTTGGGTCAAGTAATACTCTTTACAATGCAGAAGAATATTCGGAGAATGAATTGTCTTACATTCGTAACAATTGAGATACAGGCTGTTTTCCATCAAATGACAGCTATACTAACACTCGAACCACTGGGCCGATGCAGCTAAAATTTGAGTCAAGTATTACTCTCTACAATGCAGCACAAAATTCCGAAAATGAACTGTCTCACATCAGAACCAACTGAGATACAGGGTATTTTCATCAAGCGGCAGTCATACTAAATCTCGGAACCACTTGGCCGATTCGTCTTAAATGTGAGAAAAGTACTGCCTTACAATTCAGAACAACATTCGGAAAATGAACTGTCTCACATTCGAAATAACTGAGATACAGGCTATTTTTCATCAAATGGCAGCTATACTAACTCTCGAAACACTCAGATGAAATATGGGGTCAAGTACTTCTCTTCACAATCCAGAACAACCTGCCAAAAATTAACTGTTTCACATTTGAAACAATCGAGGTCCAGGCTGTTCACCTTCAAATGCTAGCTGTAATAACTCTCGTACCACAACTAATATACAGAATGCTTTTCATCAAACGACAGTCATAATAACTTTCGAACCACTCGACTGATTCGACTGAAATTTGGGTCAAGTACTTTCCTCTACAATCCAGAACAGCATTTCGAAAATGAACTGTCTCACATTTGAAACAATTGAGATACAGGTTTTTTTTTCATCAAATGACAGCTAAACTAACTGTCGAACCACTCGACCGATTCGACTGAAATTTTTGTCAAGTACCCCTCTTCACAATGCAGAACAACATTCCTCAAATGAATTGTCTCACATTTGAAACAACCGATATACAGGGTGTTTTTCATCAAGAAGCAGTCATTCTTACTCTCGAAACCACCAGGCCGAATCGACTGAAATTTGCGACCAGTACTGCTCCTCACAATCCTGAACAACATTCTGAAAACGAACTGTCTCACATTTGAAACAACTGAGATACGAAGTGTTCTTCATCAAATGGCATTCTTACGAACTCTCGAACCACTCGGCCGATTCGGCTGAAATATGGGTCAAGTTCTACTCTTTACATTTACGAGCAAAATTCCGAAATTGAGCCGTCTAACATTCGAAATAACTTAAATAC
The DNA here is from genome assembly GCA_958510865.1 of Myrrha octodecimguttata. Taxonomy (NCBI): domain Eukaryota; kingdom Metazoa; phylum Arthropoda; class Insecta; order Coleoptera; family Coccinellidae; genus Myrrha; species Myrrha octodecimguttata. Next base: position 5,931,231 of record OY294056.1, on the reverse strand, counting down.
AGGGTGTTTTGCATCAAATGGCAGCTTTTCTTACACTCGTAATCACTTGGCCGATTCGACTGAAATTTGGAACAAGTACTGCTCCTCACAATCCAAAAGAAAATGCCGAAAATGAACTGTCTCACATTCGATACAATTGAGATACGGGGTGTTTTCAATCGAATGGTAGTAATACTTACTCTCCAACAACTTGACCGATACGGCTGAAATATGGGTTAGGTAGAACTCTTAACATTCCAGAACAATATTCCTAAAATTAACTCTCTTACATTCGAAATAATTGAGATACAGGGTGTTTTTCATCAAATAGCAGCTACGCTTACTCTCGGAAACACTAGGTTAATTCGACTGAAATTTGGTACAAGTACTGCTCCTTACAATCTAGAACAACATTCCGAGAATGAACTGTTCCACATTTTAGACGAATGAGATACAGTGTGTTTTTCATCAAATGACAGTCCTACTAACTCTGGATTCATCTGACCGATTCGGCTCAAATATAGGTCAAGTAATAGTCTTTACATTTCAGAACAGAATTCTGAAAAGAAACTTTCTGACATTCGAAATAACTGAGATACAGGGTGTTTGTTATTAAATGGCGGCTATTCTAACACTCGGGATCATTTGGCCGACTCGACTGAAATTTGGGACAAGAACTGCTCCTTACAATCCAGAATAACATTCCGAAAATGAAATGTCTCACATTTGAAACAACTGAGATACAGGGTGTTCTTTCATCAAATGGCAGTCATACTAACTGTCGGAACCCCTTGGCCGATTCGACTGGAATTTGGGACAAGTACTGCTCCTTACAATCCAGAATAACATTCCGAAAATGAAATGTCTCACATTTGAAACAACTAAGATACAGGGTGTTCTTTCATCAAATGGCAGTCATACTAACTGTCGGAACCCCTTGGCCAATTCGACTGGAATTTGGGACAAGTACTGCTCCTTACAATTCAGAACAACATTTCGAAAATGAACTGTCTCACATTTGGTACAACTGATATACAGGGTGTTTTTCATCAAATGGCAGTAATAGTAACTCTCGAACCAATTGGCCGGTTCGGCTGAAATATGGGGCATGTACTACTCTTTACATTCCAGAACATTCCGAAAATAAACTGTCTCACATTCGGAATAACCGAGATACAGGCTATTTTTCATCAAATGGCTGATTCCATGTAAAATTGGGAACATGATTGAATAATAAGACAGTGCGATTTAATTTCATCTCGAAGTCGGATTGGCAGTGTCCTGAGTTCAACCACTCTGAAGCTACCTTTCGTGCAAGGGAGATTCGGCGTATTTAGGTAATCGGAGATTGTTCCCTATTGGCCGCCGACGATTATGTGACCGTCGTCGACCAATAGGGTGAATATCTTTGTTGCTTCAGCAACGTGAGAGTTTGAATTTTTTTTGGTTCTCAGGAATCTGCTCGAAATTCAATATTTTTGGTTTAAATCAATTGACACCGGCTTTAAGAGCATTTTATTTCAAGCCAACAATAACGTATAATTTTGTATGACAGAAAACACCCAGATAGAATTCAAACTCTCAGCATTCCAGGAATCGGAGCGTGATGGGTGGCATACTTCAGATACCACATGTGACAGCTCATAGAATTTATCTTATTAGGCCATTTAGGGAAATTTTCTTCGCACATTTTTTGCTCTCTCTTTTGCACCAGCCAATCCAAGGTGTTTTTTCGGATCTTAGAAGGGCGTCGCTTAATTCAAAAAACCAATCAAAATTTATATTCTCATTCTAAAATGTGAAGAAGGGAATTTCCTTGATTTGGGTTTAGTTAGTTTTTAGACACTCTTCATTTGACCGTTGTACAGTAAACAACAATTCGCTTTCGAATTTACAAACAAGACTTTACGTTAATTTTAGTATTGTAAAAATCGTAACTTCTCATTTGAAAGTCGCTTCTTACCTTGCTATCGAATAAGATATAGAAGGAAGATTCTATTGTGCAAATCACTTGTATACCATTTCGGTCTTGTTATCTATACAGATACAAGAAAATACATTTTTGTTACGTGTTAAAAGTGCGTTTTTAATACACCTTAACATCTTCGTGTCATAAGTGCAACGATATTGATCAACTGGTCAATAAGTTCTTCAATTATCTGCTCATTTCAGAGGCATCAACATTTCTGATAAAGATCAGAAAATATTCGTCGGTCGTGTCTTCATTTTGATAACGACAGAATTAATCAAGTGCGATTAATTCATCCACTCGGAGTCTCTACTATTGAAACTCCAAAATACCCGAATAAACCAATTCAGGTCAAAACATTGGTCCTAGCGAGCCGGATTATATCCACAAAAACTTTAGTCCCATCGAATATAATATACAAGAAGCAATTGATCTCATCGAACCACGGATATTATTCATATACAATCATACAGTCCATCCTTGAAGATCCTTGACAACCCAGATTCAACAGATTCCAGAACAACCATTGGAGTGAAAGTTCGTTGATAAGTGTTGTGTCGCGAAATCCGAAAAGTTCGCGAATTGTGTTTAGTGCGAAAAAATTGTGCTTTTGCATATTGCCAGGAATTCAAGTAGTAAGTCATTGAACCACCTAATGAGTTCCTTTTATTAGAATTCCTCATTCTTGTATTGCTTCTATAATTAATTGCTTATAAACATTTACAATTGAGAAAAATGTCGGCCACCGAAATCAAATCATTGAAAATCAAAATCGGAAATGCCAAGAGTAAGCTCACGCGATTTGAAAAATTCTTGAACGAGTTCGATGCCACTAATCAGTACGCTGTCCTAGAGAAATATTTTGCCGAATTAGATGCAGCACGAACTAGCTTCGAAAAAATTCACTTCGAATTACAATTGTTATCAGATGACACCGATGAATTAGAAAGTTATCTGATTAAATTTGAAGAAAAGTTTATAGAATTATAGCAACCTTTTGAATAAACGCGCTTCAATTAGTTCTCAATCTGACACTCCGCGAGATACAGACTCATTGACCAGCAATGGCTCAACAAATGTAATTAGTCATGCTGCTAGCCTTCCAAAAACTACCCTTCCGACATTCACGGGATCCTTCGAGTCATGGTTAGGCTTTCACGATTTATTCAACTCGCTCGTAAATGTGGATTCGCGGATTCCGCCTATTCAAAAATTATTTTATTTACGGGGTTGCCTTGACGGTGAGGCTGCCGAAGTGATTGCGGCGATAGAACTGTCCGCCGATAATAATCAAGTCGCGTGGAATTTGTTGAAGGAACGATACGATAATCGAAAATTTATTCGCACACTAAAGCCTTCTCAATATGCCTTGCATCTCAAAGGAATTCACCGTTGGCGTATTTCTAGATTGCTTTCAAAAGCATTTTCGATCTCTCAAGAGTTTGGGAGAACCGGTAGAATCTTGGGATACGCTATTAATAACAATCATTTTGGAAAAATTCGACTATTACCTTCGAGAAAAGTGGGAGGATTTCAGCAACGATTTTCCCAAGCCCACGATTGATCAGATGATGTCGTTTTTACAGCGTCGGTCTCAGTTAGAGGACAACAAGTCTTATCAAGGTGCGAACAAACGTCAGCAATCAGTTGAAAAGAAGATTTCACAGAATCCTCGTCAAAATATTCGCCACCAACAGTCTTATTCTGCAGCTACCACGGTCATTTCTTGTCCCCATTGTGGAAGCGATCATAGTATAAAGAATTGTGAAAAATGTACTTCCTTAACGCCAGCAGCACGTTATGAGTCAGCCAAACGGGCCTCATTGTGTAATAATTGTCTGCGAAAGGTCACCGAGAGACCGAGTGCTCCGCCGGCAAGTGTCGGAAATGTAACCAAAAACACAATACCCTTCTTCACTTCAACAACACGCAAGCTAACCAACGAACTCAGGTAAATTCGGATGGAGCCGCAGTTCATTTGGGAAATCCATCCAGCCTAAATTTACATGAGTCGGTTAAATCGGAAACTTATTAGCCACAGCTATAGTTGACATTGTTAACCAAAAGGGCAAAACAAAGGCATGTCGTGAGTTTTTAGATGCAGGATCCCAAGCGCATTTCATCACCGAAGCTACAGCCAAATTCTTAGATCTAGATCGCAAATCGGTTAATATTTCGGTCACAGGTGTGGATGACATATCCACTCACGTACGTCATTCTAGCTCAGCTACGATAAGATCTAAATTCAGCAAATTCGAGAAAAATATAGAATTTCTTATGGTTCCGCAAATAACGAAGGCTATGCCCTCGATTCATATAAATCGTGGCAATCTAGAGATACCGAAGAATATACAATTAGCCGACCCCAAATTCGAACAGCCGTCAAATATTGACGCATTAATCGGTGTCAAATTGTTTTACAAATTGCTGTGTATCGGTCAAATATCGCTAAAAAATCATCCTAATGCGATTCTTCAGAAGACACAACTGGGATGGATTATAGCCGGTGAAATAAACCATGCCGCCCGAGCAAACAATATTTATTGTCATATCAGCGTTACTTCCAATCCTTCAGATACCAATTTAACAAGGTTTTGGGAAATAGAAGAGTTACCTGATGAAAGGGTCTATTCCGCCGAAGAATCGTTAGCAGAAGATCATTTTGTGGCTAACACACAAAGAGATACGGAAGGCAGGTACGTTGTACGTCTACCCCTCAACGACAATAAATATAAGTTGGGTACTTCGCACCATCTGGCGGTCAAGAGATTCCATTGTTTGGAACATCGATTGGCCAAAGACAGTATTCTGAAACGGGAATATTCCGAATTTCTTGAAGAATACCGTAATTTAAAACACATGTCGAAATGTGTCAAACATGATACACGTTCCGGCTTTTACCTCCCTCATCATGCGGTTGTAAAACAACAAAGTTGAGGGTGGTTTTTGATGGGTCGGCTAAATCTACCTCGGGAATTTTTTGAATGATGCGCTTATGGTGGGTCCTAAAATACAAGAAGATCTATTTTCGATTCTTACTCGCTTCCGTTCTCACAAATACGCCTTGACCGCGGACATTGAGAAAATGTATCGTCAAGTTCGTGTGCACCCTGATGACGTTTGTTATCAAAAAATTCTCTACCGTGACGGTCCCGGAGATGTCATCGATGAATACACGTTGGTTACTGTTACGTACGGCACAGCATGCGCGTCATTTCTAGCCATTCGGGCCCTTCAGCAATTAGCGAAAGACGAAGGTGACAGGTACCCTATCGCGGCAGCCGTTTTGAAAAGGGATTTTTACGTAGACGATCTCTTGACCGGTGCCTCTAGTAGAAACGAAGCCAAAATTCTCCGAGACGATCTACTTGCCCTATTGAAAATGGGCAATTTCCAGCTTCGAAAGTGGGCTTCGAATGACCCTACTTTAATTCCTGATTCTCTAAAAATGCAAAACAGTACACATCTAGCACTAGATCTCGATTCCACCGTGGAAACACTAGGGCTTCAATGGAATTCCCAGAAGGACAAGATATTCTATTCGGTAAACATATCCGGGTATCCCAAGGTCTATACGAAACGCACGATATTGTCGCAGATTGCAAAATTATTCGATCCTTTGGGATTATTAGGGCCTGTTATTTTGTACGCGAAAATAATTATTCAACTCCTGTGGAAGGCTGGCGTAGCTTGGGACGAATCCATTCCCCTTGAAATCCATACATTGTGGTCAACATATCAGGAGCAATTACAGTTGATCGAAAGCATCCAGTTCGAACGTTTTATTTTGGCTCTTAGAGCAACTAATACTCAACTGCACGGGTTTTGCGACGCTAGTGAGAAAGCTTATGGTGCGTGTATATATATTCGATCTGTTGATGACATGGGAAAGATCACGGTGCAACTAGTTTGTTCGAAATCACGTGTAGCGCCCGTAAAATCGTCAAGTTTACCACGCTTAGAATTATGCGGTACCCTATTGTTGTCTCGCTTCTTTACCGTTGTAAATAAAGCGCTGTCCTTATCGTTCGATTCCATTTACTTGTGGTCGGACTCCACAATTGCTCTTTCGTGGATAAATATCGAGCCTCATTTGCTCAAAACATTTGTAGCCAATCGCGTGTCAGAAATTAGACGACTGACCGCATCTTGACATTGGAGTCATGTAGCTTCCGGGAAAAATCCCGCCGATCTTGTTTCACGGGACCAAACGCCCTATAATTTCACCCAAACACGCATTTGGCAAAATGGTCCAATATGGTTAGGCCTAGAGTCAGATACTTGGCCCTTAGGCAAGTTCACGATATCCGAATTACCTGAGATGAAGCCACTTTTTATATCGAAAGTTTGCATGAAAATAGAATTGTCCAACAATGAAGCGCTCTTGGAAAAATACAGTTCTCTGCCGAAATTACGACGTATCATTGCCTATATTTTTCGCTTTATTTTCAATTAAAAAATTCCATCAAATAGAAATATCGGTCAGCTGAGCAAGTCAGAGTTGGATAAGGCTCACAAAACTATTTTGAGAGCAACTCAGGCTGCAGGATTCATGAAGGAAATCACCTTGTTACAAATAACGAAAATATAGATGAAAAAAGTCGTCTTGTTCCCTTGAACCCATTCATAGATGATGAAGGGATTTTGAGAGTCGGTGGAAGACTATCTCACGCATTGATACCAGCGGAACAACGGCACCCTATTTTATTGCCTTCTGACCATGCCATAACGCGTCTAATCATTCGCGAAAAGCACTTGCGCCTTAAGCATGCAGGCGCTCAGTCAACTCTTTATTCGGTCCGGCAGCGATACTGGCCGTTAAATGGTCGCAACATTACTAGGAAAATTATACATCAATGTATTCCGTGGTTCAGAGTCAAACCGCGACATACTGATCATTCCATGGGATTACTTCCTGGACATCGTGTCACTGCTTCAAGACCCTTTCTGAATGTCGGAGTAGATTACTGCGGGCCATTTTACATAAAGGAAAGGCGGTTCAGGAACCGGAACAAATTGAAGGTATACGTAGCCGTGTACGTATGCATGTCTACCAAGGCCGTTCACTTGGAATTAGTCAGTGATCTAACAACCGATGCCTTCATAGCGAGCCTCAAACGTCTATTTTCCAGGAGAGGCAAATCTGCCGCGATCTACTCAGACAATGCCTCAAACTTTGTACGTGCCAAGAACGAGTTGAACGCTTTGCACAACTTGTTTACCTCTGATAAGCACAATAAGGCACTACAGCGATATTGTGAGGACGAGCAAATCTCTTGGCATTTTATACCTCCAAAATCTCCTCATTTTGGCGGGATTTGGGAGGCCGCCGTGAAATCATTTAAATATCACCTTCTACGAACGGTTAGCAAAACATTGCTTACTTATGAACAACTAGAGACGTTCATAATTGAAATTGAAGCGATGCTGAACTACCGACCATTATCGCCCATGTCTTCCGATCCCCATGACCTCATTCCTTTGACACCTGGCCACCTCCTAATAGGTAGTTCTTTGACAAGTTTTCCTCAGGAAGACCTGACCAGTGTTTCGTCTAATCGCCTGTCGGCTTGGCAGCATGCACAGCATTTGAAACAACATTTCTGGCAAAGGTGGTATAAGGAATACCTGAATCACCTGATATGTTTCAATAAACGTCTGTCTGATGGCAATTGTATCCAGGTTGGCACCTTGGTACTAATAAAGGAAGATCATCTTCCACCTTTACATTGGTCACTGGGGAGAGTAATCGCTACTCACCCAGGCGAGGATAACGTCATTCGAGTGGTCACCTTGAGGACAAAAACAGGGGAATATAAACGTTGGGTGAAAAAACTGTGTCCCCTCCCTTTAGAGAATTAGTAAACTACTTGAAAATTGTGTATACTGTAGACATATAATTTTTAGTTTATTCTTAGTTATGAACATTTCATATTTATTTTCTTTGTTTTGAACTCTGATAGTTCAAGGCTGGCAGTATGTTGCTTCTGCAACGTGAGAGTTTGAATTTTTTTGGTTCTCAGGAATCTGCTCGAAATTCAATATTTTTGGTTTAAATCAATTGACACCGGCTTTAAGAGCATTTTATGTCAAGCCAACAATAAAGTATAATTTTGTATGACAGAAAACACCCAGATAGAATTCAAGCTCTTAGCATTCCAGGAATCGGAGCGTGATGGGTGGCATACTTCAGATACCACATGTGACAGCTTATAGAATTTATCTTATTAGGCCATTTAGGGAAATTTTCTTCACACATTTTGTGCTCTCTCTTTTGCACCAGCCAATCCGAGGTGTTTTTTCGGATCTTAGAAGGGCGTCGCTAAATTCAAAAAACCAATCAAAATTTATATTCTCATTCTAAAATGTGAAGAAGGAAATTTCCTTAATTTGGGTTTAGTTAGTTTTAAGACACTCTTAATTTGACCGTTGTACAGGAAACAACAATTCGCTTTCGAATTTACAAACAAGACATTACGTTAATTTTTGTATTGTAAAAATCGTAACTTCTCGTTTGAAAGTCGCTTCTTACCTTGCTATCGAATAAGATATAGAAGGAAGATTCTATTGTGCAAATCACTTGTATACCATTTCGGTCTTGTTATCTAAACAGATACAAGAAAATACATTTTTGTTACGTGTTAAAAGTGCGTTTTTAATACACCTTAACAACATCTTCGTGTCATAAGTGCAACAATATTGATCAACTGGTCAATAAGTTCTTCAATTATCTGCTTATTTTAGAAGCATCAACATTTCTGATAAAGATCAGAAAATATTCGTCGGTCGTGTCTTCATTTTGATAACGACAGAATTAATCAAGTGCGACTGATTCATCCACTCGGAGTCTCTACTATTGAAACTCCAAAACACCTGAATAAACCAATTCAGGTCAAAACAATCTTGGCCAATAGCGTGAATCTCCCATTTCCCCAATATCCGAATTTACCTCGCACAAATGTGGCTTAATCTATCTAAATCAAGGATCCCAAACAAATCAGAACACTAAAAGCAAAGGAACAACTTCAAATTGCCTGTCTCCTTCTGATTAGCAAATTAATCTGACCCAAACTAACTTGACCAAAGACCTTCACAAGTCGAAACACTTAATTCAAGAACGTTATCTTGAAATTAATATCCTCTTCTGATTTGAAATGGCAATGTCCTAAATCAAAGTAACCTGACGAAAGAACTTTCAAACTAACGAACACTAAATTCAAGGGCACTTTTTTAAATTAACTTTGCTCTTCTGATTTGAAATGACACTGCCCTAAATTAAACTGAATGGACCTAACCTAACCAAAACCTATGAAATTCAGATTAACAAATTCAAGGGAACTATATTTTGAACTTAAATATCCTCTTCTGAATTGAACTAACCTAACCTAACCAAAGATTTGCACAACTTGAAACATTAAATTCAAGGGCACTATATTGAAGATTTAACCCAATTTTTTATGAAGTTGCTCGATTACTATCGCTATTTTAGGAATAATGAAATTTTCGTGAAAAAATTAATCAGTTCAAGTCAATAACACAAGAGAATAAAGTTCAGCAAACATTCAACTAAAAAAATGAATTTTTTTTTACCAAAAAATAGTTAAAATATATTAAAAAAAGATTATACACATAATTAGTGAAACAAAATGAAACTGAAAAATCAATATGAAAAAATATATAAATTTAATTCACACTAAATGAATATTGAGCCTTGTGGGCATCTATGAGACATTGAAAAAGCTTTAAAAGGCCCCCGCTACAAATATTCGCATAAACAATCTGCGAAATTAGAATCTCCAAATCGACTCCTTCCTCTGAAAAAATCTTTTGCAGATCTCCAAGTTGCCTCAATTTTTTGGGTATGTGTACCGTCTTCCGCTGAAATATTCAAATTATCAGAATGATTTTTTATTGAAATGTATTAACAGAATGTTGAAAATTTGTAATTTTTTGAGAATATAGAAATTCAAATATAGTGAGCACAACGAAAAAATCAATCAAACAATTCCATGGATATATAACTATAATTAAATACTTATTAACTTACAAACAAATCTCTGTTCTGAATCACTATGATTAATTCTTTCATGGGTATAACTAAAGCCAGATAACAAAGAGAGCCCATTATATGCCCTCCAGGAATACGTGTGAATTTCTGTACCTGGCAAAACATATTTCTTGATCTGTTTAAGGAGGGTGTCAGAATCTCGTTGCTCCACCACGACCATTCTTGCTTCATCCGTGGTGGAATCAATCACACCCAATACCGAATTCTATTCTATTCTCCAGAATTCTAGCTCTGTGATATTTTCTATGCCCAAATAGACTTTTATCTATTTGCCAGGTTCCTCCAATGGACTGCCAATTTTCAACCAATTGTGAGAAATGGTCAACAACCATTTCTCTACAATACTTATAGTTAAATAACAATCAAATTCTTAATGAACTATCTAAAAATTGAATAGCCCTATCGATCAATAGCTAATCATGTTGAAGATTTTCGAAAAATGGGCACAAAAAATTAAAACACCCAGTCAAAAATTAATACAAACACATATTTTTTAAATTATATTCATTCAAAAATAAAAAACGGTCTCAAAGTGTAACACGCAAGTTCTCGGAAAAGTTATAATTTAAATTGAAAAATTACATAATTTCAAGCAAATTTGCTTGAAGGTAGGTATGTAATTTTTAATTTAAAAATGAGATGATCTCTTTTGATGATTATCGAATTCGTGTTGGAATTCAAGTCTGTCCTTCCGTCAGGCAGACATTCCTTAAGTGCTCTGAGGGCCAATTGCACCGTTTTCGTCTTAAGCTTCAGTTAGTTAAGCGGTGATAAACTTATTGAACTCTGGTTTAAATTTTCGGCTTTCACCGAGGCTGAATGTAACTAGATTAAAATCAATCTACAAATCGGGTTACTTTCTCATGAATTGGTATTTGTGACTAGCTTCTTGTTGTTTATTTTAACTCTAATTGATGAAATATTTTAATTCAAAAGATGAAATCTATTTTCATGGGTTATCACTACCATATTTCCATAAGTAATGGAAAATCAAGATGTATCTATTGAAAAACCCACCGAAAAAATGTATATGACAGTCTTTATAGGTTCCATCAAAATATTGCATGTAATGTTCCTGACTTGTTTATTATCATTAAGACTAGGGATCTCTTACCACAGACCTGTGCTCTTACTTCTGCATCAGGCTTCAAACATTATTCAAACAAATAGTTATATACTCAAGTAGACTTATATTTTGTAATATCATAAGATTAAAGCTTCTGCATGGAATTATAATCCTGGCGTTTGTAAAATGGACAAAAAAAATGGTATTGATTTATCCGAAACAACTTTCGGATAAGGAACGGCTTACCCAAGGATATAATTTATATTGAATCATTTTGTTTATAATAGGTATATTATGAATTGAGTTAATTTTTGATCTGATGTGGGATCCAAACAATAAGAATTATTCTATATGAATATTGAAGTATCATGTATGGATGGATTGACAAAGGTGTACGTTTGAAGATCAACTAACACGAGGATGCAATTTCTTTCACATAACTTCGTTTGTAGTTATATTTTGAGTCCAGTTAATAAATAATCAAAGATAATGATAGCACCTGCACATTAATAAAGTAGTATATGATAGCTTTGCACATATAACATCAGTAAATAAAATTGTACTCAAGAATCTTCATGAATGAAATATGTTTTTTTTCATTCCAAATATGTCTTCAATTTCATTCTGCTATTCGCTCTCGGAAATAAAGGAGCATATCATTTTAACTTTTTCTCTTCAAACAGTTGAAGGCTTTAAGAAATACCATTGAGTTTTCAAACTTAATTGAATCACTGATGTTAATTCTACATGCTTTAAAAGATACGAATCAATGCCTACTGATACCATTTCCTCTCTATATCATTTTTCATCAATATCATCTGAAATTCAATAACTTCCAATCAAAATTTGATTATCAACTGGTACGAGTTCTACATCAATGTCCAATGTAAACAAAAAAAAAGTAAACAAACTGGAGGTTACGTCCAGAAAAATGTCAAAGTTGTACGAAATCACTCGAAAGTAGGGTTAGATTTCCAAGCTTACCATTAATCCTTCTTTTAAGCTCCCAAATTCGAGGGTTTAAATTTAATAGTCAGTTAAGGCCATTAAACGTGGATTACGTGACGGTGCAAGATAATTTTTTACCTAAACCTTGGTTATGGTCTTAATCTATGGTTTTGTCATACGGTGCAAGTGGCCCTGAATGTCTTAATTTTTCGCTTGGTTCGATTGGGAGCAATTTAAAATTTTGCGGATATTTTGCCAATATGTCAAAAATCCTATTGCGATCATATTCAAACTTGATAGGTATTTATAGTTATACAGACGCGCAAACCTGAGCGGAATTTAATCAGTATCGTATCATTGATATTTGAGATTTTCAAATATTAGAATTGAAAAAATTTTTTTTTGCAAAATCTTACCATACTGCAATCGTACTAGAACTCATGAGTTGATCACTCATCATCATCAGTATATTTGTATGGTGCATAACTCTATCGTTGGAAATATAAGGAAAAAAATCACTCACGCAAATGCGACATGCATTTCCAATTTGCACTCCTGAAACAATGAGCCATTCGCTCCAGAAAAAGATTTAGTGCTAGTGCCTCTTGAACCGTCCTGGGCAAGTTGAAATAGCTCCATTTCTTTTTCATCATTAGAATTTGAACTTAGTAAATATCCGTGAAAAAAATTTTAAAAATTCAAACAAACGATGACGAGGTGCACATAATTCTGGACATGGCCAATTAGAAAATTAACAGAAAAATTTGTTATTTTAGATACAATGGATTTTGTATTGCAGATTGTCTAATTTATGAGTTTTTAGTGTTTTCTCACTTTTCCAGTGGAAATTCAGATGTTGACAAAGTATGGAGGCTTAAGGTGTAGATAACCCCGGTAATATTAGCTCTCGGCCGGCCAGCTCCACGGGATCTTTTCATTCCACCACGGTCGAATGCACACTCGTAATTTGTATGTTTTCTGGACGCGCTAACGCAATAAAATTGGATTCATCTTCTAGAGGAATTGAAGGGCAAGGAACAAACAACTTTTCGTTCAATTCCAAGATAGATATCAGATAGGTTGACTCTAATGGGCCATCGTTAATACCGAATGGTAGGTTCTCATGCTGGCCGAATAGATTTCCGTGATTTCCATGTCTCCAGAATAGGCGGCCAAGAAAAGTTTTTAGTTGATATTATGCAGAATCAAAAGAGCTAGATTGGTTGACTTTTCGTTCAAATAGGTTACCCCTAAGGTCCCAGCTGCAAGATCCGAATAGTATGATCCCATGCCGGCCGAACTTATTTTCGTGATTTTTGTGTATTCAAAATGGGCGGCCAAGAAAAAATTTCGATTGATATTATGCAGGATTAAAAGAGCTAGATATGGTTAATTTTTCGTTCACAGGGGTAAACCCTAAGGGCCCAGCTCCAAGATCCGAATAGTATGATACCATGCCGGCCGAACTTATTTTCGTGATTTTTATGTATTCAGAATAGGCGACCAAGAAAAATTTTTAGTTGATATTATGCAGGATTGAAAGAGCTATAAAAGGTTGATTTTTCGTTCAAACAGGTTACCCCTAAAGGCCCAGCTCCAAGATCCGAATAGTATGATCCCTTGCCGGCCGAACTTATTTTCGTGATTTTTATGTTTTCAGAATGGGCGTCCAAGAAAAATGTTTAGTTGATATTATGCGGGATTGAAAGACCTATAAATAGTTGATATTATGCAGGATTGAAAGAGCTATGTATGGTTGATTTTTCGTTCAAATAGGTTAACCCTAAGTGCCCAGCTCCAAGATCCGAATAGTATGATCCCATGCCGGCCGAACTTATTTTCGTGATTTTTATGTATTCAGAATAGGCGGCTAAGAAAAATTTTTAGTTGATATTATGCAGCATTAATAGAGCTGGATATGATTAATTTTTCGTTCACATAGGTGAACCCTAAGGGCCCAGCTCCAAGATCCGAATAGAATGATCCAATGCCGGCTTAACTTATTTTCGTGATTTTTATGTTTTCAGAATGGGCGGCCAAGAAAATTTTTTAGTTGATATTATGCAGTATTGAAAGAGCTATATATGGTTGATTTTTCGTCCAAACAGGTTACCCCTAAGGGTCCAGCTCCAAGATACGAATAGTATGATCCCATGCCGGCCGAACTTATTATCGCGGTTTTCATGTATTCAAAATAGGCGACCAAGAAAAATTTTTAGGTGATATTATGCAGGATTGAAAGACCTATATATGGTTGGTTTCTCGTTCAAATAGGTTAACCCTAAGGGCCCAGCTCCAAGATCCGAATAGTTTGATCCCATGCCGGCCGAACTTATTTTCGTGATTTTCATGTTTTCAGAATGGCGGCCAAGAAATATTTTCAGTTGATATTATGCAGGATTGAAAGATTTTTACATGGTTGATTTTCCGTTCGAAAAGGTTACCCCTAAGGGCCCAGCTCCAAGATCCGAATAGTATGATACCATGCCGGACAATAAATTTTCCGTACACATTGGTTACCTCAAAAGGTTCAGCTGCAAGTGACGAATTGTTTGATCCAATGACGACCCGATAGACTTTCGTGATTTTCATATTTTCAGAACAGGCAACCAATAATAAAATGCAGTCTATCATATACAGGGTGAGTCTTTGACCTTGCAGAATATTTTAACAGAAGATTCTTGAAGCTGAAAGAAACACATTTGTCCACCACCATTTTTTCCGAGTCGGCCTAGATAGAAAGATATAGGCATTATAAATTTTCATAATAGGCTAGCCGCCCCTGGAAACCTGAACAATGAAGATTTTCCAAGCCTAAGTTATACCATTCAAATCTTCGAAATAAGCAACTCTGTTATGAAAACAAGCGTCAACTTACTTTTTACATTCCAGTTGGTGAAAAAAGTTGTATTTATAGTACAATAAACAAGTTAGGTATTCCAAATTTCGTGGGCGATAAAAGTTGAATATTCTTCTCTCTTCCCATTTTCGATAATGGGGAATTTATGTAGCTATCACTCATATTAGCTTTGAGATTCATCTTCAATTTGTAATTGTTATTTTTCCTTCTTTATTTCATTTTCTCCAAGAATGATCAGATTCAGACATAACCCATTCAAACTTTCATTTTCACAAATAAATAAAAGAGATGTATCTAATTTATCTATGAACGTACAAACGTTGCCAAATTGACGAACAGAAAGAAAGAACTCTTCGAAATCAAACAACACACAATATGCTTATTCTATGTATAAACTTGTGTAGTCTATGATTCTGAACTGAACTATAAATCTGTGGCTCCGTGGTTTCAAGGTTATGTCATGGTGGTTTTGCTTTGAATAAAAAACAACTTTCTTCTTGTTCTTTATTCAGAGTGGTTTTCTTCCACCATGGGTTGTTATGTTATGAAAGCGCATTGCGCATTTATAAAAATAAATACTATCAAAGTTGTGTACATAATTTCAAGAAATTTGGGTCAGCAGAAAGATTGCATTCAAACCAGTAAGAATCCCCATTATCATGGAAAAGTAAGAAGTTTTTCAATTATACTACACAAATTAGCTCGAAATTGAAAAGGAAGCTTCATGAATGGATTGAGGACCGAATCACCACTGTATAACACAGATATAGTTTTGGGATGGAAGCCTATTTTGGAAAAACTTCTTATTTCGTCTTGGTGATAATAATCGTAGTATGGAAAACCTGATGAATACATCACTGGAATTGTATCGATACAAAACAAATAACTTCAAGATGTGATAGTTCATTCAGATTGAAGAGATTTCTGTATAAAATGAGGAGCGTTTGGATTGTGACAACTATCCCATTGTCAACAGATAGGCATAACTTAACCGTAAATTTACTTATACATAAAATGTAAGAATTAAACAACAGAAATCATAAGGAATAAGAATAGAACTGCATTCAACTTATGGAAGTCAAAAGCAAAGTTGAACCTAATGTGAAGATTTTGGTACTTATGAATTTTGTAGTTTCCTCTTTGATTTTCACGCACGAGTTGTGGGATTCTTACGGTTACGTCCATTGTGAATCGGCCAAAGTCGGCTACTTCGCTAACAAATCATTCCAAATAAAAAATGCTAGGATTCCATTCTCAACTTTTAGACGTGGCACCGCGGAAAAATTGAATTCTGTGAATTTTTTGAACAGAGTTGCATTCAACCAAAGTACCCAATTCTCGGAATTTCACAGATATTTTTTATTTTTGAATTTCAGATTACTCGAAAACGGCGCATCATACGAAAAAATAAGGAATACTTTTACTTTCCAAAATGGTTAAAAATTCGTTGAATAGCATTCAAATTATTTTTAAAAGTTGGATTCTTTGAATTTCTGGTATTTTTAAGAAATGTTATGGTCATTTTAAAGAAACTGGAGGATATGGATGAAATTTTGTAATCCAAGAACATTACTAACCAAGCCGAATAAAAAAAAATGGTTTGGGGAAAAAGTGTTTTTTTTGGCTTCAGGAATCTTCTGTTAAAATATTCTGCAAGGTCAATGACTCACCCTGTATAAGCTACAACGTACCATGTTTTCTACATAGATCTTACCTTTAAATGAAGCTTTATGATTAATATCGAAATGTTCAGTGGACTGAATCAGAAAAAAACTCATATATTTACTCTCCAAAGAAAACAATCATCGCGCCAAGAAATCGTCTTCAGGCGGTGCAGATAAAACGCCGACTTGAACTTTGATCATACCGTCTAATGCTATGTTTATTTCACATATCTGCGGGTTGTTTATATCACAATAAACTATATCACACTGACAGGACCACAATATAATGGCACATCGATTTTCGATTTCCATAGAAAAACGTTGGGTTTATCATTTCTAATCGGATAAGTATGAGTTTTGATCTATACCGAATGAATGTGGATTTTTTCCAACGAGAGTAGAATATCATTCAGTCGTTGTGTTTTGGTGGTACAACGTATCTAGCTCTAAAAGTTTTCTTTGATTTCTCATTATCACCTAATGAAGCAGTAGTGAAAATCAGGCTGTGAATCATAATTATTCATTGTGTGCAACAATATAATATACAATATAAAAAGCAGCAGTATTCTACGAGTACCCTGATTGGATTAAATTGGACACTTTCATTTCAAAATTGTAAGTTATTAATACGATGTTGATTTATTAAAGTGGTACCAGAAACCGATTGCTATATTATGCCAATACTATTTTCAGGACAACTTCAAGTAACTCCTGACTCGGTAATTAAATTCGTTTGATAGACATATTCATAAACCATGGAACCAATGAAATCCAAACGTATTGTAGTTGACAAGAGAGCATTGGCAGAATATTTCTAATATGTTCTAAATTTAAAGGATTATCTGTTAATTCCGCTGAAAATGAACTTGTTTATTTGAGTCTAGTCATAGATGAAGATATCATCGAAAAAGAAGAAAACGATGAAAACATAAATTATACTTTTGTGAATGAGGACATCGGAGCACCTCAATATAAAAATCTAAATTTCACGTAGAGTTTGAGAATAGATGAAATAATGTCTTAAAAATGATTTGCAATGATGGGGTAGAGGACTTGAATCCTTATTATAACCCAGATTTTTTCAATGATGTTCTCGAACGATAAATTACTTATTTACCACTGTGGACTTCTATGGTACTTGGCGAAAGGACGTGTAATGCGCCAATAGAGAAATTGAAAAACAACATTCTAAATAATCATCTCAGAATGAAATGCTCAAGGTTCATTAGAAAACAAAGAAGATATGTATTGGGAATATATAAAATATATATATATATATATATATATATATATATATATATATATATATATATATATATATATATATATATATATATATATATATATAGCTTCTGAGTTCAAGATCAAAGCCCGGAATAACCATTTCAGGAACAGTTTAGTAGGAACATTGGACAGGCTGAAACAGAAATTAAAAGTTTTAGGATGCAGAATACAACGGTATAATGAAAGAGTGAAAAGGTACAGAAATAATCAACTCTACTACAAAGACCGACAGCAGTTCTTTCGCCTTCTGGAGCAGGAGGTTGTTGATGAAGAGGGGGTACCCACTGAAGAGTCCATGCACCTGTTTTGGAGAAGAATATGGGAGGAAGAGAAAACACATGATAGTGGAGCACACTGGATAGAAGACGCGGAGACAGAATCCGCTAAATACCATATGGAGGAAATACACATCTCAGCAGAGGACATAAAGGCGACACTAAAAAAGACGAATAATTGGTCAGCCCCAGGTGTAGACAAAATACAAAATTATTGGTGGAAACACTTCACAGCTACACACAACCACCTGGCAAAACTGTTTCAAGAAGCCCTCGCAGACCCAACAAGAATACCGGAGTTTTTTACACTTGGAATCACGCACATGTTGCCGAAAGGAAAAACCACCACTGATCCAAAAAAATACCGACCGATCACCTGCCTCCCAACTATGTATAAAATTCTAACGGGAATTCTGAACCATCACATCTGGAAGCATGTGAATGCGAACAATATACTGGCGCGAGAACAGAACGGGTGCAGGGGAAATGCCCGGGGAAGCAAAGAACTTTTAATTACTGATCTAATAATAACAAAGCAGGTCAAGAAGAAACAGAGAAATATTTCGGTAGCATGGGTTGATTACAAAAAGGCCTTCGATTCCGTACCGCACTCATGGCTCATAAAAACACTTCAATTGTACGGAATATCAGAACCAGTAATCACCCTTTTGGAGCATCTTATGAAATCATGGCGTACGCAGCTGGTGGTGAATACTAAACAAACGATCTATAAAACCGCCGAAATCAAAATCAGAAGAGGTATTTTCCAAGGAGATACGTTGAGCACCCTTTGGTTTTGCCTGGCGATAAATCCCCTAAGTAAATTACTGAGGAACCAGACATATGGCTACGTTATCCAAAAAGCTCGTAATATAAAGATCAACCATCAGTTGTATATAGATGACCTCAAGCTCTATGCCGCAAATGAAGAACAACTGAAAAAGCAAATGAGGATAGTGGCAGCGTTCTCTGAAGCTATAGGAATGGAGCTGGGGATAGATAAGTGCGCCGTGATCCACGTTAAAAGAGGCCGAGTACAAGATGGAACTGGCCTAACCGTGATGGAGGACCTGACGTTACCGGAACTGGGAACACAGGAGTCGTACAAATACCTGGGAGTACAACAAGCTTTAGACATCAAAACCGCTGAAATGAAGATCATATTTAGGGAAAAACTCTTCAGTAGACTCAAAAAAGTGCTCCAGAGCAAGCTTAACTCGAAAGCTATGTTTGAAGCTATAAATGTATGGGCAATACCTTGTATGACCTATTCTTTCGGAGTAATCAGATGGTTCAAGACGGATCTGCAAGACATTGATAAGAAAATAAGAGCCCTACTTACCAGACACGGAATCCACCACCCACATGCGTCCGTCAACAGGCTGTATGTTCCAAGACATGAAGGAGGAAGAGGGCTGCAAAATCTGGAAATGACGCACGACAAAACAGTATGCTGCATGAGAGAATATTTTCTTGCTAAAAACTCACCATTCCACAAAGCTGTATGCCAGGAAGATGATCACTTCAGTCCGTTGAACTTAGCAGGCCAGATAGAACAAGCACGACTAACCACAGAAAAACTCTCTCAGGAGTGGCATAGTAAGGCACTGCACGGAAGATATCCTGGAAACCTACAAAGTAATCATGTGAATAAAGCGGAATCACTTACTTACCTTAAAGCTGGATACTTATTTCCTGAAACCGAAGGTAGATTGGTCGCCATACAAGATCAAGTGGTTCCGACTAGAGCATACGTCAAAAACATCACCGGACGAAACATACCAACGGATAGATGTCGAAAGTGTTCTCAAGCAACAGAATCCATACAGCATGTTACGTCGTCGTGTCCTGTTTTGGCACCGGTAGACTACACCCAGCGTCACAACTCAATGGCGAGAGTTTACCATCAGGCAATTGCCAAGAAATGCGGCCTAATAAAGAAAGTCGTGAAGCCGTTCGAATACCGACCTAGTTCAATTCTTGAGAACGAACATTTTAAATTATATTGGGATAATTTCATCTCAACGGACCGGGTAATAAGACACAACAGACCGGATATTTTACTCTTTAACAAAAAAGAAAAAACAATGGAAATCCTGGACGTTGCTATCCCGGCCGACGATAATATATCCAAAGCATTTGTCGAAAAACTGACAAAATACCACGATCTAGCTTTCGAGATGAAAACGATCTATGGCTTAAAGTCGACATCTGTGCTGCCGTTGGTTATGTCAACGAATGGGTTGGTCGAGAGACACCTTGTGGAAAATACCGAAAGACTTGGTCTGGATAAAGACCTAATAAGCACAGCTCAGAAGGAAGTGATCCTCGAAAACACGAGGATAGTAAGAAAGTTTCTAACGTCCCTCTGAAGCAGCCTTGGCAAAAATATGTCCGGCTGTTCAGAGTAGCCTACCCTTCATGGTGATGATTTAAAAAAAAAAAAAAAAAAAAAAAAAAAAAAAAAAATATGATACTGACAAAAACAGATGTGCTTCGAAAAAAATAAAATGAAGGTTGTGTGTGAAGAACAGTGGGCAAAAAGGGTGAAGAGAAGTCATACCTATTTCAAGAAGGGATACATAAGTCAGTATTACAAACCTCGAGATAATCCTTCTGAAGTTGTCTACAGGCGATTTTCTCTCCTGAATAATTATTTGATAGATGACTTCAAATATTATGAAAAAGTAAGAAAAACATCATACGTTGTAGCCAAATACGATTTCATTGAATGTCGAGCAGATCATCTGAAATATCTCTTCTCATTCAAAAGGTTAAACACACAAGAAATTAATGGAGATGAGGTCAATTCTTGGTTAGACGGTAGTCTGATAGGGTTCTGTCTAGAAATTTTCAATAAAGATTCAATTTATCCTGAATTCACAGTAATAGGTGATGAGATCAATGCGGAAATTTTCTCGGGGAAACGTCATATTTCACCGGTATTTCCAAACTTGAAACATGATTCTAAAATTGTTATGCCCTTCAATCGAAATAATAACCATTGGGTTTTGATTTACATAGATTTACTGAAAAGTGATGATTTCATTACAAAAATGAACAGATTCCTGGAAAAATATAATGAAAAATTCCACACAAACCTCAACACCAACCTTTCAGAAGCAATCAAAAATGATATTCCCCTTCAACAGGATTCCTTCAATTGTGGGGTGTTCGTTATTTATTATGCATCTTGTATTATGCATCAGATAGAACCGGAGATGAATTTTGATCCAATTTATTATCGAATATACTTGAAAAAATTGCTGATAACGAGATCCAGTAACATGAAGGAATCCTGCTTATATTGTGGTAGCTCTGAGAAAACGAATGATACTTTGCTAATATGTGAAATGTGTATGCGATTCATTCATCTGAAATGTATTCAGCATAAGAATAGAACATTCGATATACCACCCCAAGGGGAATACTTCATTTGCGAAGTATGTAAATAATATTTCATAAGCAATGCATAAACAATGTTATTTTGCGTATTTTAGAATTAATTAATCATGCTTGTAGTATTTATCAATGATGAAAATAACGCTGCACCATTTTCAAGTGAAATTATCTAGTCAGAAATAGGGCAGACTTAAATTCATTGCCCATGAATAATATAAGCATGATTGAACATAATTTCCATATTGAGTAACCGGTTCATGCTTTAATCCGAAATTACTTCATTATGTAGGGAAATAATTCTTGAGTATTTTCTTAGTTAGGAAATGTAGTCATTTTGCTTTCTGCAATAATCGTTCTTGTGATGGTATATTAACATTTTTTTTTGTTGATTCATGTAGAAAAAATTTCCTGAAAATATGTGATAATTTTGATTTTTTTCTATAAAATGTCTTTATTGAGTTCGTAACGAAGTTCAAGACACTGAAATGATAGCGCTGTGATATGTGAAATATTTATATTATGTAATATATTAACTGTTACATGTAAAACAACTTGTAAGTACATTCTCATGTTTGTTAACGGATAAGGAAAATATCTTTTCATTATATTCATGTCCCAAATACTTGAAAAAAATATGATATCAATGAAGCATTGCTGTGGATGTTGTTTTTATCTATTCATTGTGATAAATATTTGATACTTTAGGTTGTTTTTCTATTTATGTTTATATTTGTGGATAAACATTTTTATGACAGACTTTCGATAATCTGTTCATAATATGGAATCGATGATGAGGTATTTGAAATGATTAATAATATCCGTGTCTAAGATTAAACCTATAGTTATTATCAAGCTATGTGCTCTTCATTATTCCAACAAAGTAAGAAAATACACTTTTGGAATGAATTTTCTTGTGACCCCACAATGGTAATGAAAAAGTCATCAGGCACCGTCACCAGGTCAAAGAAAGAAAAAGGTGTGCTTTTCGCAGTCATATTAGGAGCATCGCGAAAGTAATCGATTCAAACCTTTATATGCACGCACGACTTGTTGAACCCGCCTTCCGCTTTGTCTCTCAGCTTGCCTAGATCGTGTGCGACAAGTCGTTTTCAAACCTTGTAGTTCGATATTTTAATCATATGAAATTGAACATGAAATAACGCAGTACAAAACCTTACAATTGACCACCTAAATAAGGATATACGTAAATAATTTCATTTTTATTTTGAATGATCATTAGCCGCCTATTCTGAAAACATGAAATCACGGTTTGTTAGACCGTCATGAGAACCTATAATTCGGCCATTGAAAATGGACCCTAACAGTAAAAAAATGTGAACGAAAAATTAACTATACATAGCTCCATTACTCTTTCAAAAAATAAACTGAAATTCATTAATTCTTGGCCACTCATTCTGAGAACATGAAAATCACGAAAATAAGTTCGGCCGGCATGGAATCATTCTATTCGGATCTTGGAGCTGGGCCCTTAGGGGTAACCTTTTAAACGAAAAATCAACCATATATAGCTCTTTCAATCCTGCATAATATCAACTGAAAATTCTTCTTGGCAGCCTATTCTGAATACATAAAAATCACGAAAATAAGTTGGGTCGGCATGGAATCATACTCTTCGGATCTTGGAGCTAGGCCCTTAGGTCTAACCTATTCGAACGAAAAATTAACTATATATAGGTCTTTCAATCCTGCATAATATCAACTAAAAATTTTTCTTGGCCGCCTATTTTGAATACATGAAAATCGCGATAATAAGTTCGGCCGGCATGGGATCATACTATTCGGATCTTGGAGCTGGACCCTTAGGGTTAACCTGTTTGGACGAAAAATCAACCATATATAGCTCTTTCAATCCTGCATAATATCATCTAAAAATTTCTCTTCGCCGCCCATTCTGAAAACATAAAAACCACGAAAATAAGTTCGGCCGGCATGGAATCATACTATTCGGATCTTGGAGCTGGGCCCTTAGGGTTCACCTATGTGAACGAAAAATTAATCAAATCTAACTCTCTGGATCCTCCATAATATCACCTAAAAATTTTTCCTGCCCGCCTATTGTGAATACATAAAAATCACGAAAATAAGTTCGGCCTGCATGGGATCATACTATTCGGATCTTGGAGCTGGGCCCTTAGGGTTAACCTATTTAAACGAAAAATCAACTATATATAGGTCTTTCAATCCTGCATAATATCAACTAAAAATTCTTCTTGTCCGCCCATTCTGAAAACATGAAAATCACGAAAATAAGTTCGGCCGGCATTGAATCATTCTATTCGGATCTTGGAGCTGGGCCCTTAGGGTTCACCTATGTGAACGAAAAATTAATCGTATCTAGCTCTCTCAATCTTGCATAATATCAACTGAAAATTTTTCTTGGCCGCCTATTCTGAATACATAAAAATCCCGAAAATAAGTTCGGCCGGCATGGGATCATACTATTCGGATCTTGGAGCTGGGCCTTTAGGGGCATCCTGTTTGAACGAAAAATCAACCATATATAGCTCTTTCAATCCTGCATTATATCAAATAAAAAATTTTCTTGGCAGCCTATTCTGAATACATAAAAATCACGAAAATAAGTTCGGCCGGCACGGAATCATACTCTTCGGATCTTGGGGCTAGGCCGTTAGGGTTAACCTATTCGAACAAAAAATCAACTATATATAGGTCTTTCAATCCTGCATGATAACAACTGAAAATTTTTCTTGGCAGCCTATTCTGAATACATAAAAATCACGAAAATAAGTTGGGTCGGCATGGAATCATACTCTTCGGATCTTGGAGCTAGGCCCTTAGGTCTAACCTATTCGAACGAAAAATCAACTATAAATAGGTCTTTCAATCCTGCATAATATCAACTAAAAATTTTCTTGGCAGCCTATTCTGAATACATAAAAATCACGAAAATAAGTTGGGTCGGCATGGAATCATACTCTTCGGATCTTGGAGCTAGGCCCTTAAGTCTAACCTATTCGAACGAAAAATCAACTATATATAGGTCTTTCAATCCTGCATGATATCAACTAAAAATTTTCCTTAGCCGCCCATTTTGAATACATGAAAATCGCGATAATAAGTTCGGCCGGCATGGGATCATACTATTCGGATCTTGGAGCTGGACCCTTAGGGGTAACCTGTTTGGACAAAAAGTCAACCATATATAGCTCTTTCAATCCTGCATAATATCAACTAAAAATTTTTCTTGGCCGCCCATTCTGAAAACATAAAAATCACGAAAATAAGTTCGGCCGGCATGGGATCATTCTATTCGGATCTTGGAGCTGGGTCCTTAGGGTTCACCTATGTGAACGAAAAATTAATCATATCTAGCATTCTTAATTCTCCATAATATCAACTAAAAATTTTTCCTGGCCGCCTATTGTGAATACATAAAAATCACGAAAATAAGTTCGGCCGGCATGGAATCATACTCTTCGGATCTTGGAGCTGGACCCTTAGGGGTTACCTGTTTGGACGGAAAATCAACCATATATAGCTCTTTCAATCCTGCATAATATCAACTAAAAAATTTTCTTGGCCGCCTATTCTGAAAACATAAAAATCACGAAAATAAGTTCGGCCGGCATGGGATCATACTATTCGGATCTTGGAGCTGGGCCTTTAGGGGTTACTTGTTTGAACGAAAAATCAACCATTTATAGCTTTTTCAATCCTGCATTATATCAACTAAAAATTTTTCTTGGCAGCCTATTCTGAATACATAAAAATCACGAAAATAAGTTGGGCCGGCATGGAATCATACTCTTCGGATCTTGGAGCTAGGCCCTTAGGGTTAACCTATTCGAACGAAAAATCAACTATATATATATATGTCTTTCAATCCTGCGTAATATCAACTAAAAATTTCTTGGCCGTCTATTTTGAATACATGAAAATCGCGATAATAAGTTCGGCCGGCATGGGATCATACGATTCGGATCTTGGAGCTGGGCCTTCAGGGATATCCTGTTGGAACGAAAAATCAACCATTTATAGCTTTTTCAATCCTGCATTATATCAACTAAAAATTTCTCTTGGCCGCCCATTCTGAAAACATAAAAATCACGAAAATAAGTTCGGCCGGCATGGGATCATTCTATTCGGATCTTTGAGCTGGGCCCTTAGGGTTCACCTACGTGAAGGAAAAATCAATCATATCTAGCTCTCCTAATCCTCCATAATATCAACTAAAAATTTTTCCTGCCCGCCTATTGTGAATACATAAAAATCATCACGAAAATATAAGTTCGGCCGGCATGGGATCATACTTTTCGGATCTTGGAGCTGGGCCCTTAGGGGAAACCTATTTGAACGAAAAATCACCCATATATAGGTCTCTTAATCCTGCATAATATCGACTAAAAAATTTTCTTGGCCGCCTATTCTGAATACATGAAAATCACGAAAATAAGTTCGGCCGGCAGGGGATCTCATACTATTCGGATCTTGGAGCTGGGCCTTTAGGGTTAACCTATTCGAACGAAAAATCAACGTTATATAGGTCTTTAAATCCTGCATAATATCAACTAAAAATTTTTCTTGGCCGCCCATTCTGAAAACATAAAAATCACGAAAATAAGTTCGGCCGGCATGAGATCATACTATTCGGATCTTGGAGCTGGGCCCTTAGAGTAAACCTATTTGAACGAAAAACCAACTATATATAGGTATTTCAATCCTGCATAATATCACCTAAAAAATTTTTTTGGTCGCCTATTTTGAATACTTGAAAGTCGCGATAAGTTCGGCCGGCATGGGATCATACTATTCGGATCTTGGAGCTGGACCCTTAGGGGTAACCTGTTTGGACGAAAAATCAACCATATATAGCTCTTTCAATCCTGCATAATATCATCTAAAAATTTCTCTTCGCCGCCCATTCTGAAAACATAAAAACCACGAAAATAAGTTCGGCCGGCATGGAATCATACTATTCGGATCTTGGAGCTGTGCCCTTAGGGTTCACCTATGTGAACGAAAAATTAATCATATCTAGCTCTCTTAATCTTGCATAATATCAACTAAAAATTTTCCTTGGCCGCCTATTCTGAATACATTAAAATCACGAAAATAAGTTCGGACGGCATGGGATCATACTATTCGGATCTTGGGGCTGGGCCCTTAGGGGTAACCTATTCGAACGAAAAATCAACTATATATAGGTCTTTCAATCCTGCATAATATCGACTAAAAAATTTTCTTGGCCGCCCATTCTGAAAACATAAAAACCACGAAAATAAGTTCGGCCGGCATGGGATCATACTATTCGGATCTTGGAGCTGGACCCTTAGGGTAAACCTGTTTGGACGAAAAATCAACCATATATAGCTCTTTCAATCCTGCATAATATCATCTAAAAATTTCTCTTGGCCGCCCATTCTGAAAACATAAAAACCACGAAAATAAGTTCGGCCGGCATGGGATCATACTATTCGGATCTTGGAGCTGGGCCCTTAGGGTTCACCTATGTGAACGAAAAATTAATCATATCTAACTCTCCTAATCCTCCATAATATCACCTAAAAATTTTTTCTGGCCGCCTGTTGTGAATACATAAAAATAACGAAAATAAGTTCGGCCGGCATGGGATCATACTATTCGGATCTTGGAGCTGGGCCTTTAGGGGTTACCTGTTTGAAGGAAAAATCAACCATTTATAGCTCTTTCAATCCTGCATTATATCAACTGAAAATTTTTCTTGGCCGCCTATTTCGAATACATGAAAATCACGAATATAAGTTCGGCCGGCATGGGATCATACTATTCGGATCTTGGAGCTGGGCCATTAAGGTTCACCTTTGCGAACGAAAAATTAATCATATCTAGCTCTCTTAATCCTCCATAATATCAAGTAAAAATTTTTCTTGGCCGCCTATTCTGAATACATAAAAATCACGAAAATAAGTTCGGCCGGCATGGGATCATACTATTCGGATCTTGGAGCTGGGCCCTTAGGGTTTACCTATGTGAACGAAAAATTAACCATATCTAGCTCTTTTAATCCTGCATAATATAAATCGAAAATTTTTCTTGGCCGCCTATTAATAATAATAATAATAATAATATTGTCTTTATTTCACCAAATTGAACCTCAAGGGGAAGTTCACCAAGAAGGTGCTCTACCACTTAACCCTTGTTACATAAATAATTGAATTCGAATGACCATTGAAAAACAAAAAAGAAGAATATAATGGAAATGAACAAAATAAAGCAGAACTAAGATAATAATAGAAAAAAAGCATTCAAGACATTGAGTACTACTATAGTTTCTGTAGACAATCAGGAACTTTATACATTTATCGTACGGAAAAGATGAGCCCTGATTTCTTTCCTAAATCTAGCCATTGTAAATTTTTTATATTCGGTTGGAACAGCGTTGTAAAACTTCACTATATTATATGAGAAACTTCTTTCAAAGATCGATGTTCTGTGCTGGGGACAAGAAAGCAGATTCCTATGCCTCACGTTCAAGTTATGAATATCAGTTCTATCCCTCAGTTTCTTGTAAAGATATGGCGGACAATTCTCAATTATGACTTTGTGATAAGTACACAGGGCAAAATATTCAAAACAGGTTTTCATAAGCAACCAACATAACTCCTTCAACTTATGCGAAACATGCTCATATTTTCTGATCCCATATACAAACCTAATGCAGATATTTTGAACACGTTGAATTCGACCTAATGTCTCTTGATCAAGACAAAAGCTATAAACAGGAGAACAATAATTAAACTTAGACAAGACAAGACTCTCACATAGAACCCTTTTTGTAGGGATGGGCAAATACGATCTATGCTGGTACAGCATCCTAAGGGCCCCATAAGCTCTCCGAACTGAACACGCCACATGTTCACGAAATCTTAATGAGCCATCCACAACCAAGCCCAAGTCCCGAGCGTTCTCTACAGAATGTATATTATCACCACCAATTACAGGCCTAAAATTATTTTCAACGAAACTTCTTATATTTTTGCAACCAAAGACCAGAGCGAATGATTTTCTTGAATTCAAAATGAGGGAATGTTTCTCCGCTATGAGTGCCAACCGATTCAGATCTTCAATAATTCTCATGGTTGCGGTGTTAAAATCTTCAATGGAGAAATCGAAAAAAAGTTGAAAATCATCAGCAAACATGTGAACCTGGCCGTGACGGATGAACTTGGTGAATTGGCTCGTGTATATTATAAATAGAAGAGGCCCGAGAACCGATCCCTGAGGTACCCCACTTAGCACAGACTTAGCAGAAGAGATTTTATCACCCAACTTCACGAATTGTGCACGCCCAGTGAGGTAAGAGCTCAGAAGGCGAAGAGCCTCACCTGACACTCCACAAGACTTCAAAATAGCCACAAGAACATCATGCCGCACAGTATCGAAGGCTCTACTGAAATCCAGCAGGAATAACATTGCACACTTCACACATCAATGGACCGAAAAATGTCATCAGTCACATTGAGAAGGGCACCGGTAGCACTGTAACCTTGACGGAAACCTGACTAAGTCGCAGGAAGAATCCCATTCAGCTCAAAATACTCAGAGAGTTGGACTGCCATTATTTTTTCTAGAAGTTTAGATAAACCAGGCAGTATACTGATCGGTCTCAGATCTGAAAGCTCATGTGGACTACCATTCTTTGGGATAGGAGTGACCTGAGCACACTTCCAAGAAGTAGGGAACTTTGAACTCAGTAAAATACTGTTGAAAATATTGACAAGAAATGGAAGAATATGAGGACAACAAATTTTGATGAACGATATCGAGATATTATCAGAACCCGGCGCACTATTCTTGATTTTTTTCAGCTCTGTAATTATATCATTTTCTTCCACTAAGCGGAAACTGAAACATTCAGAACTTATTGGATTGTCTCTGTAGCAGTTAGTAACCGAATTGTCCGAATTGTTACCCGGAATATTCAAAAAATAATCATTAATCTCATCAGGATCTCCAAACTTCAATTCGACATCGGATCGTGACTCATTCAAAATACCTAAAGACTTCAACTCCCGCCATTGCTCCTTAGCAGACGCATTCATAGAAATATTCTGAAAATACTTTCGCTTTTCCCTCGTTATAGCGTGGTTTACTGAATTTCGCAGGCGCTTGTACTCTTCCCACCTTACTCTTGATCTGCTACTCCTATATCCCCTCCCAGCTTTATCCCGCTCCTTCATCATTTCCCGTAACTCGTCAGTCATCCACGGCGCGCGCCTCTTAGAAATTCTTACAACCCTAGGAGGAAAATGTTTATTGAAAAGATCCACCAAAGTCTCAGAAAACAGTCTTACCTTATCATCAACATCCCTCATGTGATATATATTCGGCAAATCCGAATCTAAAATATCATCAAACAATAACTGTTCATTGAATTCTCTACAGTCCCTCAGTGTGAAAATTCTGGGCTTAAACTTTGGTTTTTCAATTTTCACAGTACATCCAATACATTAATGTCGAGAGATATCAGATGGACAAATGAAAGTAGAACCGATTATTTTGTTTTCATTACATATTCATCTATGAGAGACTCGGAACCCGTCGCAATGTGGGTTGGTTCCTGTACTAGTTGTTGCATACCGATAGAAGAGAGCATAGAACTGAAATACTTTACTGACGGTAAACGATCATCAAGAAAATTTATATTAACATCTTCAACACAGATAACATTTTCACATTTGAGCAATGCATAATTCAAACTATACTCTAAGGCATCAGTAAAAAGTTTATATGACAAGTTAGGCGGCTTATAAACTACACCAATAATCACGGAAATTCCATTATGTTGTATCATAACGAATAATTGCTCGATATTCGAAGTGTTAGAAATATCAACTATTTCATAACGAAATCTACAATGTATATATAACATAACCCCACCTCCTCTCTCGCCAGTGTTTCTGTCACGTCTTGAGATATCAAAATTAGAAATCATCAAATTCTCCGAACTAATAGAATCGTTTAACCATGTCTCAGATAATGCCATAATGTCAAATTTATTCTGCTCATTAAAAACCTTAAAATCATTAAACTTAGGTACTAGAGATTGTATATTCAAATGACTCAAACGAAACATATTTCTACAAATTCGTCGGCAAGCAACAAGTACCAAAAGATACAGCCAGCCTTAAATCAATTAAACAAAACACCACTCAATTATACACCAGAAATGATTCTCTGAACAACAGACCCAGATTTAACATACACCGCTCCATTAAGCGTCCATACATTCTTGTAACCATACTTTTCAGACGATTCCTTGACTTACTTCAATCTCTCATAAGTTAAATCCTCCTTCATTATGATACTAGATCCCTTTAACGATTTTTTCTCCCTAAAAACTAAATTCTTGAAATCCAAATCCCTGAATACAACAATAAGATGACCAGGTTGCTTCTTAGTTGAAGTCCTAGCTCTGTATACGTGAGAAATTTCATCGGAAACCTGCATGTTAAATTTGTCAACAAAGAGTTCCTTGACCTTAGTGGAAACATCTTCTCCACGGGATTCCTTGAAGCCCATAAGCCGTATGTTTTTATTTTTTGTTTTCTGCTCGAGAATTTCAACTTTTTGTTCTAGTTTCTTGTAGGAAGTATCCCTGAATTCAACATCGACTTTATCAGAATTTGATTTGAGTAATTCAATTTCTGATTCCCAATTGGAAATTTTAGCTCCATATAGATCGAATTTCTCAGCAAACTTACTGCTGATGGAAATGATGATAGCTTCTGATATTTCCCTTATTACGTTGTCTGATTTGAGAGCTTCAATTAAGGATTTTTCAAATTCACTCTTCTGCCTAGTCGTCATATTTCACTTCACTACTTTTCAATGAAACAACAAAACTTACGTTAGCAGTTTATAATGATGGTACTTATAAAAGAATATTCAAATTTTGAAATGTAGCTGTATCTCGCAGAGCACTATCAGTCGCGTGTGTTCTTAGCAACGAACATACAACAACGAAATATTCTGAATACATAAAAATCACGAAAATAAGTTCGGCCGGCATAGGATCATACTATTCGGATCTTGGAACTGGCCCCTTAGGGGTAACCTGTTTGAACGAAAAACCAACCATATCTAGCTCTTTTAATCCTGCAAAATATCAACTAAAAATTTTTTTTGGCCGCCTATTCTGGAGACATGAAAATCACGAAAATCTATTCGGCCAGCATGAGAACCTACAATTCGGTATTAACGCTGTACCATTAGATTCAACTTATCTGATATCTATCTTGGAATTGAACTAAAAGTTGTTTGTTTCTTGCCCTTCAATTCCTCTATAGGATGAACCATATTTTATTGCGTTAGCGCGTCCAGAAAACATACAAATTACGAGAGTGCGTTCGACCGTGGTGGAATGAAAAGTTCCCGTGGAGCTGGCCGGCCGGGAGCTAACATTTCCAGGGGGGGTAGATAATCTAGAATAATATACTGTACAATTTCTGAATTCCTTTAAGTAATAGTAGAAAATTTGCAATTTAAATGAAAAGTGAGCACATAAAATTTCATGAAGTTGTCAACTATGCTTCTACTATTCATTAGATCGATTAAGTTAGGATGAAAGCTTATACAATAGAAATATAAGTTTGAATACAACTAAGAAATAACATTTTTAAATCGTTTTTCAAGTATTTTCACGATGGTTGTTGTGCAATAAAAAGGACCCCAATCAAGTATTTGTGATTTACCTTTGAAAAAGTCTATTTGAGAATTCTGAAATCAATATTTTCGAGTCCACTTGTAGTAGCGGTAGTATGGCTAGAGTGTATTTTAACAAATTTCTGTGGGTTGAGTTCTTTCATATTCATTTAGATACGCAGGAAAATGGCTCAAAGAAATTATATCATGATTATAGTTGTATATTAACCTAGAAACTCTTATCCAAAGACATATTTTCAGCGAGAAAGCAAGAAACTAATGCCACTAAATATTTCACAGCAGTGGGGGTGTATTAATGTCATCATTTTAATTTCTGTTAATTATTTCGGGATGGCATTCTAATGATAACCACAAAACTGTTGTATCCGAATGGCTGATTCACCAGAAGATTGCCCTGAAATGATATTTATACATGAATATGTTAAGAGACTTTGAAAACACATTACCCGTTACAAAAAAGCATGAAATAAAAGAAATGTTCACTATATAATCAGGGATATCATCCCTATGAAGCATCCAGAATGCTCATCTCAACACCTCAGCAGATACTAATGGCTTCTATATATGTATTTTGCAGAAATAGAAATTTACAAAACATCAAAGTTCTTGTGATTATCAAACCTATGGCTGTAGGTCACAACTGAACATATTTCATGATCGAATTGAACCTGAAAAAAAGATATATCAATGTATATAACAAATAGAAATATCTACTCAAAAACAATCTATTTAAATAACTCGTGTAAACTATTCTCCTACCTGATGGTATTCACGAAGTTACAATAATCAGAACGAATTTGAAACAGCAGTCTTGAAGCATTAACAAGACATCAAGATTATCAAAAAGGATTCTCGTCTCGGATATGACTGCATATTCATTTGATTTGCTGTAGTTTCTATTTTATACCCCCATTAGCTGATTTTGAATTTGAATTGTGATCTAATTTCAGTAATATCAACCATAGACCTAAAATATAATGTTATATTGCGGCGGTAGCTCAGTGGTTAGAGCTCTTGCCTCATGATCGTAAGGTCTGGGGTTCAAGCCCTTGGCCGGGAAAGAATTTTTCCGATTTTCAGGTGACCGTCCAACCATTCGCTGTAGGGTAAACAATACACGATGCTGTTCCTAACGTGGCGCAAGGAATTAGTAACAAAGCCTACACAGAACACACCTGGTCTCCTAACTCGCACAAGCAACAAGGGGTTCCACAGCGGCACCTAGGAGAATCAGCAACAACAACAATATAAGATGGTCTATGATATCAACTGAGTATCTTGGTTGAGTTCGTGATTGGGCAAAATCAGCCAAATAGTTTCCTATCTGAAATTTTGGGTTAATTCCTGGATACCTCCGAAACTACTGCTTTAATGAGATTTAAACTTTCTAATTAGTTGGATAAGATTATCTTTCCAGTTCAAGATGCAAGTTATTGCAAAATTTCGTATGAACATAGTCGCTCGAAAATTAAAAACAGACTTATGTTGGAAAGATTCGTTTTCTCGAATCCTGTTGATCATATGTCAATAAAATTTTGCACATTCTTCGGAAGCAACATTCAACAGAATTCAATTAAAGTTCAATTCCATTCGAAATACATTCTCGGAGATATAGGGAAAAAAGTATGGAACAATTCGACGTTATTTTCTTAATATCTCAAGATGAAGCGACACTAATAAACGCCGGTTCCCCGTGAATGTTCGGCAATTTCCGATGACAGTCGGTACGTTGAGAACAAGCGGGAGGCGGGATTCTAATTTCGCGGCAAAAGTGATAAACAGTGGAAGAGAATTCTGAATTCTATAGTTCAATCGCTGTGGTTAATCTTCAGAGAACAAAAGTTTCAGATTTTTATTTGCGTTATATTGACATTGTGCAGAATGGAAGATTTGGAGACCCAGAAAAAAGTATGTGCACTTTGTGGCATTGAGTTTTCGTCTATTTCAGGGAAAAATAAACATTTGAGGAATATCCACAAAGAGTTGAATGCAACTTCGACTTCGATAAATTCTCGAATTATTTGT
This sequence comes from Myrrha octodecimguttata, assembly GCA_958510865.1. Classification (NCBI taxonomy): domain Eukaryota; kingdom Metazoa; phylum Arthropoda; class Insecta; order Coleoptera; family Coccinellidae; genus Myrrha; species Myrrha octodecimguttata. The sequence goes on along the minus strand of OY294056.1, from coordinate 5,897,005 downwards.
CCACTGTGTAATAATAGAGAGTTCAAATGTGCTACGTATAACAAATTGGAAAATCATTTGGAAGTGGGACATGGAATAAAATTGGAAGTTGAAACAAATCATTTTGCTAACCGTGAAAGTTACGAACAATGGTTTCAAACAGAGAAATTAGAAATGATCTATGGTGTTACTCGGATAAGAAAATACAACGATTATGAGGAAAAATCTTATAATTGTAACCGAAGCAATTGTAGAGGTAAACATAGTCTGTATATTTTCTCAATTCATACATTTTCAAGTATGAAATTGGCCCTTTATGAATGTGTGATGCATTAACTGATTACTCTTATTTTCTTAGGTTTTGAGAGCCAAAGATCTCAGCGAATGGAAAAAGCTGAAGGTTCGATAAAGATGCATGGAGTATGTACATCTCGTCTAGAGACGAAGATAATGCAAACAGGTTTATTATAATATCAGTTCATTTGATATTTCATGGTCAATATGAATGCCCCTAAAATGTGAACTTCATATTTCAGGACAGATTATCTCAAGATTTTGGAAGACCCATGTTGGCCATGATGAGGAGATGAGAAATCAACATTTATCAAGACAGGATAAAAAGGATATTGTCAAAAAACTAACTGATGGTGTTACAGTTGAAAGGATTATCTCTGATGCACAAAAACTAAACTCGGAGACATTAGAACGAATAAATTTATTGGACAGGAAAGATATTTCATATTTGATGAAGAAACACAATATTATGAACAAGAAACATGAGAATAGTATGATAGCTGTAAATCTGAAGGTGAAGGAATGGAATGACAATGGAAAAAACTACTGTTTTTTTTCTAAGCAGCAAGGTATTTGCCAGAAATTTTTATTTCCTGTACTTTTTGGTATCTGAAGAAAATTATAGATAAATTATAATATACACTTATCAAATAATGTTGAACTCTCAATAATAAACTCATCTGAAAAATTTTCAGGTGAACGTCATCCAGTATTGGATCTGAATGACTTTTGTTTAGGATTTATGAATGATGAAATGAAACAAAAACTGAAAGATTTTTCAAAAATTATTTGTATGGATGGAACACACGGTACTAACCAGAAGGGAATGGAACTGACTATAATGCTTGTGAAAGATGACAGGAATATGGGATTTCCAGTGGCCTTTTTCTTAAGTAATAGAAAATATCAGATAACCTATTGCTTGCAAGTTCATGATTCGATAGCATTACGATTTGTAGAGGAGCTTGCTTCTGGTGCTGATATATAATAATAATTTTATTTGACCATTACATAATACATTTACAAATGATATTAACTACAGTAATCCACTTCAACTCACACACACATACAAAACACAAATGCACTTATATTCCCATGTATGTGCACTCATATTCCCATGCATGAAGTCATTCACTCTAAACAGTTTTATCTAACCACGAAGAACAACCAACTAGTCCAATCAAAACAATTCCTGGAATTCTGAGGCATTTTCATAAATAAACTTTTTGCACAGTTTCCTTAAATTAAACTTATTGCTAGCTTTTACCTCTAATGGCAACTTGATGTAAACCTTTGCCCCGATATAGCTTACATATATTATTTTAAGCTAAGGTTCTTATTACTCAAAGGAATCTGAATATTTTTATTCCTGTTACCACGGGAAAAGTAATTGTGATCTACATAATGCCGTAATGTTTTGTGGCCATGGATATATGAACAGATTTCCAATATGTACAATGACCTTACACTACCTATCTCGGCCGAAAACAGCAAATCCGTGAGATAGTCTATTTTTCTTAAATGTTATCTTTAAAATATACTTTTGTATTATATTCAGTTTATGTAAGCTGTTATATAGATCCATATTCCGTTTATGCTTTATGGAGATGTTGAATTTGTATCAACCTTGATGAACATTACAGGTATATTCTTATTGATGAATGTGTATTAATATAATAATAAATAAAAGTGGTTTAAAAGAAGTCTTTCATTTTTTTCGTAATCGCCTCTCAACTCAAATAATCTGATGATACAAACCTGTGTGGGATTGTTACTTGTCCATCATCATTCAAACTATCCTATCAAAGTTTGATTTTACAAATTTTAATACTAAAATTAATTTGATGACATTAATGAATGTATCGAAATACCAAATTCCATTGATTTATTTCTTCTGGAAATTCGTGGACTGCAAAGACGTAATCTTTTGTCTGTTCATTCCTCGCATAATGAGCTGAAATTTTATATTAATAATTTACTAATAATTTTTTTTTTATTATCATTAAAAATAATCGAATTACTTCAGTTTTTTAAAATGTCATTCTGAAAAGGAGAAATATATGAATCAACCAATAGAAAATATCCAATGAAATATATGTTGAATATTCCCTATATCACAGTTTCACGAACTTTGGTCGCCTTCCAGGGGAGCCGTGAGACATCTTAAGAGCATAATTAATCTGTCTGATCACGATTGGATCTACTCGTGTCTTCAAAAATGTAAAATAAATGATGCAAATCTATATGAATCATCCAGAAATAAAATTATATTAATATATTCGTGAATCGTTTAGTTCGTATAGTTTATTGAACTTAGTAGATTTTCCATGACGAGTAAATTAGCTAACATGTTTTTAAAAAATTTATATCAGGAATACATTACTCCAATCTATTGAAAACATTCAGCCATAGCGAATTTCAATATCACTTCAGTCCCAGGAACATCAAACGTCCATATTTCAAACTTTCCGCATAATTCGAACTACCGACTGTCATCGGAAATTGCCGAACATTTACGGGGAACCGGCGTTTATTAGTGTCGTCTCTCAAGATGTACAGTGCATCCCATTTTGGGTGAGACACCCAGGTTTCTCGCTTGTTATTTGAGATAGAGACTTGCGGTTTTCACGTTCCTGTCCTACTTTTTTGTGGAACTCAAGTTGGCCTAATCAGATTTCGCATAACTGTTTCCGTTTATGAGATACAGGGTGATTTTGGAAATTGATACTTTTCGGACCCCTCCTTTATCTCCGAAGTTATTAGAAATAATGATCAGGTAAAAATTACGTCTGATACAGAATTCTGCGTAGAGTCCAGTGGTGTATTCGATTTTTTTTTCCGGGGTATGGTTTTGAAGATACGACACAAACCTATATTTTTTTCAATGGAACACCCCGTATCTCATTACTTCGTTGAATTTGTAATTTTTTTCCCTTCAAATTGATGTATAATACTATATAGGTAGGATGTTCAGAAATGCTGAAAACACTAAAATATCCTTGTTGTTACTATAGCTACTTTGTATTGGGAGTTTTATCAAGCAGGCATTGAAAAAAAAACAAATCTGATCCATCTGTCATCGCTTTGAATTATTTTTGGGTTTCATCATGTTTTGGTTTTGAACCATTCTCAGAGAGACATTGATTTTGCGAAAAAAGTTATTTGGTCAGACGAATCACATATAAGCTGGTATATTCAACAGGCAAAATACAAGGCACTGGTATGATGAAAACCAGCACATAATTTTTGAACGACAACAACAGGGTCGATTCGGTTTTAATGTGGCATGTTTCATATTAGGGACAAAAATCATATACCGCATTTTTGAAGGATCTCTTACCGCAAATAAGTACCTGACAATTTTAGAAGACGTTTTACCGGAGTTACTGGAAGATGTTCCCCTCGCCTTTCTGAATTACATACATTTCCAACAGGACGGCGCCCCTGCTCATAATTCAAGGTTGATCGGGCGGTTTTCAGATAATTATTTTCAGGGTTGTTGGATTGGAACTCATAGACCCATCAGGTGGCCTCCAAGGTCACCTGATCTGTCTATATTAGACTTTTTCTTGTGGGGTTATTTGAAAAACAAAATATACAGTAACAGAAACAACAATCCCGAAGAACTTTGTGCATCAACAGAGGCAGCCTTCCAGGATTCACAAAACCACCCTTTTGTAATATTAAATGCACTCAGACGTATTGAAAAGGTTTGTCGATTAGGGAAAGTGGACAGCAATTCGAACAGTTTAATTCGTTGAAAATTTGATCAATGATAAATATTTTATTGTGTATTTCTTCTGTATTCAATTTGTATTATGAATTTTTGTATTATTTATAATATTTGTTGCTATCAGGTGGGTATTACTTTTGTTTTTCGTGTTAGTGATGAGTGTTTTATCTTTGTTTGCTTACTCTCCTATAAATCAAAATCGCAAATGAAAATTATCCAATTGGTTCTTTTTTTATTTGGGAAATCCATGACCCACTAACAAAAAATCATCATTATGTGATGTTTTAGTATTTTTTAGCATTTCTGAACATCCTATCTATATAGTATTATACATCAATTTCAAGGGAAAAAAATTACAAATCCAACGAAGTAATGAGATACACGGTGTCCCATTGAAAAAAATATAGGTTTGTGTCGTATCTTCAAAACCATACCCCGGAAAAAAAAATCGAGTACACCACTGGACTCTACGCAGAATTCTGTATCAGACGTAATTTTTACCTGATCATTATTCCCAATAACTTCGGAGATAAAGGAGGGGTCCGAAAAGTATCAATTTCCAAAGTCACCCTGTATCTCATGAACGGAAACATTTATGCGAAATCTGATTAGGCCAACTTGAGTTCCACAAAAAAGTAGGACAGGAACGTGAAAACCGCAAGGCTCTATCTCAAATAACAAGCGAGAAACCTGGCAGTCTCACCGAAAATGGGATGCACTGTACACCTGTTGTACACATTTGTTTGATTAACATAAAGTACATTTCCGGTAGTAATTCACTATATCGGCGGTAAGACCGGTCGTAAACACAATATATTCAGAAAGAAACTACTAAGATATTCGATTTTTATGAAGTAGGTTTTCTGTTAAATTACGAAGGTCGAATTCGTGAATGGGTGAAATTTACCTAATGATTCCGTAGATAATTTTAAAATAATTACACATTATAATCTTATGTCTCCAATATTTCCAAAAATGAGGGGGTTCAAATCAGAAGCAGATATGGATAAATTATATTCATATTTAAGTACGGTCAATCTGACTTGGCCTGCTGTGAAAAATTTGACTGCCACTAATATATAAATTTAAATTGGAGTTTTTCCATTTCGTGAATCTAAAGAAAAGTAATGTTTAATGAAGGAGAACTGATCTTGCAGGACACTCAATCCCAGAAAGTGCGCTGTGGTTACCGTCAGTTGCGTCAGGGTTAATCGTACTCCCTATTTTCTGAGCTGAGCCTATCGGGCTGCTACAACCGTTCGGCATATTTAGGTACCTTGGCTAGAACTTCGGGGCTATGGGCCAGCTCAAACCGGCGCTAGTCTCAACGAAGAGCTATGTGAGATCGGGCCTGCGCCGTTGAAACCGCAGCTAAATCTGAGGATTCTCAAGGCTCTATCATAAGCTTCATTCGGGAATAAAGTAGATATAGATAGAGGAGAAACTTGCGTACTAAGCTTTGGAACAATAGTTCAGTTTCATAATCACCCGCGAGAGTTCGCTCACATCGTCAATTTCTGATTTTTCGTTTGCTTCTTTCCACAACATAACCTCGTTCTATTTTGTCAACAGTCGGATGAAGTGCTCCACATTTCTCGTTTTCGAATTTTATAAAATTATAAATATGTCGGTATTCCTGTAAAAATTGCCAAATGTAGCGTCCCTTATTGTAAGGATCAGTATAGTAAACGCCATCGTTTCCCTAGACCAAATGAAGAACCTGAACTTTTCAAACTTTGGGTTAAAAAGTGAATAATCCGTTATTCAAAGTGAAAACAGGAGAAAATACGAAACACGTATTATGTCTGTTACAGACATTTCACAGATGAACTGAAAGTAGGTGGTCTAAAAGATACTCGGAATACAGCTATAACTATCTTATTTCTTCCTAGTAAGTTTCAGTTTTTATATAATAATTCCACCTAAATATTCTTCATTAGCATGAAGATAAATTCACGTCGAAGAGATGGAGGAGCTTAATATTTAATTGAGTTCTATTTAATTTTGTATTTTATCTTTTTTTCATTTTCTAGGTCAAACTGAAGATACATATCCAGTAATGGAGAGCCATGTCCAAGGTCCTCCATTGGATGCTGTCCAAAGCGAGTTGGCAGGGCCTTCTAAAACTTAGACTTGCAAAGGACCAAGGAAATCTGTAATGAACTGGAGAGGACAAGCAAGGTTGAGTGACCGTGAAAAATTTCTTTCTAAGAAGTTTATTGATTTAAATCGCAAATTGTATAGGACTAATAATAGGGTGGCCTTATTCAAAGAAAGATTAGAAAAGGCAGAGAAACTTCATTCTTTTCCAAATTTCGTTAAATTGATAGATTATGTTTCTCAGCCTACCTATGATTTCGTCATTTCACAAGTAAGAAATCAGTTCACAAAACAAAGGGTAGGTGTTATAAGCTTGAGGACAAGATTCTGGCGTTATGCCTTTCGAAAGCAAGTGGAAGGGGATATAATTCGCTCTAAAAATTTCTGCTTTGCCCTCAAGAAAAACCCTCACCAACCTGCTCAATAGATTCCCGATGACACCAGGTTTGAATCGGAAAATACTTACAACCTTGAGGAAACGGTATCGAAAATGTCAGATGAAGAAAAGTACTGTGTAGTTATGTTTGACGAGATGTCAATTACTCCCTATCTGCAGTACAATTCAAGACAAGATATCGTCAAGGGAGTGCCAGATAACAGACATTTAAGGGGACCAGATATTGCTGATCATGAAAATATATTCCTTGTGAAAGGGTTAAGGAAGCAGTGGAAGCAACCGATTTATTAGACCTTTAGCAGTGACCCTGAGAAGAGTATTCTCTTGAAGAATACTTCAAAGAAGGTTTTTCAGGCATGTCAAGAAGTTGGATTGAGGGGCATTTGCACTGTGTGTGACCAAGGTGGTGTTAATACAGCTACCATAAATGGGCTCCCTAAAGAAAGTAGGGAATTTTGTCCAGGGAAAATGTGGACGACAAATACTTTGCTTTTCTGGTGAATAACCAGGAAATAATCCCTTTGTTTTATGCTCCACATCTTATGAAAGCGATTCGCAATAATCTAATTACGAAAGACCTTCATTTTCATCATGGTGGCAAGAATAGAGTTGCGAACTGGTGGCATATCGAGAAGTTCTATAATTTAGACGTATCGGAACCTGTACGGCTATGCCCCAAATTGACTCACCAGCATGTGCTTAGGGGAAAATAGAGAAAATGAAGGTCTTTTGTTATACACAACTATTTAGTCGTCAAGTGGGTTCTCTCATGACAAGAATTGCAAGATGGAGTAAATATGCTTTCATTATTCTTCTTGTAATTCAGTTGATTCTAATGATTTCTAACACTCACTGAAAATACTAATCTCTCAATAAACTTAGTTGTAGTAGGTATGGTAAATAATATCACGGTGACAAAATTTATTCTGTTCAAGTACTTTTTTCAATGAGCTAAATGAAATGAAAAACAAAGAAATATTCCCAAGTGTTTTGTTTTTTACAGATATTGAGGATGAAAATCAGCTGCCAAGAGAAGCGGGGACACTGAAGACCTCGTACTTCTGCTTGACAAATTGTTCGACAGCCTCAACGGGAGCAACATGTTGGGAACAAGCGGCAAACCTCTGACAGAGGGTGTGACCAGAGAATCCGCTCACTTTGATTTCTGGAAAAGTTGTATCAAAAATTTTTTTTCTAGAAACAGAAACTGCCTGGTTTCGGTACCTTCAATAAAAAATTTTATTTTCACAATTAAAGTGTTCAAAAGGTTATCGAAAAATTTCTTGTCAAAACATGATTTTAAGTATGTCTTGACAAGAGCTATCAATCAGGACCCTCTTGAAATTTTTTTTGGGGCCATAACAAGCCATGGTGGAGGGATAATCTCACCGGATGCCTCCCATTTTGAAAGTTCTCTCAAGGCCCTTCTTGTGAACAATTATTTGTAAGGAAGATTTGAATGGCTAAACAAGTAATTCAGTTGAAACACCACTTATTCCAACTCTTCCACCAAATGTCACTCCAAGGCGAAAGTCTAGTCTAGACTGGCAGAAAATACTTTGGTGTACATGAATGGATATTTGGTAAAACGCCTCTTCAAAGTTTTGACATGTTCCGATTGTAAACAACCTTTACAATCGAACTATGAGCATGTTCAGAACATTGAATTGATTGAGGCTAGAAAATATACAGAAAACTCGAAGTTTCGGATACCAGGCAGTTTTTTTCATTATTTAGTTACACAGTGCTTTTCACGTTTGTACTACCTCATTCTGCGTTTATGCCATATCAAACAATTAATCTGTATACTTGAACGAATATTACAGGAGCAAGTGAATTTTAAACCCATTCACTGTAGGTTACATATTGAATTAGGACTGCTGACTGAAAGTTATTCGTCAAGTTTTGTTTTAATTTTTGGTGTAAACGTGTGAATGCAATCGCGAAAGGCACTGATTTTAAAATTTAACAGTTTTTCTCATCAAAGTGCTGGGGTATGGTTGACCCAATGAAGGAAATCGCCCGAAAAAAGTTTATCCATTCATCCAAAAATCCAACAAGGCGAAAATAAAATGATATTTTGTAAACATTTGGGTTTTTTTTCCTGGAATTTTAATCCTTACCAAGACATTAGATTATGAAACAAGAGGTGATCGTAATATATCGATAGCATATAGTATCTTCAATGTTATCAAATTGATCTATGATTAAAGGCTTTGTTATCGCTATATTCGATCACCGTTCGTTTTCTTCTTGAAATCAAAGATATCAAATCTGTGTATATAGTGGGCATCATTTTGAATTTTCGCGGGTATTCGTTCCGAAAAGCACCGCCAGAGGGCTAAATACTTCCCTAATCACCCGCATAATTCCGAACTATCCTAGGATTATTCTCGAACTGCGCAGAACTGATAAGCAATCGTTTCTAGAACAATCCTAGAAAAGTTCAAATTTAATGAAAACACGAACATAACAAAATACGAAGAACGGAAGAAGAAAGAGAGAGATCAACGAGAATTATGTTGTTTCTGACCATAACCTCACTTAATGTTCAAATCGTGCCGGTGTTTTTCCACATCATTTACATATATAATTTCAGAGTGTTGTTGTAACTTCTCCAACAAAATGTGGGATGGTGGTAAATTACCTGAATGGTCGTGTATATATGATATCTTATATTATTTTGCTTTTGTATTAAGATGAGAAAGTCACTTTGTCCAGTCGGAAGAAAAATATTTCAATAGACAAAGAACATTGTAGCTGCTGGAACTACAAAATCCATATGATAAAATTGGGACATTTGAGGCGCGATCGGTAAAAAATATATGGGAATTATTCGCAAGGGAAATGTCGGAATATTTCCAAATAGCCGTCGCATCTAACAAGTGGAAGGAATATATAAAGAATTCTGGACAACAACAATGGAACAGACATAGGAAGAATGAAAAATTTCGATTTTAAGGAGAAAATGGATATTTCGAAAAAAAGGGAATATTCATTATTTCATTCTTCTCTACAGCAACGCCACATTCGGAACAAACAAATAAATGTTCCTCAACTGTACCTGAAGTGCACCCATGAATTTCACTTCCTGAAGACATGCCAGAAATACAACCAAGCACGTCGACAAGTAATCCAGATGAAGAAATCTAATGGAACACCCAAATGAAAGCGAGAGCCAAGTCGAACCTACAAAGCCGCGTACAGACACGGGAGCAGAGCTGCTCATGAGCAGCTCGCGAAAAAATAGACACAGCGAGGCAGCCTTGAGCGAGATGTGAGGCCAAGTCGAGCCGCCGTGGCTCGCGAGCCCCTTTCCGTCCAGCAGCGTAGTAAAACAGACGTTTATTATTTTACGAGAATTCATATGTATCAACGTGTACTGACATGACGAATGAGAATGATGCTAAATATAAAAATTATTTAATGGTCATGATTGGGCAATCTAGGTTTTCATGGAATGTGGTTGGGGATACGGAAAATTGATAAATGATTGAATTATTCCATAGGCATATTGTACATTATAAGCTTATTCACAATGATTTGGCAACGAAATATATATCCACATTGTGAGCCAGCCGGAAAAGTCAAGAACAGAATTCGTTGAACCCTTTGATTATTCAAAGTAACTGACGGGCTCCTCGGAGCTCATGCTGAATAGAAAAGTTACACAGAAGTGAATTATTCAAAACGCTCTTATTCATACTCACTCACAACTGTTTCAATTTTCATAGTGCCCTGACGCTTCTTTCAAAGGCTTAAATAAATGTAAGTTTCGAATTATCTAGGGTTAATATCAATATAGACTCAAAGTAGGTTCTACCTTGATGAATACGCTTATAGCAAAATACTTGAGACAAATCTGCCGAAATATTTCATTACAGTTGCATTCCAAAAAAAACGAGCTCACCATTATATAAAGATATTTTTTATCTGATAAACAACCGCGAAGTAATTATTATTATTTTCAATATGTATAACTCTGCGAGAATCGTCCGTTTCTTGTTTCTGATTATAGATTATTGACAACGATAATGAAAAGTATCGAATTATGCATTATATCTATTCTTTCAGTAAGAATTATTCGGAAAAATATCCTATACGATTCAATTCACAAAATATATCTCACGGCTCGATCCGCATTTTTATTAAAATTCTATTTCATTAGAACTATTCCATACAAACGATACGCCTATGAATAACATCAAGACGGATAGCGTCACGAAATGCAGCTGTGTGCTCTCAACATCGTAAAAACATTCCAACGCTACTTGTTTACCGTCCAAATTGAGCCTGAGGAATCCTTTTGCCTCGCCGTAAAAACCGACATCGGATAGATCGAGTTTAGCGGCTCGCGCACCGCTCTGCTCCCGCTCAAAAAACCGTCTACACTTGCGAGGCAGCCCAATTAACTTGCCTCACAAGCCGCTCAGCTCGCGTGTCTGTACGCGGCTTAAGAAGCGGAACGACGTTCCCGTTCGCAGTTAACGTTCCCGTTCAAAGTTAAAATGCACTAAATGCGCAGGGGCATATATAAAGTCCGCAGCTGCGTCAGCTGACTGATAATGTGCCGCTCTCCTGTTTTTTCCGCTGCCGTTCGAGATGACCATGTTTCATCTTTTGACGTTCCCGTTCGTATCTTAACCAATATAGTGAGGTTAGGATGTACTTATTATTCGGAGATTAGTTTGTTTATTGATAAGTTGATAAGTTGGATTGGTTATATTCTTCCAACTTTAACAAAGGAAATCCAAATTCACAGGATATTTGACCTCGATAAAACCTCATAAACGCGAACTGGCCGAACGGCGAACGTCAAGTTTATAAAAGGGGTAGAGTTCGTTTCGAACCGCCAGCGGTCTACGGGAACGTAAGCGGGAACGTCAGCTGCGAACGGGAACGGGAACGAAAAGTTTATAAATCCAGCTTATATTGGTTGAAATTAAGAGCGATTTGCAATCTTTTTATGAGCGGAGAGATAAAGGGGAAGAAGAAAAGCTTGAATTAGCTAAAAGGAAGTTGGAAGAAAGGAAGGAAAAAATGAATTGTTGCAAGAGTATATCGACTTTATGAAAAGAAAATGAATTTCTAATCAATAGTTTTCTTTCTTACATACAGAGGGTTATATAATGATTTTTGTTCAATAATACTCATACTCATACTCATTTTTATTGTGCATTTCTTCTTTTATTCCATTTCGAGTTAAACATATTACAAGCATTCCTATTCATATTTGTCTAATTTGTGGAGAGACCTCATTTTATTTTTTCATAATGGTTATTCTATTAGTTGGGATTCATAGTGTCTTTTTGGTTTATCATATGTCTTTTCCTATTCATTGCAATTATTTCATGTAAAGATAGTATCGATACCTGACTGAAATCACGCTTATTTCATATACTTATATATTTTATGATATTGGAAATAAAATTTTCATTTTATTGTTGTATATTCCTTGCAGCTACTTTATCTATACCATACACCCATTGAATTACTAGTATATTTTCTGAAACACGAGAAAATCAAACACTTGGGTATTCTACACTGTTGATTCAATTAACCTGTTGACAAGGGCAAATCTATCGGCAAGAATATTTGGTGGCCTATTCTCCACTTTCATTTTCTGTCTAACTTTCCACTCGACACAGAGTAAAACCAACAATAATAATTGTATAAGATATTAAAAAGCCATTTTATTATCTCCAGAGGATCAACTCCTCGGTTCTTTTACACTGATGGCCGATTTCATCTGTTGAAAAATGCTAATCTATCGCTAAGAAAAGTCGATGGCCTTAACTAGTTTACATAACTACAATCCAATTAGAATAGGAATAATTTGGATGAAAATCAGCCTTCGAAATTCAATACTTTATTGAAGTGTACGTAAGTAAATTTAAGGAAAGGGTATTGACTGTTCATGATATCGGTGAATTCTTCTACATCCACATTTTCGTCGACCATGGCGAAGACGTCGTCGACGTATCGGGCCTAAAGAAAATTTCTATTACATTTCATTTATTTCTTCTATACTTTACCGAGGAAGAAATCAGCTAAATAAAAGGATATTTTAGAAATTTTTTCTTTAATTGAATTGTTTAGAAATGCTACTAGTTTCCTTTTTGTATTATTATTTTATGATATTCCAAGTTTGAAGTATTGGAACTGGGTGTAGAGTTTGCAACGCACATTATTCATTTATGTGAAATACAAGGTGTGCTTATCTGAAAAAAAGGGACGTCAGCAAGATTAAAATACAAGGAAATATATATTGTGCTTTGAATTTGAATGAAAAAAGTGACGTCATCATTGGTGAATCGATCGCAGATGAGTACACCATGTTTTAATTACATCGTGATACATGGCAATTCTTCAGTCTTGTACCATACTCTGTGTTCCTGATTTTGACGGTTGAATGTGACATTTTTGTTAAGGAGATGATGTTCATGCCTTCAGTGGTTGTAACGATGCATGTATCATCAAGACAAGGTTTTGAGAATCATTAAACGTATTCTTCACAAACGACTATATTTATTTATTCAAACATATAATAATCACTGCGAAACCACATTAACTTCCTTATTTCTAACAGAAACATAATACTACCTTTATCTGTGAGGACAAAACCATTAGCCTTCGGCAGTGGCATATTTTTAGCCGAATACATTTATTCACCTGGATCAATCAAAAAGTAATTTGGTAGAAAGAAAAAGCAATTCTAAAAACTCATACGAAAATATAACGAGGGAAGATATAATTCGATATCACGAGAAGGTTGGGAAGATGGAATCTTGCAACATATAAATGAATGACACTCATAATTACAGAGCCTTCATCATATACTTCGCCGAACAGCTGATGACGAATCGATCGTTAACAGAAATATGGACAATTTCCGACTGAAGATTCGTTACATGTTGTTGAGTATGTCCGATGACATGAAACAGAGGTACGATATATGCGGCTGTGAATGAGTAGACGTGAGCCTCAATTTTTTCGAAAATGACTTTCAGATTATGGTGAGTGTCGAATAGACGACTTCGGTCCAAGTTGCCAACCCACAAATTCCTTTCGAGTTTACTATCACTGGGAAAGGGGAATTTCAGAACAAATTCTACATGATAAGGTTCGCTTCATCTATGAATATCCGTTAAAGATGCCTCGGCTTCTCAAAAAAGATATTTCCTTCCAAATATAGGTTTTTGTTAAGATCATAAAGTTTATTTAGGATATGTTCCGCAAATCAACTCGGTTATTTCGGTTGCCGGTTTTCCGTTCCGTTAATATGAAATATTCGGTTGGTTCCTGAGATAAAGGTTAATTACGGAATTTGATTGATAAGAAAGCAATGCAATCTTTCTGTCACCAGAACGACAATCAACGACCTATGGTAACATATACATGGCAAAGAACAGTACACGATGTTTTTCTTACATCATGGAACAATCTATATTTACCTTATGATCGATCCATAGACCATACTTAGTAATTTTTTCATTGTTGATTGTTGTCTCGTCTATGTTCTATGAATCATAAAGTGAATAAAGATTGTTCTATGCCATGGATATGTTATAGAACATAGACTGTCATTCTGGAGACAGAAAAATCGCTTTTTCATCAATCAAATTCCGTAATTAACCTTTTTTCAGGAACCAGCAGAATATTTCATATTTATCGAACGGAAAACTGTCAACCGAAATAACCAAGTTAGTTTGCAGAACATTGTAACGGTTTAAAAGTACATTTTGACAATAATATAAACGAAGTAGTAGTTAAACACTTCAGTAGGTCAATTTTTACTTGACACATATCGAACTCAGTGTTCTCGATACTGTTGCGCAATCGTGTCTGACGAAGGTGCGCCTGAGAGTTCCTTCGTTCGGCTTCCTTCTTTCTTTTCTGGCAGAGTTTTCAAGGTGCAAAGATCGATTTTATATTAACGATCAATATCGATTAATTGAGTTTAGTATTCTCATTGATTTTGAGAAATTGTTACCTGTGTGCTCTAATATTAAGTATTAGGGGTAAGTACTTTTAATTTAACTGTTCTGAATGACCTAATATATCAATTTTATTTGCTTTTTCCGATATTTCGTCACATGTAGGAACGCCATTTTGAGAGATTGTGGCCAGGAGGTTTTGCGACTCAAATAGTTTATCTGTTCATATCTTATTGATCTTCAAGTGGATTATTTTTCAGTCTATATATTTTTCTTAGTAGAATTTTGTCATTGTTCATTCTCTTAAAATTTTGGAAGATAGACTGGAGGGTAAAGCCAACACAAATGAACATGTGGTAATTTTATTCGAATTTTCTAGCACTTTCCCTGGAATCTAACTTCCCGGAACCTGACTTTTCCTGGAATTTCACTTCCTGGAAACTGACTTCCTGGAATCTAACTTTTTGGAACCTTACTCTCTGGGTTCTCATCTTTTGGATACCGAGTACCTGTTCACCTGATTTGTTGCGTACTTTTGGGACTTGTCTGGCATTAGTGTGACGGCACCGGTTGTCCGGCCGTTACCAGTTGTCGGCCATATCTCTAAATATTTGAATATAATAGGAAACTTTCCTATATAACCTCAAACCAATAGTATTCTGTGAGTTCCAAGATATTTCATAGATCATTTGCCAGAAGCTGCGCAAGCGCAGAGCCCAATGACGCTGTTTAGAAATTATTCAATATGGCGAGAACTTCGTGTTTCAAGTGTAGCTGTGATTACTTTCCTTTTGTTTAGTTGACGGAGGCGTCGGAAATAGTGAGTATCTTGACGAATTCTTTAGTAAATGCATGCATAATGACATCAGCATAAAGTAAATTAACAAAATATCCGATTTAACTATTAACCTGTTGAAAAATATTCATTTTACAAAAAAATATTGGGGGGCCGCTTAACAGGTTCATCAAAATGGATTTTACCGGCTGTCGGCCACGGTGGCCGAGAAGTGGTTCTAGGTGGGATTTTTTTGCTCTGTTCTTTTTTAACACCCAGTAACGTTATATGTTGTCTCTCTTTCTTTGTAAATGGCCAGATATATTAGTAAATAGTCTAGACCAGTTCACGGCCGCATTTATTCAGTTACACAGAAAAATAATTTAATGGTTGTGGGAACTTGAATTATGAGGCCGACAACCGGGTTTTTCTCGGCCACTGCTTTATTGCCTGTTCAGTATTTTAAAATAGGTACCTACCTACTTATTTTTTTTCCAACATTTCCAGATGTCGGGTCACGGGAAAGTGGTCAAAAAGAATTCCAAATCAAAGGAAAAAGTCCTCAAAAGAAAATTATTTACATATTCCGAAGAATCATTGAAGGAAGCTCTTAAGCATATCCGGTTAGGTGAAATTTCAATAAGAGAAGCTAGTAGGCGGTTCAGGGTCCCAAGAGCTACTCTACAAGATCGATTGCATGGCAGACGTGGTGATGCTGTCCAAAAAACGGGTCCACAGCCGATAATGGGTGTCGATGGCGAAAGAAGGATAGCTGAATGGGCTATTAATATTGCTAAGTCCGGTTTTCCAATTAAAAAAGAGTTTTTAATTGAAACTGTGACAAAAATTGCCAAGGAGAAAGAAGAACTGCATCGCTTCCCAAACAACAAGCCAGGTATTAAATGGTATATAGGTTTTCTGCAGCGTCATCCAGAAATTTCCATTCGGGAGGCTGAGGGAATTAATAAAGGTCGAGCCTTAATAACCGAGGAGCTGATAAGAGCATGGTTCAGAGACCTGAATGAATTTCTTAAAAACAATAACCTACAAGAAATAGTTAAACATCCTCAAAGAATATTCAACGGCGATGAAGCCGGTTTCGCATTATGCCCCAAAACTGGTAAGGTACTTGCCCCGCGAGGATGGAAGAACCTCTACCAAATAAAGACAGGGAGTGATAAGGAAAATATAACAGTGCTTGTAGTATTTAACGCCACTGGAGATGTATGCCCACCTCTAGTTGTCTTCCCGTACGTAAGACCACCGAGAGCATTAGTTAACAGCATCCCCGGAAACTGGACATTGGGAAAATCTGAAACAGGATGGATGAGGAGCGATGTATTTTATGAATACATTTGTAATGACTTCAACAAATGGCTAAACGATAACAAAATTGAGAGACCTATAATTTTGTTCGTTGACGGGCATAAAAGCCATATGTCCTTGCCTTTAAGCGAATTTTGCGACGAGAATGGTATAATACTATATGCTTTACCACCGAATACAACGCATATGCTTCAGCCAGCAGATGTAAGTGTCTTCAAGCCATTAAAGGGCGAGTGGAAAAAAACCATAAGGAACTGGCAAAGCAGAACCGATACAGCCAACAATGTCATAACGAAGATAAATTTCTGCTCACTTTTTAAAGAAACGCTTCAATTAGCAAACATGAGAACTTGGATTCAAAACGGATTTCGAAGATGTGGCTTATTTCCTCTAAACCCAGACGAAGTGGATTATACAAAATGCGTAAAAAAAACATTAGAAAAATTGAATAGATGCTAAACTATCACCGGTAATTCCAAACTGTTACGTCAAGATTTTAGGTCAGCTGAAAAAGTCATGAAGGTAATCGGGGATCGACTGTACGAATATGGCATAAACGTTGAAGTGATCACAAATGAAATCAAGTACCTCGAGGTAAGTATTCACTCTAATGAAAATGTTGATACACTAGTGGATGGAAATGCGGAGAACAACATTGTTGGCGCAAATGTGGATACAAATTCAGGTGACGAAAATGTAAATAGAAACGGATTAGAAGTCGGACAAACAATTTATGTGGATGATATCCATGTATTAGATGTAGCTGACGTAGCTGTTATAAATTCGAGCAATGACTTTTCACCAGTGCTTCAATTTATTGATCTAGCTAGTAATATTGTTCCTAACACTACTGAAAGAGAAATACTGGATAATAACGCGGACGCTCCAGAGAATGAAAGAGACAAGACTGCCGTTTTAAACGAATTGCCTTCTGTGATACTGCCTGATGCAATTCCTGAAAGAGAAATACTCGATAACGTCGATTTGAAGAATGAAAGAGACATGACTGCCATTTTAAATGAATCGCCCTCTGTGATACTACGTAATACTGATGCAACTTCTGAAAAAAAAAAATACTCGATAGCAACGCTCTAGATAATGATGGAGACATAACTGCCATTTTGAATGAACCGCCATCTGTGATACTACCCGCTGCTGATGCAGAAAATGAAAGAGATATGGCTGCCGTTTTAAGTAAATCGCCTCCTGCGGTGCTGCCTGACGCTGTTGCAATTCGTAGCACAAGTCACAAATCCCCTGAAACAGAAACGTCGGACAATGAAATGAAAGTTCTACATGAGGTGGTGATAAGGCCGCCTTTCCCAGAGGAACACACTGTCAGGGATGAAATGCATCAAACCCCTGAAAAAAACGTACCTGATCATGAAACTTCCAACCAAATAGTGGACATTTCCAGTGAGTCGCCTACAACACCGTTCAGTAAACATTTGCTTTTTCCTGCTGTAACAAGGAGTCAACAAAATTTTGATAAAAAAGAGAGGCTGCCCAGTGCAATTTCAAGTAAAGAGTGGAGAACGTTCTATGAAAAAAAGGATTCAGCGAAGAGAAAAAAAGTCGAGGCGGTACGAAAAAGAAAAGAATTAAAATAACTGAATCAAAATATACCAAAAAAGCCCAAGCCAAAGAACGTAGGCAACAAAAAGAAATCAAGATTTGAATTGAACTATGATACAGCAAAAGTGAGAATAAAATGTTCGCTTTGTGAAGACGAATTAATTAGCGAGGCAGAAGAAGACTCAGAGAAAAATATTGGCTGTGACCATTGTTCCAGATGGTACCATCTTCGATGCACAGAATTTGGAGAACATGCTTACGAAGATGTTGCCTCTAAAGACTATATTTGTGATATCTGCAAATAGACGTGTTCCTATATTATACCTGAACCTAGAATGTTTATTTATTTGTTTGTTTTTGAAGTTTTATTTTATGTTGTTTACACAAGGAAAAACGTTAAAGTAGCCATAAATACTTTTTTACTAACTATAAAGATTTTCCAAACTAGGTACTTTTCATTCATTATTCCTACCACCCAATTATATTCACTTATCAGCAAGTGAAGTTGTATTAGATCATAATTAGAAACCTATCTAGAGATCTTACCATATACGGCTGTCAAACAGTTACTTGTCGGCCAGGAGGCCGAGAGCAGGTGGAATGAAGGCCGAGAATAATAGAGCCCTGGCCGACAACTAGTGAAAAGTGCTTTTTCTTGAAAAACTTTTTCTGTATTTTTTTAACGTATTCAAATGATACTTTCAGTATATTTGTGAAAAACTAGAAGGTCGTACCCACCATATGACTGTGTCTCTTTTCCGTTAACATAGTTGTATCTATCGAAAATATTTATTTCAATCTCAAAATTGCGCTAAAAGGCTGACAACCAGTGCCATCACCCTATCTAAGTACTTCCTCATACCTAACCGATAACCAGTACCTTCTAAGGACATACCAACTTGCGTAACTACCTGCAATTCCACCTGTGATACCAAGCAGTTCAAGAGCACAAACCAAAATTGGATTAAAAAGGCCTACGACCTGAGATCTTCGACCACCAACACACATGCTCTAGTCGACCGTTAGATAAGTGTTACTTTTCTTGTATTTCTATAATCTGAGCTCAGAAATTGTTTGTAAAAAATATGTAGATATTTGTGAAAGATTAATATATTGGATTGGTTAGTAATCCAGTCTCTCAGTTTCCTCTCCATGCAATAGGTTGGGTGAGTTCAAGGCTTAAATATAACAATTCATTACCTTTTCATTGTAGTAGAAATTATTTTTTATACCTTTTTTTATTGTAACTTTTAATTGTTATACAAATTGGCGCCCAACGTGGGGCCACGATTTGTGTTTTATCTTGCTTCGAACTCTTTCACTTTTGCTTGGAGGGGAGAATAGATTTTTGAGCTCTGAACTGATGATACTTTGGGTGATATCTTATTGATTTTTCTGATTTTCATTTGATTGAATTTTATTTTCTTCAACCATAGTAGCCGCAATGAATCCAAATAACTTGAAAACTCATGAACTTGCTTATGAACTTACTATTAGAATTGGTAAGGAAATTCCACCTACAGTAGAGTTAAAACGTAGACTTTTTAGGGGGTTGTTAGCACAGGAAAAAGGGGATCGCAGTTTTGTAGAGATTAAGGATGATTATCCGATCAAGGCATCTTTTGATGAATTGAACTTGTCGATTGCTGATTTAAAAAATGTTATTTCTAAATTGTCTGTTACACCTTCTGACAATGAAATTAAAAGAATCACTGATAGGTTATCTCATTGCTCGGATAGGTTGCGTAGAATTGCACCAGAGTCAGATGAAGAGCGAGATAGAAAAAAAAGAAATTATGTTGGAAATGATAGACTTAGAATCGGAGCTTGACAAACAAACTTCACCATCTATTGGGCCAATTACTTCGACCCCAGTTAAAGGTTCAGATGTAAATATATCTGCTTTTTCTTCTAAGAAAGTTCCTGTTTATAAATGGAGTTTCAAAAAATTTTCTGGCAAGGAACCTTTGATGCCTTTCCTCGAGTTGATTGATACTTTGAAAATTTCTCGTGCTTGTACGGATGCCGATCTCTTTGAGTCAGCTTCAGATCTTTTTGAGTCAGATGCCTGGTTGATGGTGGGCTTACTTTTCGGAACCATCATACGCTTGGGAAGATGACCGTCGACTATCTGATGAGCCAAAGCAATTGTTATCGTCGGTTTATTCGTGAATAATTTTAGTGTGTTTGTGTGATGGTTACTTGTTGTTTTTTGTCTAACTTTTTAATGTTGATCTTCATGGAAACTGTGTGTGTGAAAGTTATCGCATTCACCAAATGTGGATTATTGTACTCGGTTAGGTGGAACTTTTTATCTATGACGATGGCAGTGAATTTTTTCAGTCAGGATGAATCTGATGATGACAGTAACTAAATTCGACTTTAGATTTTACCTGATATTGACTTACCTCTTATCTATAACTATCTCGTGTTTCAATTATATTTTTTTTTATCTTGATGTCTGTATATTGGATCAAAATATATTTTTTTTTATGGCAATTAATGTACCTTCCCTATTCACTCTTAGTGACTATCTTTGCAGTATAGCTGTGTTTCATCACAGGAGTGATATTATCCTTATCTTGTCATTTGATATGATGTTTCCTTACCTTTATATTATCCTTATCTTGTCATTTGAGATGACGTTTCCTTACCTTTATCCTGTCATTTGAGATGACGTTACCTTACCTTTATCTTGTCATTTTAGATGACGCTATCTTACCTTTATCTTGTCATTTGAGATGACGTTTGCTTTATGAATTGCCAGTTAATATGTCTGGAGCTTATTGTGATTATGCAGAATCGTCAGATTAAATTTGGCGTAGTCACGAATATGCTTTGAGGTATTTATGTAATTTGTGGGTCCCGAGATCCTGTTTTCTTTGTATTCGTGTCTCTGAGACATAGTGAATTGTGGAAATCTACAGACATCATGATATATTTTGATCCCTTTATTTTGTAGATTTTTAGAAAATCTATTGGCGCCCTATTTTTGTTTATTTTCCATAATACTCGGTAGTGTCAGAAAATCTCGGAGGTTCAATCGCTATTTCACGTTTTTTTGAGACATGCACACATTCAGAATCAACAACTTTTCTGTAATTCAAATTAGATATACTTAGTTGGTTTTCTGAAATTCACCTCAAAGGGAGAGCTTTGAGTTGGGAAGTGATCTCATGCTCATAGTTGAGACACATACACGAATAGATTTAACAACCATTCTATCATTCGAAATTGACTAAGATCTTATAACATTTTCTGCATATTTTTGAATTGGCGGTTGATCCTTACGTGTTCCGTATTGTGTTTATACTTATGAATGGAAAATTGTCGTGAACCGTATCTTCTCTTATCTATCTGATTGATTGTTTCGATATATGGTTGTATCTTACCTTTCATGCATATCTTTTGACTTATCTATTTGAGATTGATTGGTCCATGTCAATTTTGCCTAATTATCTATTACCGATTTCGTCATAACTTATAGAACCTGAAACTTATCTTTGAGCGTTATATCGGTTGTACTTTTCATGCTTAGTTACCTATTTCGACTTGACTAAATTACCTATTTCGTCATAACTTATCGAACCTGACACTAATCTATTTTCTGCTTCGACATAACTTCTCCTTTGAACGTTTATCTTTTATTTCAAATTTATTATTATATTATTATCGAATATACGAGGATTTTGCTGGACTTAATTATTACGCATTATCGCATTATCTGATATGGTTGAACCTGCTCAGGATATTTTCTAATTTGTATTCTGGCTCATGGGGTGTCAGTTTCCAGTAACTCTAACGTCTAACTGTTACTACTGTTGTTGAAGAAAGTTGTTTTCATATTGCACCTTTTTTTTCTCATTAAACATGTTTTTTTTCCAGCAGAATGTCTTGGTGTCAATCTCTCCGAAGTGACGAATTAAGCTCCAGAATCAGTTTTTCAAAGTTTATTTCACATCTTTACCTGGTCAGTTTTTTTTTATTGCAAGTTGAGTACTTTGCCAGATTCTCTAACGATCTTTAAAAAAAAAATTATATTTTTTTTTTTTAGGGGTAATGGGTGTGTGTAACGGTTTAAAAGTACATTTTGACAATAATATAAACGAAGTAGTAGTTAAACACTTCAGTAGGTCAATTTTTACTGGACACATATCGAACTCAGTGTTCTCGATACTGTTGCGCAATGGTGTCTGACGAAGGTGCGCCTGAGAGTTCCTTCGTTCGGCTTCCTTCTTTCTTTTCTGGCAGAGTTTTCAAGGTGCAAAGATCTATTTTATATTAACGATCAATATCGATTAATTGAGTTTAGTATTCTCATTGATTTTGAGAAATTGTTACCTGTGTGCTCTAATATTAAGTATTAGGGGTAAGTACTTTTAATTTAACTGTTCTGAATGACCTAATATATCAATTTTGTTTGCTTTTTCCGATATTTCGTCACATGTAGGAACGCCATTTTGAGAGATTGTGGCCAGGAGGTTTTGCGACTCAAATAGTTTATCTGTTCATATCTTATTGATCTTCAAGTGGATTATTTTCCAGTCTATATATTTTTCTTAGTTGAATTTTGTCATTGTTCATTCTCTTAAAATTTTGGAAGAAAGACTGGAGAGTAAAGCCAACACAAATGAACATGTGGTAATTTTATTCGAATTTTCTAGCACTTTCCCTGGAATCTAACTTCCCGGAACCTGACTTTTCCTGGAATTTCACTTCCTGGAAACTGACTTCCTGGAATCTAACTTTTTGGAACCTTACTCTCTGGGTTCTCATCTTTTGGATACCGAGTACCTGTTCACCTGATTTGTTGCGTACTTTTGGGACTTGTCTGGCATTATCTAAGTACTTCCTCATACCTAACCGATAACCAGTAGCTGCTAAGGACATACCAACTTGCGTAACTACCTGCAATTCCACCTGTGATACCAAGCAGTTCAAGAGCACAAACCAAAATTGGATTAAAAAGGCCTACGACCTGAGATCTTCGACCACCAACACACATGCTCTAGTCGACCGTTAGATAAGTGTTACTTTTCTTGTATTTCTATAATCTGAGCTCAGAAATTGTTTGTAAAAAATATGGAGATATTTGTGAAAGATTAATATATTGTATTGGTTAGTAATCCAGTCTGTCAGTTTCCTCTCCATGCAATAGGTTGGGTGAGTTCAAGGCTTAAATATAACAATTCATTACCTTTTCATTGTAGTAGAAATTATTTTTTATACCTTTTTTTATTGTATTATAACTTTTAATTGTTATAACATATCCTATGTAAACTTGACACTATTAACATGGCATCAGGAATCCCAACTTTAATTTCAACCAATCAGAGATGATCTTAACAAAAATCTATATTTGCAAGGAATTATCTTGTTTGAGCAGCCGTGGCCTCTTTAACGGATATTTATGAATAACGCGTTTGTTTCTCCGGTTTTCACTACTTAAATATCGTAAAAAGCATCACCTGATGTCACTCAGGCTCTAATTGTCCTGGTTACAATTTTTCAGTTCAGCAGGATTTTTGGATAGTGACTAAAACTACCTTTTGTGTGAGGGCGATTCGGAGATTTCACCCTATTGGCCGACGATGATCACGTGATCGTCGTCGGCCAATAAGGTGAATCTCTCGACCAATAGGATGAATCTCCGATTACCCAAATCACCGAACCTCCCTCGCACAAAAGGCCCCTTAAAGCTACCTTTTGTGCGAGGGAGATTCGGGTATTTGGGTAATCGGAGATTCTTCATTATTGGCCGACAACGATCACGTGACTGTCGTCGACCAGTAGAGTGACCATACAAATGGTTACAGATAATGGCATGAAAAAGATCAAGAAATAATAGCCACTGGGAATGTAATATTTGGGAAAACAATAATAATGAAAATAGTATTTCAGATACAGAGCAGAAAACAATTTTTCAAGACGAAGAAGGAGTAGAACCGAAACCAATAGAAACGATTATAGAATTCAACTTGCTCTTCACGTCCTTCCTTTTAATTAAGGAATAGAATCACGGGTTTAGGACGTAAAAAACAACCTCTTAAAACAAAGTCGACGTTTCGTCGATATATTTCGACTTTCTCAAGACTAAAAGGAACCCAATTGAAAACAAAGACAATATGTTATCTAGCAGGGAATATTCGTCTTACCTAGTTTTGACAGTTGTCTAAGAATAATGTGAATGACATATAAAAAGGAAGAAGAACACTGTCTCATAATAAAAGGTAAACTAAAATTCGTTGAACATTACGAATAGATCAATAAATAAATAAATAACATGAAGCTGTAAATTGGCTTGAAAATTGTAGGTGAACTTATGAATATATAACATGGATATGCGGATAATACAGTCTAAGAAACCAATCACACATATGACAGACGAAAAAGACAATATTGAATATCTGTCGTACAAACGATCTAACAAACATGACACTGTAGTTCGGTTTAAGGGTACTTGAACTGTTTAAATAATGAAATCAAGTGATTGTATGATTGACTCAGTCCCTGAGTATCACTTCTATGATTAACGGATATATCTTTATTCAAATTAATATGAATCATTTCACTTAGATTTCTTTTCATCCAATTTCTCTCCCCATCTTAGATTGAAATATGTTGGAAGTCAAATTGGTGGCCTGCACTGAAAGAGTGCGAGGCTAGTGCTGTTTTACCGTCCTTATCTCTGAATTTCCCATTGCAGTCACTTTTATGTTGTCTGGCTCTATTTGAGAGTAACTGTTTGGTTTGTCCTATGTAGCGTTTATCGCAGTCGGCACAGGGAATTTTATATATTATATTCGAACGCGCATAAATTTCTGTCCTATCTTTTAGTTTAGAAAAGAGTGATATAACGGACTTTAAATTGTAGAAAACGAGCTTGGTATTAGGGGCGACTCTGTGGGTCGAGTTAGCTACCTTGGAGGACAACTTCTGCATGAAAGGAAACCTAAAATAATTGCAAATCTCCCGTGGTTCTCTTGATTGTCTGTTTACAGTAGCTGGAGCATTATATTCATTGATTACCTTATTTATTAGATGAGATGGGTAATTAATCAGTTTTTTATTTATTTATTGATCTATTTGTAATGTTCAACGAATTTTAGTTTACCTTTTATTATGAGACAAAGTGTTCTTCTTCCTTTTTATATGCCATTCACATTATTCTTAGACAACTGGCAAAACTAGGTAAGACGAATATTCTCTGCTAGATAACATATTGTCTTTGTTTTGAATTCGGTTCCTTTTAGTCTTGAGAAAGTCGAAATATATCGACGAAACGTCGACTTTGTTTAAAGTGGTTGTTCTTTACGTGAAGTCCTAAACCCGTGATTCTATCCCTCGATTATAGAATATTCGAAAGAACAACTTGATCAGGAAGAATGTCTTCTTCCTGGATATCAGTCATCAGATAAATGAAGAAAGAAGACCTAAACGAGGCACAAAGGTTCCCGTAAAACTTAAAGATTACAGAATGGGATAACGAGGGGTTTGAAAGTACAAAATTTTTAAGGACATATCCCTCAGATGAAGTAACCGTAGACACGTGTTTCTGGCTAAAGGCCTTCGTCAGTACGATGAAAAAGTGTAGAAGATGTATAAATAACACTTGGTAAGAAAGAGTTTTTGGAGAAAGAAGGAAATGAAAGAGGGGCACTGTGGAGGAATTCTCCAGGAATGGAACACTCTAAAAAGTTCCTTCGGAACTTTGAAATTGCTAGATCCAAAAATCATCTGGATCTCAGTAAGAATAAGTTACGCCTCCTCACTGGTTTCCTCACAGGACACTGTCGCCTAAGGAAGCACATGATGAGAATGGGCTTATCAGAAACTGACGAGTGCAGATTTTGTGGGGAGGAGGAGGAAACCCCTGTTCACCTGATCACAGAATGCCTCGCCATTGTGAGCCTGCGCAAAAGATACCTTGGACAGGAGTATTATAGGAGGAATGAGAACTTAGCCTCCTTGAAGCCCTCACAGATATTAGAATTCATCAGAGCACTTGAGCTGGAGGGCGAGCTGTAGGTTGCGACAACAGCTCTGACAAGGGGGCACAATAGACCTTAAGGTCGCAGTGGAACGTAACCCCTTACCAACTATCAACTATCAACTATGTCGTTTATAACATTATTTTTGGTAAATATAAACAGGAGATTAATGGCTGAATGAATGAAAAAATGATTCAAAATGGCAACTAAAAATAACACTAGTTTATTATTGGGAATAGAAATTACTAGAACTGATGCAAAACTAATTTTGACTCGAAGACAGTATTGTGAAAGTATTTCAACAAAATTTTATATGGAACATGCAAAACAAAGATCAAAACCAATGAATTATTATTCAAAGCAAGTATATAACAAAAATCATGGGATATCTGAAAAGTTTCCTTATCGAGAACTAATTGCTAGCTTACTGTATCTTACAAATAGAACCAGAACTGATATACAGATTTTGAGACATTTGAATAGAAGAGAACATGAAGAAATATTCTATAAAGGAGATTCAAGTAACAAACAGCTGATTGCATATTGTGATACTGACTTTGCTGGGAATCAGTGAACAAGAAAAAGTACAACTGAATATAATTCACTATTGTGGTGGGTCAGTATCATGGACATTCAAGGAAAAACCGATTGTGTTTCTATCCAGTAAAGGAGCGGTTTTAATTGCAGCAGTAGAATGTGCATATCTATGAAAGTATTGTCCAAAGTGTCACTTTGTATGGGTCAGAGGTATGGGATGTATCCAGTGCAAATAAGAAAAAACTAATGGCTACAGAAATGGATTTCCTCAGAAGAAGTTGTAGAAGATCAAGATTGGAAAGAGTCCGGAACGAAGCTATACGGGTAGAAATGAATATCAGTCGACCCATATCGAAAGAAATAGAAAGACGGCAATTGACATGGTTCGGTCACGTCAAGAGAATGACCGATGATAGATGGCCCAAGAAAGTGATGGAGTGGATACCACCTGAGAGATGAAAGAGAGGGCGACCTCGAAAAAGCTGGCGAGATAATGTAGAAGAAGCCATGACTTCAAGAGATTTGCAGGAAGATCTGTTCTATGAGAGGAAAGACTGGAAGTTGGGGACGGAGAGACGGCGTCAGCTGTAAAAATCCGAATTATAAATAGAATGTGCAAAAAACTTCTATATGTGAAATCAGTTTTAGAAGAACTAATTAATGACAGTGCCCAAATAAAGACAGTCGAAGCGCTATAAACATTATCAAGAGCGGACAATTCCGAATATGAAGTTAACACATTGATGTAGGTTACCATTTCATAAATGAAAAAATTTCCGATGGACTTTTACTAAGCCATTGTGCAAAATTAAAGTTGAAAAGTTAAACTCAGAATTTATGTAAACCTATGATATTTTGATGGTACAGGAAAAATATGATTGTTCTTCTCGATTATGGAATGAGGAGAGGGTGTTGAAAATATTGAAGTACAAAATATTTTCTGAGTTATTTATTCAATGAATAATCAAGGGCTTTCGCTACTCTCCAACTGCAAAATTCAGAGTTAACTCACAATGGCCGGATAATCACAGTTTGATCCTGTTTGTTTTTCAAGCTCGAGTCACGCTCCATGACTCCATTCAATATATGTAATCCCGTGTATCCTTAGATGTAATTTCACATTTTCATTTCTCAAAAAAGTAAGAAAATTATCACGAGTTTACTGAATACAATTGTTTTTTGACATTTCTGGGTGTGAAAAATATAATCGTGTAATATCTTTCTACAGACTTGTCGGTAGCTCAGTGGTTAGGGAGTTAGACTCGTAATCCCGTCTCGGGTTCGATCTCGGACTAGGAAAGAAATTTTCTAGATCGTTAGCAGACATAATTCACTGTTGGGTCAAAAATTAACAGTGCTGTGCCTAGGTTGGCGCGAAGACATAGCAACAAAGCCTACATATCCTACGATATCCTAACTCGCACAAACTTCAAGCTTCTGAGAGGTTCCCCCCACAAAAATAACCAAGCAACAAGATTCTCATATTTAAACCTACTCAAAACTTCATTCATTCATCATTCATTAATGAATTGCTTGGTTACGTGATCATCAACAACAACAACAGAACAGAAACAGAGCAGTAACATAAACGAACATGGAGGCAGCGCCATATATGTGAAAAATAACCTCAGTAGGAAGTGTAAGATAAGAAAAGATTTCAATAGACTGAGTATTCCTCGTGTAATTGAATGCTCTGCACTAGAATATGTTGTAAGCCAATACAAAAAACTAGTCATAATTTGCATCTATAGACCAAATACACCACCCTATGAAAACTTCGAGGTTTTCTTTGAACAATTCAACAACATACTTGAATCCCTAAATAAAGATAAAAATACAGCCTTCACTATAGTTGGAGATTACAATATAAATACAATGAATAAATTAGATAAGAACACAAACACTCTATTGTCGATGTTGCAAACATACAACATTAGCCCTCAAGTTGGAGAACCCACAAGAATTACTCCATTCTCTGAAAAATGCATAGACAACATATTAACAAACATAAAAGAAGCAAAAACATCAATAATACAACCACATCTATCTGATCATTACGGAATAAAATTTGAGTTCAAACTTAAAGATAATCTGGCCCCAAGGAAGAAAGTGACAAAAATACGAAAATTTTAAGAGGATAGAATAACACACTTTGAAGAAGACCTGAAGAAAGTTGACTGGAATGCAATATCTGAATTTGACGACACAGATGTAAATGGAATGTGGAACTTCTTCTCAGAAAAATATAAAAAACTTTTCGAAAAAACTTTCCCTTTGTCGAAATGAAAACTCATAGAACACCAAAAAGGTATAAATTGGATCCCAGTATACAGAAGATTAAAAATAAATCCTTTTCACACTATCATTAGGAAGAACAGAATTAATGGAAAAATACAAAAGAGTCAAAAAGGAATATGACAAGGCTATCTCCAATTTCAAACACAAGCATTATACAGAAAGAATCAGGAAATCACAAAACAAATCAAAAACAACATGGCAAATCATAAAGGAACTCACACAATATGAAGAAGACACTAAAACATCCACTATCCCGTCAAAAAATCCAGAACAACTAGTAAATGATTTCAACAAATATTTTGTGAATGTAGCTCCGAGTATAAACAAAAATTTTACTGATGTGAAATTCAACACTAATATGAAGAGAGTCGATAAATCAATGTATATCTATGAAGTGACACCAGATGAGATAATAAAAACCTTAAAACAAATGAAAAATCAGTTCTCCAGAGGCTATGATGACATACCAATGAGTATAATAAGAAAAACAATATCTCAAATAGCACCAATAATAGCATACGTAGCAAATAAAGCATTTACTGAAGGAATTTTCCCGGAAGCACTAGCTGATAGCTGTGGTGAAACCAGTATACAAAAAAGGATGCAAGGAAGAACTAAATAATTATCGGCCAATTAATATGCTAACATCATGGGCCAAACTATTCGAGAAATTATTTGCAAATCGTTTGATCTCATTGTTTAAGAGAAACAAGGTTTTCTCTCGACACCAACATGGATATATAAATGGAAAAAGTACAGAAACAGCAATGTATGAATTGACACAAGAAATACTTCATGTACTCGATTCTGGAAATATACCAGCTGCTCTATTCATGGATATGTTTAAAGCATTTGATTGTGTAGATCATAACAGACTGCTCAAAATGTTAGAACAGTGTGGCATACGTGACAATCAGTTAAAATTTATTAAGAGCTACCTGAGAAACAGAACTCAAAAAGTCAAAATAAAAGTCGAAGATCAAGAGTACACATCTGAGGAGGAACAACGTTCGAATAACGTTCGACGTTCAACGAAATATAGACGTGTTTATAGTGCTCCGATTGAATTATTTTATATTGTTCCAATTCCAAGATTTTCAAGTGGAATTTGATGCTGGAATGTAAGTTGATTTCAACTTTCAATCACCTATTAATTTTTGAAGTTGGTATAGTCATTTACCTTTGTTTTGGAGAGATTTGATTATTTTGTTTTGATTTCTATTCATTCACACATTTGCGTGACCTTGACTCATTTCGCTGCAGTTGTACCGACTTACATCTTTAAACAGGATTCACGCGTGGCTGCGGGAGCCCGCCCGATGGTATAGAAGAATATCGTGGAACAATTGTTTGTTATTGCGATATAGGTACACGGAGTTGGTTCGTAGGAATCTTCCAGCGCGTGTCTTTTTCGTCTGCGGGAACACGTCCTCTGCACTTGAAAAATATCGGGGATCAATTTTCCATTGTTGTAATTCTGGTTTGGTTTTCCTTTCGTCTCCTTTATTATCTCCTTTCCGTGGCCTTCCTGATCTGTGTAAGTCTTCCTTAAGGGCCCAAGGAAGTGAAACTTGTTATTTCTGTTATCCCATTCCTAACTTGATATCCAACCAAGATAATGCCGAATTATTGCATCAGATGCAGCAAGCCACTTGCAACATCTACTTCAACTGTCACCTGCTCTAAATGTAAAGGCATCTTTCACCCTGATTGTGTCAACCTTTCAACCAAAGAGCTGGAGTATCTGAGCGAGTCCAATACCAAGTAGACCTGCCATTCGTGCACCTCTTCAGTTCGTCAACTTCGTAGTGGCTCTATAGCCACCGGGATCCGATCAACGTCACCCTCATTTTCACAACAAGACAGTGATATGAATGAAGCCATAACACTCAGCCATTTCAGGGAACTCATGGAACAGATGCGTGGTATGTCGGCCAGTCTGGAGAGAGTTGAGAGAAGACAGGACGATCTGTTCGCTAAACTTGATATCTCTTCTGCCACTCTGGTCAAACATTCTGATACTCTGGCTGCTCACGAGTCTCATATCTCTGAGATCAAATATGATATATCTTCTCTTGAGACTGCTCATACTTCACTGTCTGACAATATTTCAGATATAACCGAAAAAGTTGTTAATGTTGAGGCCAAACTATCTGCCATGGAAAGAGAGGTTTCTTTTAACGACGTGCCGGAAATCATGGACAGGGTGAAGAAATCCTTCAATGTCATCATAGCTAACCTTAAGGAGTCTGATAATGATAATGATATGCCTACTATTCGCGAGGTCATCGAGCTTGTATCTCCCAATTCCAGTCAGTGTCTGAATAAAGCTGTAAGAATTCCTTCCAAGGACAAAACTAGACCACGTTGGGTTAAACTAACCTTCGCAAATCCTGAGGTGGTTTCGAGTATATTGCGTAATAAATCATCTCTTCAAGGAAATTCGAAGTTTCGGGATGTCAGGATTCAGGACGACAAGACTAGGGAGCAGGTCGTTGCACTCAGCTCGCTTCGCGGGGAACTGAAAAGGAGACAAGCTCTAGGGGAAGATGACATCACCATCAAGTATACAAGAGGGGAGCCA
Organism: Myrrha octodecimguttata; assembly: GCA_958510865.1. Lineage (NCBI taxonomy): Eukaryota > Metazoa > Arthropoda > Insecta > Coleoptera > Coccinellidae > Myrrha > Myrrha octodecimguttata. Next base: position 5,865,479 of record OY294056.1, on the reverse strand, counting down.
TCCATTGTATCGAGGAATAGAGGGAGGAACAATATTTCAAAAAAGTAATGTGTCTGAATGCTTGGCCTATGATGTACACAAATATACAATCTCTCCCTTCTAAATTTTCTGAACTTCTGGCATTTGCTCATTTACACAAACCTTACATTATGTTTATTTCTGAATCCTGGCTGCAGCCTTCTGTGCCTGACTCTGTTTTCGATATCCCAGATTACACGCTTTTCCGAGATGACAACCTCATTTGCCCGGGTCATCGAGGTGTCTGTATTTATGTATGTTCTCGAATATCTGAATCTTTCAGAGTTGATCGTATTCATCACAATTGGCCATGGATAGATAATCTTTTCCTGAAGATTTCGCGACCCAATTTCTCTCTATTGGTGGGCTGCATCTACCGACCTTATCCTTGTTCTGCGGATCGTAACTGCACTGACTTTCTACAACAGTCGTCCCTAGAGTGTGGAAACATGTTAATCACGGGAGATTTCAACTGTCCTGACATTAACTGGCCTCTGGTTCACTTGCCTTCGGTCAATTCTCCATCCTTTCCCTTCGCTGAAATAGTTGCCAACTCGTCACTTCAGCAGTTGGTTACCAAACCTACCAGGTATCGCCCCGGGCAGAATCCTTCTACATTAGATCTCTTTTTCACATCAGATGAAAACATTATATCAGATATTGACTACTTGCCACCATTCGGAAAATCAGACTACCTAACTTTAACAACTGAAATTCAGCTACAGGTTCCACTCATCAATCGTAACCACTTAAAAACTATCAAAATTGTTTATTATGATGGCGTTTCTAAAGATCTATCTTCTAAAAATTGGTATTTACTACTTGCTGAGAAGAGTGTGGATGTTATGTGGTCTACTTTTCTATACATGCTTGAGGATATTATCGCATCCAACACAATTTTGAGGGAAGTTAGGTGTAATCCTGCGAAGCCGTGGATTGATGGTCGTATCTTGAATTTGATTAGAAGAAAGAAGTCTCTCTGGCAAAGGTAACTCAGGAAGAGGTCTACTTCAGACTACGCCAGTCATCGCAGTTTCTCTAATTTTGTGAGTAGCAAAATTCATGCATCCAAGGTGACATACGAGAACAAACTAGTCGCATCTAAAAACTCCAAACGGATCTTTAGGTACATAAGATCATCACTGAACTCCAGAGTTGGAGCTCCGTCAGTCAAGAAGCTGGATGGAGGTCTGTGTGAGAGTTCAGTCGAGTCAGCGAATGTTCTCGCTGAGGTTTTGCTCTGGGGCATTCACGTCTGAGCCACCGGGTCCCATTCCAACCTGTTCGACAGAACGTTGTTCGCAAAGTATCTCCAATATTTCTATTGACAAAGAGGTTGTCGAGAAATACCTATCGAGGTTAAAACCCGACTCTTCTCCGGGTCGTGACGGTGTTACCACACGACTACTTATGAACTGTGCGGGAGGGATGGCGTCCCCTTTATCTATTATTTTTTCCAAGTCTTTTTCCGACTCTTGTTTGCCCTCCGATTGGCTATTTGCCACCGTAACCCCCATCTTCAAAAAGGGTGACAAGTTATCACCAAAGAACTATCGCCCAATCAGCCTGGTATCTTCTGTCGCCAAGGTTATGGAGAGGATAATATGTGATCAAATCATGGAGTTTTCGTTGACACATTCTCTAATTCCGCCAGAACAACATGGCTTCGTCCCAGGTCGCTCCACTATAACAAACCTGTTATCCTGTTTGTCTGATTGGACTAGGGCTTTTGACAGAGGTATCCCAGTGGACGTACTATACCTCGATTTCTCTAGGGCTTTCGATCGGGTCCCGCACAGAAGACTTCTCTCTAAGTTGGAGCATTTGGGTATCAGGGGAAAGCTTCTGAATTGGATTTCTGCGTTTCTATCAGGTAGAATTTTTCGCGTAAGAGTGGGTCATGCTCTCTCTTCTACAGATAAGTCAGTGACCTCGGGCGTGCCCCAGGGGTCGATCTTGGGGCCGTTACTTTTCTTGTTATACACTTCAGACTTGCCACGTATTTTGAAATCGACTTCCTTGCTTTTTGCTGATGACACTAAGCTATATAATAATCCTCTTTCCAACCATACAACCCTTCAGGATGATTTAAACGCGTTAAATGAGTGGTGTTCTACTTAGCTGCTACCCTGTCATCCGTTTTCCATCATTGTGATCTTGGCGTAACTGTCACAGGGGACCTATCTTGGTCCAAACATATATCGAGTATAACCAACAGAGCAAAGCAAATGGCTTTTCGCATACATAAGTCTTTCCAAGGCTGCGACACGAGGACATTCAGTTTACTTTACAGGTGCTATGTGCGTCCGATCCTGGAGTACGCGGGGCCTGTATGGTGGCCCTCGTCTCGAGCTGACGAGGTTCATCTGGAGTCAGTTCAGAGATGGGTTACTCGCCTTCTGTATGCTTTCATCCGTCCTTCGTACGAGGAGAGATTGAAAATCTTTAATTTACCTTCCTTTGAGAAGAGAAGAACAAGAGGGGACATGATATTTACATTCCACGCCCTTCATGACCATTTTGGAGAAGATATACGACATCTCTACTCCTTAAATGTGAATAATCTCAGAGGCCATGCATTAAAACTCCGAAGAGAGGATTTCCGAACAAACCAGAGGCAGCAATTTATAACAAATAGAACTTTTCATCTTTGGAACAGTCTGCCTGGAGACCTGGTCAATGTTTCTTCCACTAACGCCTTCAAGAATGGTTACGACTCCTGGCTTACTCGACGGTGATCGAACGACACATCTCCACATTTTACTTTATATATATATATATTTTTTTTTTCATAATCTTTCTCATAGCTGAAGCATATATTTCGTTTGAATGTTATTTTAGTTTGAATTTATAGGTTTAATACCTCTACTCTTATTGTAATTATAATAATAATAATAACAAATAATAATGGGAGTTATACAGGGCAGCATACTTGGTCCATTGTTGTTTATTGTTTATATCAACGATTTACCAGAAGAAATGGAGGCAAATACCCAGGAGGTAGACTTAATCACAACTATATACGCTGATGATGCATGTACTGTCACTAAGGCAAAAAACATCCAAACTTTAACACACAATTGTGAAACCATTATGAAAGAAGTAGAAAAATGGTACAACGACAATAAACTTAAACTCAACACAGGCAGAACAGAGTTCATCATATTTAACACCGATAGAAGCAGAAATGCCTTACCAAACGATATAACCCTAAATAACATTGTTATAGAAAAATCAGAACAAGTGAGATTTTGAGGTATTTGGCTTGACTCTTATATGAAGTGGAACCCACAAAAAGAAAATATGAACAGTAAACTCAACACCATTATCTATACCTTCAATTTGATGAAGCATCACATTCAAGAAGATACATTAAAGATCCTATACATTGCAAATTTCCAGTCCATCTTGACATATGGCATAGTTCACTGGGGAAATGGTGTATCTCAAAGCAAAATATTCAAAACTCAAAAGCGAGCTATACGAGTAATATATCGGATGAAATGTAGAGAGACCTGTAGAGTAGTTTTCAAGAGAAACAATCTACTGACACTGACAGGACTATATGTGTTGAAGTGTGTCATCTTTCACTCTAAATACTGATTTAGAAATTTTGAAGAATTATTTTGTTGAGTGGCGTTTATGTCCAAATTCTAATAAAACAGAAGTTTCTTGTTTTCATTTGAATAATCAACAGAAGTTTAAAACTTTGAATGTTACTTTCAATAATGCCGTTCTGAAACATAATTTCACTCCTAAATATCTCAAATATTGTACCGCCCCATATTCGTAGACAGGTTGCAGTGATAAAGTCTTGGGATAAATATCATTCCTTTCCGAATTTATTCCCAATCATGTCTTATATTCCGGATTCAAAAATTGCTAGATTGAAATCTCGTAAACCTTTATGGATCAACGATTTTCTTTACACCAATAAAAGTGACAAAGAAATTTGGCGTTCGGAATGGAATTCGTGTAATGTTTTTAACAAAGGTTTGATCAGCGATCCTTCTGAAAAAGTTCATGGTTTCAATCTTCCTAGGAAAATTTGGTGCATTTTGAATCGGCTTAGAACCGGTCATGGTCGCTGTAATAGTTTCCTCTTCAAATGGAATTCGGTCGAAAGTCCAAGGTGCGAGTGCGGAGAAGAAGAGGAAACAATAGAACATTTAGTAAATACTTGTCCAATATATAAATTTGACGATGGTTTCGAGGCAATTCATTCGGTGTCCGATTCTTTTTTGAGATGGATTGCGAACTTCAAATTAATTTAATGAGTACTAAATCATTTACTAGTTCATATTAGTTCTTTCGTCTCCTTTTTTGTTTTCAGGTATGTTTCCAAGATTTCAACCTGCATCGCATAGGAAGGAGGAAATTTTGTCAATGAAAAAGAAGCCCTTCAATAAAAAACAACAATTTCATTACACTAATACGGGGAGACAGAGTTTTTCCTGAGGTTTTTATCTGTGCTCTTGTATCATACGTAAAAATGTATGGTACCCCGTTGACATTTCCTCAGCTAATACTGTTATGACACAAATTGTTTGATATAAAAAAATGTAAATGCTCATCTCAAAAGAATATATATATATATATATATATATATATATATATATATATATATATATATATATATATATATATATATATATATATATATATATATATATATATATATATATAGTGGTCTAATCCACGCATCCGGGCCCATTACGTTATTCAGGCTACCTAACACCCACCCGATCCAAAATACTTAGACGTGTATATAGAGAAGAAATAAGCTTTTTGCAAATATAACTCATCAGGTACCTAGAGAGGGGAAAGAATTTTTTTCATCGAAAAAAGTTGCATAGTCAATATTCTTCTTCGAGCCAGAAGCTTTCCGCCATCATCTCATTCCCACATTATACAAATGAGCACTGTTCCACAACGTTCTCGGTCCCAGCGGTGTTGCCAGATCTTTGGGACTAATCACGTCGATAATATTATATAAATGGGTCCGACAAGGATGATGTAGTAGTATTTATCGTCTTTTTATATTATCTATGTTAGAAAATGCGAATGATTACTAGAAGTTTCTTCTGGTTTTTACGCGCCTGTTCTAGGGAACAGCGCGTTACCGTTCCGTCACAATGTCTGTTATGTTTTAATTTTGAGCAGAAAAAAGACTTAAACGATTAAGTTAGACTCCCTGAAAAAGAACCCGTAGTCAAATTTTATCCTCTTTGTCCATCGGTATGTGCTCTAACTTTCGAATGAAGTTAGCGACTCGAAATTCTCAGCTCAGGATTGGAGGGCAAATATATCAATTAAGTTCGTTAATGGGAAAAATCAGCTTAATTGTTTCAGAGTTATGCCTATTTGGAATTTTTATGTTAGTTCTTTCATACCTCAAGAAGTAGGTACTGATATACGATCAGTTTGAAACTTCGGAATTAGTTGAGATAACCAACGCGCAACTTCGTGCGACATTTTTGCGCGCATATTCTGGGGAACAAAATGCTGTGGTTTTATCCGAATGTCTGTAATTTTCAAGTTTTTTCCTGAAAATGGTTGCAAACGACTGTCTTGGAGTTACTGATATCGAGTCCAGTGTCAAAATTGATTTTGTCCGGCTGGCTGACGACACGATAACTGTCGAACAAAGCGAGTTAGCGACGAAACTTTCAGGTTGCGTCGCGCATCAGAGTTCTGCAGCTAAGTACATTAATGGGACAAATCGGTTGAATGGTTTCTGAGTTATTGTCATTTGAAATTTTTCAATTAAATTCCTGATATTTAAGAAACTGCTCAAACGGTTTAATTGAAACTTGACAGTTAGTTAAAGTCAGATAGGGTTTAGAGTCCAAATATGTTGGTTGAGTTCGTTGATGAGTGTAATCACCGAGATACTTTCGGAGTTAGGCCTCCTTGAATATTTGAGGTTAATTCCTCCATATCTCATGAAGTATTGACTCGATCAAATTGCAACTTCGTAGATAGTTTTGGACTACCAATGCGCAACCTAGAGCAAAATTTTGTGTTGATTCAGTTGTTCTAAAAATATTTTTATACGAAAATTTTCAAAATTTTTGTTGAAAAATTTTTTTTCTGAAAATTGACTAGATTTCGATAAAACTCAGCACGAACTTTTAAGTCAGTATTCAACGAAAATGTTTCAAATCTCAACTCGATCCGATTTTCAATTTCAGAGATATAAGAAAAAAAAATATGCCTAATTTCGATGGTCTTTGTAATTGTAACGTTATTTCCGCAATATCTCAAGGAGTACTGATGCGAAGAGATTCAAACTCCGTTATCATTTAAAGAATACCAACACGCAACTAAGTGCTCTGATTCAATAGTTAAAAAATGAAAAAAAGATATTTTAAAATTTTCCACATTCTGTTGAAACATTTCTTTTTCAGAAACTATCGAACGATTTCTATGAATTTTGGCATATACTTCGAGGTCAGTATTAAACAAAAATATTTGAAATTTTAATGTGACTATTTTTATCGGAGATATAAAAAAAAATTTCAACTTTCGGTGTTAATTGAAATGTCAGATTTCGGTGCTGATTGGAATGTCGAGGTTATTTCCTCAATATGGCAAGATATAAAGATGCCATCAGATTGAAACTGTGAAGTTAGTTGAAGAATGCTACCTGATACAAAAATGGATATATGGATATAGTCGTAAGATTTTTCTTGAAAATCATCATTCGAAAATTTTCGTCATTTTTGTTGAATTTTTTTTTCGCGGACTATTGATAATATTTTAATGAAATTTGGTACAGACCTTGAGGTCGATATTGACCAGCAATATTTATCATTTCAATTTTATTCGATATTCATTTACGAAAAAAAGTATGTTGAATTTTGTTGTTATTCGAATGTTGAGGTTATTTTCTCCATATCTCAAGAAGTACTGACGCGATCAGATTGACAATTCTTAACTAGATTGAAAATACTGCCGCTCAACATTACGAAAATGCCTTGAGGATCATAATTGTGCAAATTCTGTTGACAAAAATTGTTTTTCGGAAACAATTAATCAGACTACCATAAAATTTGGCACCAACTTTCAGGTCATTATTCAGCAAGAGTGCTTCAAATTTCATTTAGATAAGTTATTTGTTTTTGGAGAAGAAATATGTGGTTCTATGGAATTTTTGGGTAATTTCGTCAATAACTCAAGAACAACTAACGCGATTAGATTCAAACTCCGTAGAAAGTTTTAGAATACCAATGCGCAATTTCAGCGAAATTTTCCAGTGATCGTACAGGTAGAAAATTTTTCACGAACTATTCATCAGATTTCAGAGTGAGTTAGCGAAGACTTTGAGGTCACTATTCAGCAACATTCTTCAAAATGAGGTAACTCTTCAGCAACATTCTTCAAAATGTCAGTTTGATTGTATATTAATTTTCAGAACGATTTGAAAAAAGAATATTAAATTGTTTGGTTCCATCCTAAATATCATTGTTACTTTCGAAATATTTCAAGAAATGCTGATCTGATGATAATGAAACTTGGTAACTAGTTGTGAATTGCTGATCAGTAAATTTGTGCAAATTTTCGAGATGATCCTTAAATTAGACCAATAAAAAATCCTCAAATTAGAGCAATTAAAAAAGATTTCAATATTTTTTTTCAATTTTTTTTTAGATGGCGGCCTGGCAATTATATGGTCCTCACGAAATTCCGCATAAATTTTCAATCTGCCAAAAAAAAATAACAACTAAAATGTGATTCTTTCTTGACTTATCCTATACACGTTGTTGTGTCTTGAAGGATCAATAAAGTATTATTATTATTATTTTGATTGAAGTATTGGTTAATAATTCTTTATGATTTGTGGTTTCGAAAATATTGGAATAATCAAATTGGCATATTCTACCAATCCGCAAATTCGGCTTCCGTTATTAAACTCCATACCTACAATGCAAGTATCAAGTCCCCAATTAGATTCTTCCGGAAGATATTTTATTAATTATCTGTGGTTAGGGCGGTCGTAAAAACATTAAATCCCTTAAGAAACGACTTAGAGACTCGATATTCGTAGAGAAGGTTTTCTGTTACGAAGGTCGAATTAGTGGATTGTAAAATTCGCCTAATGAATCCGTAGATTAAGGTACCCATCCATTCAAAATTTCATATTTTCACTATTTTAAAAAATTTGTGCGTTTGGCGGGGTCAATAAGTGAACAGGATTACAGGTGCTTTGGCAACGAATTTGAACAAGCTCGTAAAAGCTCCCGACCTCACGTCAGTGTTTTTCTCATTCTTTTAGGTAATAATTTCAGCTGGGCACACTTAAGGGTCTTGAGACGTCGATGTACTACATATTTCGAATCATAATATATCTCCGCGAACATTTCCGATTCTGCTTTGTCGTCAAACCATCTGGACTAAGTATTTGTATTTGTTATTCCTTCTTTCTCAACAGGTAACTCTGAGGATTGAATTGTTGGTTGGAAGTTGACTTTGAAGTACTGACACTAAGACTGATGGAAAATTTCATCAGGAATGTATAACCAGAAAAATTATGCGAATCTGAAAATTTTAGATACAGGGTGATTCCGGAGGAGACCGTCAGATTTTGGGATAAGTTTACACTAGTCAAGACAGTCTCGGAACACTGTTTGGTTTATGGTTGGGGGTCTCTGTTGAGAATATACAGGGTGATTTGTCCGATTCGACCGATTTTACTTTTATTGATAACTTTGGTATGGCTTATTCGATTTCAATGAAATTTTCAGCGTAGTACAGTAGTATTGAACACATTCATTGGTTCCGAATTTTTTTTCAAAATAAGCGGTTGTTATTGTGTTAAATCCAGATTAATTGTGCAGGTTGAAAAAACATCCTGTACATAGCGTTTCCTAAACTACGCTTTCTGTTCACGATTCTACTATAATAAGCCATTATTTGAGAGTTTCTATTTTTTTTGGCACACTTCTAGTTTTTCGAGAAAATTTTTTCAAAAAATGATAATGTCGAAATTTCGTTTCAATCGATTCTACTTTTATTGAGAACTTTGGTATGGCTCATTCAATTTTAATGAAATTTGCAGTGTAGAACAATCTAAATGAGTTCATTCAATAATCGCAACAATCTCTCAAAATACAGTGTTGTAATTATGATAATTTCAGAATTTCAGATTAATTGTGCAGTTGGAGAAAAAACACCCTGTACATTGCTTTTCCAAAACTTTCTTATTCGTTGCAGATTCTACAATAATATGTCATCATCCAAAGGTTTTTAATTTCTTTGGCACACCTCCGGTTTTCCTAGAAAACATTTTTGTAGAAGTTCATTATCGAAATTTGGCTCACAAGCAGTGAGAGTATTCCCTGTTTTTATTTATAATAAATTTTCTTAGTTAATATTTTCATTCCTTCTGAACCTTCATTCCAAATTTTGTTGGAGAAAAATATATTTTTTCTTCACAAGTCACGTTTATCAGCTGAAAATTCCTCATTCATCAGTTTCATTAATTTGACTTCTAGATCATTTGGTGTTCTCCGTCGTTCAAATTCAACTGTCTCCCCGAAATATATTAGTGTTGATACACTATTAAATGGATGGATTTTTCATTACTTTATATTCAATGTTATTACTTTGGAATCATTCGTTCTGTTAATATTGGGGAAACAAAAACTCCAATTTGCTGTCAGTAAATTTTGCAAAAAAAAAATTTTTTTCGTTCAATTTGAGAAAAACTTCCGCCCATATCTTCAACTTCATACTCTACAGCAATGTACCAGATTTAATTTTGACACGGTCATGATTTCGGGAGATGTTGGGAAAAAATATGTAAAATTTCGTGTTTTTTTCTTGATATCGTTGTTTCCTCCGAAACAACTCAAAAAATACGAATTGTATCAGAATGAAACTTTGCAGCTAGTTTCAAAATGCTAATGGACAACTTTGTGCAGAACTTCGTAATGATCGTGTCATTGCAACTCGAAAAAAATTTTTTTTTTTCCAATTCAATATTCTGTAATCTTCTCATCACATTATCCTCATTAAATTCTGCATAAATCTTCGAGTTGTCATTTTTCGATGAAATTCTGTATATCAATTTGATCTAATCTGTATTTCTGGAAATATTGGGAAACCAAAATATTGAATAGATTTATCTGAGGAATCGTTATCGGATTTTGACCATTCACGAATGCGGCCTTTGTTATTAAGGTCCAAACCTACTACACAAATATCGAGTTTCTGAGTTGTTTCTTTCGAAAGTTGATTTTTTTTATTTACTGACAGTACGATCCCGACGAAATTTCGCAAAAGTTGCGCGTTGTTATACTCCAACTAACTGCCAAGTTTCAATCTAATCGTTTCAGTTGTTTCCGGATTATTAAACAAATATCCACAAAATTTCGAAGGGCTGTAACTCCGAAACCTTTTGGCCAATTGACCTTTTGTAATGCAACCTAACCTGATAGTGTCAGGTAGATAAGATTCTTCGTACGCCCGTAATCGAGAATACGGATGGCCGAACAATCGATTTCGACACTGGATTCGACCTAGTCGTTTGAGAACATTTTCGGCTCCAAATAAGGAAATTACGGACATTTGAACAAAACGATAGCGCGCTGATCCCCTAGAAGATGCGCGCAAGAATAACAACGCTCAACTGATCACGAAGTCTCGTGTAGATCTAAATACAAGAAAACTTCTGTTGAAAATATATTTTTCTCGGAAATTATCGATCGAATATCGAATGAATTCGGCAGGGACCTTAGAGTCAATATTCAACAAGAGTTTTTCGAATTTCGATTTGATCCCATATTTATTTTCGGATATTCATGGAAATCCATCTCAAAAGTTGTTTTTTTTTTGTGAATTAGAGGTTATATCTATAATATCTCGAGATGTACTGAGGCGATCAGATTGAAACTATTGAACTTGTTGACGAATAGCACCACGTTCCATAACACAAAATGTCATGTGGATTGTTATGGTGAAAAATTACTTCGTTCCTGATAATATTTTGAGAAATCGATATTTGGGGAGGTATTTTGATTTGATACGCCTGTAAAAAAAAACAATTAAGTTCAAATGCACTGTGTAAACATGCCATTTAAGAATCATTTGGATTGAATCTGAAAATTACTTTTGAGTTAGGAAATACGATCAGATTAAAGCTTCATACTTAGTTGAAGGATAAAACGCGCAACTCACTGCGAGATTTCGTGAGAATCCAATTGCTAGAAATCTAAAAATAAGTTTTATTATAGATAGGTCTTTACTTTTTGCTTTTTGAAAATTATTGAACTTACAATCCAAACTGTTCTCTCTGTCACCGTTTGTAAAAATGGAATTTTGACTTTTCTATCTTTCAACTGTCACCGTTTAAAATAATAGGATTAAATTAACTCAAAAAACGAATTAATCTTAACTTACATATTCTACTTGAATTGTCCGAAAGGAATGAGAGTTCGTGCTCTATGCACTAGGATAGAGTCTTTTGTTTTGATATTTTGCTGAGGAACAAGAAATCAGGAAAGAAAAATCCAAAGTACCTTTATGAATTATATTCAAATTTCCTCACTTACACAGCTCGAGGTGTTCATGAAAATAAAAACAAAAACATCAGTTTTATCACAAACTTACTTCAACCGATATTGCAATACAATTAAATTCATCAATTGAACGAGGGAATTCATACTATCATGTTTATAACATAACAACAGACAAATTTCTCAAATATATTTTCCGAATCAGTGTTTCTTCATTGAGGAGACATCAGTAAAACCTATCAATTTTAATAACTCATTGTATCTAACTAAAAATATAACGAAAGAAAATCGAAATACGATGGGTTAATCACATTAACATACATTTTCCGAAACGATTTCACCTTTTCCTTACTAGTAGAAAGCTTATTCCAATAGGTGTGCCTGAAGACCATACACCAACTCCGACAGTGACCTCTATTCCATGAATACACTATTTTCGCCGTGAACTCAAACGGCCCTCCTAACAAGCATAAGACCAAAAGTTATCTCAAACTCTTACCGCGACCTATTTCCACATGTCCTTGAAATGGACTCTACAATAACCGAATCCATCGGTTCAGTACCCTCCTCAGCACACAAAAAAGACACAAGCTATTCCCGCTTGTCCCTCGCTCAGCCCCTCTAATAACCGAATCTATCGGTTCCGTACTTTTCTCAGCACAACAAAAAACTCACGAGCTAACCTCGCAAATACACTGTCACCAAAAACTCTAGTCTACTAGTAAGGAATCGGATTTTTCAAATTTACTATTAACTATAATTGATCAACCCAGCCCTCGAATTTCCTAACATTATTTTGTCCCGAAGGACCGCCCGTTCTCGCGGTACGATCTACATTTTTTTTTTCTAGAGCTATTTCCGCCGATCTCCGATATGCAACTGCCTTTCGTACCGAAAAAGTGAGGCTTTCAACCCTCTCAAAAATTTCTCTTAGTCAGCTTTTCGAAAGAGAACTTTACTTCTCCCAGGTAGGTTAGTCAAAAATTTAACTCCACATTTTTCTTATCTCGGGCTTTAGTTGGAAAATATACTCTTATCGCTCGATACCGGTCTGCACGAAAATTGATACTCGACCTAAGAACAATATTCTCTTTCACGACGTCCGTCCGTATGAAAAAACGAAACTATATTCGAAGCTACTTCGTCTCATTACTTTGACTTCTTATCAACTCGTTCCAGACATCTCAATTCTAAAAATATTCCAGACGGATATAAAGCTCTTACATTGTTAAGATCGAAAACTTGAAAAATTTCTACCTCAGGTATTACAACAATAATCAGGTCGTTTATTCTTTCAGGAGCTATTACGTTTGCGATCGGTAGTAAGAATGGCTGTAAACATGATAACACCCAAAAGGAATGATTCAGAGACTCGATATTTATAGAGTAGGTTTGGGGCTTAATTTCAAAAGCCGAATTCGTGACTGTGTTGAATTTCCCCAATGTTTGGTAGATAGAAACATTCAAGATTTTATTTTTCCAGTAAGTATTTCCAGAAATAAATATAGAATCGGATTGGAATATATTCCTTGACTGAAAAATGATGGCTTGAAGATTCATGCAGAGTTTTGTGATTTATAACCCTATAGAATGAAGATCTCCAAATTAGTCCATGAGGAAGTAAAGCTGCGTTTGAAGGGACCAATCATCTGAATATGCAGTCCATTCTTTTTCCAACGAATTTGAACAAGTGCGTAAAAGCTCACGTCAGTGCTTCTCTAGAATTTTTAATTCTCGAACTCTAGTCATCTCGGCGAAATGAATGAAGTGGTCTGAGTCGGTGCCACAGCATAGTAGGCTCGTATGCGTTTTCTGAATCGTATTATACTGTATGTCAAGCAACTATACATTCAAATATTAAGATCTGATCGGATATTTCGAAATAAATATGTTTCACTACGACGACTGTCTACAACAGGTCTGTAAACGTCTTTCGTGAGTGCCGTATTAGGGCTTGTACACGTCTTTCGCGGATGACGTTCTGGGGTATGTATTGTGAAGGATGGAAATATACAGCTATGCAGCTGTCGAAAGGCTGCGTTGCCATATTTATGGGCTCTTGACGTTGGTGTTATAGTAAAATGATATACAAAAACTTGGTGCCGAAGGCAGCGCCCTCGCACTGGCCGATCCCTGAAACTTTCTGTATATTTTGAAGAGTATAACCGTAATTTCGAACCCGGCTGAAAATGCACCCCCTGCATCCCCCAACCTCCCTGAGTACCGTGGTATGGTCAGACGTTTTCAGACCCGAACCCGGGTCTGACAACGTCACTTTTGGCTTGAAAAGGCGGTGAGGTATAACGTTTTGGGTCTGTATGTGCGGTCAAACAAATCTATATATATATATATATATATATATATATATATATATATATATATATATATCTTTCTGAGAATGCACAGCGAATTATTTGAACAGTTTCTCAACCAAAACAACACCAGAAAAATAGACCCCTATATCCACCCATAGCAAAAAGTAACCCTAGCACAGAATAACACAAGATACATGTGCATTAAGATTTTCAATGCCTTGCCGAGAAAATTTCACTACATAAAAGATGTAAAAATCTTGAAAACAAAAATATTCCAATTTTTGGTGAATATGGAACCATTCTGTCTGCAGGAATTCTACCAAGGATGCAAAGATAATTCCAAGTAAAAATTATAAAATTTGACTTGTTTCTCATTATTGTATTACAATAATTAAAATTAAATTAAATAAATTTCTATTTCTATTCTATTTCTATTTCAACTTCAACATTTCCCAATATTTTTTTTTTCTGCGACCGGTTCTTGTAGAAGTCCTATGACTAGGAATACTTTGCCAAAAGCCCCAGTGCTTCGAAAAGATGAATAAAAATACTTAATCATGAAGATCCGTTACGAACCAATTAAAAAATGAGTACAGATTCAAGTTTTGTAATACAACAGAGTCAAAACACTAAATTTAAATCTTCGAAAAATTGTATGAATATATCCGAGAAAACAGAAGCGACATCATTAATGAAGAGAAGGAAAAATATAGGTCCCAAGTAACTGCTCTGTGGCACTCTGGAAGAAGCGCAGAAAAAAAAAAAAAAGGAGTGATTGAACCGAACAGATTACAGACGGACAAGCAAAACACCTTCTCTATCCCCTTGGGAACACTACCTCATGTACCCATGATTAGGAGCTTACTCAACAAGACGTTATGATTAACTCTATCAAAGGCCTCCCAAAATCTGTGTGAATACAATGAACACCACCACCACCAGCACCATCTATGGCAGATGTGTCATTATCAACGGATAATAACAAGTTGAAAGCAGGAGATTTAGACTTCACAAAACTATGCTGTTCAGTAATAACTGTGGCAGAACACTTCCAAGTTAGACAGGAGCAGACTAATTCATCAAAAATTTGAGGTAGAAAAATTGAGTAAACATATGTCTGTTGAAGAAGGGAACGTGGTTTCCGAAACGTGCGTTAGACGCAGCAAGTGTAAATGGATTAGAGAGTAGTTACACACTGTTTTGGTATAACAGAAGATACAAAAATCCCCCTGTAAGTCGATACAACCTGACTGCTTCCAGAATTGAAATTGGTGAAAGAATGTGACAGTCCTTCCAGATGGAGGGGAATAATCTAGTAGTTGAAGAATTATTGAATAGATCGCATAAAGTCTCCGATGAACAAAAAATACACTGCCCAGATAAAAATGGTGAGGGTATTGTGAGGACCACAGGAATGAACCCTCCAGCTCCGATATGCCAGCAAACACATCGGAAAGAGAAAATGACAGTTCATTGAAATCAACATATTTCTGAAGTGTTTAGGATTAGACTTGATTCTAGATTCGATGAATAAACAAAACAGATTTTCATACTGATAACGTAGATCACAAAACAAATCGCAATCTTCGGCTTGCTTTTTCGCATTGATTAACCTTATCAACTTTAATCAAACTAATGATGTGATGTAAATTTTAATTTTGTATCATGGTAAATGTTAATTTGAGTTTGTATTTTGACTGTATGATTTTTTTCATTGTAATTTGTGAATACTGTTTATGGGTTGAAACACCCGTTTGTTATTCCTATCTTCCATAAAATAAAAAAAAATGAAAACTAATTGGTGAATGCACCAAGTCATCGCACTCTTGCTGGGTCAAACATCTCAACTCCTCGGTATATTATAGAATGAGAAAATGCTACAGCACTATTCATATCAAAGTCTCTACTGAAACTCTAATCAACAGAGTGAGAATTATTATTAAGGCAAACATAATCATTCTTGAAATCATAATTTCAGAGTCAGGATATGGTATGATTTTTGTATAACCGTAATGATATATAGAGTTTTTGAGAAGAGGATCACATTCATAGTCCAACAAAACTTCAGCATCCGACGAAAATATCGAGTCAGGTCACCGCGGCTGTTAGGTAGTTTGTTGATCTGAGATAGTTCTATATAGTCACAACACTGAACGAGGGACTCACCTCTCTTTCCACACAATAAAATGATTTATTACACCAACTGCAACAGATGAACAAGTGTTGAACGATATCAGTGTTATTCAATACAAGGCAGGGACTCAAAAAGTCCTTCACCAAAATGAGGACACCCCCTCATTTTGATTTCGAGCTTGTAGAAATACAACTGTCTCTACTGATTACTTGGTAGCCGGGATCAACGATTTCAACATAAAAAAGAATCGTTATGGGACGACAATCATATCGTTATCCGAAGACGAAGCTGCAATCCTGAAATCAAACAGTCGAGTATGCAATCCGCCAACGTTGTGAAAATGGATATTGAAATGCGGTGCTGGGAATTTTTCAGTTTCTTCCGTGAGACTATCTTAATAACTCCATCAACATATCTACTTTGAGCCTATCAAGGTAGAACCTCAGATTGTCCAGATGATTTCGCAGGAGGTCCGTGTAGTCGCCATCCACTCTTATGTTTCGAAACTGTACAGACTTGTAGGGAGCAGACTTTTTCCTAAGCATATGCAAACTGAAGCTTCTGTCATGATCACGTTAAGAGATCGAGACTTCCGGTCGCCCTTCCTCCCCAGACGGTATAAGTAAACAAGTAAATATTCTCCATCACTAGTATTTTCCACCAAATGAAGTTCTTTCAGAATGGCTGCGTAGAATGAAGAGAAATGCCACTTCGCATTCCTGACTCAACATCTGTTTCGTTTCTTCAAGACGCAGAAGGGTTCGAGCCATCTTCGACAAGGCGCCACTACCAGCGACACCTCACCCTCGCAAGAAGCAACCTTTCCAAGACGTACTGAATCCAGGACCCATTGTAAGCACCCATAGAGATGTAGGACCAGAAGAATTGTTAGCCTGTATCTTTCTACAAAATGAATTATTGTCTTTCAAATTCAGTTATTTTGTTACTGTTGAGAGAATAATGAACCAGGCTAATCCCTTTTCTTCATTTCTTGTTTGATTTCACAGTAAAGTGCAACCTACTAATTTGTAGTTGAAACTCAGTAGTTTCACAGGTTATGGAAACTATAAAGAACTAAAATATTAAATTTTCTTGATGTATAGTCGGTGGTGCCCAAATTTCATATTCTTCAGCAATCCACTGCCACCAATTCTTTTACAACCAATATTAGACTTAATGACCTTGGTAAGAGCAATGTCAAATTCAACTATGTTGTCGTGTTACGATTTAATGATTTTATTTAACTTTATAGATATTTGTTGTGCTTTAACTAAGTAACTCTTTTCGTCTGTCTATGTAGCCTTGATAATGTCCAAATATATGGACGAAACTTCGGCCTAATGCAACTTGGTCGTTTCATTTCAACCCGATCTATTCCTGTGAACAATTCAGTATGTCGACTATGGATTTCACACTACTTAACCAGGGACAAATGAGGTATTTTTGATTAAACACTGCTGTTGTTAAATGCCCTTGTAGCATCAATTGATGTTCTGATGGACTGTTCAGTAGAAATTTGTGATTTCGAAGGATTTGCAAGAACATTCACTTTGAAACTCAGTACATTAGAATTTGCTTCTCCTATATTATCCGTGATACTTCGTTTCTCTTGAAAGCTTGGGATGAGAGCTAACTCATCAGCATCTGGGGTAACAAAAATTTTTGGATCACTAGATCTTTCATGATATTCATAATCTAAATTACTATTGAAAGAATTGATCATTAATAATCATCAATTAATCATTAATCAGCTGGGCCCAGAGATGGCCTTTCTCTTGAAGGTCTACATAAAATTCTTCCAGACACATAATCAGCAGCACGATACAACTCTGCTTTCTGGAGAAGATGGAGTAAATGATCTACAGATGGTAATACTCTTATTGAACATCCCCATTCGTCCAGAAGAATTTCGGTTTCAGTTTTTTTGAATTTCTCAGTTGATGCTTCTACCAGCCTTGAAGAAATTCAAATTTGAACCAATAATCAAATACAGTTTAATTAATTTTTACCTCATATGATCTGCATTATATTTTGTTGAGTTATCAGGATTAATAAAGCATTGGAAATTCACATTTTCAAGTTTATTTGAAATGACAGCCATCAATTTATTCCATTGTTCAGAAAATTCCAATATTGAAGATAACTGAGTTGTATGAATAGGTGGTAATATGTGGTCCATAGTCATTTTAATGTTCTAAGCAATCTCGAAATCAAGAAACTATTATAATTAAATCAATTTGGTTCGACTCGTAGACGAGATATCTGGTTTGATTATTTATAAATACATTCAAAATTAAACTTTAGAACTTTCAGAACTAAGAACTTTCTCTGAAATCCACCAACTCTTCTTCTTCTTCTCTAGCGGGACAAAATAGTTCATTTGACATTAGACGGTTGTTCGGAAGAACTAGAAGAATTTTTCAAAGGATACCTTTCTCTATGTTCTTATGCATCATGTTTCCTTTTTCTAGAATTCGAATCAATCTGAATCTAGTGTTGTTAGCGTTCAGTGTGATTTTGTTTTCGTGGTTTACCTTATGTATTCGCATACATCCTACATTAATCAGGAGATATTTCAATTTTTAGTTAGTTTAAGCAGTTTGAATCAAGTTTTATTTTTTTATCCGTTTTTTAAAATAGCTATTTGTTTTGTTTTTCGTATTCGTGTGTCCATATTTTGGAGTCAGCTTCTTCAGAGTAGGTTTTATGTAGAATTTCTTTTAAACTATGATGACAGGCAATGTTTTCTAATCAGCATAGTATTCATTAGTTATGCTCCTTCCATTACCGCATACCTCTTGCCATTCTATCCGGGCAAGAATTCTTTTTCATCGAAAATAAAAGGAGGGGGGACCGTTATAAGGAACTCCTCGCACTCCTTGGTGGGGGACCGTCTAGCGAAACTCGCGAAATCCTTCGCGAGATGAGCGAAGCGGTCGCCGCGCTCCCCATCCCCCGGGAAGGCCCTCTCCAGCAATCCAGTCTGGTTGAAAAGAATGAAGTCGGTCCGGAAGTGAACAGTGATGGGCCTATGAACTCGCTCGCCTCGGAGTTTGTACCGCAGGGAAGGCACACTATTGCGACCTTTCTGCGCGAATACTGGTTTGGCCAAGATGGTTGGTCGGCTGAAGATAAGATCATCTTCGAGTTAACTCAACTCACCAAAATCAGTAGACATCGCAGTAGAGCGAGAGAGCAGTTAGAGATCTATCCGGATTATCTTTTTCCGCAGATATCCAACAAGGTAGATAACAAAAGCCATAAGAACAGGCGGGAAGAACGTCGACCAAATGATTTCACAAACAGAAATCAAAAGCGCGCCTATCTATACAGGCAATGCCAACGCCTGTATAAACAAGATCGAACCGCTCTGGCCCGTGGCATCATAGATGACTCACCATTGGGTTCGAGTCATACGTTCCCCGACATGCAGGCCGCAGAGTCGAAATTTCGACAAATACTCGGTCACCCCTCTTGTGGCGATAGGGAATCAATCAGAGACATAAAGGAGCCTCAGGACTTGGCGACCCCGATCTCTGAACAAGAGTTTTTGTGGTCGATTAACACTTCCAAGTCGCCTTCCGCTGGGTTGGACGGTCTTCGGACCAAAGATCTTAAGAAGGTGCCCCTGAAAAAGCTTGTCCTGTTCTATAACACCATGTGCCTCCTTGGAGTCACCCCGACTCATCTCAAGAGGAACCGTACCATCTTGATCCCTAAGAAGGGTGACCTAGAGAATATTAACAACTGGCGCCCGATAACCATCGCTTCGGTGGTGATTCGGACGCTCAATCGGATAATCGGGAAACGCATCGGTTCCGTACCGATCCACGGTAACCAGAGAGGGTTTAGGCAGGTCGATGGAGTTCTCCTGAATAACCTCACTCTACAGCGGTCTTAAACCGTACAACATCTTAAGTTGTCGACATTCAAAAAGCCTTCGACACTGTCTCCCAACGCTCCATTGTACGAGCAATGAGACGAGTCAGGATAGATGAGGTGACCATTAGGTACGTGGAACATTATTTTGAAGATTCCTGTACCTTAGTTTAACTGGGCAACTTGTTATCTGGAGAGATTCCAATTAAGAGGGGTGTGAAGCAGGGTGATCCCTTGTCGTCCCCCCTCTTCAATCTTCAATCTAGTAATCGACGAGCTTACATGTGAGCTCGAAGAGACAAGAAGAGCTCTCCCAGTTCAAGTCTTGAGAAGATCGATGTCTTAGGTTTTGCCGACGACTTGATCTTTCTCTCCGATTCCCCCAAAGGTGCCACTATACAGCTCAAAAAGACTGTCGACTTCTTTTCCAAGCGGGGGTGGCTCTGAACCAGCAGAAATGCTCCGCGATTACCGTAAGGGTAAATCGCGGTAACAAGCATATCTATAATATCACGCGACCCCTATTCTACATAGGTGGTTCGCCAGTAAGGCAACTCGAGCCCAATGAGATGTTTGGCAACCTGGGGGAGAAGTACAATGCCATGGGACAGACCAAACCGACTCTTGATGAGCTTGATGTACAGCTTCGTCGAATTGGATCTGCTGCACTCAAGCATCAGCAGAAATTGGATATCTTGAAGGTCTACTTGTTGCCCAGATACTTAGATCTGCTTCAGTCTCCTGTCATGACTATGAAGACCCTGAAGTTTATCGACAGGGTCGTAAGGGTTGCAGTTCGACGGTATCTACACCTTAATCGTACCTGCGCGGAAGCCTACATACATGCTCCCATACGCGAGGGCGGTCTGGAAGTAGTTTGCTGCAGCGAACATATTCCGGCAACCCTCCGCAGGAAATTGCAAAATCTGATCACTTATGCCGACACAATAACTGCGGCAACCCTCTCCTTGCCATACTGTTAAAGGTTTTGGGTCCAATTAACAACCTGGACTAGGTATAGTGGTGGGAGCACTAGTGTGTTTGCCAGGGCGATGGGTGAAAGGCTCGAGAGCGGCTACTCTGGAAACGGCTTGAGGCAGGGCAATCGATACCCGCAGAGTGGGGATTGGATCCATAACCCTCCACCCTTCTGGTCTGGCAGCGACTTTGACAAAGCCGTCCAGCTTCGCGGTAATCTTTTGCCAACAAAGGGCATCCCGTCGAACCCTGTGCAGGAACGCCTGTGTAGAATGGGATGCCAACGAACTGAGTCACTCTGCCACGTGTTGCAGAAGAGTCCTGCTGCACATTGGCAGAGTTTTCGTCGACACGACCATCTTGTCGACACTGTTCGTAAGATTGCCGAGAGGAAAGGGTGGCTGGTGGAGGTGGAACCAAGAATTCGCTGCTCTGACGGCGCTCTGAAAATTCCGGACCTTATACTCAGACAGGGATCCAGAGTCGTCATAGTAGACGCGGCGGTGTCCTGGAAGGGGCCAAACCCCATATCTGTCGCTTCGCTGCCCTTTATAGCGAGCCACGCTTTATTCATGCCATCAACAACAGGCATACAGGTGCCATCATCGTAGTAGAGCCTCTAGTCATTGGAGCTAGAGGCATCTGGTGTGGTGAAAATTCTGTCCTATCTAACATCTTGTATTTCACCCGCCAGGAAAAAAGATCTTTAATTACAAAAACCATTATGGGCAGCATAATGGTTCACAAACACTTTATGAGACAGTCGTAAAATGAGCCTCACAGACCTAGAACCGAAGCGTCCATAACAGGGGACCACCACCAGAGCACACTAAGACCTGTGCTGTACATATTTTTATTTTCACAATTTTAAATTGTCATTATTCTATATGTATTTTTGTGGCGTGTTGGGTGCTTTTGAAAGTCTTATCCAAACAAAAAGTTTACGTCAAAATTTAAATTTCATCTTTACAAGTTTTTAACCTGTACCTATAATTTATCCATTTTATCTACACAAATTTTAAAATAGCCAATTTGATTTATTATTTTATTTTTACTCTATACCGCTCAACGTCTTCTTTCTCTTTGTGGTGTGTTGTCTGAGGCATGTCCGCGGGACATCTTCTGCGATGGGCACTTACGCCTGGCGGTTGCGCGGCTCCTCTCGATTTAGTAGAGGACGTGGGAAGATCTCCATGAAATGTGCACGCTCTCTGTAGCGGGCTCAACGCATCGTCGGGACTTCGAGGTTACGAAGCGACCGAACTGCAAGCTAGAATGCGATATCGCGAGTCGGCTTCTTGCTTTCGAGAATTTCGTTTTATTTATTTGTGGTTTCGTTAGAATTTGGGTTACTCCAAAGCAAAGTCGCTAGAGGTGGTCATAGTGCATGTAGAATAAATCCGCATAGTGCTCACAATTTTTTTATTACCGACTCACAGTTTGAAGTTTATTTGGAATGACAGCCATTCATTTCTCCCTGAGGTATATGACTCTGTGGTAATTTTCTTATTTCGAAGGAGAAGTCCATAATTATTTTAATGTTCTAAGGAATCTCGAAAACTCGAAAATATCATAATTAAGTCAATCTGGTTTTATTTATAGACGAGATATTTAGTTTTATTATTTATATTTACATTTCAAAATTCAAGGTTGGAACTTTCACTAAAATCCATCAAACTCTTTCTCTTGCCTAGCGGGATATACTCATAGTGGAATAAACGAATTTGTTGGACATAAGACGGCCGTTCGGAAGGAGTAGTTTTTGAAAGGTAACCTTTCTCAATGTTCTAATGCATACTGTTTCCTATTAATTTTAACGAACTTCCTCTTTTCCAGAGTTCCAATCAATCTGAATCTAGTGTTGATGGCGTTCGGTGTGATTTCGTTTTCGTGGTTTACCTCTTATATTCGCATACATCTCACATTATTTTGAAGATATTTTCGTTGAAGTTATTTTTATTCAGAATAAGGAACTAATATTTATTCATAAATTGATTGACACTATTTTTTTTTTCTTGACAGCTCTAATGTATACTGATCTTATTAAAAGAACAATAATCATAGAACCAAAATAAACTAATGCTGCTGAGAATATCTCCAGCTTCAACACCTTCCCTCATTGGAATATTTTGGTTAATCCCATTTTGTTCCTTAGCATTTGAAGTCGAGGTTTGAACAAAGGTTTTGTCATTAAGTCTGCTAATTGGTCCTCTGTTGAAACTTTTTCTACTTTCATTTCCCCATCTAAAACTAGTTCACGCACAAAGAAATGCCTTATATGTATATGTTTAGTGCGTCTGTGAAATTCTGGGTTTTGACTCAGCTTAATAGCAGCTTCATTGTCTACCATCAATGTTGGAACTGACTGAAAACTGAGTATTTCTTTGAACAATCGCTTTAGCCATTCTATTTCCCGTGCAGCTTCACTAGCAGCCTCTATTTCAGCCTCTGTTGTGGAAATTGCAACAGATGTTTGACGCTGACTGAGCCAAGATATAGCTCCACCAGCATACATGCATAAAACGCCAGAAGTTGAGCGTCCTGTTTCACAATCTCCTCCGTGGTCTGCATCACTGTAGGCCACTAACTCATCTCTTTCCTTCGACTTGTAGCTAAGTCCAAGATCCATTGTGCCCTTCAGATAACGAAATATCCTTTTAACCTTAACACAATCTGCGTTCGTTGGATTTTCTAGCTTTCTTGAGGCGACACTGACTGCATAAGCTATGTCTGGCCTCGTACTTGTCATTAGGTAAAGTAAAGCACCAACTGCCTCTCGATAAGGAAAAGTTTTGTTCAATTCTACATCTTCCTTCCCTAATTGAGAAACTTCTTTCACAATTGGAGTTGTTACTGGTTTGCAGTTTGACATGCCATATCTTTCAAGAATTTTCTTTGTATAAGAAGATTGATTCACTTGAATGGTACCGTTCTCTTCTTTCTGAATCTGGAGCCCAAGAAAATAGGATGCCGGTTTTATTGTTATCTTGAATTCTTCTTCTAAACTATTCAAAAACTCATTTTTCATGGTATCATTGCTGCAAGCTAGTAATCCATCGTCAACATAGAGAGCTAACAATAACATGTCAGTTCTTTGTTTTTTGATAAATAAACATGGGTCGGCATCAGATCGTCTAAATCCTCGTTTTTCAAGAAAATCCCTGAAACGTTTATTCCAACATCTTGGAGCTTGTTTTAATCCATACAAACTCCGTTGGAGTTTACAAACCATGCCGCTTGTATCTATGAAACCTTCAGGTTGTTTCATGTACACTTCTTCGTCTAAATTACCATAGAGAAAAGCAGTACATACGTCAAACTGTGTAAGAGACATATTTTTACTCGCAGCTATGCTTAATAGTGACCTTATTGTTCCTCCTTTTGCCACTGGACTATACGTTTGGTCATAATCAACCCCCTTCTTCTGAGAGTATTCTTTTATAACCAGTCTAGCTTTGTACTTTTCAACAGAGCCATCAGGATTCGTTTTTAGCTTGAATACCCATTTGCAAGGAATCGCCTTTTTTCCAGGTGGTAATCCTTTCAAAATCCAAGTATTATTTTCCTTCAAAGATTGTAACTCCTGCTTCATTGCTGTAATCCAGTGTTCTTTTTCATTACAAGTTATGGCATCCATGTAATTTAAAGGTTCATTTGATTCACATACTTCTGCAGCAACTGTCATAACATAATCATCAAAACGTGATGGTTTTCTAATGGTCATTCTGTCCCTTAACGCCTGTCTGATTTCTTCAGTACTCTGCTCACTTTCTTCAACTATTTCTGTAGGTAACTCTCTTCGTTCCAGATTTTGATTATCTTCTTCAATTGACTCTTGATCATGTTCATTGTCAGAATTTGATGATTCAAGGAAGTTTTCCCCTTTGTCAACAACTCTCAAGTAATCAAAATTATTTTGAAGTCCATCATTTTGTCTTTCAGTCTGTTGACTATTTGTTATTGGCAAAATTTCACATTCATCAAAAATGACATCCCTTGATCTTACTAGTCTCTTTTGATCTATAGACCATATTCGATAACCGTCGTCATTTTCATAACCCATAAGAATACCTTTAGTAGCTTTCTTTTCCATTTTCTTCCGATGCATCTTAGGAATATGAGCATAGCAACTACTACCTATGATTTTCAAATGACTCAATTTTGGTTTCTTATTGAACCATATTTCATAAGGAGATAATCCTTCAACACCTGATTTACTGGTGCGATTCAGAATGTATGTCGCTGTGTTGACTAATTCTGCCCAAAAACTCTGATCAAATATTCCTTCTCTAGCATGCATTAAGGCTCTTGCTGTTTCAACAACAGTTCGGTTTTCTCTTTCTGCACACCCGTTCTGTTGTGGTGTATATGGCATGATTAGTCTTTGTCGTATGCCATAATGGTTTAGCGTTTTTCTGACTCTATTATTGTCGAACTCACCACCATTATCTGATAAAACTTCTTTCACACCATAACCTGCAGCTTTAATTTCTTTTAGGACAATGTTCAAATTATCTATCACTTCTGATTTGTGTTTCATGAAATATATAAAATGATATCTGCTATAATCATCCTTGAATAAGACATAATATCGATAGCCGGATTTGGATGGGTCAAATGGACCACATACATCTGTATGTAAGAGTTCACCAGGTGCTTTGGCTCGACATCTTGTACCAAATTTGAGTACATGAGCTTTCCCATAGATACAACCTTCACACATTTCACTATCGAGATTGACATCTAATCCCAGTTCTCTTTTCAATATTGTTTTTACATATCTCTTATTTTGATGTCCAAATCTTTCATGATATAACTGCAAAACATTATCATTATGAACTGAATTAATTTCTTTCGAATTTTCTGGCTTTAAGGATTTCATTTTAAGTTTATACAATCCTCCTGAACAATTTCTGGATCCAACAAGTATAACTTCTCCTGATAACTTGAAATAACACTTTTCTGTTGTTGAAACAAATTCACTGTCTGGATTTTTATCTTGTGCTGACAATGTTGAGAACAAGTTTTTCTTGATACTAGGAACATACCATACTTCAGTCAGAGGAAAAACTTGAATTCTACCATTCACGTTTGTTTTTACTCTAATTGTACCTTTTCCTAATGCCGGTACTGACTCTCCGTTTGCTGTAGTTATTTGGTGATGATTGTCAAATGGTACATAGCTCTCAAACACATTATTTTGGTTGGTAATGTGATTAGTTGCACCATTGTCGACGTACTAATTTTCTTCATCTTGTTCACACAACAATACAACATTGGAAACGGCTAGTAATGAAACATTGTTCTTCGTATCACTTGCTCTATTAGTTTTGTCAGGTTTTGGTGGCTTACCATCTGCCTTCCATTTCAGACACTGTCTTATTTTATGTCCTCGTGATTTACAGTATTTACAAAATAGATTGCTTCTTTTGTTTACTGTATACAAAACTTCCTGTTTAGTCCCAATTTTGCTTGATAATGCTTTTTCATAAGCAACCAATTGATTTGTCAAGTTATCTATTGATCTTTCTTTGTTTGATATGAGCATCCAACTTGACTTGAACGAGAAGTAATCAGAAGGTAGAGTTTCTAGTATTTCACAGATAAGTAAAATTTCAGGTAAATCACATTTACACTCATTTCCAGCAGTCATTTTGTCCTTCAAAATATCTTTCTGAAGTTTGTCCCAAAGATTCTTCAGTTTTGATGTATGTGTGGCTATATCATCATCTGCTTGTTTTACATAGCTGAAGAATTGCATGCATAGGTCATAGGTCTTGTCCTCGACATTGCCATCATAAAGCCTGTGCAATTCTAGCCAAACTTCTCTAGCGGATGTGAAACGCATTACTTTTTCTAAAGTTTCTTGTGTCATATTTAGAGTCAGAATTAGTAAAGCATTATTATCGGCTTGATTGAAATCTGATAAGTCTTTCTCGTACCTGGTTTTATCAACAGTTGTAGCATCTTCTGGTAAGGATTTAGGGGCTTTTAAATTTCCTTCGATAACCCCTAGACCGCCTTTAATTCCTCTTAACAAAATGCACAATTTATATTTCCAGGTTGACCAGTTTGACTTCCCCTCTAGCAAACCAATTTGTATTTTGCTTGTATCCATCTTCTGATTTTAACTCTCTTTCAATTTGTAAATATCTTCTCGTTTATTCTGTTTCTTCAACCTGAACCACGCTCTGCTACCACGTTGAAGTTATTTTTATTCAGAATAAGGAACTAATATTTATTCATAAATTGATTGACACTATTTTTTTTTTCTTGACATCTCTAATATATACTGATCTTATTAAAAGAACAATAATCATAGAACCAAAAAAAACTAATGCTGCTGAGAATATCTCCAGCTTCAACAATTTTGAGTTTTATTTTGTTCAAGCAGTTTCAATCAATTCTTATTTTCCTATCCGTTTTTTAAAATAGTCA
Organism: Myrrha octodecimguttata; assembly: GCA_958510865.1. Lineage (NCBI taxonomy): Eukaryota > Metazoa > Arthropoda > Insecta > Coleoptera > Coccinellidae > Myrrha > Myrrha octodecimguttata. The sequence goes on along the minus strand of OY294056.1, from coordinate 5,838,198 downwards.
TTTGTTTTGCCTTTGATGTTTGTGTGTCCATATTTTGGAGCCAGATTCTTCATAGTAGGTTTTATGTGAAAGTTCATTCAAACGATTATGACAGGCAATGGATCCTAATCAGCACAGTGTTCCTTAGTTATGCTTGCGACCGAAAGTTGAGTAGTTGAAACGTTGCATGAATTCTTAGGGTAAGACCAAAGTGTGATCCAAGAATTTCCTTCTAACTATTTGTTGTTTTGTGATAATTTAGGTTACTTCGAAGCGAAGTCGCTAGAGGTGGGCATAGTGCAGGTAGAATAAATCCGCACAGTCTTGACGTAGGATATCTCAATTTGCTGAACTCTGAGTGCTCACAGTTTTTTCATTACCGACTCACATTTTCAAGTTTATATAGAATGACAGCTATTCATTTCTTCCACTGTTCAGATGATTCCAATATTGAAGATAACGGAGTTATATGACTCAGAGTGGGATAAACGGATCTATTTGATATTAGACATTAGTCCTTTATCTATATTCTAATGAGTCCCGTTTCCTGTTAATTTTAACGAACTTTTTCGAATTTTTAGGACCTGAATCAATATGAATCTAGTGTTGTTGGTTTTCGGTATGGTTTCCCTTATTTCGTTGTCATCGATTAGTGAAGGAGAATATTTGCATACAGTTTATATTATTTTGGAGATATTTTCAGTTTTATTTAGTTCGAGCAGTTTGAATTAAGTTTTATTTTCTTATCCATTTTTTAAAATAGTTATTTGTTTTGCTTTGTGTGTCCATAAATTGGGGCAAGCTTCTTCTGAGTGAGTTTCATATGGAATTTCTTTTAAACTATCCATGTTTCCTAATCAGCATAGTGTTAATTAGCTATACTTGCGACCGAAAGTTAGTAGTTCAAACGTTGCATTAATTATTAGGCTAAGATAATAGTGTTGGTACATAGGATCCTCTAATTAAATTTCGTTTTACCTTTCACAACTGTATCAGATGTAAGTAATTGTTTCAGTTTTTTTTTCGTAAATATTGAATTCTCCGATTTTCTAAGTTTGAAACTTGCTTGTAACACGAGGTTTTCAGCATCCTGAGAAAGGTCCCAACGTAGGAATGAAATATAGGTGTACATGATAAATAGTTGTTTGATTCAACAAATAGATCTTTCTGCCGAGATCCCAAAAAACTTCAGTACCTTGGACACTTCATTGAATGAAGTTTTACTATGGACACCCGATATTTACTATTCGTTTATTAAGAAATCAAAGAATTGATGTAAATAACATCAATGCTATTTTTCAATGTTTCGAGCATTTGAAGAATGAGAAATGAGATCATTTGAGTCAAAAAATTGTACAGGAGTGTATAAGAGAGGCATATCGCCTACACAAGTAAATTCAGACAACAATTTCGTTACAAAAAGAAGTGTTGATGCAGTTGAGAAAATTGCTTTGAGAATTATTACCGCACAAATATGTTGTTGGCAATCCCTAAACAATTAGCCCATTCCTTAGCAATTTCTGCTGTCATCAGCATTTGCCTGATGAAGCACCGTACCGCTAATTAGTTCAGTTCGTACCTTAAGACAATCAACATCGCCATCATTGTGATGATGAATAAAAATTAGGTGTTTTCTCCTTGAATCATAATCATTTCAAGTGATACAATCGTGTGCTAGTAATAAAAAATAAGTGAATTAAAAAGTTTTCGAATAAAGTGCACCTTATTATTCCAATCAACACCTGGAAAGCACATTCGTTGAATCAATCCTCATCAACTTTATCTAAAGGGTTTTTCAACAAGAACTTTGTTTTTCAATGTGGTAACATCGGCACTACATGACAGTTTTGACATTTAGTTTTTTGACGTATTCGCAGTATATGCTTTGGCAATTGTTACAATGAATTCAATTTCGCTCGAAAATCGCATTAAAATAATTCAAATCCACTATGAAAATGGTCGTTCTGTTAAAGTTACATTTCGTAAAATTCGTAATATTTTCGGACAGCATAAACGTCCTAAAGCAATTATTGAGAAGCCTTTGCATGCTCAACGTGTCACTGTGTGGTGTGCTATGTGGTCTGGAGGTGTGATTGGGCCGTTTTTTTTCGAAGATGAGGCTGGAATGCGGTAACAGTCAATGGATCACGCTATCGCGAGATGTTAACAACTGAATTTTGGCCTATTATTGATGACATGGATGACACTGAAATGTGGTTTCAACAAGACGGTGCCACATGTCACACAGCCAATGAAACGATCAATTTATTGCAAACCAAATTTCCCGATCGCATAATTTCGCGAAATTCAGCTGTTAAGTGGCCGGCCAGATCGTGTGATTTAACACCACTGGATTATTTTTTGTGGGGCTATGTTGAAGACAGAGTTTATACGGAGCCAATCGAATCGATTGCAGCCTTAAAACTCAAAATCCGTGATGTCATTAACGAAATAGAACCTCCATCTTGCCAAAAAGTGATTAAAAATTTTGATGAAAGAATCAACGTCTGTCAGCGTGGTCGTGGTGGACATTTGTCAGATATCATTTTTCATTCATAATTGCCGAACTTTTCTCTTTTTAATACAATAAAAATTTTATTCATTTTCCACTAAATTCTTTGTTTTATTTTGTTTTAAAAAACAAAGTTCTTGTTGAAAAACCCTTTACTACCTCTATATTCATCCTCCTTCATCTCATACAACTTTCTCATGACTTTCCTCCATAAAGCTGCCCTGGTGACAGCAATACTGCTCTTCTTCATGTGGTGCTTTTTCCAAGAGGAATACTACAATGTACAGTTCCACATATATCTTCAATTCTTCAAATATTTCCTTTCGAAGCATACGTTCAGAGTTCTTAACAGGAATTCGTTAAAATTCAATGAGATTGCATAATTCTTACAAACAGGTAGCATCATGTCTAAGAATTCCTATAAGAAATTATAAAAAGGAATTTTTCCAATTTAGACATATGAATTGACACATTTGAGAACTGATTGACGTTATGAAACATCTTAATCAATTTCAAGCGATGGACCAAAATCTCCGGTTATAGTTACGGTTATTCACATTGACAGATAATCCTTTGCCTATATGTCAATTTGGATAACCGCAACTATAACCAGAGATTTTGGTCCATCGCTTGAAATCGATTATAGTGTAACTAGTTGGACAAAGTAAAATATAGTGCAAATGGTCGCGAAAAATGGATTTCCCAATTAGTAACGAAAAAAAAAATTCCATTTATTCAACTGTTATATCACAAGATAGGAACATGAATCATACCTTAATTAATTATTATAGATATTGATAATACAATTATCGCAATTGTTCAAATTAATTCCCGATGACAAACTTTGTTTATTGCTCATGTTCAGAGATCTTTACAGGAATTTCATAATTCCATTAGAATTAATTTAATCATATTAAAATTCTTAGAAATAGGTAGCGTCCTATCTAAGATTTCCTATTAAAAGGAATTTATCAACTTCATGAAGCAATCGAAGGCCAACTTTGTCGATTTCTACACATCATATTTAGGTCGCGAAACAATAACTTTATACGATGGCCTGAATCATGAAAATGCAATTATGCACAAAGTGGAAAATCTTCCGATTGCCTTAACTTTCCATACAGTTTCTCGTAGATCTTAGGTAGGGGGTTTTATATAAATGTAATATTAAGATCAATAAAATTATCATTCCCCAAAGTGATCAATCATTACATGCAACTGTGAAGTTAAGAATTTCTTTGAAACGGCTGAGCCTGGTCGTTCGGTTGTATGTACAACAACAACTTCAAAATCCTCATAATTGGTAATTCAACAGTCCAAAAATATTGCCAATTATGAACAGCTCGCACTGGCTGTTATTTGGGAAGTGGAGGGGGGACTGCATTAGATGTTTCACCAAGTATATCTTGTGCCATACGTTTTTTATTTCCTATGGAATTCTCAACATATTCCTCCGAACAGTGCTTTATTTAAAACCACCATGCCTCCTTAATTTTAAAATATCAGGCCCACTGTGAGCTAACAGAGTGGCATAGCTTCTTCTGAGGCAGTGGCCAGTATATAAAGCAGGATTTCTCAGTCAACGAAATTGTGCAATAACTTTTGGCAGACTGCTGAACGTTTTGATTTCCACCGGATTTCTGGTACATTTTCCATTTACATATTGAACAAACAATCTGTTGTGTTTAGGGTTCTGAGGATCAAACCTAATATATTCATACAAACGAAATTCATATTTTTAATGCCCCCAATAGTAACTATGAACTGCCGTAAAACTTTTGTTTTCGACGAAGGGATATCAACATGAAAATGGCTTCCTTCATCTATAAAATTTTCAGATGGAAGAAATATAAACTCTGTCTTTCTGAAAGCTCCTGTCATTCCAATACATTACAACCTTAGCCATAAAGTATTCTTTGTCATCAGCTTCTAACACAAATTTGGCAAAATATTCTTTCGTAAAAATTTATGACGTCTTAGCACTGTAGCCGTCCGATCGCCTTTTAATATTTTTGAGCTTTTGTAGAAATCTCACGCGTGACACAGAATTAGGCATTCCGTAACTGATTACATAAAAAGCTATCGTCAACTTCTTGAAGCAATCGAATGCCAACTTTGCCGATTTCTACACATCCTAATCAGGTCGCCTGAAAATAACTTGACAATGAAGTTAACGATGGCCTGAATAATAGTATGATGAATGAAAATGCAATTATGCACAAAGTGAAAAATCTTTCGATTGCTTTGCAAGGTGACACTCTTCAGATAGTTTCTCATAGATCTCAAGACAGGAGCTCAAATATTGTTATATGTATCATATTGATTAAAGTGTATGGTAACCTTTAGTAAAAAGTAATCTGTATGAAATTTGTGCATATGGGTTATCGTGATTAGAAATAAACAGTTGATCTCTACATTTCAATATTTACTGAAAGAACGGACTTAATAAATTAACATGAAGCATGGAGCAATCTCGAGGTATTCAGTGAATGCAAATAAGTTTGATCAATTATAAGTGAAATCAAAGAGAAATTATAAATGAAAAATGGAAACTCCTGCATTGGAACCAATGTCGGTAAAGGGAAACCTGGCACAAAATTGGATGATATGGAACAAAATTTTTTAAATTACTTGATTGCAACAGAAGCATCTGACAAACCAGAAGCTGTACAATGTGCTAAACTGATTTATTTCATTGGCGATGAAGGCCTAGAAATATACAGCCCTTTCACATTTACTGATTCCGAAAAAGATAAAATCCAAACTCTCATTACAAAATTCGAGCAGTATTTCGTACCAAAGAAGAATGTGGACTTCCAGGGATACAAATTTTTCACTCTCCGACAAAGTCATGAAATAATTGAACATTTTGTGAACATTTTAAAAAATACTGCAAATCAAGATGGACTCATAAAAGCAATTTTAGTGATCGGTGTTAAAAGTGAATCGCTGAGAGAAAAATTATTACAAAATATCGACTTGAATTTAAATAAAGCAGTGGAATTATGCTTAGTTCATGAAAATGCTAAATCACAGTGCGAATCCATGAAGAATGGGAACCATTTTCTTGATGTTTCCAGCGACGTTCATGATGTTCGAGAGAAAACCAGAAGGCAAGGACAGCAGGTAATAACTTCCAAGGTCGAATCGGAAAGCCAAGCGAAATTATCAGGAGGCCGGCAATTTCAGCAGCATATCGGTGGTATGAATTAAAACATAAATAATTGTTCTCGTTGTGGATATTCAAATCCTATAAAAAAATGTTTTGCATACAGAACAAAATGTTCGAAATGTGGCAGATTCAATCACTGAAGAAATTAGCTAATGTAATGGATAAAGTAGCTTCTAATAGAAATAGAAAGATATTTTTAATTTCCTGCAGATCACAAGGAATTATTCCGAAACATATAGTAGATAATACCAAACATTTACCAGCAATGATCAATTCAACCAATACAAGAATATCTAAACAAAGATTTTTTTCATTAAATGGAATAAAAAATTGCTTAATTTAGAAATCAATACTACATTCCATACTACAAATATTTGGAAAAATTACTATTTAATACTGAAATAGAATTGAAGGGAAAATTACCAGATGAAACAATAAAAATCTTTTTTGAATTTCAAAATGAATTTTATGATAATGAATTCAATGATATCAAAAAAACTAATATTAAAGAAATTTTTAAGAATTCATTGAAAAATGACATAATTACTATGTATCCTGAAAAAGACAAAAACATTTTGAGAGCGGAAGTAACTGATGTTTTAAGTAACTTTTCAAACAAAGCATTGTACACCAATTTCTTGAGACATCTCTTTTTTGAAACTGAAAACTTTTTTAAAGAACATCCAAAACTTATAGTGACTAAAGCTGATGAAGGACATGTTACTGTTATCATGAATAAAATGATTATATATCAAAATCATTGATCATATTATCTGACACTAAATATTATAAACCTTTGAATCGAGATCCTAAATCCACATATCAAGAGAAAGCTAATAAAATTATAGCTAGATTGAAAAAATCTAAAATTTCAATCATTATTCAGAAGAGTTTTACTTTTTCAAAATTCATTAATTATACCCAACTTCCATCAGGCAGTACTGATAAGTTTAGATGTAGTTTCTCTTTACAGTAACATTTCTTTTCTATCTCATGAAAAACAGTATATTGGTCGCAAATCTCTGAACATACTAAACTATCTAGAGCTGAATTTTGTTTTTGATACCACCTATTGTCAATATGATTGAAAAAATTTCTAACAAATTTTTGATAGACCTATGGGAGCTACTATGTCACCAATAGTTTCTCAATTTGTAATAGATGTTTTTTTGGATGTTACTATTCAAAATCTTAGTTTCTCACTTTCCTTCTTAAAAAAAATGTGTTGATGATATAATCACTTCTGTGCCAAAAGTCAAAATTGATGATATTTCAACAGTATTCAATAATTATGATGAAAATATTCAATTTACTATAGATAAAAAAAAATAATAATTCTGTTCCATTTTTAGATACTTAATTAATTAGGAATGAAAAAAATCTAATAAAGTCGATTGGTATACGAAACCTACATTTTCGGGCCGGTTCATGAATTTTCATTTTTCATGATCAACAAATTTATTATTTAATTTACGTCGAAGATTACACCAAATTTGTCATCCTGAATTCATTCAAAATAATTTAAATAAACTCGAACATATTTCAATAATTCATACCCTAAATGGTTCCTAAATTCAACTATCTCTCACAATGACAATATAACAACTGTTTCTTCCTCTCAAAATGTTGAACCCACCTATTATTTATTTTCCTTCACCCTTCATTCCCGAACTTACTCATAAATTAAATAAAATTTTTCCATAAAACAATAGTTTTAGGATTTGTTGCAAACAAATATTGAAAATAATCTCTAAATTGAAAGACATTGATACATCAATGAAAAAATCTAGTGTGGTTTATAATATAAATTGTTTGGATTGTGAGAAAAATTATATTGGACAAACTTCAACCTTTTTGAAAGAAAGAATCAATACATATGTGTGTACAAGTGATTGAACACTTGGAAAAAGAAGCTGTGCGCTCTCGGCACATTTTAATGATACCCTTCACAATATTGATTTCTCAAATGTCAAAATTCTTGATAATGAAATGAACAACACCAAACGTAAATTCTCAGATGTGGTTGAAATTTTCCTTAATGGTAATAGATTTAAGCATAATTTATTCGCAAATTTTATTCAATATGAAGCCACACTGATCCAAAATTTATGTTAACATTCATAAAGTATTTTACCTCAATTTTCTACAATATACATAACAGGCGGTTTCGGAAACTTGATCGGGGTTGCCAACTCGATCACCTGTCAGATTCCTCGGATTACTTACCCGGGTCAAGCCGTAAACGAAAATGTCAGGGTTATTACGCCACAGAGAGAGAAGACAAATATTTCTCTGTGATCTTGTGTTGTTTTGATTCAAAATATAACCCACTTTAAATCTACATCAACATTATCACTGGCGGATTTGCCAGCTGGTTGGATAGGCTCAAGCCTACAGTGGTAGATTTGACGAGGAAATTTGAGGAATACTTTTTTTCGCCCATCTCAGTTCCAGTCTTCAAAAACGGTTCTACATGAATATTCACCTTTGGTAAACAGTTAACAGTGCGGTTTTTGACGTGGCGTATAGAACCAGTAACAAAGCCTACTCAGAACACATCTGGGCCCGTATTCTGGACAAGTGAACTTGCGATGCGTATACGATTTCCAAACTAATTGCTACCAAAATGCATATCCGCATCCAAGTTCACTTGTCCAGAATACGGGACCTGGCCTCCTATGTCTCACAAGAATATATCTTTTGGGGGATTCCATAGCGGAACCTAAGAGACTCGGCAACAATATAAATACCTACACAGATACATTTTTTGTTATGCCTTTTTAATTGAAAATGATAGAGCTTTAGTTAGCTCAGGAATATTCTCAGAAACTCTTGTTTGGGTGATTTCAACCAGAAGGTTGGATTATTAAAGTAATCTAGGACCTGACAATGGTGGAACCAAGGATGGCGTATATTCAACAGCATATAGTTGGGATATCTGCAAATCTATGATACAAATAGGAAGAAATTTGAGGACAGAAAAACAAGAAACAAAAAAATCTGGAAAATGATAGCTAATGATATTTTGGAAAAAGGTAACATGTAACACCAGAGCAGTGTGAAAACAAACTAAAGAATTCAAAAAAACTTATAAGGAAATTATTGACAACAATAAAAACACAGGAAGGGGGGCCCTAAACTGGCAATTTTTCAAAGAGATAGACTCAATATTTTCTGGAGATCCTGATGTTCAGTGCATAGCATCATGCAGTAATTTAGAAGGTTCCAGTAATAGAACTCAAGAAAATGGCAGTGATGAGCAGGTAAATCATTGTTTCAGTAATTATTATAAATGAAGAATTTTTTATAGCTTTATTCATCATTGTGAATTAGATTAGATTAGGAATTTGTAAACGACATACTTATGTCGATGTTAAATCTTCAATGATCAAACTGCAGAGAAAAAACATTTAATACCCGATTAAAAATTTGTCAAATTAATATAACAAGTCTCAAGAAAAGAGAGATAGTCTTCGAAATTTTGGCAAAGTAATTGAAGATTTAACATCAATAAATGTCTTTCCCAAATTCCTGTTATCATTTAAATAGAATCTATCAATAATTTATTGATTTGAAGTACACAATATGATTATGTTTTTCCCTGCAGGAAAACATTCGTGGGTCCAAAATCATAATGACATGGACAACCTTACTCGAATAGAATTAATTCATTAGGACGTCAATTATATTATTAGAGAAAGTGGAGTCGATCAAGAGTCCTTCTTAACTGAAGTGATCCCTAAGTACGTTGAAATCAAATTAACTCCTGAATGTACCCCTAATCGTTAATCTGGTGGTAATGATGCAACCTCTTACTCCCTATCTATTTATTTCAACTTTACAATTAAAAATTACTATTTACAAACACAAAATCAAGTACAATGAATCTGAGATTCGCGATTCGAAGAGACACTTATCTTAAAAGTAAGGATCCGGTGGTATGATCCTCCAAAATACAGGTACTATGCAGGTAGTCTAGTTCCAAGAGATTCCAACCGGAATAAAGTCCAGAATTAAGATGTTCCAGTAATAATTAGCTTCGTAATAAGGGTATTCCAGTCATAATCAGCTCCAGTATTAAGATAATCCAGTAATGATTGCCTCTAGTATTAAGATGATCCAGTTAAACCTTGGGTCCGGTAGTAGGATGTTCAAATGGGCATTAGTCCCAGTAAAAAGATAATTCAGTGGGCAACAGCCCCGGTACAAAGACGATTTAGTGAGCGGTAGCCCCGGTACAAAGATGTTTCAGTGGCCAACAGCCCCGGTACAAAGACTGCAAATTTAAAAACTATAAGATAGTGCTTGTAATACGTGATCTCATTCCCAGCGACTCTAGACGTTATTGAAACAATTTACAAGTTAATAAATATGAGATGAAATATCTAGAACTCAGGAATAAGAGCACGTTATTCGATAATAAGAATGAGATAAGAAATCAAATGCACAATATCATACAAAGGAAAATGTTAAGCGGTGTAACCTGCATGGAATGAAAATAATCAGAAATCACAATCTGGCATTCACAAAAGCAAAAATATTGGTCGGGATATACGTAGTACTTACCGCCTTTTGAATAGACGTCTTATAAGAAACAATAAAACTTCAAAATCCAACGATGTTAATGGATTACGAAGTTCGTTTATTCGTTAAACTCTAGCAAGGTGTTTACTCTCCAAATTCTTATGCACGAAAAAGGAAGAACTTTCCATCGGCTAGACCGAATTAGGGTCACGCATGCGAAACACACACTCAACTGTCAAAGCGAAGTGCGTTTTCCAGCGACCGATCGTATAATCTCAGTAAGGCGTTTTTGCTTGAGATCGGAATTGAAATTAATATTATGACGTATTTTCGCGATGGAAACTGAAATCGACAGTGGAGCGTTTTGTAACGTTACACACACCCCTTACCAGGAAAAAAAAATTTTGAAGAAATTTTTTTTAGAAGAATGTAAAGCCAATATGTTTCGATTAATTTTGAAAAATAGAATACTACGAGGAAAATAAAAAGGTTCTTTAACGTTGAATGCCAAACTGAAAGTTAAGTCAAATGGATGAAAGGGAAATTAATCTTGCAGGTCACACAGCATAACTGAAACATAAATTTACATGAAATTTACACGGCAAACAATAAGGAATCGCAACTTGAAAGACAAGGATAAAGTAACAAGAAAATGTAAGGTGATATTCGTTACATAGGAAGAGAAGTCGGTAGACAAAGTCAGGAGTCAAAACGTGTAGATATAAGAAAAGATAGGTATCGACTCATCGACAGGTAAGGTAGTCTACACGAATCAAATCCCGAAATCATCCAGACTGAGGTACTCAAAATCGATAAAGTTATAAACGGTAGGCAGCAGTAGTCAAGATAAAGATGTTTCTTTCCGGAGCAATGAAATCTAACAAGTGGCACGATGCAGACAAAAAAAAACAAAACTGTTAGGAAATTGTGGAAGGGAAGGAAGGAATCGAGAAGAAAAAAAATTACCAGGCAAGGTACTATTGATCATATCCCGAGGTGGTTTTCCAAGTTTCAAAGCTCGAAATTTGAAGCTAATTAATTAATCTCACTGAAGGTGTTACAGGTGTATGTGAAGATGATGTAACCAATAATATCAAGAGGTATTTAAAGCTAATTTATCTGACGGAAGATGTTAAATATGTATCAGCGATCACTCCCCAAGCAGGCCTCTCCTAGAAAGCGATCCCCAATATGCGAAAATAATTTAAGTAGATAATAAATTGGAAAAACACTCCCGGAAATACGTAGGAAAGAAAAGATAAGATTGGGCGCCAGCGATTACAAATCGCAAAGTAGGTTCGATATAAGGAAGCGGAAATAGGTAATAGAAATAGGTAATAGGGATAGATAATAGGTAGTAGGGATAGATAATAGGAAATAGGTAATAGAGAATAGGTAATAGGGATAGATACAAACAACAGGTAAGGAAAGAGAAAGAGAAGTGTCCGCCCGTTGGTACAAATAATAACTGCATCCAAAAATGCAAGAAAAATAATCTCTATGGGACTCACAGATCAAAGAAAACTTCAAAGTAAATCGCTAACTACGCCAAATTTTCAATCAAGATACTGCATAGCCGCTCTAAACTTCAAAATATTAAAAGATAAGATGCCCACAGGCATAAGATACGATAGGTGTCCGAGACACAAAAGATACGGTATTTGCCAACCGGCATTAGATAAATTGTCATTAGACACGATAAGATACGGTAATTGTCGTAAGACACGGTAAGGAAAATGATACGGTAATTGTCGAATCGAAGGCCTGAGAAAACTTCAAAGTAAACCGCAGACTACGCTCAAATTTCCATTCAAGGCACTGCATAGCTGCGTTAAACTCGAAAGATTAATCGCCATCTTCACGAAATCGTCATGTAAACCAAAAGAAAAAAAAAACTAATAAATACTTGCACCAGACAGACCGACACTTGCCTTAAAATAGGAAAAGGAGAAAAGGTATTAGGAAATTTGGATACACAAAAAAAAACGACCAATCATTACCACCATCCTGAAACATCACTGCTTTTGTCACACATAATAAGAAATAGCATAATTCATTTTTGGTGGATGCGAAACTTTCATACACCTTGCTAGACAGACATACTACAAACAACAAATCACTATCACACGAACACACTACAATTGTTCACGAATAAACCGAAGACAATAATTGCTTTGACCCATCAGATAGTCGATGGTCAACTTCCCAAGCGTATGATGGTTCCAAAAACTAAGCCTACCATCAACCAGGCCTACCAAGCATTAAAGGTACCGAAAACGAAGTACATATTTCAATTCGTGAGACTTAAAGTTATCGGGATTCATGATTCAATCATGATCCGGTTGTTGTGTTTGGAGACTTCAATCTTCCAGGTGTTAATTGGACGTCTAGTGAGTGTAACAATTTCTATATTCCTCTGAATACCGATAACTCTTGTTGTCCTCTGTTTGACATGCTAGCTTTTGGAGAATTTCTCCAATACAATTATATCAAAAATAACTATAATAGAATGTTGGATTTGATTTTCTGTTCGAGAACGGAACCTGCCGGTTTGATGCAGAGTATCATTCCCTTGGTCGATCAAGATTCTCACCATCCACCAGTTGAATTTTATATTCCTTTTTCTAGGTTAAAGAGGCTTAAATTATCAGTTTCATATTTTTTTAATTTCAGGCGGGGCGATTACACTGAACTGAATAATTTTTTTCTTTCTAAAGACTGGGATAATATCTTTGATATCTCTGTTGAACAGGCTGTTTCTGTTTTCTACGAAATTCTTAAGCAGGGTACAGAGTTGTTTGTTCCTAAAGTTAGGATCAAAAATAGAAAATATCCGTCTTATTTTTCCAGTACAACTATCGATGTAATTAAACTGAAGAATAAATTTCACAGAAAATGGAAGAAGTTCGGTTATGAATATTATTATGAAAAGTTTAGACACTTGAGATTTAAAAGTAAAGACCTAATACATAATGATTATAAGCTATATATTGATGCTGTGCAGGAACAAATAAGGACTTGCCCGAAAAAATTTTGGAACTATGTATCTAATTGTAAAAAGGATTCTTCTGTACCCTGCACAATGAAATATAATGATACTATAGCTGAGGGAGCTGAGGACGTATGTAATCTTTTTGCTTCTTATTTCCGTAGTGTGTACGAACCTGTTGGACAGGCTTCTGACAGTGTCCCGCATTCTGGTTACAACAATCTAATAGATACCGTGTTATTCACATCAGATTTGGTAGAGAGTAAGCTGAAGTCATTAGATGATAATATCGGAGCCGGAGTTGATGGATACCCCTCGTATTTCATTAAGCATTGTGCCACTGGATTGTGCCTTCCCCTCAGTATCTTATTCAATAAATCAATGCAATCTGGAATATTTCCTGCTGTTTGGAAGCGGGCACTTCTAGTCCCGATTTATAAGAATTCAGGCAATAGAAGCGAGGTAAAAAATTATCGCGGAATCAGTAAACTGTCAATAGTAAGTAAGGTATTTGAGAGCATAGTTTGTGATTCTTTGTTTCGTAGTGTGCGATCATCAATAATTGAATGTCAACATGGTTTCTTCTCGGGGCGTTCCATCGAGTCAAATTTGGTTATTTATTCAGAATACATTTGTAGGGCTTTAGATGATGGAGCTCAGGTGGACTCAGTATACTCTGACTTCAGTAAAGCATTTGACAAAGTTGACCATAATATTCTGATGATGAAGTTGGCGGCGATTGGTGTTCATGGAGATCTTTTGAGATGGCTGTCATCTTATATTCATTGTCGCAGTCAGCTTGTCAGTCTGAACGGCTATTTGTCTTCGGCGTTCGTGGTCACTTCGGGGGTTCCCCAGGGTTCACATCTTGGCCCCTTATTGTTTTTGATTTTTATCAACGACATCAAAGAATGCTTCAAGCATTGTATTATCCTCTTATACGCCGATGACCTGAAAATTTTCAGAAGAATAACATCTCTCCAGGATTGCTACAATATACAGGAAGATCTCCAAAGATTTCTGGTCTACTGTTACAAAAATAAACTCAAGCTCAACTATGATAAGTGTGCTTGTATTACTTTTACAAGGAAGTATAATTGGATCAACTTTCGATACCATCTGGAACAGAATAGCGTTGTCAGGGTAGACCAAGTTAGAGACCTTGGAATACTATTTGACTCAAAACTGACTTTTCATGCTCATTTCGATCTTGTCATGTCTACTTCTAATAAGTCATTAGGTTTTTTATGTAGAATATGCAAGGACTTTCAGGACGAAGCGGCGGTGAAATCTCTGTATTATTCCTTTGTATTCAGTAAACTTAGTTATGGTAGTGTAGTGTGGTCTCCATATTATAATGTGCACAAGCTACGGTTTGAAAGACTGCAAAATAAATTGGTGAGATTTCTTCACTTCAAAATAACAGGGGAATACGTAATATTGGGAATCGGTGATATTCGAAACAGATATGGTATCCAACTTTTAGAACAAAGGAGGATAATTTCTGACTTAATTTTCCTTTTCAAGATCGTGATGAATTGCTACGACTCGCCGGAGTTATTATCACTCGTGCATTTTCATGTACCGCAGAGGCAAACGAGAAATAGACAGCTTTTTCATAACAGAAGTTTCAGGACAAACGTGGGTAGGAATTCCCCTGTGACCAGGATGTGTGACCACTTTAATAAATATGTCATTAATTTAAATATTTTCATTATGTCCTTACTCTCCTTCAAGAAGAAATGTAGAAAAATTTTCTGTTTATAAGATAGTGCATACTAGTTATTTAGGTTTTTCTTTTTTGTGGAATGTACATTGTTGGTTTCCCGGATAACCGTGGGTACTTTTGTGGACACTTATAAGTTTTTTTGTATTCTATCTATTTGTGGATGCTATTTTGGGTGTAACCTGTTTGTATCCCTTTTTCTCAATAAATAAATAAATAAATAAATAAATAAATTATTCAGACAATACTAATACAAGATAACGATAAGGTAAAAGTTGAAAATATGGTAATATCTAACATTCAATCTCGGAGCTCAGACTCATAACGAAGTCACCTTCACAACCAGAAAAACGAAAGAGACACACTCAGGGAAAAAATGTTACCCAAAAAAAAGTTACTCGTAGCCCCACGTTGGGCGCCAGTGAAATCAAATTAACTCCTGAATGTACCCCTAATCGTTAATCTGGTGGTAATGATGCAACCTCTTACTCCCTATCTATTTATTTCAACTTTACAATTAAAAATTACTATTTACAAACACAAAATCAAGTACAATGAATCTGAGATTCGCGATTCGAAGAGACACTTATCTTAAAAGTAAGGATCCGGTGGTATGATCCTCCAAAATACAGGTACTATGCAGGTAGTCTAGTTCCAAGAGATTCCAACCGGAATAAAGTCCAGAATTAAGATGTTCCAGTAATAATTAGCTTCGTAATAAGGGTATTCCAGTCATAATCAGCTCCAGTATTAAGATAATCCAGTAATGATTGCCTCTAGTATTAAGATGATCCAGTTAAACCTTGGGTCCGGTAGTAGGATGTTCAAATGGGCATTAGTCCCAGTAAAAAGATAATTCAGTGGGCAACAGCCCCGGTACAAAGACGATTTAGTGAGCGGTAGCCCCGGTACAAAGATGTTTCAGTGGCCAACAGCCCCGGTACAAAGACTGCAAATTTAAAAACTATAAGATAGTGCTTGTAATACGTGATCTCATTCCCAGCGACTCTAGACGTTATTGAAACAATTTACAAGTTAATAAATATGAGATGAAATATCTAGAACTCAGGAATAAGAGCACGTTATTCGATAATAAGAATGAGATAAGAAATCAAATGCACAATATCATACAAAGGAAAATGTTAAGCGGTGTAACCTGCATGGAATGAAAATAATCAGAAATCACAATCTGGCATTCACAAAAGCAAAAATATTGGTCGGGATATACGTAGTACTTACCGCCTTTTGAATAGACGTCTTATAAGAAACAATAAAACTTCAAAATCCAACGATGTTAATGGATTACGAAGTTCGTTTATTCGTTAAACTCTAGCAAGGTGTTTACTCTCCAAATTCTTATGCACGAAAAAGGAAGAACTTTCCATCGGCTAGACCGAATTAGGGTCACGCATGCGAAACACACACTCAACTGTCAAAGCGAAGTGCGTTTTCCAGCGACCGATCGTATAATCTCAGTAAGGCGTTTTTGCTTGAGATCGGAATTGAAATTAATATTATGACGTATTTTCGCGATGGAAACTGAAATCGACAGTGGAGCGTTTTGTAACGTTACAACGTTGACGAGTTTGCGAACTTCGTCAAGTGTGACGATCCGTCATTTCATAGTGCAAAATCAAGTACTGTGCTCGAAGATCGCATGCCGTTGGAATCTTTAATCATGAATTGTGAAGTTTGCAAGTTGGGCACCGCCAAATGCAAGTGCAAAGCCGGATACATGGACTTAAAGGCAGATACAAAAGCCAGTGATAGCTCTCAGCACAAATCATCAAAATCTGCAGATAAATTGGAGTCCGCCCAATCCGATGATTCAATTCTCATTAGTGCCAAAACAAAGGAGAAAGTCAAGAAGAAAGGCCCTTCATCACTACCTGATGTCATAGCTGAGGAGCTTCCTCAACAAACTACCACAAAAGGTGACAGCTCCATAGTCATCCATAGGTCATGATATGGGATCATCTGGCAAATCAAGTTTTCCCATAGCGGCAATAGGCATAAATAGAGATCATATGGACACCGATAGTAAGGATGAAGAGATCTCAGAGTCAACTGGCTTACCCACAATGGCCAACGCTAGTGATATCCTATACTCGAGCCTACTATTCCTGCCTCCGCCTGAGAAATCAACAAGAGCTAAGGAGATGCCAACACTCATAAAAGAGAGGCTAGTGGAGCATGTGAGCGAGCAACTCCCCGAGAAGTTCCAGCAGCAAGAGCAAAGGAGTACCCGAGATAAGGATTCTTTACAGGGGATTGATTCAATGAGTGTTGCCACTAGTATGGCAGAAAACTGGCAGGTATAGGATTAGTTCATGAAGATCCGACGAATTCCGGAGTTACCAGGAATGTGTCCTTCGAATGCCCCTACAGGGGGGATTTAACATCTGAGGATTGCTTGTCAGATAATAATGATCCGGAATCATATGTTGATGATCCAGAGCCCCCCCTAGCCAAGGACAGAACAGTTGATCAATGGTCAAGCTGGTAGCAGCGACCTGATAGGACTGGTTGCACGAGTTCCCACCTTAGCTTCAATAAGTGCTCAGATAAACCAAGCAGATGAGAACGCCCGAAAAAGGCACGAAGAGGTGATGACCGCGCACACTGAGTTCTGCAACAATACGACCGGAACTCTCACCAACCTAACGGACGAGCGAATGATTCAGATACAAAGAGCACGAAGACACAATCCTCATGTATAGCCAAAAAAACAAACGACGGACCAGACAATACCTCCTCAATCCAGTCCAGGAAATAACCATCGAAAAGAGAATCTGCAAGGCAAAAGGAGAACCACTACGGAACAGGAGCCTGAGTGGTTCAAGAAGTTCAGGGAGGACTCTGATAGAAGACATGAAGAAAAGATGAAAAGGCAAGACACCCTCCTTGTACTTCTTGAAAAATTAATTGACAAATGTTGAAATGATTAAATTTTCAGGATAATTTTCAGTTTTTATTAGTGAATGAAGATGAACGATGAGGTTTCAACAACAAGTTAAGGAATCATTTGACTACATATCATATTCCTCTTGTTACATGACGTTGGGTCCCCTGAATATACTTGGTTGGATATTCTATTAACATCTGAAATCTCCACGGAAATTTCAACATCATCATCTTCATTCAGCATGCATATGTTATGCAGCACACAACATGCAATGACAGCATTAGGTATGAACTCTGTCCTGAGAATATTCATGAAATTTGGCATGAACTCAGGACACATGATCGGAATATGTATTCCATCGATAGCTCCTATCACACCATCCATTCCTCCTCTTTTTTTAAATGATTACTTCACTTTGGCATATTCCTCAGGCCATTTTATATAGTGTGGAGAAAAAGATACCAGAATGTTGACCACTCTTTGGAAGTATTCCCAAGCTGTACTTATGGATACATCAAATCGGTCAGACACTGACCTATATATAAATATAACGAATCGACTTTTATTACTCTTTATGATTGTAGTAGTAGCAAGAGCCGTCTAAGCAATTGACCATCAACCAGAGGTTTTTCATCCTGTTTTTTAATTCTTGTTACACACATTTTGCTGGGGAACAGCAATATCAGTAATATCAGCAATATCAAGTAATTTTTAAATGGTCATAACCGATTAAGTTGAACTCGATCATGAAGAACATATCTAGAGTCTTGAATTTCTGGGTAGGTTTTTAGACGAAATATTCCGGTTGAGCATTTGAATGGGGAAAATCAGTCAAGCGGTTTCGGAATTATATTCATTTGAAATTTTGAGGATATTTCCTGACTATCCTGAGAATTACTTAGGCAATCGGATTGAAATTTGGTCATTAGTTATGAAATATCCAAACGCATTTTTATGCGCCTAATCGTCGACCGTAAACACAATAACTTCCGAAAGAAACAACTTAGAAACTCGATATATGCAAAATCCGGATTCTTAAATGGGCAAAATCCACCCAATGATTCCGCAGATACCCATTCGAAATCTTATTTTCCCAATATTTCCAATTATACGGATTAGATCGAATTGAAATCCAGTATTTTATCGAAAAATAACAAATTTGGCACATACCTTGAAGTCAACATTCAACAATAAGTGTGACAAATTTCTGCTCGATCCGATATTCTCGAAAATGTTGAGAAAAAATATGTAAAATTGCGTCATTTCCTCAATAACTCTCAAAAAATTTATACTGCTTGGTAGTTTGGTAGTCCCATGGGAGGTCCTCTGAGTTCCAGCTTAGCCAACATAACAATGTCCACCCTCATCAAAACTATGCTCAGAAAGTTGTCTTTTACTCCATCATTCATATACCAATATGTTGACGACTTAATACTGTCTATACCCGCCGACGGTGAGGAAGAAATTTTAAAGATTTTCAACAGTTTTGACGACCACATACAATTCACGATAGAGAGGGAATCAAACAGAAGCGTACCATTTCTGGACACGAAACTAATCAGAGAAGAGGACGATACAATAAAATTGGTCTGGTACCGAAAACCCAGCAGTTCCGGCAGATACATCAATGCATCATCATATCACAACATCAAAATCAAGATCAATACGATCCTAGGACTCAAGAAGAAGATAGAAGACATTACACACCCCACGTTAACTAAAGGTGCCCTCCAAAGATTGTTCCAACTTATGAAAGATAATGGATACTCCACCTTACTCCTCAAAAAACTCTTGTATATTACAGCGCATCCACCAGAATCCACCAGGGCAATCGACAGCACAAGTACTGAGATAGACACTCATGACCAGGTCACCTTCGCAAAGTTGCCTCACATTAAAGAACTGACATTTGAACTTACGAAACTTTTCAAAAGATATATTAACATAAAAATTGGAAGATATACTATGGTAACCACTAGATCACTTTTCAATAACACCAAGGACAAGTTGAAAACTCTCAAAAACGAAATGTGATATATCAAATAAAATGCACACATTGCCCACTGGTATACATAGGTCAGACTTCACAGGCCCTATCAAAACGAACTTCATTGCATAAAAGCGATTCCACCATAAGACCTGAAAGATGTGCACTGGGTCAGCACATAAGAAGCACAGGTCACAGCGTCGACTTTGAAAATATAACAATCCTGGAACAAGAAGATAATTATATAAAACGACTCTTCCTCGAAATGTGCTATATAAAAGAAAACAACACTATGAACACGAAATCGGATACGAATGGCCTCAGTAACATATATAGTTTCCTTTTAAAATGCGACCAGAAAGAACGGCCACAATAAGTTAAGAATTGGATAGACCATATCACAGAAATCAAAATTTAAAGAAAAAGAAAATGCTGTTGACATATTACGCAGTTATCAATGCGTGGAAACCTACATTTCTCTGCGCCGTCGTTGAAAAGACAACTTAATTTCCAACCTTATAGTTTAATTTATGAAAGAAACATTGGATTACAAGAAATTTAATTACTCTGCACCTCATTTTTGTGATATGTTCGTGAAATTTAATCGGTCTGTGCGAGGATGCTTTTTTCTTGATGTTATGCCACTATTTACGTCTTAGTATTGTGAGTCCATTGACATCTATGTAAAATGTTATGTTGCAATTGATGTTTTTTACAGTATGCTCCTGAAGAAGTCTTCAAAGTTTAGACGAAATATAGAGCTGTTAATACAAATTGACTTTAAATAACTGCCCAAATAGTCGAAACACCCGTAACCTTTCTGATATCTTGTAACGACTAGTAAACACACCACAATTATATTATATATATATATATATATATATATATATATATATGTGATTTATACTAGTTTTTGGTTGATAACAAATTATTCAAAACGTGATAACAGGATCTTTCAGTAAATTGTTAATGTTTTTACATATTTCATATTACCTCTTTTAGTGAATCGTTAATATTTGTACAGATTTTACAGGTATGACCTACACAAAAAAATTTTAACATTTAATTTTCCATAGGTGTCTCAAATGATTCTGATGGTTTAATCAACCAACCATCTAGTTCTAAATGCTGTACCACCCGAACCTGAAGAAGCATCAGATGAAATCTTTCCAACAAAGGTTAGATACTGCACATAAGCAGATATCTTCAGAAGGGTTTCAAAAGCTTTTAAGTCATGTTAATGACACTACGTGCATTTTTATGAAATGTCAGATACGCAATCCAAAAGTATTTCCAAATGCCAGAAGATTCAACCTTGATGAGAAGGTTCTTGCTCTGGCTTTATATAATTCAAGTCCGAAAGCATATCGACTATTAAACAAATTGTTTTGCCTGCCTTCCAGCAGAACTTTAGCAAGGCTGCCGAAAAAATTAACTTTTCAACCAGGGGTTAGCAAACATATCTTTCAACAACTCAAGCAAACTGTCAAATGAAATCTCCTCAGGATAGTTTGTGCACTTATCTTTGATGAGATTTCGTTAGCAACAAATTTGAAATTCGACAGAGTGGCTGATATGATTATAGGATTAGAAGACTATGGGAGCGAAAGAAAGGCAAGTTGGTTGACCATGCTAATGTCTTTTTTCTTAAAGGATTGCACAAGCAATATAAGCAACTTCTTGCCTTCACTTTCAAAAAAGGTCCTATACACTCGTCATCTTGAAGAAAATGATCAAAGAACTGATTCTAGAGTGCCAAAATATTGGCTTAACTATCATAGTCACCATTTGTGATCAAGAATCAAATAATCAGGGAGCAATCAAATCACTCATGGAAGAAAGAAGGGAATTTTGTTTGAAGAATAATGTGAAAGATAACTATTATGAATTCCTCATAAATAATAAGGAGGTTGTACCTCTGTTTGATACACCTCATTTATTTAAGGGGTTGAGAAATAATCATCTCACAAAGGTTCCCCTTTTTTCTTTGAATGACGAAAGAAAAAACTGCTAAATGGGATCACATTCAGAAGTTTTACGATCTGAATGGTTCCCACCCATATGTGACAATGAATAAGAAACTTTCTGATGCACATGTCATACCAGGAAAGATCAACAAAATGAAGGTCAAACTCTGTAATCAGGTATTCAGCTACTCCGTTGGGACAATGATGAAATTGATTGCTGAGTAGGTAAGTTTTTCCTGATAAATAATGATAGATGTCGTTTTCATAATGATAATATAATAATAAATGCAATTTCTTGACCTAAGGCCAATTGACCATTGATAGTTTTGTTCTACAGCCAGGTTAATTTATAAGATATATTCTAATTCTCAAATGTATGTTAATTCATAATTTGAAAATTCAAGTTATGAGTCAATAATGATAGATGCCGTCTTTATGCTTTTGCAAATGTAAAATATACTAAAACGTTGTATTATTAATTTTTCAGAAATCAAACATCCCAAGCAACTACCCCTGGAGGCTGTCGATACTGCAGATTTGATCCTGTTCTTGGATGAGCTATTTGATTCACTGATGTGACCACTCCAAGTACCAGAACAGCAAAGCCAATGAAGGGGGCGGTAAGCAAACAAACAAATCATTAAGTTTGTTGGGAACATGCTATAGAAATTTTTAATAGCATGTGATTTGATTGCCCACAGACAAAGCCTGTTGTTGTGGTGCCCACGGTGAGAAATTTCAGGGGATTCCTTTATTTAAGAGAAAAACTTTTGAATGAATAAGAATTCAAATATATTCTCACTGAGGCATTCAACGAAGACTGTCTTGAAAACTTCCTTGGTTACATTAGAGTTCACGGGGTGAGGAACACTAACCCAGATGTTAAACATTTTATTTCTTCATTCAAAACTTTGGTCATTAATAATTTCATGTCAGTGCATTCCTGGAGATCTAATCGTGAGGAAGATAAAACAGAGAGTCGATGTTTAGATGATTTGAAATCTTTCCTCACACAAAAAAAAACCATACAATGTTCCTTAGATTGTAGTCCTTGATAAGGGTACAAAAATTAGCAGATGTACCCTCATATATGAGTGGTGCAATCTGCAAAATAATTTCGAAGAGAAAATGTATAAAATCTTGTGTCAAATATTGTAGCAATTTGCTTTATTATTAAGAGTTAAGAGTATAGGTTCGGTAAATTGGTGAAGCCTGGGCAGTATGCAGATTTTCTGTCCAGACATACATTTAATAAATTATTTTATATTATTCCACGCCTTTGTGAAATGCGAAATATGTCTCGGTATCTGCAGAAGGTACTGAAATTCAATTTTAATTTCCAAATTTTAAAATGCCCATCACTTGCGCTAGATGAAATATTATGTGCAACAATTGTTAGTTGTTCCTTATTCTGGTGGTGCCGACAAGGGAATCAAACAGCTAATGCTAGAGATTCAAAGTTTTCAAGATTTTTGTTGCTGAATCCTGATAAGCATATGATAGACCCCATTAAGGTTGAGGCAAAGAAAATTTATGATAAAAAAAGTTGCGCAGTAGAATAAGATTATAATTTTAGTAAATATTGTATTGCCAGTTTTTTTTTTTTGTGATAGAATCAATAGGAATATATTATGTATGAGAGATTTTTTTATTACATTCATCGTAAGGTGAGTCCATCCTTTATTTCCTTCTATAAAACAACTTTAATTTTAATAGTTCTATTCCTAGAATGATGATCCTCGTAAAGAGGAACCTTTTATTGATGGGAAATTTGGTGGTGATTAAGAAGTGAACAAGTGAGTTATACCAAAAATGACAAGAATGTTGAATTCTGTGAAACGAATTCAGTGGCGAACGAAAATATTGAAGATGAAATCATGTGGCGAGAGGAAGCGTCGGACATACCGAATTTCAATGTTGATGTTTCTCGAAGGGGTATCGAAATCAACCAAATAAAGGATATGTCCGATCTAGAGATTTTAGAGAAAATATGGAATGATTATGTGATCAATATTTTGGTATGGAACTCTATTCTTCAATATAGGATAGGATTACAGAGAAAGATGGTCGAATTTAGAGAAGATATAATTCGGTCTACATAGAAATTGACATGAACTAAAGTTGGCAGAATTTTCGCAAAGAAACAAGCTTGGAAAACTAAATCATACTTGCCTGCTGGCGAACAATATTTTTTCGAAGGGATTCCTGTGGCAAAGTATTTAAAAAAAAAAACATGTATTTCGCAAATGCAGAAAATGTTCCTAGGAAGCGACAAATTAGACTTAGCTGTGAGCATTGTAAGGACAATCCACCCTTATGTCCAGCACTATGTTTCAAGTTGTGGCTTTGTTAAAATTCAACAATTATTTTATGTTCATCCTATTGAACTTCCATTATACTTGCTGAATTAAAACTGATGAAAAAACTACTTACTTTCCCGAAAAAAGGCGAACGTCTCTGGACGTCTATGCCATAAATGGTGAAGAAATATATTCATACCATGCTATTGATGATTATAAACGTTTGTTATTTTTTTCTCTTGTTTGCATTATCCAAATCACTGCTAATATTTCACCCAAATTTCGAACTATATTCAATGGAAATACATACTTGAGTTATCACAAACAAATGTCTCATAGGGACTGTCCGTCAATGTGTTAATGTTGGTTTGACCACACTGCATGTTATTATCCATGAGACTTGTGAAGTGCTCTGGAACACGCTCAGTGCAATATATTTAGAGGACGTCCACCACAGCAGAAGATTCCGAAATAAGTGGCATTTTCCCCAATGCTTTAGAGTTGTTGATGGAAAACACGTTAGTATACAGAGTGGCTCGTTATTTTCCAATTACAAACAACCTTTCAGCATCGTATTGCTTGCATCCTACGATTGCAGGCATGCATTTACTTTAGTCGATACAGGTGTTTGAGAAGGGTGAGATGAGTGTACCGTAAGCTAGGACACTACCTAGTTCTGACATTGTTTCTCCATTTTATTTGGTGGCTGATGATGCATTTTCTCTGAAAAATGTCATCATGAGGTCTCACCCAGAGAAAAACCTCACAGAGGAACAGAGATTCTTCAATTTTCGTCTTTCTCGAGCTCGCCAGATTATTGAAAGTTGCAAGCTGGAGAATCCTGAAGACAACAATTAACGCCAAAGTTGGGAATGTGGACAACATTGTTAGGGTAGATGTGGTATTTCACAATTATTGCCTTAAAGAAACGTCCAAAACCAGACGGCAATATTGTTCCCCAGGATTTGTTGATATGGAGGATAATCAAAACAGAGATTGGAGATATGAAGTTACATCTCTCGATTCTATTGGAAGAATGGATGCTAATGTATCAAGAAAAGAAACGTACCGAGTAAGGGACAAATTGATTTTGTCTCGTCGGTACACGGAAGTGTGCCGTGGCAAGGTAATATTATTGATACTTGGAAAATGTGAAATGAAAAATAATATATAATATTTCTTTCATGAAGCAAAACTCTTCATTTCATCAAGTTGATGTAATCCTTAATGATACAGGAGTGAACGGGAGCCTTCAACTTTTTCAATGCCTATATACATAAGTAAACTGTAATATAAATTATACCTATGAAGCAGCACATTTTTCACCAATGCTGCATTCGAAATCTGAGGATTTTAGCATAGTTTATCAGAGAATTAGTCGACCAGCCTAGTTGGACCATGCCATGAATTCCACTGTAGTAGTGTCCTACTGCAGTGGTCCGCGCTTATCAAGTGATATGTTTCTAGGTAGGTTTTCTGGGCTTACACACAGTAATACTGATTGGTTTTCGAAAACATATTAAAAGCAATTTCATAAAGTTGCTGCTCAGGAAATTTTCATGTAGGTGTTATTTTCCGCTGACCTCAGCATATTGAAAATTGTTCACTCATTCATTTGTGTAAGTTACTTTTATATTTTGTTAGGTATTCGAATCAATTGCCGTTTCATGTAAAATTATTTTTCCAATCTGCATAATTTTTTTATTCAATAACTGATATCCCACGTGGCCCTACCAAGTACCCCACTTTGACTCCTATCGTGGGGCATAACGGGGTGAATGAGTTTCGACGAAAATGTTTTTGTTAAGTCGATCATTTGATGATGAAAATGTTTTGTCATGTCGATTATCCGATGATGTAGCAATGAAACATCACAGTATATAAGAAACAACACTTCAAGTGAGCAATGTGAACTATTAATAATTAATTGATTAATTATTTTTTTCATTAATAGGGTACCGCATAAAAAGCAGATGAATCTCAAGTACCCCACAATGCCCCAGTCTTCCCTAGTGTTTCTTTAACTATATTGATGAAACCAGTCTTTGGGCCGATTTTGATGTGAACTTTCATTGTACTTTCTCATTATATTACTTTACTAACTTGGTTAAATGTAGCGTAACTGCCAATAAACGACGATATATTCACTACTACGACGTGTCGTTAATATAACAGCTGGAAAATAATTCCAAGGGTCAATAAATATTTTTTTAACCTTATCTGAAAAAGTAAATGGATTTTTGAGGTTAGAATATCCTAATGAAAATTATCACCATACAAATTTACCATTTTGTGCTGAAATGCGCATTCCTCCCGGTTCGAAAAACCCCAAAATATTAACAACTTCATTTTCGAAAAACAGTTCTATTGTCCACTTTAGAAACCTGAAACAAGCTCTAAATCATGGTCTTGTACTGAAAAAAATTGAAACGTTCTCAAATTCAAACAATCTAAGTGGCCCAAAATGTATATTGATTAAAATACACGTTTGAGACGAGCGGCTATAAATGATTCGAAAAAAATCTATTCAAACTTAGAAAATGCAATAGGGTGAAGTGGGGTAATTGCGTACTTGGGGCAAATGTGTACTCATTTGAAAAAAGGAGGAAAAACTGAAGCTAGCTGCTATCTAGTGGCGCCATTTGGAAGCCTGTATTTCAGTGATCACTTTTCAGATGGCTGCACCTATGTCCAGATAATAGGGCTTTATCAATCTGCCTCCATTTAGTCAGGTTTTTTTTTCGTTATGAATCACATTTCGTGGACTTCTGTTTACAGTGCTGCAGGATCACCATTTTCAGCTAAATTTGATTAGTTCTTGGATAAATCACTTGAAGGTAAGTTGTTTTCTTCATTAATGGCTGCAGATTAGTTAAATTAATGTTTACCTGTACATAATGTTGGGGTATACATTTACCCCGGTTTGTTTTCAGTCACGAGGTAAATGTGTATTTTATCCTGGGGCAAATGTGTACTACAGTACACATTTACCCCAAGCAAAATTTACATAGAATACACATTCACCCACTCCTTATTAGACTTTCACAATCTTATTATATTTAAGACGGAAAGTAAGCAAAAAAGAGTTTTCAATCATGTTGGGACAGACATGGTTACAGTTGTCAGACGATATCATAAAAAGTGTATTTGAGGGATGTGGCATCAGCCCTTTCAACCGGGATGTAGTTCCAAGAAACAAATTTGACCCTCAAGCACTGGAAAGATGGGACCGCCACCAACAAAGCTTACGAGAAAACATTTCAGATCTCCCCACACCTTCCACTTCGACTCAACCTGTGTTACAGTCAGGACCTACCATCCTACATACTTCAGTGGAAAATTCATCGTTAGCTTCTATGAGTTTTGAAGATCTTCTTCTTGATTGTGTGAAACAGACGCCAAAAGAAACCTCTACCAAAAAGAAAAAAAAGGTGGCAAATGGGGCTGAAGTGGTCACAACTGAAGAAACATTGAAAAGAATCCGAGAAGAAGCTGAGGCTGCTAGAGAAGCAGAGGAGGAGAAGAAGGAAAAGAAAAAGAGGCAAACAGCAGAGAAAAATCAAAATAAAAAACAGAAAAAGAAAGCCCCATCTCCTGAAACCTCGGATGATGAAATGAGTAGAAATAGTGACATCAGTCTTCGGAGCGAAAACTACCTACCTAGTGATCCCGAAGAATGGTTCTCTGTCCTACCTGATGATATTAATGAAGATAACGACAAGGAAGTTGAAATAAGAAACTGGGTTTTGGTGCGCTTTGCTACCAAAAAAACAATCAAACAGCACATTGGTAAGATTACTCAATTCGAAGGGCTAACTTCCAGTGTGCAATTTGTGAAAAAAACGGAGGTAACACTTTCGTTTACCCTCAATCTGAAGATATTAGCGAAATCGATGGCAATGCTATTGTCACCAAGCTTCCAGAGCCATCTGTGGGAAGAAGAGGTGTTTTGATATTCCCAATTAAATTTTCCTCTTACAACATGGGTTAGCAGAGTTGCTGGAGGTCTCACTCAAATTTTCTATTCTCATTTTGGCCAGGATACAAATTTTGACATGTTCTTTTGAATTTTGCTATTAAAGACGTTTTTTACCTTTTACTCCTATGCTTTGTACTTTGTTTTCACCTTTGTAAACTGTGCCAATTAAGAGAGGACAGAAGGTGGGCAACAAAAAAAGTGTATAGCTTCCACTGGAAAATTCGGAAATAAAAAAATCATATACAGAATTTTTTGTCCTTAACTGCTCTTTTGTTCACATTTGCCCCAACAGCAAAACAACTGAATAGTATAGGATTTCCATGCGGCGTACACATTTGCCCCAACTTATGGGGCAAATGTGTACTTCGGAGGTGGTTTTGAAGAAATATCAATACAACCATGAAAAAAATAGTTTTTTAAAATTCTTTGGGTGATTTGTAATCTAGAGAAACGCCGCTAAAAGATGAAATAAAAAAAATAAAATTCTGAATAACCCCCTTTCCACCAGAGGCTGAAGAAGTTGAATTTCGTCAAAACAGGTACGCAATTACCCCACTTCACCCTATTCGGAAAAAAAATTAAAAAAATTAGAAAACATCGTAAGGTTAGGATATTCAAAAATGGGTATGGCAGGTTTGAATCAAAACATCTAACTTCGAGACCACTTCTTAAACAATATCAGATCAAGTTGCAAAAATTGAAATGCAAAAACGCTCGTTGATATTCGATAAACCAATATAGGAATGCCCGTTCTGGAGATTTCGAAGGTATGCTTGTATGGAGTTCCAATACAATTATATTCTGCCTAATTTCAAGAACCGTATATTTATTAAATAGTGTAGATACAGACGGTTTAACATATGAATTACGTTATCAAGATGCAGCAAACGTGATTGTCAGAAATACTTCGATATCTCTGACCACCCTAAGGACGACCCTAAGGATAATCCCTGTGGAATTCCGCAAGTGAACAAATGATGTATGATGACAAATGAGGACAATGGTTTAATGATGACGGATATCATCTGATTAGAGGGGTAAGGAAAAATGTTGTGAAAAAATAAGCATTTGATGATTTTTCAGACTATCCTCTGAGAAATACCACTGAGTTCATAAAACGAGGAACTATTGTTTCAAAATGTCATGGTGTCGTCTCGATTGAACGAGATTAGATTGTTTTGTGAAATAAAAATGATAAACGTTATATTATTCTTGATACCACATATTCGTATCTGCCAGAACTTGCGAACAGATACAAAAACGAATATCCTGAAGAATATAAAGAACCCAACAAAATACCAATGAGATAAGCGATTGCAGAAGAATTCATTTCGTACCTACTGGGTATAACAAACCCATTCGAGGATATTATCATATAATTTTCTATTATGAAGTATAATACATAAATACTTTCTCACAAACAAAAATTGGAGAAGTTGTCCTCAACCAACTAAATATGAAACTGATAGCATAAAAAAGCCTCAGATTATTTATCCCTGATATGTAATGTAAAAAAACAAACGATTTCAGCAGTAAGATCTTTGAATTCTAAATAATTAATATGGTTTATTCGCTTCATTTAAGATAAGGTTTTTCAAATATCCTTATAATTCTAGTACAAATATCAATAAGCGATGCCCCTTACCTATTTCATAGCTCACTGTGGAAAACATTTCTCCACCCTTTCTAATCTGAATAAGCATCGAAGAGTAATTCACGGATTATCATCGGAGCAAAGAAAATATGCTTCGGATATACAGTGTGATCCAACGAAAACTTAACTCCTCGATTTCACGACTTCCAAATGAAAAGGTGGAAAATCGCTCGTACCGTCTTTTACTTAACAACATAAATACACGTTTGAAATGTGTCGGATAGGAATAATATTCTCGAGAGAAATTCCACATTGCCTCTTTCACTATGAATGTCTTCATGATTCAAGTAGTTTGCTCAATGATTCTGCACGTTTCCAGGAACGAGTCTTATAATCAGTTCGGGTAGAAACAGAGCACTGAAAAGCCACGGTTCTTCGAAAAAATTGTAATTGTACAGGGTGATTCATTAAGGATGGCCACCGGCCGTATCTCGGGAACCGTTCATCCTATAACTTCCGGAAAAAAATTCTAATGACAAAATCGGCACCTAGAAAATGATTAAAAATATTTTCAAGTTCGTAGTTCCCCACTAGAGGGCGCAATCTATCACCTGTAAAATATAATCTCATTTTTTACGGAATATTCTCCAGCTAACAGTGGTAAAGAATAATAAAACAAGAAAATACTCTTCCTATTCAACAACTTTTGTTTCAGTAATTTTTCTATATTTCCTTTTTTTTAGTGATGGGATGGAAAAACTTTTCTTCACAAAAAAAACACTCTGATTTCTGTATGCGTGAACCGATTTTTACGAAATTTGATTTCATTCGGAGGCCATTAAAAGCAGATCACAGAAAAATATTTCAACAACATACCGGGTGATCCAATTAAAAACTACAGGCTGTTTTATGTTACTTCACCCTATTTGCGCGTTTTACCGGAGAATTTCAAATGCAATGCTATGATTCTAACCGACTGAGAATAAGCTAAGCATTATTACCTATTGACTTGTTAAAACCGCAGACAGATATCTCCGGTCGTTCCGAAGATATTAACATTTTTGCAGATTTCGATAAGTGTTGATCAACTCTGTGAAATTCAGGAGGAATTGAGTTATTTCATCAGCTAAACAATCAAATGAAAGAAAAAACTTATCAAAAATGTATGCCACTCACAAAACAAGCTGATCTAGATCCAGTAAGCTTTGGCGTTATTGTTTATTCTCGGTTTCTATAGCTGTAAAATTTATTTAGGTCGATTGCAAACTACTAGTGTATGAGCCCTCATTATTCAAACGGAGAAGCATATGATATGCTTAATGTTTATGCTGAATGTTTAGAAAATGCAGTAGCTGAAAGGGAATACCCGATGCGATATCCTGAAAGACGTCGTCATTCTAGAAAAGTATTCAAAAGATTGACACGAAGAGTGCGACAAACTTGGAAGGTTCAATATGTTGGAAGAAAAAATAGGAAACGTAGAAGCCGTAATGAGGATATTATCATAAAAGTTTTGGCTTGTGTTTATGCTGAATCACATTCAAGCATCCGAAAAACTGCAAGTGATTTGGGATCGAATTATTCGCTAGTTCAAAGGATACTAAAGGACCATAAACGGCATCCGTATCATGTTGTCTTGCACCAAGAATTGAAAGAGACGAGAGGACTTTTGCAATTGGTTGAAACGAATGCTGAACGGCGAACCTAACTTACTTCATAGAATATTATGGACTGACGAGCCTACTTTTTCTAGCAATGGTAAAGTAAATTTACACGACAGCCACTACTGATCATCCAACGACCTATATTGACAAAAATAAGTCAATAATCAGAATCGCTGTAGTGTTTACGTGTGGTGCGGAATTTTTGATGAAACAGTTGTCGGACCATTTTTCTTCGATAGTATCTTAACGGGACAAAGGTGCTTGAAATTTTAACGGAAAATTTTCGAATTCTTTTAGATGATATTGCTATTCAAGACAGAATAGATATGTGGTATCAACAAGATGGTTGCCCGGCGCATTATGCTGCTAATGTTAGGGAATATTAAGATACCGTCTTCTCAAAGAGGTGGATTGGACGAGGGAGTATTTTTCCAGCAAGATCACTCGACCTCACAGTATTAGATTTTATTTTTGGGGGAGAATGAAGACTTAGTTTTCCAAACACCACGAACTACAAGTGAGGATATGAAAAATATATTACGACAGGCAGCTGAAACTTTTTCTCATACTGAAATTGTGACCAGTATCAACTATAGAAAGACTAAATTTATGTATAGAAAAAAATGGTAGACATTTTGAATATTTGAAATGATTATGTATAAGGGTTGTTTTTTGTTCAAATATTTTCGTTGTTGCTAATTTTTATTTCTTTTTATCGTATTATTGTTATCTCATGTGTGTTTAGTATTTTGCTGCGTTGTCATGACGAATAAAGTCACTTCCTTGTTTTTTCAAGCTCGCAGGGTTGATCAACACTTATCAAAATTTACAAAAATGTTAATATCTTCGGAGTGACCTGAGATATCTGTCTGCGGTTTTAACAAGTCAATAGGTGATAATGCTAAGCTTATTTTCAGTCGGTTAGAATCATAGCATTGCATTTGAAATTCTTCAGTAAAACGCGCAAATAGGGTGAAGTGACATAAAACAGCCTGTAGTTTTTAATTGGATCACCCGGTATATTGTTGTCATATTTTTCTGTGATCTGCTTTTAATGGCCTCCGAATGAAATCAAATTTCGTAAAAATCGGTTCACGCATACAGAAGTAAGAGTGTTTTATTTGTGAAGAAAAGTTTTTCCATCCCATCACTAAAAAAAAGGAAATATAGAAAAATTACTGAAACAAAAGTTGTTGAATAGGAAGAGCATTTTCTTATTTTATTATTTTTTACCACTGTTAGCTGGAGAATATTTCGTAAAAAATGAGATTATATTTCATAAGTGATAGATTGCGCCCTCTAGTGGGGAACTACAAACTTTAAAATATTTTTAATCATTTTCTGGGAGCCGATTTTGTCATTAGAATTTTTTTCCGGAAGTAATAGGATGAACGGTTTCCGAGATACGGCCGGTCGCCACCCTTAATGAATCACCCTGTACAAGCCAGATCATACTTACAATTAAGAGAATTAATAATGATAGGAATTGGTTTCTCGGAGAATAACAGAGCTCCAGTGATTATGTCACATAGAATTAATAATCATTTATCTGGAATTCAGTATAAACCTTCTCAAATTGTTATCTGTTTGATCTAGTCATAGTTGGTTGAGCAATTTGTCTTCTTATATCTTTGTATGATATTTGGAATCTGTACGTGATAATATGTGAAGTGAATTGAATAGAAGTGACTTTTTAGGTCTTCAAAATGTCCACAACTTGAAGAATTCGTTCAAAATGGACATAATGGAGGCATGTTATAATGAAATTGACTGTGATAGTGTCCATATTTGGGCCGAGCAGTGCAAATCAAAGAGAGAAAATCCTATTATTTATAATCAAAACAAGGTTCATTATGCCCTTATTTCGAAGTGAATCCTGAAGACTTCTGTAAAATTTTCACGAATACTACACAGAGATTATGGAAAAAAATTTGAGCTTATGTCATTTGTTGTACTCATCGCCTAAATGCATGATTTTGAGCACACTACAGTTTTAGTTATAAATGAATTCAAGCAAGGTTTTCCAATTGCATTAATTTTCAGCAATAGAAAAGACACCGAAATTATCGAATTAATATATTTTTTTTTTAAATTAAAACCAGTCAAAGTGTTGTAAAATCCCAGGTACAGATATAGATTGGGTGTACCAATCTTTGACATATATTCAAAGCATCGCAAACGTTGGAAAGTTTGATATAAATTCAATAAATTTCAAGATTTCTATCTTGAAAAATTCTGTAACCAAAGAGTTCGGTATTTACTTTCGAAATAATTATTGCTTGAATTCTCATCAATGAGCTCACTGTAACAAATGCACAAAAAAACATTAAGAGATTGAATAAAACTCTTCAAGTGTTCAAATTTTTGCGTGATAAGACGGTGGAAAGAATGACAAAATTGAGCGAAGGAACTAAAACCACTCGCGCAACGTAGAGTCATAAAAACCATAAAAAAGCAATTAATTCGAAATATACGTTTGAAGTAGTTGGGCAATTGTTGGAAATAAGTAACAATCAAAAATCTTGACCGAGAACATATAGTAAAAAATATCCGATATTCTTTGTTGTGGTGTTCAATTTTTGTTTTCATGGATATGAATGTATACATGTTCCAGCAATAGGGCACAAGCTGTACCGTGAAAACATATGCATTATGTTTGCCAAAACTATGATACATGTTCCAGTAAAACTACCATTCCCTCCTCAATATTAGAAGTCCAGCAGTTGGCTGAAGAATTTTGTTCTAGTGATTTGAAAGAAGGAGAACTTAAAATGATGAAAGATCAAATATTTTCAGCCTTTTTGTAAATATTCAATAATGTCGAGAGAAAGGAGTACAGGGTGGGCCGAATTGAACACTTTTGATTGGGAAGTACTTTTTTTATTCAAGTTAGACCAAAACTGTTATCGGTGTCTGAGGGCCAATTTTCATGAGAAACTCATAGGTGAAAACCGCAACTTCACAGCTATCACCATTACATCATCACCGGCTGTTTTCAGAAGATGTTAATTTCAGAAATATTGCTGTAACTTTTCTTTTGTTGAAAATTCTTCATTTCAGCTTGATTGGATATTCATCTTGGGAAATATTGGAAAAAATAGGTCCAGTTTCGTGGTGATTTCATCGATATCATTGTTAATTATTTCCGAAATAACTCAAAAAAAATGCCTATCCGATCATCCATTGAAAGGGTATGTCTTTATGCGGAATCACAGAATGGATTTTAAGAATTAGGCCTCTGTAATTACTCCAAACTTGCTGTACAATCATTAAGTCTCTAAGCTATCTCGTTACTTATTGTGTTGACGATCAGTGGAAGGCCAAACGTGAAGAGATTAATTATGGTAGCCGAATCCGTTAAATTGAACAAGCGCGTAAAAGCTGCTGCCTTCACGGCAGTGCTTTTCTAGGTTTTTAATTGTCGCAATGATTATTGTTGAATTATTATTATTTCTCCTAGCATTAGTTTGTTACATTTGAATTATATATTTCATTTTCTTCTCTAGAACATCCAATAAAGTTTCATGTAATAACTCAAGTATAATTGTGTTTTCTCTAGACTTACCGTCGGTTTCACAAAATTTTTGACGTCCGATCATAGATATAACAAACCATGGATGAGGCCTGTCAGCTTGCACTGTGTAATCATATGCTGCCGAGAGAGATAGAGCTAGTGGTGGCAGAAAGCCCGCGTATTCCATTTAAAAAGCATTAAATGCGTATGAAAATTCTGTTTTTTATGCGTTTTTCCTGACAATTTTCGGAGCAAATATGAAAATAATGAGAGATTACATTGGCTAAAGGATAATCTGTTTTTATAGCTACAAAAATGGATTACTGAAAATAGCAGGAATCAGAGAAAAATGATTGATGTAAGTACTTTTTTCTTGGCGCAAGCTTTCGAGATTTTATTATTCCTTCATCAGGAGAACTAAAAATTTACAATGCAGTAGGAGCATTAAAATGAAAGATTATTTTATGATATAGAAGTATTATATTGACATCAATGATAATTAATAGGTGAAAATATTGCTGAAAAATATTGACTTAAGTCGAAATGATATTCTATATTCATTTCTTGATTCAGGGATATTGATTAATCAGAATTTATAAAATCTAAATGAGTCATATAAAGAAATGGAGCTGAGACCCCCTATATATCTCTTCTTGAATCCATTCTTCTTCATTTCGTGTAATTCTATTTTTTTAATATCTTCTTCGAACTCTATATTTTCTAATAAATTATTCTCAAAAATTGGTTCATGTTGTTCTTTGTTCTGATACCACAAAAATGTACTAAGCAGGTACTTAAAATTTCAAGGACATCACGGAAGAAAAATAAAAAACCTATAGAAGTACTGACGTGAAGTCAGCAGCTTTTGCGCGCATGTTCAAAAAATAAAACACCAAAAGGAAACACTCGCAAAAGCTGCTGACTTCACTTAATTGCTTTTCTAGGTTTTTTCGAATTATTCTGGAAATTATTCCGGAAAAACAACGATACCGAGGGAATAACCACGAAATTGGACATATTTCTTCCCAATATCTCAGAAAATTATAATCGTATCGAATTGAAAATTGGTACACACAGATGTTAAGTATGAAGGTCAAGGTCAGAACAAATTTTTTTGGAATATGATCAATAGTTTCCGAAAAAAAAATTTTTTTCGAAAAAATTTCTAGAAAATTTTTGTTATATCTACTTACAGTACGAACTGAAAAAAAATCGCAAAAGTTGCGCGTTGTTTTGCTCCAACTAACTGTGAAGTTTCAACTCAATCGCTTCATCAGTTTTTGAAATATCAGGGAAATAACCTCAAAATTTCAAACAGCTATAGCTTGGAAACCGTTTCTCCTATTTAGCCCATTAACGAACTAAACCACGGCATTCTGATACACGGCCTACCCTGGAAGTTTCAAGTCGCCAGCTTGCTCTGTTCGATCGTTATCGTGTCCACTGTCGGACGGCAGAATCGATTTTGATACTGGATTCGTCATCAGCGAGTCCAACCTAGTAGTTTGAGACCATTTTCGGCACGAAATTCAAAAATTACAGACATGTGGATGAAACGATAGCACACTGTTCCCCTAATAATAAGAACATGTACGCAAAATGCCGATTGATATCGCCGTGATGTTCAATTAAATAAACTTTCAATCAATCCAATGTTGGAAGGATTATTCAACATTTATTAAAATTTGAGATTTAATAACTTGATTCATTTGAACACAATTTCATTCATACCAATGTTAATAATAATTTTAAACAAAATGCTTGCTGCAAATTGAAATGCGGTGTCCGTGGGAACAAAATTTTTTCTTCGTACCGCCACTTACCATCTTTTCCTCAGGATATTGTCCTTTGAAAATCTGTAATAGGGTCAAGTGGTGTAAAAACGAGACTGGCAACACTTTGGGTAAAAACGAGACAATGGTACAAATCATAATAAAATACATTCAATCAAAATGAAAAAATCTCATGAACGAAGTTTAATATTTCCGTTATATTTTCCCATATTGAAAAGTTGTGAAAAAAACTAAAACCAATGTAATAAAAACTGCACCAATAAACTCTGCAAAAAATGACCTTGAAAATTTACAGCGGCGACTGCAAACTTTACTCACAGCGCGAACACTCGAAGTCGGGTACGGTCGGCGTTAGTGGAATCCCAGCATTATATAGCCAAGGGGATTAAAGGCGAATTTAGAACATTGCCAAATTTTGTCGAGTTTATGTGCCAGGTGTATCAGTATTAAAGGCAAAAAAGGAGACAAGTGGTGGTCGAAAAACGAGACAACAGTGGGTAAAAAAGGAGACAGTGAGAAGTGAAAATGCCAAAGGCCTATGTTAAGAAAGTACGACCGTACACTGAAGAAGATATCAAAAAAGCTTTGGAGTTGATTGAGAAAGGCGAGTTAACATATTGGGCGGCCAGCAAAAAGATAGAGGGCACAGTTTTAACATCTACGGAATTTTTAAGTTAAATTGAACAAAAGAACGAGAAAAATGTTCCAGAAAAGAAGGATAGCAAAAAAAAATCAAGTGTGACTGAGAGTGAAGATGACGAGGACTTAGGAAGCCTTAAATTAAACGATGAGAGTGACATATACACAAGCGACTTCGAAGATATCAAAGAAATGAATGAAGGTGACTACATCTTGGTGAGATTTGCAACAAAGTCCAAGACTTTGTTTTGTATGTGGCACAAATAGAACAGCTTGGAGAAGGAAAAGTTGATGTTAGATATCTTCGACGCAACGGTAACAAATTTAAATGATTAAATGAAGTTGATGAATTATTTATGATTACTTTCATGCTAAAAAAATTCTTATTTTAGTTTTTATAGTTCTGTAAATTAGAATCAACTTTGTGTTATGTTACTCTTATATATAAGGGTCCAAAATTTTGCTCATTTTTCAGAATACAGAAATAAAAATATTCACAATTACTTATTCATTTAACCTATTATGTCTTGAATTTTACCCAACCTTCTGAATAGACCCAATGCACGTTAAAGAAGCACGTCTCGTTTTTTGCGTACCTTGTCTCGTTTTTACCCAAAACGCAGGCTAAAAACGAGACAAGCAATTTTGATTTTTGTCACAGATTTTCCAACAATTTGCAAAAATTACCATCTGCTTCAATTTGTACATGTATGATTATACAGGGTGAGTCTTTGACCTTGCAGAATATTTTAACAGAAGATTATTGAAGCTGAAAGAAACACATTTTTCCTCTACCATTTTTTCCGATTCGGCCTAGATAAAAAGATATAGGCATTATAAATTTTCATAATGGGCTAGCCGCCCCTGGAAACCTGAACACTGAAGTTTTTCCAAGCCTAAGATATACCATTCAAATCTTCGAAATAAGCAACTCTGTTATGAAAACAAGCGTCAACTCACTTTTTACATTCCAGTTGGTGGAAAAAGTTGTATTTATAGTACAATAAACAAATTAGGTATTCCAAATTTCGTGGACGATAAAAGTTGAATATTCTTCTCTTGGTTTCATTTTCGATAATGAGGAATTCATCTAGCTATCACTCATATTAGCTTTGAGATTCATCTTCACTTTGTAATTATTAATTTTCTTTGTTTATTTCATTTTCTCCAAGAATTATCAGATTCAGACATAACCCATTCAAACTTTCATTTTCATAAATATATAAAACAGATGTACCATTTATCTATGAACGTACAAACGTTGCCAAATTGACGAACAGAAAGAAAGAACTCTTCGAAATCAAACAACACACAATATGCTAATTCTATGTATACACTTGTATAGTCTATGATTCTGAACTGAACTATAAATCTGTGGCTCCGTGGTTTTAAGGTTATGTCAATAATGTTGTTATGTTATAAAAGCGCATTTGAAGAATACCTCAAAATAAATACTACACATAGACCTAAAATAACATATATTAGGTCTATGATACTATCAAAGTTCTGTACATAATTTCAAGAAATTTTGGTCAGCACAAAGATTGCATTCAAACCAGTAAGAATCCCCATTATCATGGAAAAGAGAGAAGTTAATCAATTTTTCGCAAAAGCGAGGTAGTGAGAACTGAGAATACTTGCACGGATTGAATGAAGCATGAAAAATTTGCCTAACATAAGTGCCTGATTATACTACATAAATTAGCTCGAAATTGAAAAGGAAGCTTCATGAATGGATTCAGGACCGAATCACCACTGTATAACACAGATATACTTTTGGGATGGAAGCCTATTTTGGAGAAACTTCTTATTTCGTCTTGGTGATAATAATCGTAGTATGCAAAAACTGATGAATACATCACTGGAATTGTATGGATACCAAACAAATAACTTCAAGATGTGATAGTTCATTCAGATTGAAGAGATTTCTGTATAAAATGAGGAGCGTTTGGATCGTGACAACTATCCCATTGTCAACGAGATACGCAATGGAAAGACAGAAAATTAACAACACCATTCATTGCTGTATTGGGTTGCAATTACCCTGAAGACATGAGACGAATGCTTGCTGAAACGTCAGTAAGAACTAAACAAGATAATGGAACCAGCCCCAATAATTTTCCAACTATGAAAATGTGGATTCGAAGGAATGTTATGACTATAAAGTGGGGTGCTTCCTGGACTTTTCTGTATTCAATGATCAAGTTTGTTCTATCTTATGTACCTACACCTGCACTGTAGTTATCTCCTTAATTAATCCAATTATTCATCATCTCTTCGTAGCAATTATTTCTTTCTTATGCTAAAATCATAATTTTAACTTTTGCTAAGTATAAACTTATAAACATTCTACAGAGTTAACTCTCAGCTACCTTCTTCATGTTTATATTCAGTTCTACTACTGATGTATTGTGAAAGAAGAAATCAACCACACTCGTGTCTTTTAATTGAGTTTGAAAGAAGAAAGAATAAATAATTTTTTTTCCATTGAACCTAAGTATTTTTGAATTTCATGAAAATTTTAAATTGTTTCACCTTGATTTTATCGTGAAAAAACTAGTAGTATTCGATATAAATAACAAAAATCACATAATTCTATTGCTTTTAAATCATTGAATTCTCTTTTCTCTTTGTTTCCATATTAAAACAATTATGCCAATCCTATGAGATTGGATAAATTGAACGAATAGCAGATAAATAGAAGTATTCAATCACATAATGATGTTATTTCAGTATGAAGGGTATGTTTTGGTATAAACTGACCTGAAGAAGAAATACAGCAATGTTCGGTATCAAAAGTCAAGAAAGATTTTCAAATCTCCATTGGTGTCATTTCATTATGACACTAACTTGAGAAAACTCTTCTGGAAAAGGTACTGCCTCAAAATTAGACATCGTTCAAGATATGATATAACGTGCGTTCAGAAAAAATCGTGGTCAAGTAGGCTGTGGATTCTAGAACATAAATATTCTGTGTCTGTATGTAATTCTTCACTTGAATCACTCCATGTTCTCAAAATGTAAATCTTGATGACATTTACCTCTATGTAAATCGTAGTTTTGTATGAAAAAGCATTTTTTCAGAAAAAGTTATAAACATATTGAATAATAATTTCTTCCTACGTGCAAAAAGAATGTTTATAATTGAATTTGATTACAGGAGGCCAAACGGTTGCTAAAGTTTTAAACATGTATGATTCTCATATGTCGAAGACCTGAATCTTGAGCCGAGGTCTACTATTTTTGGTACTCCGAATTATGCAATTAGGTTGTATTCAATAATGTAAATAAATCACAGTGAGAATCTCAATATCTTTGATTCCTAATAAATGTTGAATTTTACATCATAAAAAAGCTGAACTGAACTAAAATAAACTGAAAAACATGATTTCTTTACAATGACTTTCAGGATTCAAGGTTTTCTTTGATTAAAGTAGATGCTGGAAATGTCCTATTTGCTTCAAACACGCTTCTTTTTTTCACAGATCCAAATACATTATTCAAAATGAAAAATAGTCCCCACAATTCGTCTTTGACTGATTGCACACCAAACTCCAATTTTTTGAGAATGAAGTAGTGCCTCAATGTAAAAATTTTCTGGTTTTTGGCTGATACACATCCTCATATTTTAAGAGGTGACATATCCCGAGAGATGGAACCAGGCTTCATCGGAAAAAAAAATTGATCTAAGTTATGGAGTTATCGGTTGAAAAACCACTGGCAGAAAGCCATCCTACGAGGGTAATCAACTTCTTGAATTTTTTGAGAGCACGTTAATCTATAACGAAATAACAGAAACTCCAGACTTGAATCCATGTGATTTTTTTCTGTGGGGTTTCATGAAACATCAAGTATACAGCAGTGCTCTTAATAATGTGGATGATCTTAGATCGCGTGTGGCGAGTGCGGCTCGTCACATACAGGACCATCCAGATCTCCTTGAGAATGTGAGACATTCCATTGTAAGGAGAGCTCGTGCCTGTTTGGATGCAGACGGCGGACATTTCGAGCACTTACTATAAGTGGTTTAATGTGGGAAAGTAGGGCTCCTGGCGAACAACCCACTAGGACAAAAAAAAATGTAACGCGCCTAAAGCAATACTTCGATAGTGGTGTGGAAATTTGCTTGAACATTAGGAGTATTCAAATTGTAGAACTTGAGGTGAGCTTATTCATATTACTCCACTTTCGAACTAATAGCCAATTTACAATGGACATAACTTAACCGTAAATTTACTTATACATAAAATGTAAGAATTAAACAACAGAAATCATAAATATAAGAATAGAACTGCATTCGACTTATGGAAGTCAAAAGCAAAGTTGAACCCTTTGTGAAGATTTTGGTACTTATGAATTTTGTAGTTTCCTCTTTGATTTTTACGCACGAGTTGCGGAATTCTCACGGTTACGTCCATTGTGAATTGGCCAAAGTCGGCTACTCCGCTTACAAATCATTCCAAATAAAAAATGCTAGGATTCCATTCTCAACTTTCAGACGTGGCAACGCGGAAAAATTGAATTCTGTGAATTTTTTGAACAGAGTTGCATTCAGCCAAAGTACCCAATTCTCGGAATTTCACAGATATTTTTTATTTTTGAATTTCAGATTACTCGAAAACGGCGCATCATACGAAAAAAAATAAGGAATACTTTTACCTTCCAAAATGGTCAAAAATTCGTTGAATAGCATTCAAATTATTTTTAAAAGTTGGTTTCTTTGAATTTCTGGTATTTTTATGAAATGTTATGGTCATATTGAAGGAACTGGAGGATGTGGATGAAATTTTGTAATCCAAGAAAATTCATCGTATCAATAAAAAACTATATTCCAAAAATCATCTCGTTCGATGAGATCGTTCGCGAGATATAATCAAAAATTAAATTTTTTATGGATTTTCAACAGTCTGTATCTTACGAACCAAGCCGAATCGGAAAAAATGGTAAGGGAAAAAAGTGTTTCTTTTGGCTTCAGGAATCTTCTGTTAAAATATTCTGCAAGGTCAAAGACTCACCCTGTATATCACAAAAAATTTTTGAACCGTTTGGACTACTCCTTTCAGTAAAAAAATGGAAAGATTTGAAAAGTGTCTCGTTTTTACACAACTTGACCCTATATAGAAAGTCTTATCTCTTATTCAGAAATTAGGAAAAAAATAAAACAAATCAGTTTCAATTGAATAAAAATCCCTGGTGAAATTTGATATTTTGGCCTTTTTACAACCTGTTTGTGCAGTTTACGGCTGATCAAGATTTAACCATGTTCGGTATCTATAATATACACACTTCAAAAAAAAAAATCTCCGAAAAATGTTACAAAAAGCATGAAATAAGATGCTTTTGAATGCGATTTGGCGGTTTCTTGCCACTCCTAGCTCTATCTTTCTCTAGACAACACGTTTCTCTTTCCCTCACCGCTTCCATTGTAAGTTATAATTTCTATGCGTCCGATCAACTCGTTGATTACTGTTTCCATTCGATGGTTGGCTTTAAAATGAACTGAAATCGAGCACAGAATTTGTTGTTGACTGACAATAAAGCCCTTGATCGGGCAATCAATGTTTTGTGAAACCGGCCGTCAGTTAATTTAAAAACTGAATCAACTAATGCCGAATCAAGTACTCAGCTGGGGTTTCTAAAGGACCCCGCACGGGTGTTTACGTTGATTTTGATGGCATGGGAATTCAAGGGTTAACAAGGGTAGCCAGAATTTTATAATAAATGGAAATCAACATATCAAGAAAATATTTACCATTCCAACATCTTAGAAAATATCTACCATTAAATGTCATCATTATTGCGGTGAACTCGGTCATAAAATGTCTGAATGTTCAATAACGAAGACTTTGGTGATCATGAGTTGAAACAAACACCATTGAATTTTTATCAAGAAATTATTAGACCTCTAAATTGTAGATTATCTGGACCTGTATACCAACCACCATGAAGAAGGATTTGCATGAACATTCACCATGTTATACACACTACTATAGACCTGAATCAAGGGATCATATTGATGTATCCGTGCCTAGTTAAAAAACTGTACTTTCGAAAAATCTGATCTTTGAGAATGACGAACGAGTCTGTTGAAAAATATAATGTATACTCCATTCACTTTTATAAAGTATCCCGGTTTGCCATGACATCCTGACAGATTTCACCGTGTATATTTTAAAAATGTTAGGTTATAGTCTTTTTTTTTTCTTGTCAGATAACCACACAACGTTGTCCTCTCTACGAAGAGGGCGTGGTAATTACTCATTTTTCAGAATGTGAGTCTACATTGGGAAAGTAATGAATTTGAGAAAATATGTGAATTCAATGATTCCAAAGACCTGGCGAATGTTGAAGAAACTTTTTTCTCTGTTAATACTGGAAATATTTCACGTATATAAACATGGTTGGAAGATTCAGTTATGCTTTTTTCTTGTACGGAAATCAAGAATCGAGTGTTTTGGAATTCTACTGAAAACTTATGGATAGAGAAGTCCGTTACTTTGTGGTGTTCATTCGAAAAAAAAAAAGAAAAGTACTCGATAACCCGGCATTAAAACTTCTAAACGAATAGACGGGCCTATGGAATTCTCTTTTTTCTAAATTCTCAAGAAATAAGCCAACAAAAGTAATTTAAATACCTTTTTGAACAACTTGAAATATTCCAGTATGAAAATGTAGTAGTACTACGAAACCTGTGTCCCAGTTAACCTCAAAAGAACTAACTCCATTTACAAAGTTCTTGGGAATCTAGGTGAATGATACATACACTGGATTGGATCAACATATTTCTAAACTGGGATATGCAGCTTAGCTTCAGTCAATTATGTTTGGTTGTAGTGACAAGCTGGCTGGAGCTGAATTGTTGTTTGTTATTGAAAGTAAGTAGAAATTGGCAACGTCGTGTCGAATTATTTTGACATTGTCGATATATCAGGAGCGCCAACCTGACTTGGTTTTAGTTACAAAAACATGATAGACCCAAATCATGGCCAACCGGGGTACTTTATAAAAGTGAATGGAGGATAAATAATATCAATAATATCTATCATAATCAACTGTCATCTCACCACAAACGATGATCGTTATGACAATGTTATTTTATTAATTTTAAGGATAGAGACGTCATTATTACTTTCATATTTCTCTGGTCTCAGGAGCTGAATTGTGTAATGAGCTATTCTGTTTCCTATCTCCAATCCCCGCACCTCGAAAACGACACCCTGATGCTGCGCGGACCTGTAGTCGATTTGATGCGCAAGTGTCACGACATGCTGTCTTATCTAGCCGGCTTGCACTAATTAACCACAATTCGATTGATAACCACGTGCCTGGACTTCCGAATGTACGGCACAAAATGTATACAGGGCCACACCCGTCTCGTACGCCTCGAAATGA
Organism: Myrrha octodecimguttata; assembly: GCA_958510865.1. Lineage (NCBI taxonomy): Eukaryota > Metazoa > Arthropoda > Insecta > Coleoptera > Coccinellidae > Myrrha > Myrrha octodecimguttata. Next base: position 5,793,562 of record OY294056.1, on the reverse strand, counting down.
TCAACGGATTTTTTTCACTCAACTATGGACAATATCAATTTTTTGTTTTTCGTTTGTAAATACATTACTATGGCCATTGGCTGGGTCATCATTCTTCACCTTCAATACAATGGTCACGCCACTTCACGTATGCATTTCGGATGACGTTCTAGGATTTTAAGATACATACACGACTACAACCAGAGAGAATAGAATAAATTAGAGCGGCCACCGTGTTACGAATGCGCTACCGAATATGTGCCCTTATTCCCCCACTATCTGCTTTCTTCCGCTTTCATAGGTGCTATGCGCTTTGATATTTATTTCTTTCATATTTTTAAGTTGATAGATGGATAAAAATTTATTAAACAATATGGTAACGACAAATCTATTGAAACGAGTAAAAACGGACTCTACAAATTGACACAATAATTGCTACTCAAAATCAAAAGTTCTTAATTTCCCAATAAAAAGAATATAAGAGGGAAAAACATCTCTGAACATGTTTTGAAAACCAGCAGTTGAACTGCTAATGCTAAAACTATCACACGGAAACCTGTACACATAAGTCCTCACTACGATGTCAAGGATCTAACAAGGAGTTGGGGCTAATGTTGAGGGCTTGTGGAGAGATATTGCACACGGGCAAGGATGACCAAGAACAATACCTCTGTGGTTTCATAAACCCTTATGAAGAGGACCCTAAACATTGGCAATGTAGCGTCATGAACGAGGTCATTCATTGCCATCAATGAATTACCAGGGAGGCCATGTTGAACGCAAAAATGCTATCCCAAATAAAAGAGAGTAATCTGGTAGAGTAAATGGAAACAGGGTCATACGCAGTTGGTGAAAATTAAACCTGACTTGAAAAGATGGAAGGAATTTCATAACCGAAGTGACCGAATACTTCTAAATCGATTACGGATCGGTCACAACTGTTTAACCCACAGCCACCTTTTCAATAAAACGGAAAAACCAAAATGCCCCGACTGCAACTCTAATCTGACAATTCAACATATTTTTGAAGAATGTCCTTTTCACCTTACTACTCGTCTCCGCTACAAGATGACATCGATATTTTCATGTTTGACATAGGTATATGTTGGAAACAACAGCAGTATACTGAACCAAAACAAGGGACATGGCAAATCGGAATTACATTGTGAGCGATGAAACGATGCTGCATATTGCTGACTGTTTGGTTCCGAAGACCGTCAGGCCGCGCGAAATTTTGCAAATAGACAGTTTTGGAATAGGAAAGCAAGTCTTAGTGAATGGTGAGGAAGCGATAATCGATGAGTATCGTATAATGAATCGCCGGATTGCGGGCACCATTTTGGTTGCACGTCCAGCCGGCACAGTTATGTCATGGTATGATAATAATACGCCTGACGAACAACAAATAATCGACGTTTATTAATATTGTAAAAAGGGGAATTAGTGCTAATATACACCTATCAACGCTGAAATAGGACACGAGATTTTCGGTAGAACATTTGATGCGCGAAATAAGTTGGAGTAAAAAGTGCAGTGAAAAGGTACCTAAATGATATAAATATACTGACAGAATTGTGACCAGTGATAAATATATTGTAGTGCCTATATTGACAAAATTGTAATTAGTAAGATGGTCTCTAATAATCCGAGAGGTTGACGAGACCTAAAGCTGTCGCACTTTTTATTCATTGATACTCTGGTTCTGGTCACGGTTTTTATTTCTAATGGTGAAATATATTTTCTCTATACTTTCAATTAACTTGTTATGGTTGTCTTCTCCATTGAGTGATAAATGATTTGATTCTATGAAAAAGTTAATACTTTAAACGAACGAAAGTAAATCATAGGTGTAAGTGGTAATGTTGCTATTGATTTTGTTATTCCGAACTGATGATTTGAAAACTTTTTCCCAGATTATACATATCCGTTTCACATCTGATGACGGTTTTATCTGTCCTCCTCGGTTTTTGAATGATATCAAATTCGTTGTCATATTCCGAGAGGTGTTTTCTTGGTGTGAAGTTATTGCAAATGAAATTCTTCACACTTGTTCTTCAACCTGAGGCTTCGAACAACGAAGGTATCCTGTGATATATTCAGAAAATGTGAAATAGTGCAGTTGATATTTAATCATCCGATTAGACACAGATGAAATGTATAGGAAAAGTCATAAGTCAATCGAAAAAATCACTAAATACAATAATTATCATTTAGAATTCCATCAACGCTATAAGAACAATTGAATAGTTTCGGAAAAAAGTGAGACATTCGAAGATTTTATCAAGGCAGGTAAATTATTGTACAGGACAATGCTGTGATTTTTGCTGATGTTTCTCACTGAGCTGTTGTTATGAAACGAGAATATATATTCTTTGAGATTCGAAAGATTTTTTTTCCTCAGTAAAGCACTATGTTCTGATAGAATAAAGACTGTTCCTGTAATTTTCCAACAATGTCTTTTAAATTAGCGATTTTCGTTTCAACTGGCTTCTGCTTAGTATTTTATAGTTGTTCTGCGGTTATTTCCAGATCAGATTCAGCTATTTCTTCTTTGAAACTCTCATTGAGGATTTGGAAGATGTTGATGGCTGTTTGTGAGGCGAAAATGCAAGGGAACCGATGGGTCAGCATTTTTCTTTAAGTGCCTACGAACAGGGAATTAATTATCATGATCATTTTCTTCGAACTGGCCACTTTAAAACGACTATGATCGGTTTGTTTACAATTATACGCCCTAATCGCTAGAATTCATTTTATTTTCGAATTCGGGATCTTAAGAGAAACGGTAAAAGAAATTTTCTCCCTGTTATTGCGTTCTAAAGCGACGGACACGCCCATTCTTCCTATAGAAATCAATTGAAAGAAAAAGGGTCAATAAGATGCAGAGCCGGCGTTAGGGGTTAGGCAGCGAGGCAGCCGTTTCAGGCGCCACTTTGCTAGGGGTGGCATTCCGGGAAAAATCGGAGGGCCACCTTTATATATTTCATTCAAATCCTAGATTATTGAAAAAAGAGCCTGTCTCGGGTCTGCTAATGCTGCAATTGAAAAAAATGTGTAAATATTCAAGACGCATAGTAAAAGTTAAAATCTCGCTTTAAAAATTTTCTCTTGCAAATTCATTTGTTCTGGAGTAACTTCGTAGGAGGTTTTTCTGCACTTCAATAATATATCTAAGCAGTTGCAGAGTTCTAGTATGATTATTAATATGTGTTAGCGAGCTTAGAAACTTCAGATCATTTGAAAAACTACAGAGTGAATGGTTTCGAGCAAATTATTTGCTTTGCTAAAGAAATGACAGAAAATATGGGAGTCAAACCTGAATTCGAGTATGAGTGAGAAGTTTGTATTCGTAAAAAAACATGACTATTTCAATATGAAGGTAGATAAACACCAATAAAAGATCAGATTGATTTCGTTCAATTATTCACTTGTGCGTAAATTAATTCAATGTACGCCTCGTAGAATTAAAAGAGACATAAACGCATTCGCTTCAAAATATCCAGAGTATATAATGCAAAATTGCAGTAGACTTTTTGAGCAGATGGCAGAAATCTCAGCACTGAATTACTCCTCTTGGGTCGCACGCTAGAATGTAAGAGCGTCCGCACACGGGTCGATCCGATATGCTCGACGCGTTTCCAGTCTCGTCTCTCGATTCAGCTTCCTATGCAATTCAAGCTAACGCCGTACACAGGTCGTTTTGAAACGTACGTTTGGGTTGCACGATTCACGCGTCGGGCGTCCGCACACGGGTCGATCCGATGTACTCGACGCGATTCAGTCTCGTCTCTCGAATCGGCTTCCCAAGCAATTCAAGCTGGCACCGTACACGGGTCGTTTCGAAACGTACGTTTGAGTTTCAAACGCATGCATCGTTTCACGCGACTGCCATGGAAGCAGAAAGTTCGAGTGGTTCGTACGTCGCTCACTATAGCATCACGTCTCCCATTTTCATCAGACTTTCTACTACAATCATATTATTTTCTTCGTCAAATAAGTTGAAAATGCATGATCCATTATTTTTTTCAGCGCATTTCAGAATTCTTTCATATTAAATAATTTGAAGATCATACACAATATGTAATGAAACCAATAATATCATTCCATATAGAAAGTTAATACTTCAATCGACTCCAAGACGATATATCCACTGATTTCGCCTTATTCACTCAGAGAAAATATTATTTAGAACTCACTGACTTCATATTATAATGAATATTATGGATTATTGTTATTTTATTTCCTCAAATTGATTGGACACTGCATGAATTTTTAAAACTATCAGTTCTGCGCACATATTCAAGAGAATAGCGTGCTATCATTCAGCACAAATGTAGGTACTTTTGGTGCTTTCAGACAAAAGCTACAACAATTTTTATCGATACACGCAGATATTGCACAGTCAAAATCAATTTGGTCCGGCCGTCCGTCCTATACAACGATAACTCTCAAACGAATATTTTTTTAATTTTCCTGAATACACCATCCGATCCTATCGAATTTAATTGGAATTTCGTTTCAAACAAACTTATGCGGAATTTCGGGAGAATCGTATCACGAGGCAAATTCTAGAAAAGAACTGACGGGAACTGACGAGCTTTCACTCGCTCGTTCAAATTGGTTGCCTGAATGGTCACCTATTCACTTATTGACCCCTCCAAAAGCACCTTTACATCCTGATTGTAAGATTTTGTAAAAATTTGGATAGGTATATGATTCACTGAGGGAATTTTATCCCTTAACGATTTCGGCCTTCGCAATTAAGCTTCTAACCTACTCTATAAACATAGAGTATCTGTAGTTGTTTTCACGGCTGGCCTTGCCGCCGATCGTAAACAGAATTACTAATGAAAGAATCTACTTGGAGACTTGATAATTGAAGAGCAGCTGTGGAGATGCAAAGGCCGTATTCGCGAATTGGTACCTATAATTTTTCCAATGCTGCAGCAGATATCCTGTTTCCCAATATTTCCAAATATAAATATCAGATCTAGATGAAATTCACTATGTGATTGAAGGTACCAATGCAAAATTTTTAAAAATTTGAAATATGTGAAAACAAAATTTCTATTTGTTTAATTTGTTCTAATCGAAAGATCATCAACAAAATTCACGCAAGTTTGGACATCAGAATTTGCCAATTAATTACTGAGCTCCATAGTCATCGGATCAATATTTTTTTTAGTTGATACCAAAGAAATAAGTACGAAATTTGACATATTGTTCTTACAATATCGGGTAATAGTAAAATTTTTAATGAAGTTGTTCAATAGTGACTTCAGAGTCTGCGCCAAATTTTATTCCAAGATGATGAAAAAGGTTTTTGATAACAAAATTTTTTTAACATTAATCTGAAAATTTTCAAAAGCATTTTTTTTTTTCAATTTTCTTCAAGCAAAGTATGCAAAAACTCCTGCATAAAATTATGCGTTTGTTTTCTACAATAAACAACGAAGTTCACTTCGGATTCTGTTCGAAATATTGAGGAAAAAATCTCAAAATCGATTTGAAATCTGAATTACTTGTTAAATATTGACTCCAAGGTCTGTGCGGAAGTTTATCGTAATGGTATTGAAGGTTTCCGAAATATCAATTTTTATCAACGAAAAGCAGGAAATTTTTTGAAAAATATAGTTGGATACCCACGAAATTAGAGTCTGTTATTTCGAAGATATAGGGAAAATGAAACTTCGATTACGTATACCTACCCCCGGAACCATTAGTTGGATTTCTCCATTAGCATATTCAAGCTTTGAACCTGCCCTGCAAGTTTGGGATATCTGAATTAGTCTTTCGAAAATTGGCCGTCAACAGAGGCTTAAGCTGTAACGTTTTCTTAGTTTATCGAAAATTTCAGAATAATTAGACTATTTATTAATACTTATAACACACTACTTTTCTAATAACTTAACAACTAATTCTATTAAGTCCATGAACAATTTCCACACTATTTATTTTCACTGATCACTTTCGCTGAATACTTCTACGAGAACTCCACTGAAAACAGATAAACAGTTTTCCCGCCTTCTATAACCATCCACATATAAAATAATTCAATAGCTAATGTTTGGTCCTTTCAATCGACAATTTGAAGAAATGGTGCAAAAAATCTCCAACTCTATAATTAATCGCTCGAAAAGGTGATTTGTACTTGTTTTTTGTGAGCATGACTTGCATGTCTGACAAGGAAATTAAATATCTTGGGCAAAAAATCATGATACTGTTGGAAAATTTCGTCTTTATTTTTTCCAATGGCACATCTCATGCCCTCAAAAACGCCCCTCGTCCTCAAGAGAAAAATTCAAATTTTCATTCCCTTACTCCCTAACCCCGTCTATGCTTCTCTTCTGTGGTACAATACTTGTGAACTTGTGAAATAATAATACAACTGCAATTAGAAGGCTCTTTATCAGGGAGCTTACAAGTGTCAAATCTAAAAACATAGAGGTAAGTTTGTTTTGTTCAAATTTGTATGATTTTGTTGGGTGCTTGTTTTGTATTATTCTGTATCTATTTTTCTGTATACTGTAACTAAATACTTATATTTAGGTAAAAGTTCGACAGAAAATATCCTTAGGTAATTCGGACTTGTTTCAGAAGAATGGAAACCATAAAATGTATATCACTCTGGGGATATAACCGTTGTTTCCTTATAATTTCCATGAAATATCTATTTGATATCATTTGGTATGAACTCTTATTTATTTATTTATTTATTTATTTATTTATTTCACTTATGGAGCACATACAGGTAATTCAATACCCAAAAAAACTTCAATTTGAGATTCGTTGGCGAAGTAGAGAAGCATCCTGAACTATATAATTATACTCTCTCATCATATTCGAAAAGGGTTGCTACTGAAAGGGCATGGAATAATGTAGCAAAGGAAGTGAACTTATCAGGTAAAATCTTTATTTCATAACCACACATCATCTGATAATTGTAAATATTGTTTTTTGAATGAAAAATCAAGTATTTTTCTAACATATTCAACACATTTAAATGCAACGATTCCACTGCCAAGGCAATGATGCCATTGGGGTGAGAAAATAATTTGCTAGATAATCTCGTAAAGCATACGCGGTCGAACGAATGCAAATTCCAGATCGAACTTGTGGACGAATGAGATTGGCAGAACCAGTCATTTCGGCATTTTGTTCTGTCTGTTGAGGTGAATATCGGCATCCTTCTCTCTTCCTCACATAGTTATGTAGCACAAAAACACTTTTTATTATATTATTGACCGTATTCACATCGCGGCAACGTATTGCACTACTGAATACTTGAAATTTTTCCGTTATCATACCAAACGTGCATTCAATTGTTTTTCTCGCTCGGCTCAACCGATAGTTGAAAATTCGTTTTTTATTATCTAGGATTCGTTTTGAGTAAGGTCTCATCAAATATCGAGACAATGGAAAAGCTTCATCTCCAACGAAGTAATAGGGAAATAAACAATCTTCATAATAATCGGAGGGAAGCTTGGTTGGAAATGGAATGTCGAGCTGAGAATTTAATATCAGGTTTTTAATTGCTGAGGCTCTGAATATGCCTCCATCACTGTTTCTTCCCGCGTATCCTGTTTCAATTATAGTGAAAATACCATCAGCATCGCAACATCCCAGGAGAACTATTGAGTGATAGGATTTGTAATTAGAATTAGCAGATCCAGTATTAGGTAATTTCTCAATGCGGATATGCTTGCCATCCAAAGCTCCTATACAATTTGGAATGTTCCATAAAACCTGAAAACGTTCAGCGATACTTTTCCATTGGTCATGAGTAGGGCGAGGCATGTAGGTATCACGAAGCTCGTTCCATATAATCTTGACCATCTCAGCTACCACTCTCCCAACCGTCGTCTCTCCTCGACAGAAATAAAGTCCCAATGAAACAAACGTACATCCTGTAGCAAGATACCTGGAAATATACAGTTAAAAAGATAATCGATTTGGGTTCTTTCCCAATAAATGGCTATTCTGGAAACCTATTAACAGAATTGTCTCGCAATATCTGAAACACTACTAATGAAACGAAATATTATAGTTTATGGAAATTGCTTCTGCGCCAGGACTTATAACCACTATTTGTAAGGAGCAATTTTGCAACAAAGTTGCTTATTATTGAAGAATTCTACTGTTGCGATGCGATTTTGAAATATCCTGCTCCTTTATTTGATCATGCATATCTGGTTGTACGTTGAAGAATACCGCCTCTCCAATTTAATGTTGGTGGGTGCCAACGGAAAAATCTGGAAAAGCACTACCGTGAAGGCAGCAGCTTTTGCGCGCATGTTCAATGTAGATGAGCGTTTCAGCAACGAATTCGAACTTGCGCGCGAAAGCTGCTGCCTTCACGGCAGTGCTTTTCCCGATTTTCTTTCGATAAAGTACTGGATTTCATTTCGATCTAAATAAAATTTTGAATTGGTATATCTGTGGAATCATTGGGTGGATTTCACCCTCAATATCTGTAGAGAAGGTTTGGGGCTTAACTACGAAGGCCGAATTCGTGAATGGGTAAAATCCACCCAATGATTCCGCAGATATACCCATTCAAAATTTTATTTTCCCAATATTTCCTAAAATACAGATCAAATCGAATTGAAATCCAGTACTTCATTGGAAAATTACAGTTCGAAGGTTCATACAGAATTTAATGAGGATGATAGAATAAGAAAATCACAGAAATTTTTTTTTCAAATTGTTCTTTTGACACGATCATCACGAAATTTTGCATAAAGTTGTCTTTCATCATCTTCAAACTAGCTGCGAAGTTTTATCGGAATTGAATCAGTATTTTTCGAGTTATACCGAAAAAAGCAACGATGTTGAGAAAAAAACCTCGACATATTTTTTCCCGATAACTCAAAAACTTATAATCGTATCGAACTGAAATTTGGTACATTGCTGTGAAATATGAAGCTCTAAGTCCGAGTGGAATTTTTCTCTGGATATGATGAACAGTTATCGAAAAAAAAATTATGATTCCGTAGATATACCCAATCAAAATTTTATTTTTTCAATATTTCCAAAAATACAGATCAGATCGAATTGAAATCCAGTACTTCGTCAAAAAATAACAGTTCGAAGAATTTGATGAGGATGATATGATAAGAAAAATCATAGAAATTTTTTTTTTCAAATTGTTCTAATGACACGATTATCACGAAATTTCGCATGAAGTTGTCTTTGAGCATCTCAAAACTAGCTGTGAAGTTTCATCAGGACTGAATCAGTATTTCTCGAGTTATACCGAAAAAATAAACGATGTCGAGAAGAAAACCTCGAAATTTGACACATTTTTTCCCGATATCTCCGAAACTTATGATCGTATCGAACTGAAATTTGGTACACTGCTGTAAAATGTGAAGTCCAAAGTGTTAGTGTTAGTTTTTTTTGGATATGATGAATGGTATCCGAAAAAAAAAATTTTTTGGAAAAAAATGTCGAAAAAAAATTTTTTTTAAATTCACTGACAATCTGATCCTGACGAAATTTGGCTCAAAGTTGCGCGTCGTTATGCTCCACCCAACTACCAAGTTTGAATCCAATCTCTCAAGTAGTTTCCAAAATAAAGAATAAATAACTTCAAAACTTCAACTGCCTATAACTCCGAAACTATTCGACCGATTTGGCTCATTAACGAACTCAACCGCGGCATTCGGATGCGCAACCTATCCTGAAAGTTTCAAGTTGCTAGCTTGCTTCTGTCGACAGTAAGCGTGTCTACGGCCGGCCGGCCGGACAGAATCGATTTTGACACCGGATTCGTCATCAGTGAGTCCAACCTAGTCGATTGAGACCGTTTTCGGCTCAATCATCCAAAATTACAGACATTTGGACAAAACGATAGCACGCTGTTCCCCTAGAACATGCGCGCAAAAAAAACCCACTACCTTATGGAGGCAATGCAATTTGCAATTCCCTTCGTGAAAGTTGCTGGCAATCCTACCGGTAACTTATCTGCATCCCAAATAATGGCTGCTACTCCAATAGTTCCTTATAACGTTTCAACATCTTATGACAATTTTAACGAGGAAGACAATCTGGAGGAAGAATACCAGGGTATATCGGAGAATATAATGAAACACCACCTTTCACCACCTTTATCGTCTACACCCTTCATTTCTACGCCATCATCATGTCAGGGTGATCCAGTTGCAATGCCATCAATGGATATGAGTAGCAGAACAGAAATGTTTGGGCAGTCTCAAAGAAAAAGAAGAGTGGGATACAGTGATGAGGCTGATAAAGCATTTGCAGCCTATTTCAAAGCAAAACATGCCAAACTGTCAGATCCCTCTCCGCAAAAAGTCGAGGTCGATAAGCGAGAGGTAGCTATAAAAAAATTTTTAGCTAGCCCTATTCCAGACCTTATTCAGTTGAATGACGTTCAGCTGAGAAGTTTTAAACGAAAAACACTGCTGCTTATAGACGATGTTGCCATTGGTGATTCTTCGAACATTATGGCTAGGGAAAGTGGTACATCCGCACTTAGCACACCAGAGAATCAAAACGCTATAAGCCAAATTGAAGCAAATTTTCCCGAAAATCGATAGCAATCTCCTAAGGGAATATATGAATCCTTATTTCACTATTTGTAAATATTTCAATGTTCATTTTTAATGTATATGTTCAGTTATTTTGTTGAATGTTCCAATAAAAATCTTACCTCAATGTTATTAAAATTCGTTCTTCTGCACTGACACATTCCCTCATATTTGTATCGCCGTATAGTATAACTGGAGTGAGAATTTCCACTAGATGAATATATGATTGTTTTGAAATTCTGTAAAATGCTAGGAACCTGTTATCATCCTCTTGCATCTCCCTTGCACCAACGAATAATCGGGTTTCAAAATTCTTTCCAATGTACGGATGCACCCATAATCGATGTTTCCTTCGTTTTCTCATACGCCGGCAATACAAAAATAAAACAATATTCTCTTCTTCACTAGAACTATCCATAATCAGTACAGGAACAACTCTTTTCAATAGTTCCTTCCTACATGAACGACGCGAGGCCTATGAAAAACGATCGATGCGCATATGCGATTCTATCATACAACGGAACTCACGACGCACGAAGCTGTCGACGTCGCTCTATTCGAGTCGCCCACATCGCGTCGAGCACATCGGATCGACCCGTGTGCGGACGCTCTAAAATGTCACCACTCCAATTGCTGAATTATTTAGAGGCGAATAATTTATCATAGAATTATCCTAACTTCTCAATCGTTCTTTGGATACTTATTAGAATCCAGTAACGTTAGTTAGCGGAGAACGTTTTTTCCAAAATTGAAAATTAGAAAGAATTATTTGCGCTCTGCTATGCACCAAGAGAGACTTTATTGACTAGCAATAATCTCTTTCGAATAAGAAATGAGCAAAAAATTTTATTTGAGGATGTAATTTTAAATTTTTTCATGCACAATTTATAATTACACTTTTTTATGTGATATTTAATTCTATCTTCCTATATGCTATAAGTATTATCAAGCTGGAATATTTTTGTTTCATTGAAAAAACTATGTATACAAGTATGGGGAGATTAACATCTTTCATTTACACCTACTTCAATTTTTCCGATTAACTTAACTTATGCTAGTTTTAATGCTTTTATATGATGAGGCGCAAAAAAAAATTTTGCCTCAGGCGCCAGAATTGCTCGCGCCCGCCCTGATTAGATGAACGAATTACACTTCAGAATAATGAAATTTTTGTGTGAGCCCGCCTGGTACGAGTCAGCTTGTAGGGCACCTGAGAGTGGGGAAAGCTTGACATACCGCGAGTATCTGGGTGGCAGCTCTAGTTAATTCTATTCTCAGTGACATCAGTTTTCTCGACCATCTACGGAGTTTAACAATTCACTTCCGCTCCAAATCGTACATTACCTTTCTACTTAGATGGCCAGAGTGGAACAATAAGGTGAAGAAAAAGAGGAGTAATGAAGGGTATTGTAAGGATGGAACACATATTCCTAGCATATTTTCTATGCCCATACGAAGTGTCGTTCACTAAACTATTTTACATGCCATCTGTGATCCCTCTTATATATTCAGTAACTGCTTCGATGATAATTATTTCAATACGTCTACATAAATAAGCTGTTTGTATTTCAACTTAATCAAACAAAACGTACTGTCCTGACGTGTTGTAAGGAAACAATAACAAAGCCTACCCAAAACATACTCCTACCTCGCACATGCTGAAAGCTTATTGATGGTGTTCTATGAAAACCCAGCAGAATCGGCCACACTATCAATATCTTTTGAATATTACAGAAAAATATCAATTTTCAAGAAATTGAAAAATAAAATGTGGAATCTAAGATAAAATGTCGTTTCCAAATGACGAAATAGTAGGCACTCAGAAAGTTATAAGCAACAAGCATGAATATTTTTTCCTGATAACTTTGGTTTTACTTTGGTTGTAGTGCATCTATAATCGGCATCGGGCCTCGTCATGCGATTTTTAATGGTCTGAGTAATCACGACCGTGTGATATTAGACTATTCTACTCGATTCTGATTCAAATTCGATCAACCATCAAAAACGAAGGTTAATAAATAGCGAAGCACTTTAGGTTGTCTACGGCAACTTCTGAGATTATTTGCAATCTTAGTTCAGTGAACGGAAAAGGTAGGGACATCTACGACCAGCGTATCGCCTACAGTCGTAGCTTCATTCAACCAAGGCTTCGCTTCAGTTGAAGGAACGCAGGATTGTAGCATTTCAGAAGATATAGAAATGCAATAACCGCTCTGATTCGAGGCGTCGTCAGTATCACTTGAAAATTGATGTCAATGGACTTGGAAAGGAATATTTTTGCGAAATCGATAAAGCAATAGCCGGTTGAGCAGAAAGAAACATCGAAAACCGCGTATCTCATTATCGCATGAGTATTACCCTAACTATTAACTATACTATAATTATAATAATTTAAAGAACTTCATTGAAACTGCTGACAAACATGACTATGGCACAAGGCATGGTAATCTTCTTCGAATACCGCCTCATCGGTCAACTTTCTAGAAAAAGAGTCCATCGTATACAGGTATACAGTTGTTTAATAAACTACCAATCGCTATAAGAGAAGCCCAAATTCTGTAATCTGTATGTATTTAAAAAATCTCTCGAAGATCTGTTGCAATACACATTCTATAGTGTGAATGAATTTATGGAATGTAGCTTTTAATACCTCGTACCTACCTGTTTATATGTTTACTTGTGTGACAGGATGATTTATGTATTATGTGTTCTTTACTGACCTTTCCAATATCATGGAATGATCTCAATGGAATAAAAATATTATTTATTTATTAATCGAAGTTTCTATTACTGTCTTCAATTTTTTCAAAACTGAATTCATCAAAATACTCACGCTCGTCGTAACTAACAACTGATTCAGAATGAACTATTCAGATATTTTATTGAGAAATCGATTGATTAATAGTTAAATAGTTGAGGGAAGAAATGCTGCAACGACCATAGAATAATGATAATGTAGTAAGAAAGTAAGTTTCCTAAAACAATCTCCATTGAGTTTCGAAGACCAGATAATACATTTTGTTTGAAAGAGGTTTTTGACGCAACCAGTCAAGGCTAGTTGGTCGTCATAATTGTTCCATAATTCCTGAATCGTGGCCCTACTTCAGTATCTGACTTTTTTCAAATTGAGTTGGTCAAAATATCATTTTGAATGTTGAGTTCAACTGATTATGAAGAAAATCTTCGATCAGGATAAGAAAGTTACTTTTTTCAGCCATATCACAATTTTGATTATGATTATGCTGCTTTAAGAAATAAAAGATCATATTCTTTGTTGAAATCTTAACTCCATCATGAAAAAAAATCTTGCTGACTCTACCTGGTCTCGTCGAAGGAAACAGGTAGACCGATTTTCTTCTGTTGAAAATCGAAAAATGTTAAGGACCTGTTTGTATCTCGTATTCCTAAATAAATGAATAGATATAACTGACGTCCGTTCTCAAGACGACGACATAAACTATTGAAGGAAAGTTATTCGATAGATATACAATAGGTATTGTGGATTCGAATCCAAGGTAGGACTGAGTTCGAAACTGCTCTTCAAACTGTATAACTATTAAGGTAGGTGTAGGCAAGTCCGATCTTAATTTCATGAAGAAATAAATTCAATTCTTAGAATAAAGTATCAACCAGGAAAACATCGATTTCAAAAACTTCGTCGATGAGACTGAAAACGGCATATTTAGATTGCCGCCACTGAAACAGAATTTAGTCCGAACGGAATTCAAGTTCTTCTTGATAAAACTGAAATCAGAAACAAGAAAAGTGGCAACAATAAAATTATTCAATCGCTCAGTAACAAACCGTGTCTCTATTTGAAATCGGATCAAATTCTGTAACTAATATTTTAACCATTTCTTATGGCAAAGATAATGATTATTGCACTGAAGATAGTTTTACTAAACTATCTAGATCTGAATTTCTTGAGATAATTCATTGTATTTTGGATACTGCCTATTGTCAATTCGATGGTAAAAATTTTAAACAAATTTTTGGAACACCTATGCGTACTTCTTCATCACCAGTAATTTCTCAACTCGTAATGGATGATCTCTTAAATGAAACTATCAAAAAGTTGATTGGTATACAAAACCAACATATTCAGGCCTTTATAAAAATTTTCAGTCTTTCCACGAGCGATAAATGAAAATAAATTTATTATTCAATTTACGTCAGAGAATACACCAAACTTGCCATCCTGATTGTGTTATAAAAAAATCAAATAAACTTAAACAAATTTTAATAGATAATTCCTATCTTAATTGGTTCATTAATAAATGCCTTTTCAATACTACCATCATAATTATCAATTCAAATTCTAATATCGCTCACAATGATAATATAACACTTGTTTCTTCTTCTCGAAATGTGAATCCACACATCATTGACTTTCCTTTAACATTTATTCCTGAATATACTCATAAATTGAAGAGAATTTTCTCAAAAAATAATAGTTTCAGGATTTGTTACAAATATAAAATATTGGAAATATTTTCTCTCAATTCAATGGAAAAATCAAGTGTAGTTTATAATATAAATCGCTTAGATTGTTGTGAAAGTTATATAGGACAAACTTCAACTGTTTTGAAAGAAAGAATCAATAGACATAAAAGTGATTGTAAACTAGGAAAGAGAAGCTGTGCACTGTCAGAACATTTCAATGATACCTCACCTAACGTCAAAATTCTCAGTAATGAAATTAATGACAGTAAACGAAATTTCTTAGAAATGGTGGAAATTTTCCTTGATAGTAATTCTATAAACAAAAGGAGAGATATTGTAGATTTAAGTATAATTAGTCACAAATTTTATCCAATATGAAGTCACAATGATCCAAAGTTCAAATTAACATTACATAGAGTATTTTTGTCCTGAACTATCGATATTCTACATTAACAAGATAGCTACATTCACTTTGACTTTTTGATGTTGTAATAATGAAGTATATCCAAAAAAGCCTACAAAATTATTTCAATTTCTTAATGTTTTGTGTTGAATATCATTTTCTGGGAATTTTTCTATTATATTAGCCCTTTTTCATAGTTTCATAATGTGTTGGTATTATTTTAGCCTTAAAAAAGAAACCAATATAGTTTCGAAAGCTCGGCAGTAAAAAAGATTTTCATTCCAATCAATTCGGCTAGCGGGATCCTAGGCTATATTGTTTTGGGTATTACATTTCAGACTGGTAATGGTAAACTTGTTAAAAATAAGTTTTGGAAATAATTTTTGTATGGATATGTCGGTAACCTTCTGATGAATCTCTTTTTGGACTTTGCAATATGAAATGAATCAATGAAACGCATTTTTATAGCAATGATGTCTTATTATTATTTTTGTTGTTTAGCACAGCATCTCCCAATGAAACTAAAAGAATATCAGAGCCTCAAAAACGGACGTAAACATTAAAATTAAATTCATTCAAGAAACTTCGAGAAAAATGATAAAAACTAAAAATGCTTTAATTGCAGGGTTATATTGGACAATGCCGAGGACACACAAGTTAGGCACTGCGGTTCGGCGCAATTATGACCACACATAAAATGGAAGATGCGTAAAGGAGTTCTGGATGAACATTTGTCATGCCAGTAAGCCGCTGAGAGATTTGGTGTGCCGCGTTCAACTTTACATTCCAAATATCTAGGTAGATATAGTGATAAGCTTGGTAAACCCGCTACGATTCCAGTTGCAGAGGAAGATTTAATTGCGAAATCTATGTTAACTGCGGCTGAATTTGTTGTTCCATTCACAAAAAGTGTTCTGGAAAGTATATTAATCGATAGGGGGTTAAGCAATTCCCCGATAATATACCAGGCAGCACAGTTACACCAGCTCCGAAAATAATTACCGTATCGAATTGAAATTTGGTACACTGCTGTGAAATATAGAGCTCAAGGTGTTGTATTTGGAATATGATGAAGTTTCGAAAAAAAAATTCCAAAAAAATGTTGAAAAATATTTTTTTTTTAATTTACCTTCAGCATGATCACAACAAAATTTTGCGAAAGGTTGCGTATCGTTATGTTTCAACTAACTGCCAAGTCTCAATCCAATCGTTTCAGCAATTCCTGAATTATTCAGGAAAAAACCTCGAAATTTCAAAATATTAACGAACATAACCGTCGCATTTTTGAATGCAACCTACCCTGAAAGTTTTGAGTCGATATGATTCCCCGTACGCTCGTAATCGTGACCGATTTGGCCCGTTAACGAAATCATCAGCGCCATTCCGATGCGCGAACTACCCTAAAAGTTTCAAGTCGCTAGCTTGTTGCGCCGTCCGGCCGGCCAGACAGAATCGATTTTGACCACGGATTCTTCATCAGTGAGTGCAACGCAGTCGTTTGAAACAATTTTCGGCTCAAAATTCGAAAATTGCATACATGTGGACCAAACACTAGCACGCTGTTCCCCTAGAACAGGCGCGCAAAAATGTAGTTGAGATGTCGAAGGGCGCAGGGTTTGAAGTGCAAAAGTTTGGTTCAAATGAAGCGACTGTTCTTGCAAATATTTGTGGAACAAATACCCATTAAATTAAACATCGCGTCAATGAATCTCAAAGTACTCTAGGAATTTCTTGGGACTCCAAATCCGACTTTTTCAATTAAAATTAACAACTGTCAATTGATTTCCGCAGGGGTCTGTGCTAGGTCCGATTCTATTCCTACTCTTCACTTCAGATTTGCCTACTATCGTCCGATCCCAGAGTTCACTTTTTGCTGACGATGCTAAGATCTTTGGTGATCCTATCGGTGATGCTGGTGCCATACAACGTGACCTTGACGCTCTTTATGGATGGTCAGAGGCCTGGTGCTTACCGCTTAGCCTTCTCAAGTGTGCAGTTGTCCATGTGGGCAGGAAAAATCCCAGACTGACCTATTATTTGAATGGTCAGGAGGTTTCCACTAAAAGCTCCCATTGTGATCTTGGAGTGATTGTTTCTGAGGATTTGTCATGGTCAAATCATATCTCGCACACCGTCAACAAGGCAAAGAGAATACTTCACATGTTGCGTAGGTCCTTTTCGCGTTGTGACCCTGCCACTAGCAGAATTTTGTACGTGACATATGTTCGCTCTATTTTGGAGTATGCGGGGCCGGTTTGGGCGCCATCGCTTGTTCGAGACGTTGAGCTTCTGGAAAGTGTCCAGCGGAGTGCGACAAGAATGCCTTATGGTATACGGCGACCCAGCTATGAGGAAAGGCTGGCTCTCATGAATCTCCCTACATTTTCTGAGAGGCGGCTTCGTGGTGACCCCATTGTCGTCCTCAGAGCACTGAAAGGTTTCTTTAACTCCAACCTGGGCTCGCTGTTTACCCTTAATACTGATGCTCGTCTTCGCGGCCATGGATGCAAATTGCGGAGGGAGAAATTAAGGACCGCTCAAAGAGAACATTTCTTATCCAACAGAGTATTTGCCGATTGGAACCGCTTGCCTCCTGCTGTGTTGAGTGCTGGTTCGGTGAATATGTTCAAGAACCGGTACGACGAGTGGTCGATGGAATGATCATGTTATTTTCGTTTTCTTATAAAACCATTTTTTGTATATTATTTCATTCAGCAATTTTTTTCTTCTGTTTAATTTTTTTTTGCTTGCGACATGTAGCTATGACTATTTTTACTTTCATTTTGTGAGTTTATAGAATTCTTCTTAACTCTTACCGAATAAATAATAATAATCATAATAATAATAATAATAGTCCAAATCCAGTCGCACCAAAAGAAACATTATTTCAACAATTTCTCAAATTTTCGACACTCAAGTGCTCCTTGGACCAGTAATCATTCAGGCGAAATTTTACTCCAGCAACTCTGGCTAGCCCACCTGAAGTGGAATGATATATTCCGACAATTATATACAAATCCTTGATAATTTTTTGCAAGCAGCTCCAAAGTGCAGAATAATTTCTGAGAATTCTTCGACCTCTTAATGGCGCATGGCGAAAAATCGTCATGGTGATATACAAACTGAACTACTATATGCGAAATCACGCGTCATCTGCCTTCATAGGCTGAAATTGTAAGGTGCCTTGCTTTTATCAAGTCTTCCTTAGAAGGTTATGCAGTCCTTGAACCTCAAATTCGAGATAGATCACTACTGCACTGATGCGACCATTGTCCTAGCATGGTTAAGTGCTGAACCGCGGACATGAAAAACTTTTATGAGTGACACAATTTCTGAAATTCAAAGCATTTTTAACTCCAACAGTCGCCATCATGTACCGTCTAAAGATAATCCTGCTGATATTATCCAGAGTAGTAAACCCAACCGATCTTGAAAGTGCTTACTTGTGGTGGCATAGATCACTTTTTCTATCTGAGACTCCAGACAAATGGTCACAGCATATCTCAAATTACTCACGATCATCCACAACGTTCGAAGAAAACAATCTAAGTCATACTTTTTTGTCAATATAAGATAGCGATTGAATTTTCTAAGGCTTTCTCAATTGCTCGAAATTGATACGCGTAATATCTTACTGTTTGAGGTTCATAAAGGTATCCAAACTAAACTTCGGAATAAAGTAATTTAAAATAACCCAATCAGAGTGGCGAAGCACAGAAAAGTTCCTTATAAAACTGAAAGCACAACAGATGCGTTTGAATCCTTTACATTCAGCACCTGTCTGAAGTCTTAAAATCCTTTTCTTGACACCAATGGCATAATTAGAGTGGGAGGCAGATAAGAACATTCAAACATTAGCCTCGGTGCCAAGCATCCTATTATAATTCCAAAAAAACACTCATTAAATCATTTGTTAGTTCGCCATAGTCAGGAAATTAATTGTTATGCTGGCTGCAAGCTCCTTCAACAGGTATGGGAAGGTTCTGGCCATTAAACGGTCGCGAAGCTTTACGAAATGTACTGCGCCAGTGCATGTCCTGCTTTAGAGCCAACCCTCAAATGGGCAATCTTCCTGCACACAGAGTGTGCCTATTCCTGTGTATTTTCCAATTTTATTCTTTTTATATACTTGACATCTACGGAACACGTCAAATAGTAGGGAAATAAGTTTCTGTTTTGCCGTGGTCCGGACTGCTGCCGATAAGTGAACTTTGGCCTTAATAGAATGGATTTTTTAACGAATGTGAAAACTACATACCCTGCATGTGAAAAGTGATATTCATCTTTCACAACTAGTGACGAATTCGAAACGCCAACTCAGTTCATCGAAAAACTGTTGAATGATTTGAATTAACTGAGGTTGGATGAAATACCACTTCATTTTTCAACTCCAAATTCAAGTCTGGACTTGAAAGATCTGTATAATGATTATGCTTCCTGAAGAAAAAAAAATTCCACCAAATCCTTCGACTCCAAATTCTAGTCTGAATATGAAAGATCTTTACAATAAATTATGACTTTTGATGGGGAAAAACTTCATGCTAGAAGATACCAATAAAAATCTTCAAGCTAGTCTCCGATTGTATGGGATTATACAAGGGCTATTCCTGACATGCCGAGAAAATGAAATTTCCGCTGATCTGAAAGGAATGAGTAAAGATGAGGGTACGTTGGGATTGCATTTCTTTGAAGAGATTTATGGGTTTTCTTCATCGATAACTCAAGCGAAATTATTCGAGATTGAATATATTTAAACAAGGAATCAAACAGTTCTAAGAAATGGCTTCAGCGAAACACTTAAACTCGACTAGGAGAAAACATTTTGCACTCAATAGAATGCATTATGTTTGTTCATGAATCCATTACCTATTACAGTCTTCAATGAAATACCAGCAAGGTATGAGGAATGGTCAGTTTTCTTCTCCTTGTGAGTCTCTCAGAAGCGAATTGGCCCAAGTGAAAGTGCTGCATTCTATGAATAGGCTTCTATGTATTAAAAGTGCCTCAACTGACCTTCACCCTTATATTTGCGATGGAGCCCCCAGTACACTTGAGCCAAGGAAAATCTTCACGAAGAATTATGACTCTTAAGAGATAAAAACTTCATGCTAGAAAATCCCAATGAGGATCTTCAAGCAAGTCTCTTATCAGATGGGATTATACCAGGGCTATTCCTGACAGACTGAGAACATGATGTTTTCACTGATCCGGAAGGAATGAGTGAAGATGAGGGGAGTGATTTTTTTTCTAATTCTTTTGCCATTTTTCGAGAAGTAGGAATCAAGCAGGTCTTACAAATACCTTCAGCGATAAACTGAAACTTGTCGAATGGAGTGTTCACGCGAGAATGGAGTATATATTTTCATGCCTCATTGCCTACTTTAGCTTTAAATTAAATAACAGCGAGATATACCGAGAACTTCGTCCTCTTTTTCTTCAAGTTGCAGTGCTTCCATTAGATGATTCGTTTTCCTAGGGCGACATTCATCTTTTAATGTGCATATTTTCAATGAGATAAAGTTGTCTTTATCAAGTTTAGATTTCATTTATTTTTTCAATATTTCTGTTCCATAATGAGATAAACAATAACCAGAAAAATTCGAGTGAAAATATTTAAATTTAAGGATGTAAAAAATGAGATAAAATTATTTTTTGGGTACAAAACTCGTTGAGGGATGAAGAAGTGTTCGTTGTCCAACTGAGGACATACGTTGATGAAATACTTCTCAAAATAATAGGAAACTATCCACAGCTGTTGAAAATACAACGAAGGTCCCAAAGATTGTGATAAGAAAAGATCAATTTCCAACATCGTTAAATGGAAAATAACTCTACAAACGACATATGAAATGACAACTCAAGGTATACTAAGAGTAAAAAAATTACTTCCAAAGTATTGCGAACCAATTGTCACTAGGCGTATCATTCCGAACAGTTACTGGACATGATTTGTTTTGTTTTTCTGTTACTGCTACACTTTGTTCATGATTCCTATACTTCTCAGAATAAAAATTTATTCATCAAACTCAATACAATTTTTTCATATATCTTTCCTTCAAAATTCGAACTTCTTTCAAGGATTATTGTAATTTAGTATAATTGCAAATTTTTATATATTCCTTCTTGAGGAAATAGTGAATAGTACTTAATCCTTATTTCAAAAATCGATTACAATATACGATAGAGTTACATGGGTCTGAATTTGAAAAAGTTTTGTTCTGTTTAAATTAGCCGTAATCTACGAGCCTCCATGAACGTGCGTCCTCCACCTTTCAATACAAGTGTATTCATTTATAATTAAATAAAGTAGTCTTTATCGGGTATAGATATTTAGTACAACCAATATTTTCTTAACATTCCTGTTTTTTTGTCAACGTTCGAAGAATAAGAATATCTTAATCAATCCTTACAGCATTCAGTTTTTGTTCAAGCCTCTGATGGCAAAATGGACTTCGAACCTACTCTGAATTTTTTGAGTGTATTCATTTCTTTCTCGTTAGTTAGCTCATCTACGTTTTCAATTATCCACAAATATCTGATGATGATGTGGTGACCAGTATAAAAAATATGAAACTTGAAAAAACAAAAGACTTCGACAACAAACCATCGTGTACTAGTGTCCAGACGAGGCAGGAAGGGTATGATCAGGCGATAACTTTGCAACGGTGGGGTGTTTAGGCGCGGGAAAGGGGTTGAAACGCGGTCAACTACTTGGAGACTCTCCAAAAAGCATAAGAAAAAAATTGGGACAAAAGTAGTGGAATTTCAGCTGACAATAAATTTTCATTAATGATAGATAAGTCCACAGATCTTTCATGCACCATTTGTGTCTTGTTTGCAGAGACCGTCATAATAATACAAGTTTGTAACGAAGTGATTTTCTTTACCAAGAAATCGATTAATTTGTTTAATTTATTTCGAGAGGTTTCCTAGCAGGAATGAAAGAATTATTCCATCAAATCTATTCCGATGCATTTAAATATCCGACCTATTTTAACCAAGTGATTTTCGTCACTTAGGAATTGTTCAATTAGTTCTATTTGTTCCGAGGAATGTCCTATCAAAAGGAATTATTCGTAAGTAATATCATAAGGGCATCTAATTTTTCCGAAAAAAAATCGAAAAAACACGTTGCTAAGTAATATTTCAACAAGAAGCATGAGTGCTGGTGGCAACAAAAATTCGAGTCGAAGACGAGGATTTTTGCACCTGCACGAATGCTTTTTGTTAAAAAATATTACTTTGCAATGAGTTTTTCCAATTTTTTTCACAGGAAAAAATTAGATGCCCGAATGGTATTTGACAAGACTATTTCATGAGTAACAGGTTATTCTGCATGCATTATGTCTGGGAATTAATTTAAAAACTGAAAAACAGGTACCTAATTCATTTCATCAAAATACTACGAACTTAATTATTATTGTATTATGGTACAATTAAAATATGAATTGCAATTTTGGTACACGGTAGGGATATTGTTTAAGACTTTTGTTGACAACAACTGTCAAGTTTTGCCGCGGGAAAACTCTAATAAACTGCTGACAGCTCTTGCCAAACAATTTGTCTACCTAGAAACCATTTGTAATTCAAAATTTCGCGTTTCTGATTCGTGGAAATTACGACGTGGGAAATAGCCCATCATATTTAATTCGATGCATTTTCAGTTTCTGACCTATGTATAAAAACCATGCCGTATCCGTCGATTTATTGCTTATCGCAGTTTTTTCACATGTTTGCGGCGATCCCGGAGATTGAATTGTATGAAAAACGGGTAAATGTATGTTTGCGCGGCCCACTGTATAATTCTTTCAGAGAACAAAGGAATGAACAAATCAGGGAACCGTAGAACATCCTTCCCCAGGAAATTTCTCTAAATTTTGGACATGTGACATCCCCACTTTTCCGAAGTTATAGAAGGACTTGTCCAGACGAAATGGGCATCTTTTTGAGAGTATTTCGAGTCGTCAAGTCCAGTTAGATTTTTGCTATTACCGTGTTCAATTCAATATTCTGCAAAAATTAGTTAACATTTTTACCGTGTCAAATCCGATAATTATGTCAACTAAATTTGAAAAGAAATAAAGTCTTCAAATTTGACAACCGTATATAGTGGGTGAAAGTGTTCTGTATATTATCCTGTGTTCCATTTCTATTTTCCGTTTGATACGAATCGAGTTATAAATAAGCTATATAATTTGGTATTCCAGTGAATTATTTTTAGAGTGTTTTTGGGAACTTTGTGAGGGACATTACCAACACCTTCGTTCAATTGCCCTCCCATAGGGGTTGAATTGAGGTGGTACTATACCTGAGTTCTCCTCGAATTATCTGGTTGTATCCGACGCTCTTGGCTGAGTTCGAGCGGAAGATACTGTGATTCGAGTTTGAATTAGCGAAACGTTCTCGAAAGTCCCTTTTAGATTTGCGAAGTACTTTGTCGTCACGGCCTTGTATTCATACCCGACAGTATTTTCGGAGCATTTTAGGGTGCACTGTCTGCACCTTATATTCAATTGCCCTTATACAGGGGTTGAAACAGGTCGACACTGTTCCCGGATTTCCTCTTTTATTTGGTTGCGTCGAACTCCGTGGGCTGAGCTCGGGCGAACCATTCAACCTAGTATTGAGGGTTTAAACCGGTAATACGGACACAAGAGTACTGTCGATTTAGTTAGCCGTGGCGTTCATAAATTGAAGTGGGTCCTTCAGGCCGCACACTCCTCGTAGTTTGGACATGTGGTCCAACTTGCCTCCTTGGAACACAGGTCAATACCATAGGCAAAGCCAGCCCTGTCCGTTTACTACTTTCTCACATGTATTTGCCCATTATATGCTCTCATTGTCCGTCATTCACCAATTCACCGATACCGTAATTTTTCTCCGCTTTTATCACCTGCTCTCCTCACTCATCTCATTTCTCAATACCGTTTACTGTTCTGCTTATTTCAAGATCACATATTTTTGCTCTGTTAATATCTGACTGTATATTATTTCATTGCTTTGATCAACGCCTACACTGTGTAAATAATTATTTGAGTCATATCATAAGTTGACACATTGACAATCCACATCAGACAGCTCTTTGTGTAAATACAATTGTGGTCATCAGTGTAAGTGACACCGTTTACGACAAGGAGTTGCAAACCTTGGACCGAAATTTGAAACTGGCGCCCGAGAAGCTAAATTTAAACCGTACAGTCACAGAAGCCCGAAAAATGGTCGTCACAAGTTTTTATGTTGAAAAAATCTGATAATTTTTTGAAGTAAATCTCTTGCAGAATCCAAGACAGTTTTCTTTGGCTGCTCCCAATCTTCAGCGGAAGCTGAAGATCTTAATAAACAAATCATAAACTTTTTCATCTAGGAGAATTCCATATTCACGGAATTCAATAGGATTTGATCTGATGGTGCCGATGTTATGTTTGGAAGACATATTTCAGTGGTATCTAGATTAAGAGTAGATATACCCCATGTGTAAATAGTTGAGTGTATATGTCACAGATTCCATTCATGTGCTTCATATGCCTGTTTGAAATAACCTAGGGGCATTGTAGATGTGGCACGTGAAATATGAACTCCCAAAGAATTTCGAAATTTTGCCCAAACACAAATTCATGAAATCTTACATCTGACCCAAACACGATGATTATATTCAGAAGAAGAAGAATTCAAGGGCAATACAATGCTTTGATTTTATTTCTCACATACGCCCCAGTAACTACAGTGGCGTGACGTGACGTATAAGGTCGCGGGAGCGTAGGTAACCAAATACTTATTTTCAACAGATTTGTATCTCTCAAAATAGGGTAGTTAGCCTAGATGTCCAGTCCATTCAAGTGCAGAAATCTATATAAATAGCAGGAATATTTTTATTGTACCGATTATTGACAGTCTACATTTGTTTTGATTGTTGAAACCCATAATTTTAGTTATACGAATGTACTAATTGTTCATTTCACAGGAAAGTGTAATTTATGTCAAGAGGAATAGAGCTAAGGTGAGTTTTATATTTATTTTAATGTTTTTCAGGTTTCATTTACAACAGTTTCTGCTCGAACCAATAGTTCAAAGATAAAGGAAATAAGAACAAATAGTGAAAGTGCTATTTCAATTGATTTCATTTCATAATATTGTCCCGACATTCCGCGACTTTATCCTCACATATCATACACTATCGTGCGGTTTCACAAAACTTTGTTTCCCCGATTAAGGGCTTGACTATCAATCGAAGTAAATTCTGTGCAACCAGCGAATTCGTTCTTACTCAACGAGTAGATCGGCCGTGAAAAGTTTTGTGAAACCGACGATAACACCACAGAACATTATCAGGAGAACATTTCAATTTTTGTCAAGTTCTACCGTAAAATTGATTAACTCTTTAATTATTTCCTGATTCTCAGAGAGCAGTCTCTTTCATCGTGACCTCTAATGGCCAAATTAAGGTGTTGCAACAGATA
Source organism: Myrrha octodecimguttata (assembly GCA_958510865.1). NCBI lineage: Eukaryota > Metazoa > Arthropoda > Insecta > Coleoptera > Coccinellidae > Myrrha > Myrrha octodecimguttata. Next base: position 5,767,727 of record OY294056.1, on the reverse strand, counting down.
ATAATTTTTAAAACGTGTAAATTTTTTCTACCTTATTATTATGTATTATAGAATAATGCTTTCACTATATGCGTAGCTTAACTGGGACATAATATTCACCTTACCGAGTTAGGCGAAGGCAGTACAAGAATCGATGTGATCACGAGACGATTCATGTTTCCTCATTTTTTGTGGAAGATTGTCTAAGTCACTGATTCCAAGTGCCAAGTGGCCTAATTGAGCAACCGCCACTGAGTAACTGGTAGAACTTCAGCACCAGAAAATAATTTCACAAAGATGAATGATCACTACACAATATTTCCAATTTGTAGAGTTTTTTATTTAGCTTATTGAACACCCTAAACAGACAGATGCAATGTGAAAATCCAACTAATCACGATTCGGAAAAGAGAATAACTCGTAAATTCTCCACTTCATCGAATCAATTTGAAAGTCCTGATAATTTTGTTCCCTCAAAAGAATTATTTTTAGGAGCGAAAGTTCAAATCCCAATTGAGTCATTTGAGATACACCGACAATTTTTCTTGAAAGAAATGATTCCTAAAGTTTTATGTAAGGGCTGCCAAAAAAATCAACCAGAATTTTGATTTCAATGACACCATTTCAATTAATATGAATCTTATAAGCGTAGGAAATATCCTTTAACTGTAAATTATTTTGATATTAGAAATTCATATTCATGTGACATTCCTTTTTTTCTAGGTTCTATTCAAAAGATTCAATTATAGAATTTTATTCTATGGGTTCTTTGAGATTATTTGTTCATTTTATGTTTTTATCTTTAGGTTTCACTGTTTTTTATAGAGTTCGGTTAATATATTATTTAATGTTTAAAAGCTTAAATTTTTTTAGTGTAAATATAATTAAATAAAATTTTGATTTTATAATTTATGGAACAGGATTCATATTTTTGTAGTAGTTTTTTCTGGAAGGTTTTTAATATGAATTTCATTTAAAAATCCCTATTTAGTTATATTACCTCTTTATATGAAAATATTAACTTTAAGTTTTGTTTTTTTCGGTGGTTTAATAGGGTCAGAAATTTCGAAATTAAAATGATGTCATAATTTAGTTATATTCAGTAATTTAAAAATATTGAGGTTTTTATCTATGATATGGAATATACCTTATATTTCTACATCAGGATGAAATAATTTTTCCATTAAATTAGGTAAAAATAATATTTAAATCTTCAGTAGGAATCCCTGATGTATCATACACAAGTGACTTTTCTAGTTCCGAAGCTGGTCAAGATTTAAAAGATGAAAATTCTCTTTTAGTTGAATATAAAACTGGATTTTCGAGAAACTCCACGAATCAGATCTGTTCCCTGAGCAAGTCCATGTACAACATTTATAGGACTGTTTCTACGAAATTATTGAAACTCAAAAATTTATTCAATAAAGAACGTACCCAATCACAAGAATATAGTTCAAATGATCATATATGCCTGTAGATATGGTTTTAATGAGTTGAGTCCCAAAGACAGCATCGATTCTCCCAGTAACGACTCTGAGAAAATCACTGTAATGCCCCCAACATCTGATCAACCTTCAGTAGGAAGCCCTGATGTATCATACACAACAAGCGACGTTTCTAATTCTGAAGCTGGTCGAAATTTAAGAGATGAAAATTCTCTTTTAATTGAAAATAAAACTAGATTTTCAAAAAACTAATCCTGAAACATAGCGACTATTCTAGCTCTGAAGCTGGCAAAAATTTAACAGATGAAAATTCTCTTTTAGTTTGAAATAAAAGTGGATTTCTAAGAAACTTAGCTCTAATTTATCATATACAACGAGCGACTTCTCTAGTTCTGAAGCTAGTCAAAATTTAACAGATAAAATTTCTCTTTTAATTGAGAATAAAACTGGATTTTTAAGAGACTTAGCCCTGATGCATCATACACACCAAGCGACTTTTCTACTTCTGAAGCTGGTCAAAATTTAACAGATGAAAATTCTCTTTCAGTTGAAAATACAACAGGATTTCTAAGAAACTTAGCAATGATGTATCATACACAACAATAGACCTTTCAAGTTCTGAAGCTGGTCAATATTTAACAGATAAAAATTCTCTTAGTTGAAAATAAAGATGGATTTTTAAGAAAATTAGGACTCCATATATCTGATTTGTCTCCTGAGCAGGAGTCCATGTACAATATTTATAGGACTGTTTCAACGGAATCATCACAACTCACAATTTATTCAATAAAGAACGAACGCAATTACAAAATTTGTATGAGGCTGGTAAATTTCAGTTCATTGAAGAAAATTTAAATGAGATAACCATTGACTCTATAAATTCAAAATTAAGAAATGTTGAAAAGCCTCCAACAGGCCGTCGATTGTCTTCAGACGATAAAAGTTTTGCTCTCTCGCTTTATAAGGGAAGTCCGAAATTGTATAATTAATTACCTCACAAATTGTTTTCAATTTCTGTCACCTAGATCTCTTCAGTATGTTTTGGCTTTCATTCCTTTTGAATGTGGACTCCTTAAACTAGTTTTCGAACATTGAAAATTCATGTTGAACAGAAAGGACGAGCAAGATCGTCATTGTACTCTGATATTTGATGAGATTTCTCAGGGGAGTGGTTTGTTGAATGAAAGCCACAAGCAAAGAGTTTCTGGTTTCAAAGATCTAAGCACCAAAGGTAGGAAATCTAACCCTGCAAATCATGCGCTTTTTTATGATACGAGAAATCCGAAAAAGGTATAAGATGGCAGTTGCATATTTTTTCACAAAAGATACCATGAAATCTGATAATTTGAAAGAATTAATTATTAAAGTTATTAGAGAGCATGATAGAGATGAAGGTTTGTGCCACAGTTTGTGATCAGTGTAGCACTAATAGAGCAGCTAATGCTGCTCTCATTACACAGGCCAACAAAATGACAAAAAATTTTTGGTACCAGAAATTCAACAACTGATTTTGAATGTTTTCAATGTGCTGATTTCAAAAATGCTACCAGATTTTTTTTTATCAGCTCAAGTGTTTGAGATACGTGTCCCTCCCCTCCAAAGTCTGGAACATCGTTCCTTGCTCGTACTCCCATACTCGATTCAGTACATATCGACATTTCGCAAGTGAAGTTGTGCTACAATTTTGTATAAATTTTCGACGTTTTAAAGTATAGTATTAAAACACTGAACTAAAACAATGGCATCCACAAGCAGACGTAGCTGTGTCTATCATCCCGATGTTTTTTGTTATGTATGTGGCGAATACATACACCTTGAAAGAAAGCAAAAAAACTATTTCTGACCTTGTGAAAAGAGCTTATCTTGCATATTTTGGCATTAATTTGGGAGATCAAGATAAATCTTGGGCCCCACATTTCGTATGCAAAACATGTGTTGAACATTTGCGACAGTGGACAATTGGAAAGAGGAAATGCCTTAAGTTTGGTGTACCAATGGTTTGGAGAGAACCGCGAAACCATTATGACGACTGCTATTTTTGTCTCGTTAATATCGAAGGCATGAATAGAAACAATAGATACAAATAGATATACCCTGATCTAGATTCTGCAAGAAGACCTGTAGCGCATTCGGAAGAAATACCCGTACCATACTTCAGCAGTCTTTCTGAACTTCCAGAAGATGATACAGAAACATCGTATGATGAAGTTCAAAGAGTTCAATCTGATGATGGCAGCGAATTTGAAGCAGATTTGACAACTCTGCAGTGTTTCAATCAAAATGAACTGAACGATCTCGTAAGAGACCCGAACCTCTCAAAGGAGTCTGCTGAAATACTTGCATCCAGATTGAAAGAAAAAAACCTAGTTTATCCAGGTACTAATATTACATTTTATCGTCCAAGAGATAAGGATCTGCTGTCTTTTTTCGTTAGGGAAAATAATCTGGTATTCTGTAACAATATAAAAGGACTCTTGGCAAAAATGGGTTTGGCAGAATAAAGCCCAGATGATTGACGCCCCTTTATTGATAGCTCAAAACGTAGTTTAAAATGTGTTCTTTTACGTAACAGCAACAAATATGGTTCATTCTCATTGGTCATTCTCCTACCATGAAGGAGGAATACAAAACAATTGCGCTAGTCTTGAAAAAAATCAAATATGATGAACATCAATGGGTAATTTGTGTTGATTTAAAAATGGTGAACTTCCTCCTTGGACAGCAGAGTCGATATACCAAATATCCTTGTTTTTTATGACTTTGGGACAGCAGATCTAAAAATGATCACTGAATTAGAAGAAATTGGCCTTCAAGAGATGTCATGATACAAGGAAAACACAACGTTATCAACAAAGCTTTGGTGATGAGAGAATAATATTACTTCAGCCTTTGCATATTAAGTTGGGGCTGATGAAGCAATTTGTGAAAGCTTTGAATCGAGATGGAAATTGTTTTGGGTACTTATCAGCCAAATTCCCTGGTATTAGTACAGAAAAACTAAAAGCCGGTATATTCGATGGCCCTCAAATACGTCAACTTGTTAAAGGTCCTCAATTCACCACATCCATGAACGAGAGTGAATCTAACGCTTGGTACTCATTTGTTCAGTACAACAAAATTTTCTTGGAAATCATAAAGCGGAGAATTATGTAGAATTAGTGGAAACTATGCTTTCAAGTTTTAATACTCTCGGTTGTAATATGAGCATAAAAGTTCACTACCTCCACAGCCACCTACATCGCTTTCCAGAAAACTTGGGGGATTTAAGTGAAGAACAGGGGGAAAGATTCCATCAGGATATCAAAACTATGGAAGATCGATATCAAGGACGATGGGATATCCACATGATGGCCGACTACTGTTGGAGCCTTCAGCGAAACTACCCCAGTAAACATCATGCCAGAAAGTCATATAAGAGGAAATTCTTTGGTGACAAGTAACTAAATGTTTGTAAATTTTTTAATAAATACTTGAAGCAATATGTTTCTGTGAATAAATGCTTAAATCCATGTTTTTTTTAAACTGGCAAAAGTAATAGCTATAACGTGAAATATACAAAAGTTGCTAATGAGAAACGCTAAATGTAGCATATCCCAAAAAATAGATCTGATAGGCAAAATCTGAGGGCTATTTCGGATTATGCGCCCAAAAATTAACCAAGAACAGTTGAAACATCGCCGGCACCAAAATGTGTGTTGGCCTGTGTTATCGATTACCCTGATAAGAACTCAAGTTCATATCACTTTGTAGTTGATGGAGACTTGGTGATAATAATATTTGACATACCGTATGTTCAAAATTGAACTTTTGAATATGCCTCCTAAATCTGCGCACTGAACATTTCCGCAAATTCAGTCGATTTTATTGGACCCACAAGCAGCTTATGCTCTTCTACCAACCAGAGGTCAAGAAACTCGATGCGCAGCTGATCAGCTGTTAAAGAACCTGCTTCCGTCAACAGCCTCTCCAAATCCATAGTGCGTAAGAATTAATTCCCGATTCCGATTAGCTCTTGAAAAGACTATCATTTCGCTTTGCTTTGTTCTCCAAAATCAAATTGTTCTACTCACTTCAGATTTTCAAGTATCATTGTTAAATCTTGTTAAGTTAGTGCAATTAGTGTGATAATCAGGTAAACAATTCATGTTATTTAATTCTGCTCCAACTACTCGTTTTAATTTCTTATTCACGTTCACATTGAATATGGGACACGTGTTGAAATGCAATCGATCATTAGTAGGATCGATATTATATCGATTGGAGCTAGTTAGTTCCATTCGCTGTTGATAATTCTCCCTCGAAATTAATGTTGATCATTGTTCGATTCTTTCTAGTATGAGTAGAATTAATGTAGTAATTTTGCTCTGATCGAATCGTGATTAATGGCCGCTCACACATGTTCGTCTCCATTGTAATGTAAATAGATTGATTAATTAAAATAGTAGCAATGCATATTTCTCTATTAATCGGAATCAATCTAAGTTTGGCCTGATCTCAATGAATTATACTATTTTCTAATCCAATAAATACCTGAATAATTCACCACTGATTGCACTGACGGTTTTTCACTCAATAATGATCTCCCTAAATTAATTAATTCAGTTTTCTTGAATTCCTACTCAATTAGACTTCTCATATTTAATATCTGATGACTAATTTCATTTTGTGTAATTCTCATATTATTCAGAACGTATCACTTTTGATGGTGATAGTTAAATTATTGATTGTTTTGATTGTTAATCATTATCATTCATTTTTCCTGCTCCAATTATGTTCTGAAAATTGATATTTGTGAATTCATTATCAGCAACTCATATCTCAAAATGGCCATATGTCAAGATGGCGGAATGCAGTAATTTCTCCTCTCAGTTTATGAAAATGTACTTTCATATTTATCTTGTATAGTAGATCTCCCTTTATATTTGAAATGTGTATTCATTTTTGAAAACTCCAATTATTTGTAATTTTATAAAGACTCATTTTTGCTGCATTCTCATTGTCTACTCACATAATCACACATAGTCATTTTTAAACCATACTCTCACTGTCTTAGCATTTTCTTTTAAGGTCATCACTGAAACCTTCTATTTTTCTGGTGGAATTTGCCCCACTCACTAATTTATTTGCTTTTATAATCCATCACTGTAAATGTCGTGTTGTTTGGTGACTAATTTGACTCCAAATTCCAATTTATGTATGATTATGTCTCTCAATTGTTTTATACAATGTATATATGTAAATAAATCGTTTTTAAACAATTTTATCCAACTCAATCATCTGTCACAGTCCACTGCTATTTAATTTGACAAAATCTGAACACCCGATTTTGAACATTTGGTCCTTCGGGCCGGATGATTGGGTTGGTTTACATTATCATTGTTGTACTCTATGTGATAATCAGTTCACAGATTGCTAACCTACTCACCATTCGATCAACTCACCAACCAGTTAAGATGCCCAACTCCACAGACAGCTTAAAGCCTGCGAAATCTGCTTCAGGCAGATCGTCACCGATCCAAATCACGGTTGAAGAAAGACCGTCATCTCCATCGACCCGCTCCCAAGGGATTCCGACAGAACTCCAGTTAAAGATGAGCACTCAAATGAACCGTATGAAGATTCTGAAGGAAATCTATATTATGGTCCATGAGGCCTCAACAGTATGGTGCGAGGAGGACTTGAAGCTAGTTGAAGAAAGGTTGGAGGAACAACACAAGAAGTTTCTTCAGACACACTCCCATTTTGAGGTATCGTGGCCTATAGCTCACATAACCCATCACTATTTTTCAGAAAATGTCTTCTGCGATGAAGAGAACATCTACTCCACCATCCGCTCCAAGTTGATAACTCTCAAAAAGAAATATTCGAGCCCTTCTTCGTTGTCTTCCCATCCTAAATTGCCAGACATTTCGCTCCCACTGTTTTCGGGAAACTATGCCGCATGGCCCGCTTACCGGGACATGTTCAACTCCATTATCAGAGACAATCCCACCATTTCTGATGTGGAAAAATTACATTATTTGCGATCAACACTTTCCGAATCTCCACTAAAGTTGATATCTGGCCTTGCCATCACTGGCGCGTCTTTCTCAGTCGCTTGGGATCACCTTACTTCTCAGTATGAGAATACCCGTCTGTTAATAACCGCTCAACTTGGAAAGTTCTTCGCTCCACCTCCTAAATCTAAACATACAGCATCTTCTTTAAACAACCTTCTAACCACTATGAAGGAGAGCATTCATAATCTCCAGGCCTTAGGCCAAAACCCCAAACAATGGGATTGCTTGCTGGTGCACTTGGTCGTGCGACAACTTGATAGATCAACGCAAGAAAGTTGGGAGTCCTCTCTTGGGTCTTCTATCACTTATCCCTCTTTCAGCGAGCTTATGAAATTCCTCCACTCAAAAGCTCGTTCTCTAGAATGGCTTGAGGCTCAGCCTTCGGCCTCCACCCAAATGCCACCTTCCAGACCGGTTTCGAAAGGACAGCGCAGTGTCCATCACGGATCGGCTACTGATCAGAACCCTATCAGATACTCTTGTGACGACTGTGAAGGTTATCATTACATTGTCACATGTCCCCAATTCCGCTCCAGGACAGCTGAACAAAGATACAGCGTAGTATTGAGAAGACAGTTGTGTTTTAACTGCCTTGGTCGGCATAATAAAAATCAATGTCGTTCCACAGCGACATGTCTTGTCTGTCAACAGAAACATCATTCGATGGTGCATGATGCTGTCAGTAAGAAGGGAAGTAATCCGCCCAACTCCAACTCTCCAAAGGTTACTCCAACCAGATCTGCTCCAAGTAAAGGTGCCTCCAAATCAAGCCACCAAGCCTGAAGTGTTCAGGCAGTCATCAAGAATCCTCCTCACCAGAAAGTTAGCGCTCATCAGAAGGCCAGCGCCCATCAAACTCTACTAGCGACCGCACTAGCAAGTGCTGTCACTCCAATTACAAATATTCCACTTCGTTTACTCATCGATCCAGGATCAGAACTGACCCTCATCTCCCAACAAATGGCAAGTCAGATCAAGGTTCCTCGTCAGAAGTCCAACATCACAGTTGTTGGTATAAATGGATCCATTGCCTCCCATACCAAAGGAATGATTGCTTTAACACTCCAATCACTAATTAATTGTTCTGAGATTACTGTTAATGCACATATTGTTTCTTCTCCACTAACAATATTGCCTTCTTTTCAATGTTCCAATATGAATTGGCCTCATATAAATCAGTTACAGCTTGCCGATCCACAGTTTCTCAAGCCCCGAGAAGTCGATGTGATCCTTGGTGCTGATGTTTATGGTAATATCATTCTCCCACAAATCAAGAAAGGTCCAGACACCACAATGCCTATCGCCCAACTTTCAATATTTGGATGGTTGGTCCTTGGCCCTGTCAACCCTCAACAGTTTGAGTGTCCAACCTATCGGTCGTTTTGCCATTCCACTGAAGAAGATGATTTGCACCAGCTCCTCACCAAATTCTGGGAACAAGAAGTCGCTCCTTCAAGTGATGTGTCACTGACTCCTGAAGAAATGAAGTGTGAAGAACATTTCCAATCGACCCACTCCCGCCATGCATCTGGAAGGTATATTGTCAAACTTCCTCTAATTTCTTCTCCCGATCTGCTAGGACCCTCAAGACCTCGAGCATTCCGATGTCTACAAAGTCTCCAGCGAAAGTTTGCCAAGAACTCCGAGTATCGCCTTATGTATTTCCAATTTTTAAATGAATATGAGCAACTGGGTCACATGAAAAGGGCACCTCAAGTCGAAGCTCCAGTAAGATATTTGCTGCCACACCATGGAGTTCTCAAGCCAGAAAGTACCTCCACCAAATTAAGAGTCGTTTTCAATGGTTCCAGTTCAACCTCAACAGGCTATTCCCTCAACGACATTCTGCATACCGGAGCAAAGCTTCAGCTCGACGTAGTTGATGTCTTATTTTGGGTACGTCGATTTAATTATGTCTTCTCCACAGATATCACTAAGATGTATAGACAAATCATGGTCCATCCAGATGACTGGAATCTCCAACTAATTATCTGGTTCGACAACGACAACAACATTGTTCCCTACCATCTCACGACCGTCACGTATGGTACTAAGTCTGCACCGTTCCTAGCAATTAGAGTTCTGCTACAGTTGATTCAAGATGAAGGTCACAAGTATCCGTTTGCAATTCCACCTCTCACAAAAGGACGTTATGTTGATGACATATATGGAGGTGCTGACTCCCAAGAAGAATTAATCAAAATCGCAACCGACCTGAAGAATCTCTGCATGGCGGCGGCTTCCCACTGGCAAAATGGCAATCCAATACCTCCAGTCTACTCCAGATGATTAACGAAGAAACCAGCTCCCATTATCCAATCTTATTTGATGATGGCCCTACTTCAACCAAAATACTAGGACTTATTTGGTATCCACAACAAGATTATTTCTCATTTAAAATTAACACAGTTGACTCCAATTCTATAATTACTAAACGTTTAGTTCTCTCCCACATTGCTAAGATTTTTGATCCACTAGGTTTTGTATCCCCTGTGACCATGAGAGCAAAGATGTTATTGCAAGAACTCTGGCTCCACAAGTTAACATGGGATGAACCGTTACCAGCTCCCTTATCGCTAAGATGGTGTATTATCAGAGAAGACCTCACATTGCTGGCCAGCATCAAAGTTCCACGTTGGATTGGTACCGAAAAGAACGTACAACTAGAACTTCATGGCTTTTCTGATGCTTCCCAATTGGCTATGGCTGCGGTCATATATTTAGTTGTCCATTCACCGTCTGCAGGATCCAAAGTTGCACTCCTCTGTTCCAAAACCAAAGTATCGCCTCTAAATAAACTTACTATCCCGAGACTTGAATTGTCTGCTGCCCTTCTCCTATCCAAATTGTTTAATTATGTTTACTCTGCTCTAGATCTAGACATCACACAAGCAACTTTGTGGACGGACTCATCTGTTTCTCTCGCATGGATCAAAAGTCACCCTTCCCGCTGGAAAGAATTTGTACGGAACCGAGTAACGCTTATCCAAGAACTTACTCCAAGGGCCCATTGGAGATACATTTCCGGCAAAGAAAACCCAGCAGATTGTGCATCAAGAGGCATCACATCCAATCAACTCCTCAACAACTCGCTATGGTAGACGGGACCATCATGGCTTTCCAAGTCAGAAGATACTTGGCCACAACGTCAGCCGGCTGTGACAAGTGCCTGTGAGTCTGAATCCAAACCTATCTCTTTGTTCGTTATGACGAACCCTAATTGTCGCTGGGATTTGATTTCCAGATATTCCTCCCTAAATCGATTATTACGTATCACGTCTATTTGTTTCAGAGTCGTCTCCCGACTCAATAAAATTCCTAACACTTCTCTTGCCACTCCATTAAATTCAGCTGACTTGGAAAGATCCAGAATATTTTGGATCAAGGAAACTCAATCTGCTCACTTTACCCATGAGCTCAAATCCCTTACGTCTAATTTGTCTTTTCCCAACTCCCATATGTTTAATCGTCTCACACCCTTTCTCGATCAAGATGGAGTTATTCGTGTTGGAGGACGAATAACTAATTCTTTACTGGATCCAGATAGCAAGCATCCTGCTATTTTGCCCCGACACTCCCTATTAACTAATCTGATTATAGATGCAGCACATAAGCGTACACTGCATGGAGGTACTCAGATTACTTTGTCAACCATCCGACAACAATACTGGATCATTGGAGGAAGAGCCCCAGTGAAATCCCATATTCTAAGATGTGTCATATGTGCAAGACAGCGAGGTATCCGAGCTCAACAACTCATGGGACAATTGCCAGCACCGAGAGTTGTACCCTCTCGTCCATTTTTCCACACTGGTGTGGATTACGCAGGCCCGCTCACAATTAAAGCATGGAAAGGAAGAGGCTCCAAAACGCACAAAGGTTGGGTATGTGTCTGTTTTGCAACTTCTGCTGTCCATTTGGAAGTTGTAAGTGATTACTCCGCCGACTGCTTTATTGCTGCATATCGTAGATTTACAGCTAGACGTGGCATCTCCCATACATTGTATTCAGATTGTGGTACCAACTTCATGGGAGCCGATGCAGCCCTCAAAGACCTGTTCACCAGAAGTTCCTCCAAAAGCAAGATTCTCACCGACCTCCTCATGCAAGATGGAACGAATTGGAGTTTCAATCCACCTGCAGCACCTCACATGGGTGGAAAATGGGAATCCACTGTAAAATCGTTCAAGTTCCACTTCAACCGTACTGAGCGAAATCAAGTCCTCACCTTCGAAGAACTGATGACGTTACTCAACCAGATTGAAGCAATCCTCAACTCCAGGCCCCTGGAACCACTAAGCGATAATCCCGAAGATTGTTCAGCATTGACACCAGGACATTTCCTCACTGGTACCGCCCTTACTACATTGCATGAGCCTTCCCTCGAAAGCCTCTCCACATCACGACTGTCAAGGTGGCAGTTAATCCAACAAAGAGTTCAGCAATTCTGGTCCATATGGTCTGCCTATTATCTCCAACGTCAGTTATCCATATCAAAATGGCACCATCCATCCCATGAAATCAAGGTTGGTTCCCTCGTTCTAATCACCGATGAAAGACTCCCACCATGCAAGTGGCCATTAGGGCGAATAATGGTTCTGCACCCAGGTCAAGATGGACTCAAGATGGACTCAAGACTTCCACCTCCACGTTGACCAGACCAATCACAAAGCTAGCTATTCTACCTATTCCAAGTTCCGAAGAAGATGGTACAAGGAAGGAAATCCCACTCCATGAGTAATAATCACCAACGCTGTTGGTGATGGCGGCCGGAATGTTCAAAATTGAACTTTTGAATATGCCTCCTAAATCTGCGCACTGAACATTTCCGCAAATTCAGTCGATTTTATTGGACCCACAAGCAACTTATGCTCTTCTACCAACCAGAGGTCAAGAAACTCGATGCGCAGCTGATCAGCTGTTAAAGAACCTGCTTCCGTCAACAGCCTCTCCAAATCCATAGTGCGTAAGAATTAATTCCCGATTCCGATTAGCTCTTGAAAAGACTATCATTTCGCTTTCTTTGTTCTCCAAAATCAAATTGTTCTACTCACTTCAGATTTTCAAGTATCATTGTTAAATCTTGTTAAGTTAGTGCAATTAGTGTGATAATCAGGTAAACAATTCATGTTATTTAATTCTGCTCCAACTACTCGTTTTAATTTCTTATTCACGTTCACATTGAATATGGGACACGTGTTGAAATGCAATCGATCATTAGTAGGATCGATATTATATCGATTGGAGCTAGTTAGTTCCATTCGCTGTTGATAATTCTCCCTCGAAATTAATGTTGATCATTGTTCGATTCTTTCTAGTATGAGTAGAATTAATGTAGTAATTTTGCTCTGATCGAATCGTGATTAATGGCCGCTCACACATGTTCGTCTCCATTGTAATGTTAAATAGATTGATTAATTCAAATAGTAGCAATGCATATTTCTCTATTAATCGGAATCAATCTAAGTTTGACCTGATCTCAATGAATTATACTATTTTCTAATCCAATAAATACCTGAATAATTCACCACTGATTGCACTGACGGTTTTTCACTCAATAATGATCTCCCTAAATTAATTAATTCAGTTTTCTTGAATTCCTACTCAATTAGGCTTCTCATATTTAATATCTGATGACTGATTTCATTTTGTGTAATTCTCATATTATTCAGAACGTATCACTTTTGATGGGGATAGTTAAATTATTGATTGTTTTAATTGTTAATCATTATCATTCATTTTTCCTGCTCCAATTATGTTCTGAAAATTGATATTTGTGAATTCATTATCAGCAACTCATATCTCAAAATGGCCATATGTCAAAATGGCGGAATGCAGTAATTTCTCCTCTCAGTTTATGAAAATGTACTTTCATATTTATCTTGTATAGTAGATCTCCCTTTATATTTGAAATGTGTATTCATTTTTGAAAACTCCAATTATTTGTAATTTTATAAAGACTCATTTTTGCTGCATTCTCATTGTCTACTCACATAATCATACATAGTCATTTTTAAACCGTACTCTCACTGTCTTAGCATTTTCTTTTAAGGTCATCACTGAAACCTTCTATTTTTCTGGTTGAATTTGCCCCACTCACTAATTTATTTGCTTTTATAATCCATCACTGTAAATGTCGTGTTGTTTGGTGACTAATTTGACTCCAAATTCCAATTTATGGATGATTATGTCTCTCAATTGTTTTATACAATGTATATATGTAAATAAATCGTTTTTAAACAATTTTATCCAACTCAATCATCTGTCACAGTCCACTGCTATTTAATTTGACAAAATCTGAACACCCGATTTTGAACACCGTACAAGAAACGAACGGAAAAACTATTCCAGTGGAATAGAATAGAATAGTTGTTTCGAAACCTTTCAAATCTCTCGTTTTTCACACATAAAAAACTTTCACTCACGACCCCAAGATTAATTATCAACCCTGGAGACACCTATCACGAAAGTGATAAATTACACAGAACAAATCAGTTCCCTGAATATTATTCCTCAAACCTTACCAAATCAAGCGATCAGCACCATAAGTTCCTCAAAAATATCTAACGATATAGAATAGTTTTTCCGAGACCTTTCAAACCTCTCTTTTCATAAACTCAAAAAACTTCAGTCACAACCTCAGAACACAAGAAATGTCAGAACTGCTTGTAGAATAGAATTTGAGAATGTAAGGTTTGCAAGTATGGATCACATAATACAAGCTTTCCATTTCGATAATACCAAACGAACATATAAAATTCTGAATGAGATAAAAGAGCCTTATTTCAATTTCCGACAGTCCTACATGAAAATGAAAGTCAAAGTGGCAGTTCAACAACTAAGCCAATGGCATCGGCCATAGAAACTTTTCATGCATCTGGGCATTTGAAGTCGGACTCTTTGCATACTACAGAGTTCTGTTATCTGATAAATAATTCATTTGACTCTCTCAACAGGTCCAAGTGAGTGATGATCAAAGAATATAGGTCTGCACTATCAGGTTACTCTCCTCATTTAGAATTTGGGTCTGACATGTTGTCCAAAATTAATAGATGGGAAATTTTGGATAAACAAGGTAGTACAAAAAATAATTTTAATTTTTTGAACGTTGGCATATAGGTATTAAAGCGGTAATGTCACTTTAAAAAAATTTCAAATTCGAAGAAACTTGAATTTTCGAATCTGAGGAACCTAAATCAGGATCCTCTAGAAAACCTTTGTGGTCAGATGAGGCAACATGGTGTTTGCAATGCAAATTACACTTGCTTTCAATTTGTTGCATCAATGTAAACTTTAATTATTAATAATTCAAGTTGATGTTGACGCAATATCTGACCTTACTTCGTTAAGTAAGAGAGTGGAGGATACATTAGGTTTGAATTAAGTCAGGTCTCGAACTGTTTTTCACGTCAAGCTAATTTGATTACATGTTGAAATTATCCAGTCACAAGTACTCATCATGTATGAGCCTTTGAAGTATCTTCTGTTTCGGTTGTGGATCAAAGGGAGTTGTGAAGCTCCAAGTGCTCAAAAAATTGACTATTGATCACGTTATGGCATACAGAGTGAACCAGTATTTCGGTCCTGCCAAAACCTCAAATCATAAACAATACATAAACTTTATATCGGGGATTTCAACAACTGGTTAGAGAAAACTAGGATTTTTTGTGTGAACAAAAAGTCTCAGCGTCCACTCCTGAACTCCTCCTACTCCTTCTGGTTCTACGCCTTTTGAATGTCCATTATTTGAAGAACTTAATGATGACAATAGACAGTATCTTAAAGTTAGAGTGGTCACACACGTTAACCGCCTTAAGTGATCGAACTGCGAAAACTAACTCTCTATGTATTTCCGTGTAATGGCTGTAATATGTATTTAACCTATTACGACGTTTCCCGAAGTTGAACAATTATTATATATGTTATATATTGCTTCATTGTTAATAAAAAAGTATTCGTGAAAATAGGAATACTATTTTTCGTATATGTGTGAATACTCCTGTGTATATTAAAATAATAACACATTTGAAAAATCATGGAAACAGTGAAGACACCTGGCATGATGGAAGTTAATGGCGATCCAGCAGAAGCATTTTATTTTTATTTTGACACAAACACAAAGAGAGCAAAGTGTTTTAAAGTGTACCTTTGCTCAGGATTTGTGCGAATATAAAAGACTTCGATTATCTTGAAAGTGAATTTATATATTGACGACTCACTTTGGAAATCTATCTTTTATAAGCTTTTCTTAAAGAAGCTATGGTCAGAAAGTGGATTCTTATCCTCCCACGTCAAAATTATCGTGTTCTCGGAAAGAAGCGTGTAAGAAAATAAAGTGCAGAGGAAATAGAGCTTCTTTGCTAGGATACAAAGCTTCTAGTTCAAAGTCTCAATCCTCAGCTTCATCTTTGGAAGGCAGTGAATTAAGACTTACAATGGATTCCTCTAGAGAACCTAACAGCTATGATGAAATCGTTTACGGTCAGCCTAACGGCCGACTGCGTAAACACAATAACTTCCGAACGAAACAACTTAGAAACTCGATATTTGTAGAGAAGGTTTGGACCTTAATTACGAAGGCCGAATTCGTGAATGGGTAAAATCCACCCAATGGTTCCGTAGATATACCCAATCGAAATTTTATTTTTCCAATATTTCCAAAAATACAGATCAGATCGAATTGAAATCCATTACTTCATCGAAAATAACAGTTCGAAGTTTCATACAGAATTTAATGAGGATGATATGATGAGAAAATCATAGAAATTTTTTTTTTCGAATTGTTCTAATAACACGATTATCACGAAATTTTGCATAAAGTTGTCTTTCAGCATCTTAAAACTAGCTGTGAAGTTTAATCAGGACTGAATCAGTATTTCTCGAGTTATACCGAAAAAATCAACGATATCGAGAAGAAAACCTCGAAATTTGACATATTTTTTCCCGATATCTCCAAAACTTATAATCGGATCGAACTGAAATTTGGTACACTGCTGTGAAATTAGAAGGTCAAAGTGTGAGTATAATTTTTCTTCGGATATGATGAATGGTTTCCGAAAAAAAAATTTTTTTGGAAAAAAATTTCGAAAAAAATTTTTTTTAAAAATTACTGACAATATGATCCTGAAGAAAATCGGCTCAAAGTTGCGCGTCGTTATACTCCACCTAACTGCCAAGTTTGAATCCAATCGCTCAGGTAGTTTCTGGAATAAAAAATAAATAACTTCAAAACTTCAAATGCCTATAACTCCGAAACTATTCGATCGATTTGGCCCATTAACGAACTTAACCGCGGCATTCCGATGCGCAACCTATGCTGAAAGTTTCAAGTTGCTAGCTTGCTTCTGTCGACAGTTATCGTGTCTACGGACCGACGGCCGGCCGGCCGGACAGAATCAATTTTGACACCGGATTCGTCATCAGTGAGTCCAACCTAGTCGATTGAGACCATTTTCGGCTCAATCATCCAAAATTACAGACATTTGGACAAAACGATAGCACGCTGTTCCCCTAGAACATGCGCGCAAAAAGGGGGAACTGAAAAAGAGAAAGAGATATAATATAAAAACAAGAAATACAAGAAGAACATGTTCAGAAGCAATGAGACAAATACTACATTCGACCTGGGTGCATTTTGTGTTATAGAAAATGTAAACATCTTTTAATGAGAGTCAGCGAGCATCAATAAGCAAGCAGTATTGGTCGATGAATATGCTCCTGTTTCGAAATACGGATTGAATGGCAGTCACTATTTACTGCTGGAAGGTAGCACGTTTCCCCCGGAAAAGAGGAGCTCAATGGCACAAAGTGTGGGCCCCATGACAGCGCTTTTGTGTCACATAAGTTCTGATGAAAAATACAGAAAGAAATGGACGGAGGCTGCTAAAAGGTCCGTGGCACACATTCCCTACTTAGGTGAAGAATTGGGGGCAACCAACGGGAAGAAAGCAAGTGAGATAAGCTCCTCGATAAGAATTGTTGCAGATACAACTTTGATAGCCACCTAAGACATGCCCACAGGATGTTCTTTCCTCCGAATACCCTTGCCTACATATACAATGCATCAAAAGCATCAAGAAATACACTGGACTGTCAGGCAATGTGTATGTAGCAGGTGATCCCCTATTGGAAGCATTTAATATGTCTGGTATAGGTGGGTTTTACTTCTACAAAATCATCTCTGATTGATAGTGGAAAATTGAGGGAAAGGTGAACGATCTTCAAGCTGAACAGATCTTATTCCACACATTATTTGGCACATACAAAGAAGACCTGTCAATACTAGAAACCGCTACAGAATTGGAAAACTGAAATAGAAGTGAAGAGCTAGGCTTCCAGAAAATGACCATTAGCGGCTACAGTGTTCTTTTTAAACCTGTTCAATTGAGGGCCTACTCAAAATTATGCTCTGCAAAGCAAACAGTTTTTTTTTCTCCTCTCATACACAAATTTCACCGTGCATGATGTGAAGATAAAACGCTTTAGTTAAGAAAGTACTCGAAAAGGAACTTAGTATTTTTTAAAAAGTGATGGTTAAAAGCACAAAGTTTGCAAAACCTTATTTCTGCGCACTTAAGGATATTATCCAAAGAACGACCCAATTATCACAATTTTTTTGGCGAAAGAAGGCCCTGAGAATATCGTTCCTTCATGTGACAACACACGAAAACGACACGAATAGATAGCGAATTAAAACAAAAACATGTCGAATCTTTCAAACCTTCTGTGCCCCATTATCGGAGAGAACATGCTCCTCTCAAAAGGTATCTTCCGAATGAAATCACTATTCGAAGTATGCACAAAATTTTTATTACAACTCATCCAAATATAAAGTGTTCATATGAACTTTACAGAAAATGCGTATGCAGATTTAAATATTTCCTTTTCATCATTTGGCCATGAGGTGTGTGAACTGTGTGACAGTTTTAAGCTTCATAATCCCGAACATACCGAACAGTCATTGTCGGACAATTGCAGTGATTAACTTCTGGAAAGAGCACATCAAAAAATCTAAGGTAGGACGAGAAAAATACAGGGCTGATGCAGAGTACGATTTTACAACAACCACAGTTTGTGTTTCGGCTGACTTGGAAAAGGTGCTTTATGTTGCCCAGAATTGATAACGTAAGTTTGCCATTTCAAATATTTAATCTAATCATTTTCAATCTTAGCAATCCAATAATATTCGTATCTAAGTCAAACTAGCGGTTGAAAATCGTGAATATTTAAATATAATATTATTTTTTTCAACTTTTAGTATTCACAATGCGGAAGTGTAAGAAGTGTACAAATCCAGAATACCTATTTTTACATATGGTTCGATTATTGAAGTCCAATACGAGATCTCTTACATGCATGAAGATTGTTATTAAGATATTATGTGAATTCAAGAATTCACATGACTTGAATACTCTAAGGGGAATGTTCAACGAGGCGCAAAACGTTAAGGCTTTGTTCAAATCTTTCTCTTCCCACAACGAACAGATAGAGCGAGCATTGATCCAACAGTATAAGGTGTTCGTTATGGCACATTTTCAGCTTTTGATGGGCATGGCTGGACATGTCTCTAAGGCTGTTGATACCTGGTCAGTATTCAACAGTAAGGAGATTGGTGTCTTTAAGCCGGATATCCTGATTGACCAATTTCAATTGGACAGGGACATTGTAGAGAAGTTCTCAAAATTAACCCTCAACCCGAGAATACTGCTCCTTTAGAGAGGAAACGCACAAGTTGTTTTTACTGTCCCAATAGACTGAAGCGCTATGTACTACCCACAGTGAAAACACCCAATTTGTGGAGAACATCGTGGGACATGCAGTACAACATGTTTACAAGATATGTAATTTTTCACAAACTTATAAATAAATTGTGTTGCTAAAAGCCCAAAGAGTTAATGTCAATTTTTATAATTTTCCAAATAAATATTTACGTCTGATATGAATTTTTTTTAAAAAAGTCGTAAATTTTACGACACATTAGTATTAACGTGTGTAAAAATCACATTAGTATTCTAGGGTTAAACAAACGTGTATGCCGGCATGGGAGGCGTGTTGAGGGAAGTACACTTCCCATCTCTGCCCACTCATGCCTACGTACAAATGAACCACAGTATAATAAATCGTCAACTGTCATCTATGACCAAATTACAACCTACCAGATTCAGTATTCGATGAATATACTGTGCGCGTCAAAATTATGGAACAAATTCATTTTCTCAGAAGAAAAATATTTGGCAACAAAATCCTGAAACAGGTTAATTTTTGTTTCATTTTTACCAATTTTTATACCTTTTTGAATCCCTTTGCCATCCCTATCAACCCTCCAAATTTTTTGAATAGGAAAAGTAGGTCATGTGGTACTTATTTGGCCAGGTCTTTGTATCTTCTTTACAGGCTTGCACAAATTTTCAAGAAAAAAATTGTTTTTTTGAAAAATTACTTCAAAGAGGTATGTGTACTTTGTCATGGCTCATTCGCTTTGAGACGATGGTACTTGATGAAATTTGTCACCGAGTGAAAGTCGACCATTACAGTTTTGTTCATGCACAACTTTCAACCCCTACGAACCCTTTAATGGAGAAAAAATGGAGCCATGACAAAGTGCACATACTGAAAACCTCTTTGAACTAACTAATTTTTTAAAAAAAAATTTTTCGTGAAAATGTCTGCACGCCTGTAAAGAACATACAAAGACCTTGCCAAAAAAGTACCACATGACCTACTTTTCCTATTCAAAAAATTTAAGAGGGTTGATGGAGATGGCACAGAGTGCAACAAAAATCCTTCAAGAATGCATACAAATTTAGTAAAAGTGAAAAAAAATTTGACCTGTTTCAGGATTTTGTTGCCAAATATTTTTGTTCTGAGAAAATGAATTTGTTTCATAATTTTGACGCGCACTGTATAGTCAAGTCGATTGAACTTTCAGAAATTGTTTCGATATGAAATTTGGAAGTAACTGAGATGGTAAATTATTAGATGATTTGAATGAAACTATTCATCATTTCAAGTGGAAAAATAAAAATTGCTACTCATACTGAAATTTTTTTTTTTTTCATGTAGATATTGATCCAATTCCGTTGTTATATTATGTTCGAAATTCTTCACAAAATAAAATCCGATATTTACACAACCCATGCAGTGTGTAAGTACATTAGACGCGCAGTAGTGTGAACATGCGACTTTATGAACAACCCACTGATTTGAACTCAAAAATACTTATATTGATATTCTGCAGTGTGGCCAATAGGACATTCGATAGTGTAAATCATGGGGAATTGAGTGCAGAAATTTGACTGCACACTTGCAGAGACTCGTCAGTCGATAAGAATTCGTCGAGCGAAATGTTGTGAAATGGATGTTCTTGTCGCTGTGAGAGAAATCGAAGATTTTGGAGGAGTTTTTCAATGGAATTAGTGTCACTGCCCTTTCAAAAAAGTGTAAAGTAGCAGAGTCTACTGTGTGTACAGGATGGGCAAAATTCGTTGTCTACTGAAGAGATCTCTAGAGCTATAGCAGCTAGAAGAAAACTGATAACACATTCTCGAGCTCTTTTTTCCTGAGTAATCTGAATCTGAAAACAGATCCAGCTTATCGTTCATAGAACTTGAGTTATGAGCGAAAATTGAGAAATTGTCATTTTCAATAATGCTGAATAACTCGCTTGTTTGAACTTGTATTCGAAATCTGTTGATACATTCTACAGGCACTTTTTTAGGAGTAATTCGAATATAAATCTGATACATTCTACAGGCCGGATTTTGGATTTTTTAAATGTAAATTATAGTCAAAAGATCTCTTATCTTGCTACAAAATTTTTGCTGATTTTAAAATTGTATCATATGTCGCTATTCACATGAGTAATACATGAGAAAATATTCATTACTTTTTTCCTGCTTTTCTATTCACTGTTGAATTATGAGTAGGCTGACGTTACCATAGCGACGATTCAATATGCATCAACTTTGTGTGAACTTGCGCCTCTATGATTGGAATCAGCGATTGCTAAATGAATATTTCTATGGTTAATTTGTGATGGTTCTTAAAATCAGCAATATTTCGGGTCATTAGGGATAACAAACAGATTTTTTATTGCTAATCTTAAGAACTATGACAAATTAACCATAGAAATATTTATTCAGCAATCGCTAATTCCAATCATAGAGGCGCAAGTTCACACAAAGATAATGCATATTCAATCATCGCTATGGCAACTTCAGCCTACTCATAATTCAACAGTGAAAAGAACAGCAGGAAAAGAGTATTGACAATTTGCTCATGTAATATTCATGTGAATAGCGACATATGATACATTTTTGAAATCAGCAAAAATTTTGTATCAAGATAAGAGATTTTTCGACTCTAGTTTACGTTTGAAAAATCCAAAATATTTCTCATTTCTCGAAAATGGCTGGATTAAAAAATTCAGTCATATTATATTTGAATTACTTCTTAAAAAGTGCCTGTGGAATGTATCAACAGATTTCGAATACGAGTTCAAACAAGCGATTCATTCAGCATTATTGAAAATGGCAATTTCTCTATTTCCGCTCATAACTTAAGTTCTATGAACGATAAGCTGGATCTGTTTTCAGATTCGGATTAGTCAGGAAAAAAGAGCTTGAGAATGTGTAATCAGTTTTCTTCTAGCTGCTATAGTTCTCGAGATTCCTTCAGTAGACAACGAATTTTGCCCACCCTATACTATGATAAATGAAATGAAATAAATATCTGGAAATCGGTAATGAACTTCAAAGACCCGAAAAATTAAAAACTTTGCACTAAAATTCCGAGAATCCAGAAATTACTCTACCAATAACGAATGACATGCTAAAACAAAAGGCTTCAGAGATGCATGAAACATTAATTGGCTCATAAAACTTCAACGACAACTTCGTATGGTCACAAAAATTTTAAGTGGCGTTATGGTGCAAAAATAAAGTTATGGTGGAAAGCCAGATGGGGTTCAACCGTTCACGAACCAGTTAAAAGAAACAATAGGTCTCTTGCATGTAACACGAATTATCATATTTTTATGTTTTTGACATTCCATTTCGATAACAAAACCATAATGTATGCTATCTCACACTCTAACAATTCGCGAATTTCGAATAATTCGTTATTAAAAATCGTCAAATCGGGACGGAAAACCAAAGTGGGTGAAACGCGGTAGATCGCCTCATACTTCACTCGTTATTCCACGATGCCTTGATCGATACAGCTGACGCTCCCTATTGGCTTGCTAGAGAGAAAGGAACACGAGAAGAGGGAGAGAGTGGGTATATCGCGGTACGTCATGGGAGTTCCGAGTGTGTAAACAACCAATATGTGGAGCCTAATTGAAAAGATCGTTTTCTCGTTGAAAATGGTGATTGAAGTTTTCTAGCATTCTTATGGATAGAATATTCGATTCCAATGAGGAAAAAAATACACGCCAGAGACCTATTATTGAAACTATTGATTTCGATTTAATGGAAATGTCGATTCAGAAAGTGAATGTGAAGATCTCTCTATTGTGGAAAAAAACAATTTCCCATTCTAAAATTCCAGATGCTCTGAACACAGTAACACACATAATCAATTTGGAATTTAATCGCATATTATTTACGACATATTCCGAGAAGTATATGGATTTGCCCTAATGGAAGGATCGATACCAGCTCAGTCATTCGAGTTATAACTTCTATTTCTCTCGTTCGAAAATTTTCCTGTGCTTTCTCAGTTATAATAGTGTTCTAGTTGTAGTTTCAGTTATATTTATAGTGTATAGATATTTAGGGTTTTGGGTTTTTTTGGGTGTAGTTTTGAGTAGTGTATATTTAAGGACATTTATATATTAACAGTATTTTCAGTTCTGCTTCTTGAGGTAAGTGTTTCTCGTTTCCTCTTAATGGAAAAGGAATGAAACTTCACAATAATATCCCATGACTTTCGTGCCTTTTTGCATTCATACGAATCACTGTGGAACATGAATATCATGCATTATTATATATCTAATGTAAACGTATCTTTATACACAAAATAGAAAAAATCGCCTCTGAATCGAGACGATCGACTAAAGTAACGATGTTTTTTTGTTCTCTTTTGTTCGCTATGATTCATATGCATTCACGTAATTCTTGCCACTGCTGCTGATTCAGCTCAGTCATTCGGGTTATAACTTCTATTCCTCTCGTTCGAAAATTTTCCTGGGCTTTCTCAGTTATAATAGTGTTCTAGTTGTGGTTTCAGTTATATTTATAGTGTTTAGATATTTAGGGTTTTGGGTTTTTTTTTAGTGTAGTTTTAAGTAGTGTATATTTAAGGACATTTATATATTAACAGTATTCTCAGTTCTGCTTCTTGAGGTAATTGTGTCTCGTTTCCTCTTAATTAAGGAATGAAACTTCACACTAATATCCCATGACTTTCCTGCCTGTTTGTATTCATATGAATCACTGTAGAACATGAATATCATGCATTATCATATATCTAATGTAAACGTATCTTTATACACAAAATAGAATAAATCGCCTCTGAATCGAGACATTCGACTAAAGTAACGATGCTTTTTAGTTCGCTATGATTTAGATGCATTCACGTAATTCTTGCCACTGCTGCTGATTCAGCTCAGTCATTCAAGTTATAACTTCTATTTCTCTCGTTCGAAAATTTTCCTGTGCTTTCTAAGTTATAATAGTGTTCTAGTTGTAGTTTCAGTTATTTTTATGGTGTTTAGATATTTAGGGATTTGGTTTTTTTTGGGTGTAGTTTTAAGTGGTGTATATTTAGGGACATTTATATATTAACAGTATTTTCAGTTCTGCTTCTTGAGATAAGTGTTTCTCGTTTCCTCTCAATTAAGTAATGAAACTTCACACTAATATCCCATGACTTTTCTGCCTGTTTGCATTCATATGAAACACTGTGTAACATAAATATCATGCATTATCATATATCTAATGTAAACGTATCTTTATACACGAAATAGAAAAAACCGCCTCTGAATCGAAACGATCGACTAAAGTAACGATGCTTTTATGTTCTTTTTTGTTCGCTATGATTCAGAAGCATTCACGTAATTCCTGCTACTGCTGCTGATTCAGCTCAGTAATTCGAGTTATAACTTTTGTTTCTCTGGTTCGAAAATTTTCCACTTTGCTTTCTCAGTTATAATAGTGTTCCAGTTGTAGTTTTAGTTATAGTGTTCAGATATTAAGGGTTTCGTTTTTTTTTGGTTTAGTTTTAAGTGGTGTATATTTAAGGTTTTGCTTCTCGTGCTAAGTGTTTCTTACCTGCTCAATGTTATTCGCAAAATCGTCCATTGATTCTTGTGACACTATCATACGGCATTTTCAGCTAAGAATAAATGGTCGTTTTCGTGAGATGATTTATTATTCTTTCTGTTAAGTTGTAAATAGAATTTCTGTCATGGACATAAAGATATCGCGCCTCCTAGTTGATTTCGAGTTTTTTAGGACAACAAGAATATTTCCCAGAATAGTTTCCATCTAAAACTATCCTCTTCAGTAAAATTTCCACATCATTTTTCACGAACTGCATAATCGTTTATTGCATAACTTCGCTTCGTCATACGTCAATAAAAAACGGTCCTAAGTTTCTATTGTACTTCTTTGGGTGTTGCGTAACCCACGTAACATGTGTAGGAGGCGTAGATTAACTGAGTTGCCAGAAGGTGGCAGCAGTGACCGACGCATGCTAGACACTTCACATTCCAACATAGCATAAGCACGTCGGTCATGATCTCTCACTACGCCGCTTCTGCGGTTGTCATAGACAAGTGCCAGAGAATCAGCCTATCTAATGAGTGCACCTCTGGCACTGGAACGAAACAACTTTCCCTAAGAGCGCGCCGTCCTTAAGATGGCGCGAACTCATGAGAACCGCCAAACATGTTTTAAAAAAATTGTAATGTGCAGGCCTAATGCCTTTCCTTGTCCCGCTTACGCGTTTTCTTTCATCATTCGCATCATAGCGGCCATGGTGGAAAAACATTTCCACCATGGTAGCGCCTGCAAAAATAAAATTATTTTTTTTCGAGATAATGTGCGAGGCCTTTAAAAGTCAGGCGTCAACACATCTTTGAGAATCGATAAATTCGAAATATATTCGGAGCTCCATTGCGCAGGTATATTTTGATAAATTCTATTCAATGAAGCTATATCCTTTTCAAATTTTATATTTCCATCACGAAAAATATAGATCTATCTATAGATATATATAGAGTTGACATCTATTACTTTGCCAGAGATTGGCGGCGTGGAGGTATATGCAGAAATTTAATGTATACATTCAACGAAATTAATGAAATAGTTGAAATCAGAAAGAAGAAAAACGCGCCTTTAACGGCAACCGTCCAGGACACGCCACATCGGTTCGTATCGGAATTCTTTCTATAAATGGGACAATGGTCACTTTACCGATACGGAACACTACAGATTAGTTTGGAAATACATTTCCGTTTTATGGGTGCCCAGACTGTCGCCGATAAGTGAGCAGTGGCCTTCATACAATACAAACAAAAATTCCAAGACATCCAAACTTATTGCAAAACATGATTTACCCTATGTATATTGATCGAAGTGAAGGAAAGGGCTATTGATTGAATGGCTAACATTTTCAAATTATTTGAAGAGGTGTATTGAAATCTATAATTTTTTTAATTTGTACAATCATTTTTCGAAAAAAATCTAGGAAAGCACTGACTCAAAATTAGGAGCCTCACGCGCTTGTAAGGATCCGGACCTATTTCCTTTAGAAATTTTGCATAAACCTTCACGACGTCATTTTCAACCAAATACTAAATTTCAATCTGTAAATTTCAAAATATCGGTAGAATAAATGCGACCCTCGTAATCAAACTCCCTACCTACTGTAAAATATCAAATCTCTGAGCCGTTTTTTCCGGAAGTTTATGTCCCCAAGATACGGCCATAAACACAATGAGAATACATTCAGAAAATCCATATTTGTTGAAATGGCTCAACCACTAAAGATCGAGATTGTGAATTGGTCAAATCAACCCAATTATTCCGCATAAATATCCGTTCAAATTTAATTTTGAAATTTCCTTGAAAAATACCCGATGAAACTTCATGTAGAATCGGAGCACTGTACGAGGAATTGGATCTGTTCTTCATTCAAATCCAGCTTTTTTTCACGAATTTAGACCAACCGTAAAAACAATAACTTCCGAAATAAACAACTTAGTAACTCGATATTTGTAGAGAAGATTTGGACCTTAATTACGAAGGCCGAATTCGTGAATGGGTAAAATCCAACCAATGATTCCGCAGATATTCCCATTCAACGATTTATTTTCCCAATATTTCCAAAAATATAGATTAGATCGAATTGAAATCCAGTACTTTATCGAAAAATTACAGTTTAAAAGTTCATGCAGATTTTAATGAGGATAATATGATGAGAAGATCACAGAATATTAAAGGTTTGAAAAAAAATGTTTTCTTGAAATTGTTTTAATGACAAGATCATCGCGAAATTTTGAACAATGTTGTCCATCAATATCTTCGAACTAGCTGCGAAGTTTCATCACGATTGAATCAGTATTTCTTGTGTTGTACTGAAAAACAACGATATCGAGAGGAAAACCACGAAATTCTACATATTTTTTTCCAATATCTCCAAAACTAATAGCCGTATCTAAATGAAATTTGGTACACTGCTGTGAAATATGAAGTTCAAGGTATAACTGAAATTGTTCTCGAATATGGACAATAGTTTCAGATAAAAAAAATTTTCGAAAAAATTTTTTTTTCAAATTGAGTGACCATACGAATTCAACGGAAATTTGCTAAAAGTTGCGCGTCATTGTGCTTCAACTAACTACCAAGTTTCAATCAAAACGCTTCATTAACCTCAAAATTTCAAATGGCTATAACTCAGAAACTATTTGGCCGATTTGGCCCATTAACGAACTTAACCGCGGCATTCCGATGTGCGAACTACCCTGCAAGGTTCGAGTCACTAACTGGCTCCGTTCGACACTAATCCTGTCTACGGACAGAACCGATTTTGACACTGGATTCGACATCAGTGAGTCCAATCTAGTCGTTTGAGAGAATTTTCGGCTCAATCATCGAAAATTACAGACATTTGGACAAAACGATAGCACGCTGTTCCCCTAAAAATGCGCGCAAAAATGAGCGTTATCGAAGGCCGGTGGGTTGCTCCGCAGTTATTCCCGAGAAATGTTAAATGAATCAAATTCAAATTGTATTATTTCATTATTTCAATAAATATTTCAAGTCATTCTCACTTATCGTTTTAAAACTGTAAAACCACGTCCGTACAGGCAGGCACCTTGCTTAGCGCCTAGAGCCTAGTGGCTTGCATTCTGGCTACTTGCTAGGATACACGGTGGCCGCACTGAAGGTGTTTTGCATGGTGGGTTGCTACCTTTTCCATATTGTAGAGTTCATTAATCCACAGGGGTTCTTTTTTGAAAACTGAAGTTTAGTGCGCTTAGTGTCAAAAAAACAACACGTTTGTTTACATGGATAGTCGCCAAGCGACCAGCTAGGCGCCAGCGCGCAAGCCGCCTGCCTATGCAGACGTGGCCTAAAGGTACGGTTTCCTAGGAATCGGTACCGTCATGAATCCGTCGTAATAAGACGCAGCGTGACCAATTTTGGTAGAAATCTACTTTTTTGGTAGATTTTCGTTATAATTTCATCATTGTTAGTAGAGAGAAATTGAGCAGTAGATTTTGGTAGTATTTCGAACTATCTTAGTAGAATTCTACTTTCAACTGTTGAAGCAGTAGAACGCTTCTGTCTGAGTTGAGAAGTGGCACAACCTAACCTAACCTAACTATAATCACATGAATTATGTGAAAAAATAGCTCGTATAGATGGCTCTGACTGACATTAGGGTATTTCTTTAATCCCGTCACACTCAATAAGTATATCGTATTGCCAATCATAGGTGCGTGTGTGCCCTACATTTTCCCCCATTTTCATCGTTTCCATCCGAAACGGAAGAGCCTTTCATTAGGTGAATATATAAGAATATCTGCGGAATCATTGGGTGGATTTTACCCATTCACGAATTCGGACTCCGTAATTAAGGTCCAAATCTTATCTACAAATATCGAATTTCTAAGTTGGTTCTTCCGGAAGTTATTATGTTTACGGTCGGCCGTTATCTTCTGGAAGAAACGACTTGGAAACTTGATATTTGTAGAGAAGATTTGGACCTTAATTACAGAGGCCGAATTCGTGAATGGGTAAAATCCGCCCAATGATTCCGTAGATGTACCCATTCAAAATTTTATTTTCTCAATATTTTCAAATATACTGATAAGATCGAATTGAAATCCAGTACTTTATCGAAAAAAACCCTAGAAAAGCACTGCCGTGAATTAAGGCAGCAGCTTTTGCACGCATGTTCAAATTCGTTGCAACCAAATTCAAAACAACCAATTCAATTTTCCGTCACCCTAAGCTCTACCAAGTACGGATGCTTTTGTGCCACATGTAATTGTCTTGTCTTGTCTTTTGCCTTGCACGATAATTTGATGAAACCATTTCCAAGAAAAGCATTACTCGTGGATAAAAACAAAGTAATATATAACTACCGATTATCTCGGGCAAGAAGAACAACAGAGAATACTTCTGCTATTCTATGTGCATATTTTCGAATATTTTTTCAGCCCATTGCAACAGCACCAGAAACTACGGACAAACTGATTGCAAGCGCGTGTATTTCACAAAGTGTTTTAAGAGACGCTAAAATACCACTTCCAACACAAGCTAATGACAATGATAATAAACTTCCATTACCTACCCAAAATTCAGTCCTTTATATCGAAACAACGCACGTGCAGCAAACACGCCAATTGAGAATCGAAACACATTCGAATCTCATTTTAACGGGCCTGGTGCTGTAGAATGCCAAGACAAATATTATAAAAAACATTAAATATATTCAATAAATTTAATTAAACTCAAGATAGTTCTTTTTTTCAGTATTTCGCCTATATCCTGCCATAGGGCATTCTTTAATTGAGTTTTCCGAAAATCTTTGGAATGAGGATTCATTTCATGATTTTTGACAAAATCTATCAGAATTTCGTCTTGCTCGCCAATCAACAACTAGATTTTCAGAACACATCACTGCTCTTCAACTATTGAAATTTTACTGTGAAACAAGGTAAACAATGATATTAACCTCAATTATTTTACACCGCTACGGGAAGAAAACGTTGCCAAACAGTTCTCCACCGTCGAGGCTGCCGCTCTAGATTTGACGGCAAAGCTACGATCCGCATGAACGCTCTCTTGGAAACCACTGCCGCGGTTTTTCATGGAACAATTTTTTGTGACGTCACTCACCGTCTTATTACGACGGATTCATGACGGTACCGTTTCCTAGGAGACCGAACCTTAAGGGATTCACTTACCGTTATGTTTACCTTAGCAACCAATAAAATGATCATCCGAGCTAGGAGCAAACGCGATAACTAACAAAAGTCGTTCTATAGTGCAAAAACTTACTTCAGTTCAGTTCATTTGTCGTTAGTCAATAATGTCCTTAGTTGAATATACAGTTTTTATGGGCGATTTCTGAAGAGAGTAAAAATTGGTTGGACATTCAATGAATATGTTGATCACGACTAATATCATTCAAAAATAAAATAATCCTCTTGAGAAAATCGAGGACAAAATCCCATTTTTTGTAGGCGCGGAGGAGGTACATATTTGTATTCTTCAATGTTCCAATATACATGCATCATAGTAGTAAGCCACCAGGTACCGACATCATAAATTCATTCTATGAGAACGGAATAGAACAATACTGGCTGTTTTTCATTGTTCGTACATTAATATACTTACCCTGGGTTTCACAAAGATTCCTTAATCCGTCAATCAACTGATTGCCTTGTCAAATTAAATTCGCTGATTAACGAATTTGGGTTTCACAAAACTTTATCACTCGGTCAAAACTTCTGATTAGTTAATCAAGGAAAACAATCTGATAACTCTGCATTTACCGACCTCTGATCAACGGAACCATAGAAATAGTTCAGAGTAAGGTTATTATTTTGTTGTTATATCCGACTGCGTCTCGCGTTTATTTTGTTGGGAAAGTGGCAACTAACAAAATGGATAATAAGAAGTTCTCAAGAGGAAAGAATTACACTGCCGAGGACAGAAGTGTACTTCTGTCAATAGTTGAATCGTAATTAATATGTATTGTTAAATTGCTGAAAAGAATTGAATTGATTTTTTGAACTGTCCCATAACCTACCTACACAATCCTTGTTTCCCTGTATTTCCAGAAAAAAGGACATTATCGAATGCAAACAGACTAATAAAGTTAGTTGGGAGGCCAAAAAAGAAGTTTGGTTGGATGTGGCTAAAACTTTCAATTCTTTATCATCAGTCCCAAGAACTGCCACTCAATTAAAAATATTTTACGAGAATATTAAAAGAAAAATCAAGAAAGATGTGGCCCTGGAAAATGTACGTATTAACTTGTAATAGTTGATCATATTGTGAATATATAAATTTGTAGAAGGACAGGTATAAAGATATTCTCAACAATAAGCAATTTGGGGAAGGAGATGAATTGGAGAAACTCAAAGAACAAGACAGGAAAAAGTGAGCCATTATTCATTCATACATGAATGGATATGAAATTCTTGCAGTTTTTTTACTGCTTGTATCTACCAATGTGTGACTACATGCTGATAAATATCATTATTGTCTACATTACAGGGAGAAATACTTAAAACAGGAGGAGGAAACTTCAGTTCATCCCTGACTGAGGATGATCATAGACTGATAGCGCTCCTTGGGGAGAATATAAGGCCATTGGATAATCCATTCGATGATGCCAATTCATATCATGGTGAGTTCATCCAAACGCATAGACTATCTGCATTTCCAGAAACTCAGGAATTTTGGTAAGGTTGAATTGAAATTTTGACAAACCGAAGAAGTTAATACGTTGACTGCCAACTAGGAGATATCTCGTAGATTGCGTTCTTACCTAGGATACCGACTACGAGTTATCTCCTACTGTGTTTACCTGCCTTAATCATATCAGATTTATTTGAAATACCGAACGTGATACTCATTTCAAATACAAAATATTTTATGTTTCAGGATTCCAGACAATTGACTGAACATGTGTTCTACATTTCACTAATATAAATTACTTTTCAGCACAACCTATTCCTATTATCCTAGCAGCGGATGATCCTATGTCCCTTGAAGACGCAGTTCCTTCAAACTCTGAAAATACCAACTCCTACCCTATCATAACCCATCATGAAGAAAATCCCTGTACATCCAGTGCTACTGTCCAAAAAAACCCCAAAAAAAGACTCTCAGATAGTGACAAAAAACAACCAAAAAAATTCAGATATTTCACCTCGCCTAAAGATAGGTACTACATGCAAAAATTAGCAAACGCCAAAATAGAAAATAAGATTTTACGGCTGAGATTGAAAAAAGAAATGAAATCGAACATTTAATTCTTTGAATAAACTTTTGTTTTCTGGAAATTGTTTGCTTCTTTTTTTGTACTCCCTACCATTATATTTTTGAACTATTCTTGGTAATATCCAATGGGGGTTAAAATCCAACAGAAATAAAGCTTCGACGAGAAAGGTTAAATAAAGAAATCAGTCCCTTCCTATTATGCAGTTGTACTACTTTGCTATTAATTTTCCTGACAGTCTATTTTAAGTAATCTGTAAACTAGGTAAAAGTCGAAATGAGGAAATTTCCTTAGTTCTATCATTGTATAAAGACAACATAGTAGGTCAACCTCCTTGCTAATATCGTTACCCGAAAAAGATACTCGAACTAGATGGCGTCACCGTCGAAAGATACTCGACGTCAATAAGGTCGAAAATCGCATGCTATAATATCACAGGACCGGCAGTTTAGAGATTCTGAGAATCTTGATTTTCGGGACGGTCGAAGGAAGGTATTGACTGATTTGGTTTTACACGTTTCGTCCATTCCTATTCTGTTGCTTGCTGTGAACAGTGTGAACGTCGTGGAAAATATTTTAAAGTTCCTGGACAATTTTTTTGCTATCCAGTTTCAAGGAAAAGAGAACTAGAATTATAAGAGGTAAGTTAAAATTGAATATCAAATCATTTGCTGCTACTTCTCACTTTAAGGATCAATTTCTTTCCTTCATTTATCAAATTCTGGTTATCGGCTCATGTTTACGTACTAATGAATAATAACGGGGGCTAAAATTATTTTTTCTTGTAGCGATCGCTAAGGTTTTTTCTTTGTGAAAATCAAATGACAAATCAATAGGATCTTAACATGAACTAACTTTAACCTAAAAATTTACAATGAATTCATTCACATGTTTCATCGAGAATAAATCTTTAATTCACATGTTGTAGTTAACATCCACCCCATTTTATTGTCAAAATCAAATACAAATCTTTGCTTAACCTAAAAATTTGTCAATGAATTCTATTCACATGTTCCATCAAAATTATTCTAAAACCACATGTAGCCATAAACCCCTCATTTTGCAACGATATGTACGTGCATTTGCTACTTCTCACTTGTGTTAAGAACCAATTTCTTTCCCAATTTTATCAAATTCTAGGTTTTGGATATGTGCCTATATTCTTATATTTCTTTCATACTTTCCCTTGATAGATTTCCAATCAAGTTCGAAATCACATTTGTTTTGAATAAAGAAATACATGTTATTTTGTTGATAAATTTAATTTGTTATTTAGAATAAATCTTCTGTTTATAAAATTTTCATTATTGAAATGAACATGTGAACCCCCCACAACAAATTATGCAAACAATGTTGTATTGCAATTTTTTTGCCAAACTGTTAACATTAAAATTTTTAACCCTTGTTTTGTCTTCTACTAACCTATGTGAGAGAAATTTTTCTGAAATAGTTTTTTTTTAGGATGTCTGGCAATAAGTGTTCATTTTATGGCTGCGGTATGTCTTGCAATAAAGACAAAAATCTAAGACTATATAAATTTCCAGTTGATGATCCTGAAAGATGCAAAAAATGGATTTTGAATTCAGGTATGTACTGAAGCTTTTTGAAGTATATTCAGGGTGATTCCGGAGGAGACTGTCAGATTTTAGGGTAAGCTTACACTAGTCGAGACAGTTTCGAAACAATGTTTGGTTTATGTTTGGGGGACATGGTGTTTTGTCTAATCCGATCGATTTTACCTTTATTAATTATTTTGGTGTGGCTTATTCGATTTTGATGAAATTTTCATTGTAGCACAATATGAATGAGCAAATTCAAAAATTCTTAAAATTTTTTCAAAATTTGCTGTTGTTAAGAAGATTTGGAAACGCAATGTACAGGGTGTTTTTTAACCTGCAGAATTAATTTCAAATTATCAAAATAATATGCCTGTATTTTGGAAAAATTTCGAAACTATTGAATGAACTCATTCATATTGCACTACACTGAAAATTTCATCAAAATTGAATGAGTCATACCAAAGTTATCAAAAAAGTAGAATCGGTTGGAGTGAAATCTCGAAACCACCCCAACAATAAACCAAACATTGTTTCGAAACTGTCTCGACTAGTGTAAAATTACCCTTAAATCACCCTGTCTTTAAATATTTCAGTGAATGATTATATTGCTTTTGTTTCTAAATTGTTAATCTACTCTTGGTGAATTTATTGAACCCATTTTATATGTTGTTGCAATAGTTAGAAACCTTCGTTTACTAATTTCACCATCAATAGAATATGCTAGTGTCTAAACTGAGTTCTGAAATATGATCATTTAATTCAGATATCTATGTTTAAAATTAACCTTGTTTTAGGAAATGGCTCTCTAGCCGATCTGAGCTCGAAGGAATTAAAAAAAAAATTTTTATGCAGTAGACATTTTTCTGCGGAGCAGATCCTGCCAAGAAGATTACCACTTAATGCTGTGCCAGTGAGATATGTGTGTGACTCAAGTAGTGAAATTGACGTTGAAAAGAGCCCAGAGCTTTATGTGCAAAGTGTTCCAATAACATATGAAAATAAGAAACGAGTTCCCTACACCCAGGCGGACCAAATAGAATAAAGTGGAAGCAGTGAAGACATATACCAGCAGGAACTGCAAAATTTACCAATTATGCCTAAAAAAAGAGGACTTCAGACTCTTTAGTATATGAGAATGAAAAACTCAAGAAGCAAGTAAAAAGTCTAAAGAACCAATTGAGTGCTGCTAAGAAAAAAATTTCGAAGGCACAGTTGTCATCAAAGATTTTTTTGAAAGAAACATCATCTAGATTTTCCGCCAGCCTAATAAATATGCAAGTGGCGCATCGTGTCAGAAGTCCTTGGTCACCTGCTGAACAAAAGACAGCTTTGTCTTTGTATTACAAAAGTCCGTCGGCTTACAAATATCTACGGCACAAAGGTGTTATTCTTCCAGCCACCTCAACCATAAAAACTTGGTTGGGAAATTTCAACTGCTGGCCTGGTTTTAACAAAAAAATGTTCCAACAGTTGTCTATTAAAACCGAGACAATGAAGGAGTCTGAAAGAGTTTGTATTGTCATTTTCGACGAAATGAGCGTGAAAAGGAATATTGACTACAATCCGAAAATTGATAGGATTGAGGGCTTTGAGGACTTGGGTCCATTAGGTAGAAAACCAATTCTTGCTAATCAGGCCTTGGTGTTTATGATAAGAGGAATTTATTCTTCTTGGAAAATTCCAATTGGTTATGTTGTGTCTAAGGATGGTATAAAGGGACAAGAACTGCAGATACTCGTTACGTATTGTTTGGAAAACCTCATGGGCGCGAAACTGAGACCAATTGGTATTGTCTGTGATGTATCTGCAGTGAATCAAAATTTATTCAGAAAATTAGAAGTAACTGTGGAGAAACCCTATTTTTATTTCGAAGGTCAAAAATTTTTCGCCCTCTATGATCCACCTCACTTACTGAAATGTTTGAGGAATAATTTCTTGAACTCAAATTTCATTTTTGGAGGTCAGAAAGTTGCTTTTGAAGATATAAGAAAACTGTATGAGATAGACAACAAAAGTAAAACAGGTAGGTCTCTTCTTAAAATTACTAATAAACATTTGAACCCGAATTCGTTTGAGAAAATGACTGTAAAATTGGCTGCTCAGCTTTTTAGTAACAGCGTGGCAGCTGCATTGAAAGTTGCTTTTAAAAGTGGAGAACTTCCGTCACCAACGGCTAAAAATACTGCTCATTTTGTACAAACAATAAATAATCTATTTGATGCCCTTAACAGCACCCGTTTCCGAAGTGCTAATCCTTATAATAGGGTGCTTAGTGATAAAAATCCCCAGGTTTTAGAAGCACTTAATTCTGGGTATGAAATGTTGACGAAATTGCAGAAAATTAATAAAAAGGCGAATATTCAAGACCTCCTAGTTTTAATGGATTTCTTCAAACCATTAATGCTGTCAAAATGATATTTCAAAATCAAAAGAAGAAAGGGTTTTCATTTCTATTTACTGGGCGGCTAATACAAAATCCTCTTGAAAACCAGTTTTCTGTATATAGACAGAAGGGTGGCTACAACAGAAACCCTACTGTCAAATCATTTCGGGCAGCATTCAAAATTAATATTGTGAGCAATTTGATAAAGCCAGCTAATAGTGGTAATTCAGGAATGAATATCGACAATGATGAAAATATTTTCGATTATGACAATAATTCTTCAGTCAATTCGCTTCTTGGTGGACAAGATGCAGATAAACCAGAATTTTCGTCCACTTCTGAGTCTGATTCAACTGGACCTACCACATTCAATCCCAA
This sequence comes from Myrrha octodecimguttata, assembly GCA_958510865.1. NCBI lineage: Eukaryota > Metazoa > Arthropoda > Insecta > Coleoptera > Coccinellidae > Myrrha > Myrrha octodecimguttata. Next base: position 5,731,456 of record OY294056.1, on the reverse strand, counting down.
ATTGTCAATAAAAGACTTCTCTTTGGAAAGTTGCTCCATCACATATTTTGCTGGCTATTTAGTGAGGAAAGTTCTGAAGAAATACAGGTGTGATTTATGCCGTGGAAATCTGGAGGGAATGGAAAATCTCGAAAATGAAGATGAATTACTAATATTTTATAAAAATTTTGATGTGGAAAAAGAAAATTTGTTGAAAACTCCAACTCATCTGATGACAAATTTCACAAAAAATTGCATGATTGATTTTCATGATCACCTTGATAAATTTCTAAGCAAGAAAATTATTAAAAATTTGAGAAGGATTATGATTATCAATCTTGAAAACCATCTGCCCAACTGGTTCGATAATAATGAAAGCTGTAAGGAACATTTGGACTATATTCTAGAATTATTACTCAGGACATTGAGATTGTAGAACAGTTTCACAAGCCCTGCCAACTCGGGCAAATACCAAAAATATTAAATTATCTATACTACAACACAGATGATTCAGTGATATTCATATAACCAAATTAATGATATTTTAGAAATTTTCATTTTATTGGAGATTGTTTCACAATATTTATGGCTAAATGTCTTTATTAATAATCCAAGAATCCAGTGCGCGTCAAAATTATGGAACAAAATATTTGGCAACAAAATCCTGAAACAGGTCAATTTTTGTTTCACTTTTACCAAATTATTATGCATTTTTGAAGGATTTTTGTTGCACCCATCAACCCTCTGAATTGTTTGAATAGGGAAAGTGGGTCATGTGACCACTTTTTTGGCAAGGTCTTTGTATCTTCATCACAGGTGGGCAGACATTTTCAAGAAAAAAATTTTTTTTTGAAAAATTAGTTACTTCAAAGAGGTTTTCATTATCTGCACTTTGTCATGACTCATTTACTTTGAGACGATGGTACCTGATGAAATTTGTCACCGAATGAAAATTGACCATTACAGTTTTGTTCATGCACAATTTTCAACCCCTACGAACCCTTTAATGACAAAGAGCACATACTGAGAACCTCTTTGGACTAATTTTTCAAAAAAATTATTGTTTCTTGAAAATTTCTGCATGCCTGTAAAGAAGATACAAAGACCCTGCCAAAAGAGTACCACATGACCCATTCAAAAAATTTAGAGGGTTGATGGGGATGGCACAGGGTGCAACAAAAATCCTTCAAAAATGCATAGAAATTTGGTAAAAGTGAAACAAAAATTGACCTGTTTCAGGATTTTGTTGCGAAATATTTTTCTTCTGAGAAAATTAATTTGTTCCATAATTTTGACGTGCACTGTACATGTGTATATCATGATGAACAGGTCCCTATACGCTTCCATCTGTAAATGGAGTATTTAAATATTTGTTATGTCATCTTCTTTTCTGACGGTTCCATTCCCCCTGAATGGCAATGCTAATTTTGAATTCTTCGAACTGAACTTTCAATAGGATGATGTTTGAATCTGCCCAAGAAATAGTTTAAATCTTTTGCATTTTACAATATCGTTTGACCATAAATAGTTCGAATCAATGAATCAATTCAAAATTAGGTCTCAACAGTTTCTTTTTTATGTCAACATCATGAAATATTTCAACACGAATTCATACAGTTGCATCTCCTATACGTTTCATCTGAGCAGTTTATTTCAGATTAATTTTACAGAACAGTTCGGATTCAAATGCTTATCAAAGTAACTTGAAGAAACCTATTTCTATTTTACTATTTTCTAAGATGAGATTCACAATATTATTAATTCAATTGTTTTATAGGTATTTGATGAAACTTTGAACTCGTAAAGATCTATAATAATTGAAATGAAACACAATATTCCAACAAATTCTCATTTGATTCCCATTTTCTAAGAATAAGTGTGACTTTTGAAAGGGTCAAGGCTTTTTGTAACTATTCTCTGTGAATAATCTGCTTAGAATTCGATGAAAAATATTGTTTGGTCCCAATATTGCAGTGCAGAAATTATTCCCCAAACGTTCCAAACTGTTTTGGACATAAGTACCATTCTTAGATACGAAATATCCCACTCGAATTTCTTTTGATGAGTGAATTTCAGCAATCATATTAGTAGTCAAGTTGGCAAGAAAAGGTATATTCTTAAAACTTTCAATACAATTGGTCATTTTAGTTGGAGAATATTCTTTTAAAACTCAACTCGCAGTTCAAAAATTTTGTTTGGTAGATAATTATTTTTTTAAAAGTATTATGAAAAAAGCTCATACTTTCTGTTCAGTTTATAATGGAATAAAAATGTGAATATTTGAGTGTTGTTCTATTTATATAGTTCTCTTTTAAATCCAAATAGCTTCAAATACACTATTGATCACTTCTTTTGTGAAACTTCTTTGTGGAGCACAATGCATTATTTAGTTTAAGTGTCATATGAATATTGAAAGAAACTGAATTTTATTGATATCCGTTTTTCTGCAAGCATACTGAAATGTATACAATGTTAATAAATTTCACCATTTTTCTGGATATAAACATAATTTTGAGATAAAAAATTAGTGGTATATTGTCATTACTAATTTTTATCCATAAATCTTATTGGAAAAATTCTCAAAATGATTGGTTTTTCTTTCAATAAATATTATTATATATCTATTTGAAATTTTATTTTCCCATTACCTATATTCAGAAATACTGATCTTAGCGAATCAAAATACGAGGCATATTCTCTGTGATATAAAATTTACAAAATATTGGTATTTTTCTAATTCGGCAGATAGACGTTACTCTGACTAATGGATGGCTTTTACTCATTGATGAACTCAACTAACACATAAACCACATGCCTACCCTCGATGTCTGATTGATTTTAACAGACATTATTGTATGTAGAGTCCCAGTTAAACGTGAAAAATCAAGAAAAGGACTGACGTGAAGTCAGCAGATTTTACGCGCTTGTTCACATTGCGAAATGGTGAATTGGAAATTTCAATGAAATATGAAAATTTTCAAAAAAAAAAATTTTTTTTCGAATTTTTCCATGGACAATTCTTATTGACACTATTCACCTTCCAACCAAGTTTTATTTCGATCAGATTAATATTTTCCGAGTAATTGAAAAATCAAAATTTCGAATGGCTAGCACAAAAACCATTCGAGAGATTTGGCCCATTAACGAATTTAACCGATATATTCAGGACTTTGAATAAAGAACAGAGATTCAGGATATTACTCTAACCTGAAATTTTCAAGACTCTAGGTCCTTCTTTTCGAAAGTTACAGCGCACACGGCCGGCTTGACAGACAGAATCAATTTTGACCGCGGATTCTTCATCAGTGAGTCCAACCTAGTCGTTTGAGACCCATTTCGGCTCAAAATTCGAAAATAACAGACATCGTGACGAAATGATATAGCGCTGTTCGCCAGAACAAGCGCGTAAAAACAAAAATTAACCAGTACGAATGTAAATAATTTGAGGAAATATTATCGAAAAGCAATTCACCATGATCGCTGTAAAATTAGTCAGCTGCTACATTAAAAAGATCGAAAGAATCTGCCCTGGGGCTGGGTCTTTTTATGGCATCATAAATAAACACGTGCGCTCGATGTGGCGTTATCAGATCGCTTGGGGAATCCATCTGTTTGATATGAGTCACTAAACTAATTGAATGTAAGTAAACAGAAATTCCGGGACTCTTCTTGCTAGGACTTCAGGTGTAGTAAGTAGGTATGATATTTTTGAAAGGAAGAATTAGTAAAATCGAGAATATCCAGGTTCGAGCTAAAGTCTGGAATAAAATTAATATTTTTTAACCATTGACGAATAAAACTTCTAGAAATGCACTGAGGTGATGGCATGAAATTGTGCAAAGGCATTTGCCAACTAGTAACCAATTTTCATCATGATCGGATCAGTTCGATTCCGAATATTTTCCCAACTCCATTCAATTGGTTGTTCAATAAAGTTATTGAATATGAGTACAACGAAATTCGGAAACACCTATTGTGGGAACTTCATTCAGGTGTTGTAAGTGTGATATTTTTAAAGGGAACGATCAATAAAATCAGGAATATCCTGGTTCGAACGATGATCTGGAATTAATTATTCGTATTTCTACCAATAGCTTGAAATAAAAACTCTAGAAAAGCACTAACATTTAATGGCACTGAAAAGTAAAATACGAAGAATTAGAAGGATTGGTGAACCTATTTTGAGAACTTTATCCCGATAGTTCGGTTGAAATCCATTATTTAATGCAAAAATCTATTTTATATTTCGTACATAAGCTATCCTCAAGCCGACCCTGCATTTTCGAACGCAGTTCATATGAATTTATGATGAGGGCGCATCACTACGGTCGTTTTTTTACACGTTGTCAAGAATTTTCGCTAGATGTCGCTCAGAAACGTCGGAATTCGTTTTTCCATAAGGTTGTCCTACTATGTTGTCTTTATACAATGGTTCTATGATGAAAATTTAATTTGAATGTACAAGTGCACAATGTGAGATGTTAGTGATCATATAATTTCCCTAGTCTTTAGAGTTTTTAAAGCCAGCTATTGCATGTAGTTGAAATGTTGTAGATACCTTTTCTTATTTCAAAGTGAATCTTTCTGTATTTCTATATTTTTTGAAGGAAGATTAGAGGTAGATCGCCTACGGGTCAGTAATATGAATATTGGATAAATTTCCATTGAATAGTTTTGATATGAGAGTATATTTTGAAAATTAATGTTACATGTTTGAAAAAAATTTCTCAATTTAGGGAAATGAGAGAAAATTGCTGATATCATACCATTCGAAATTTACACTTCTTGTGAAATTTTTTCAACCTACAGAATATTAATTCGTATCGTGAATAATATTACTGAGAAACTGCACATTGCGTTTTAAAATTTACAAACAAGTTTGCAACAGTTATCAAAATTCATTGTAATTTCAACTGTATATTTTGATTCATTTGAACAATTTAAATAAACAAGAACATATTGAAGAATTACTCAGATACAGTAAAATGAAAGATAGAAGTGATCCTTTTCTAGATTATAATGACAAGGAATTTAAGAACCGTTTCAGATTCAACAAGAATACAGTTATGGAGTTGTTACATAAAATTTTACCAGAAATAACCACGTAATAAAAGGAACAGATCAATTGATGGGAAATTGCAATTATTAGTTGCTCTGCGATTTTATGCAGCCGGTGGTTTCCAAATGATGATAGGAGATCACATCAATATCAGAAGTATGTTCCAGGTATCATCAAATGCATCCATATCAAAATAAACTTCACAGGGACAATTTATGTCTTCACGAAACGAAAGAGCTGCTAAAAATGTCCAATATCAAAGCACTTCTCACTGCTATGTTCTGATGACCAGGATCGATGTTATTTTCCATGACATCGATGTTGAATTCCTCTAAACCATCCATATTGTCGAACTGAGCTAAAGCATAGTTATGGAGCACACTGCAAGCTACAATAATGGTCAGTGAGGTTTCCAATTTATTCCTCAGACCGTAGTGCAAGCAAGGAAATCGCCTCTTCAATATTACAAAACACCTCTCAATGGTATTCCTTGCTTTAATTTGTGCTTGGTTATACTTCCTCTCGGCTTCGGTCCTTGAATTTAGAACTGGGGTAAGGAGAAAATGCTTACAAGCATAGCCGCTATCACCTAGCAGGTAGCTGTTACCATAACATCCTCGTTCCAATTCGACAATTAATGGGGAGTCGTTAAAAATGGTGGAGTCATGAACAGAACCTGGCCATCGAGCTATTATGTGCCTTATTTTTAAATTTGAATCACATACCACCTGCACATTTATGGAGAAGTAGCCATTTCGATTTCTATAGATTTCAGGATTTACACCTCCAGGTGAAGATATGCGTATATGGGTGCAATCAATAGCGCCTAGAACTCTGGGAAGTCCACTCATAATATAAAACCCTGCAGCCACATCCAGTCTATCCTCTGTAGTTTTTGGCATAGTAATGTACTCCGGTTTCATCAGAGCGATTTGAGTTGATACTCTCTTCACTATCCTGCATACTGTTGCTTTTGTTATATTTATGTGATCTCCTATCGTCATTTGGAAACCACCGGTTGCATAAAATCGTAGAGCAACTAATAATTGAGACCTCGCATCAATTGATTTGTTCCTTTTAGTACGTGGTTCAATTTCTGGTCCAATTTTATGTAACAACTCCATAACTGTATTTTTGTTAAATCTGAATCGGTTCTTAAATTCCTGGTTATTATAATCTAGGAAAGGATCGCTCCTATCTCTTATTTTTCTGTATCTCCGTAATACAATATTTGCATTATTTTCGTTTGATGAAGATGATGAACTTATGTCTGAAAACATTTTAAATCAGTATTCCACACTGATACACGAGAAAGTCAAATAGTTATTAACTATCTTGATTGCCCAAATTGGTCCGATCAAGCTAATTCAACAATCAAGTGGAGTTTCTATGTTAATCATGACTTGAAAATGTTTTGTGAAACCCAAATAGTGCTTAAACGGCAATCAACGGTCGTTAATCAACAGTTTCTTGATGGAGCCGTCAAATCCTTAACCGCCAATTAACTTAGATTATAGAGCATAGAATTTGGTTTTCAACCGCCGATTAAGCGCTTGATTCCCTGATTAACCGTGATCAACGCTTTGTGAAACCGGCTGTTAGTGTCTTGACATTAAACTTTATTCCTTTCATAAATTATTAAATAAATTTCAATAAAGTTTTGTATTCACGAACATGGTCCTGAAACGCACCCGTTAACAGTTTTACCACAGAAAATTCGCTGCTGCAAATGGTTTTTGGCCTATAATAGGCTTGACGACAGTATCGAAAAATCGTCGATTTAACGGTTCTAAGGTAAATTTCATATTGAGAAATATCCAAAACTCTGCTTTAGTTTTATTCAAAAAATTGAGATGATTGAGATTTTCAATAAAATGAAACATTATAATACTGCAATCGGCCATGTTGGCACCAATCACAGCGCATGACGTCACGCTTAGGTAAACTCCGCTTTCAATACTATCATTCACTGTGTTTTGTTGTGAATACTATTGATAACGCATTTGGATCGATTTTTTATTATTTTACTTGTGATTTGTCGCCTTTTCTCTACTATATTTAAGCTTTGTTAAGAGAAAAATAGCCCAAATTTGCACTGGATTAATGTTGGGCGATTTCCCCGCAACACATGAAGAATTTTGCTCATCTAAGTTAAGAAACGTGAAAACTTACATGTAAGTAAATTTTGTATTTATATTCACCATAGGTACGACCAATTTTGATATAATCAAACTCGTTTAGAACTCAAGTTAGTTTATTTCACTTTCATCGGTTATTTTTACAATAAACTTGTCATTGTTTATTTTTGAGGTGAGCTCCAACACAGCTTGTTATTGCTATTTTAGAGTTAATACCATGTTAGTACCCGATAAAACGAGTGAATTTCGGTAACTAATAAGTACCTATTTGTACAAGTGGAATTTTCCTCATAATAAACACCTGAGACCTGATGAATCATCCAGTCATGTGAATGTATTTGTTCTAATCAATTTCAATTATTTCAGGTCTTCAAGCCCATCATATTGGGATAATGCAATCAGTTATGTGCAAGTAAAACGGGAAGGAAACATTTTTTCAGTTCCATATCATTTGACAACTGCAAAAAGAAAAGTGAACGATTAAAATTGATAGCAAAGACCAAGACAAACATAACCTCAATAAATCAGTTACTCCATTGCCCCAATATTTCAACAATTTCATGTCAGACAAACGTTTCAAGTTTAAGACCTATCAATATATGATCACATACCTACTTACATCGAAGAGGTCTTCACAGAAATGAAGTGGCGACTTCGAAGTTGTTCGGGTTTTGCCGTGCGAGTTTTGACAACTTATCTCTTATTATTTTCTTGTTCGGAATATGTACGAACACATTGTTGGGTGTTCTGCGGTACTGCATACCACTTATATACTCTTTGGAATCCATTTTTAACCAACGAATTCAATTTTTGTTTACTTTCTTCACTATGCACAGACACAATGATATGTTTACCTAAGCGTGACGTCAGAGCAGGCGCCATGACACGTGCATTTTAGCGGGCTATTCAATAAATCTTAGAAAAATGGCTTTAAACTTCGTTAAAATTAAGTTTATTACCAAAATGAGGGTTTTTTTATAGTTAGTGACTGTGCAGCCACATTACGGAATAGTATTTAAAAATATTTCGTCACGCCTATTGTGACCTTAACGGGTGAAAAATGTCTGGTTCAACTTATGCAATGATCACATTCTGAGGATTAGTATTGGGTAAATTTACTTACATTTTATGCACTCAGCAAGGGCTGCTACACCTATAAAATTCAAAAGAAAGAAATCTTAAATGCCTGCTGAGTAATTATACTTAAAAAATTACTAAATGCATATTCCAGCTAAGTACTGCAGAAACAGCAGAGGTAATAGTTCATATAGAACATAATATGAGTAAAGAGGTCACGGAAAGCACCAGATATGAAACGCATTCAACCCAGCTTAGCTTCTCGAAAAAACGATCAAGTCATATTATCATCACATACATGATCTTCTCGAAAGTTTTCATGATCTTTCAAGTGGTCATTTTTCAACCAAGAATCAGATTTCATTTCGTTCGCGTACATTCACTTGGAATAATAACTGGTATTTGAAAAAATTAAAATTTCGAATATGTGAATCATTCGGCGAATTTCACCCATTTTGCAATTTGATCTTTATGGTTAGGTCAGGAAGTCGTTAAGAAATTCAAAGTTCCGGGAAGGCCGGTATTATAAACATGCATGAAAGTCGAGTTCAACTTCAACAAGTATTTTTGAACCTTATCGGTGCTATATCCTGCTAGTTATTTCTTAAAATAGTTTTATAATACCGACCATGAGTCGTTCTCTTCGCGGCCTTCCAAAAACCTCCGAATAAACTACAGACTCGATATTTGTGAAGTTTGGAGATTAATGAGGTCGAATTCGTGAACGGATTAATTCCGCTTAGTCACATTGTCACAATGGTGTAAGAATACATGGTGTGTGAGTGAGCATATCTGTCCTCTTCCTAATTGACGTCAGCTGAGAGAAAATTCGAATCATAGTGGAACTACAATACATTTGCATCATGATCCGAATCCACCTGTACATCTGAGCGGGATTGATCCGCGTTACAAGAAATTATGCATTTAAATAATAGGTAGTCTAGGGTACTGATTGGAGTGAATTTCTTGATACATGTTAATTTTTCATTAAATTCACTGGAATCAATGAGCATACGAAATGAGAAGTAACTTCACTATGGTAAAACTACACACGCCATTCTCACAAACGGTAATTATGAAGCAGCCGCTAAATTTCACGATCACCTAGAGTCACTATTTCACAACAGTGTTTGAAAGTTCAGTTTGATCCGATATTTATCTTTATTATACCTTTAGATATTAAAAAAAAAGTACCACATTTCTTGGTGACTTCCTCGGTTTTGTTGTTTTCTTAACCCAAAAAATACTGAATTAATGAAATTTCGAATGGATATATATGCGGAATCATTGAATGATTCTACCAATTCGCAAATTCGGTTTCCGTAATGAACCGGTTCAACAAATATCAAGTCTCTAAATGGATTCTCATCTTACGGTTGGCAGTAGGGCTGACCTCAATCACATCACATTCGAAAAAATTCTAGAAAAGCACTGACGTGCGGTCAAGGGGCCAATTATTGAATCTCGAACAAAAACTGAAGAGTATGACAATTGCCATATGTTCGCGTCGAATTTCTGAGTAAAAGGCCTATTACACTATCCATTCTCTAGGGCCCGGTATGCCGGGTGCCCGGTTTGCCGGGTAGGGTGTCGCTTGTTACACTACCCTAGATACCGGTCTGACTTCTTTCATCTGAACATCAACTATGGCACATTTACAAATATCCAATCGTTATGTCCCCGAAATGATCGAAAAAACAAAAAGTTGCATTAGTGTTGAGTTTGGCGGTCGAAATCCACCAAACGGAAGGAGAGGGAAATATGGGTAATAAAATATTTGCTCCTCAGAGAAAAACTCTCAAATATGCAAATGCTTCGTTGTTTAGACCAAACAGATTCACGAAACTACTTGGGACTAGGAACAGACCAATTTGAAGAGCTACTTTACTTAGTAGCTTCGTTAATAAAAAAAGATGATACCATTTCGAGAGAAAGCTTAAGTCCACAACAAAGACAGGTGTTCACATTGAGATTTCTAGCCACTGGAGACTCTTATCAAGATTTGAGATTTAGTTCTTCGATATGTCAACCTCTCTTATAAAACATGACTGTTGACGTTTCATCGAATTTTTTATATATTTTCTTAGAATTCTAATAGCACTTTATAGCCACCATTCCTCAAGTCTTTATTGACATAGTCTTTGTGGTCTTTCTTCCACAGATAAGGCATTTCCATGTACATTTCTATTATATTAAGTAAGATTGCTTTTTCTCTTGCGCACGACATCTCACAGAATAACGCATTCAGGCTTATGACACGTTTATGTGTATTGTACACTCTCTGCGTTGCTATGCGACTGAGCTCCCTAACTCCCTAGCGCTTATTACCCCGCACGGTATGCCGGGCCCGGCAGATTGGGTCTACTCAAGAACCCAGGTGCCGGTTCCTTATTACACTACCCGGTCCCTGGAGGTTTGATAGTGTAATAGGCCTTTTATAAAGGGTCTTTCAATAAGGACGGGTCGATTTTGACATGAAATAAAAAAGGCCGTGTGTGAGATTTTAACGATTTTTTTTTTTATTTGAAAGAGCTATATATGCCATTATGTGTGGAAAATCACATCGTTTAAATGTCCGCCGCGGCTTCTCACGGTGGCACGAATTCGAGTTGTCCAATGTTCAACAACTCTGCCGCATAGTTCGGGTTGAATTTCAGCGATAGCCTGAGCTATGTTGACTTTAAGGGCATCGGTCGATTGTGGCTTATTGGTATAGACCTGCGACTTAAGAAAACCCCACAAAAAAAAGTCTAAAGGTGATAAGTCGCAGGATCTCGGTGGCCAATTCACGTCACCTCTGCGAGAGATAACCATGCCCTCAAAGCGTTCATGCAGAAGATCCATGGTGGCATCCGCTGTATGGCTCGTAGCGCCATCCTGCTGGAACCACATGTCGTCTAAGTGTAGATCGTCCAATTTGGGCCAAAAGAAATCGGTGATCATCCTTCTGTACCGTTCGCCTGTGACGGTAATGGCCTCACCAACATCGTTTTCAAAAAAGTACGGACCAATAACACCGCCGGCCCAAAATCCGCACCATACGGTCACTTTTTGTGGATGCATGGCTACTTGGTGAACTTCGTGTGGGTTGTTGTCATCCCATATACGGCAATTCTGCTTGTTCACATAGCCATTCATCCAGAAATGCGCTTCGTCGGAAAAAATGATTTTTCTGCCAAAGTTGGGGTCCTCTGCCAAACACACTGTAGCCCAATCAGCGAACGAACGGCGTTGCCTATGGTCAGTAACTTTGAGCTCCTGAGTGAGTTGAATCTTGTACGGGTGCAGCCCTAAGTCCTGACGCAAAATGCGCCACGTTGATGTTTGTGAAAGACCGAGTTCTTGTGAACGTCGATGAATTGACTGCCTCGGGTTCTCCTGCACACTATCACGGACAGCAGCGATGTTCTCGGCCGATCTGGCGGTCTTTGCACGTACGGGTGTTGGCAGATTGTTTATTGAACCGGTCGATTCGAATTTGGCCACCAAACGTTGGAGAGTCGACTTTGAAGGACCACCTCGTCTGCCGTAAAATGGGCGCAATGCACGTAACGTTTGCACTAACGAACACTCATTTTGGTAATACATTTTTACCATTTGGACGTGTTGCTCAACCGTGTAACTTGCCATGGTGATTTGGCATTACTAACTGAATAAAAAAATATAGGTTAGAAAGACGACGTTAAAACAACATGGCCGCCACAGGCTGCCAACATCGACCCGTCCCTATTGAAAGACCCTTTATATGAAAAATAAGTAGACATGACCTGCGCATGGAACCGAATATCATTCGACAATCGAATGTTATATCTCCTATACTCCGTACCACTCGTTGCTAACTCGTAGCGTGATAAGATTATGTTTATATTCCGATTTTAAATTTCTCGTTACCTTGCATTTAGTTTATTTCTTGAATATTTGCTTGAAAACATAGTCGAAATGAAGAAAAGAACTCTCACAAATTTTGCAGATGCTCGAGGAAACTTAGAAAATCGACATAAACATATGACAATTGTCATACCCTTCAATTCTTGATCGACATTCAAGAATTGACCCCCAGGAGCTTTAACGCGCTCGTTCAAATTCTAACTATGCAACACGAAATTTTGCACCTAGTTGCGTGTTGGTAATCTCCACCCGATAAGAAAGTTTCAATCTGATTGCATTTGTACCTCTTGAGATATTGTGGAAATAACGTTAAAATTCCTAATAACAACGAAATTTGGCACATTTTGATCCCTTATATTTCTCAAAATAAATATCGCATCGAATTGAAACTTGTAACATTGTTGTTGTTAAATACTGACTCTTAAGGTTTGTGCCAAATTCCATAGATATCTAATCAGTGTTTTCAGAGAAAAAAAATGTTTCATCAAAAATTTTCAAAATTTTCGAATAATTTTTTTTTAATGTTTTAACAACTGGACCTACACGTTGGTAATCAAAAACTGTCCACGTAGGTTCAATTTGATCGAGTAAATACTCCATGGGATATCGAGGAATGAATCTCAAAATTTCAAATGTGCCTTACTCCGAAACTATCCAACCGATTCCACCCATTAACGAACTTAACCGAGATATTTTGACTCCAGACCTAATCTGACAATTTGAAGTCGCCAAGTCCTTTCCTTCGACAGTTAGAGTACATACGGACGGAGTTCAACTCAACCGTTTAAGACCATTGTCTGCTCAAAATTCGAAATTCGTGACGAAATGATAACCCGCTGTTCCCTAGAAAAACGACTTAGGGACTCGATATTTTTATAGCGGGTTTGGGGATTAATTAGGAAGGTCGAATTCGTGAGAACTTGGAATCCCCACCAATGATTTCGAAGATATATTAACTTTAAATTTTATTTTTCCAATATTACCAATAACGTAGATGTGTTCGAATCGAAATTCTGCACTCGGTTGAAAAATGACGGCGTGGAGGTTCGTGCAAAATGTCTTAAGGATATGGCTTCGAATGTGGTCAAGTGCATTAAAGCTCCTAACCACACGTCACTGCTTTTATAGAATGAACCATCTTCCTACGCGCTTGTTCTTTCGTCACGATGTCTGATATTTTCGAATTGAGCCGAAATTGTCTTAAACGATTGGGTTGAGCTGAAGAAGAATCAGTGGTCAAATTCAATTCTGTACGTCCGTCCAGCCGTCCGTATGTGCTTTAACTTTCGAATGAAAAGACTAAGCGCCTTCAAATTGTCAGATTACGTTTGGAGTCCGAACATCTGGGTATACACAAGTTCGTTAATGGGTGGAATCTGTTGGTTAGTTTCGGAGTTAGGACCATTTGAAATTTTAAGGTTAATTACCTCGATATCTCATGTAGTATTGACTCGATCAAATTGAAACTTCATGGACAGTTTTGGAATGCCAACACACAAATTAGAGCGAAATTCGTGTGGATCTGGTTCCAAAAAATTTTTATTCGCAAATTTTTAAAATTTTTGATGAACATTTTTTCGTGTGAAAATATTCATAAGTTATACGTGAAATATTATCATCCATCTTTGTTTAAATAAATAGAGAAGTATTGGGAATTTGGATTATTTATTGTCTGCTACTTTGATAACAAAGCCAACGTTTCGAGGACAAATTTCCTCTTTATCCAGGCTAGAATAAAAACAATCGAGTCAACAATGATACATGACAAATTAGAATAGGTCATTACCTAGTTAACTAAATTGTACAGACTACGTCAATAAAATCAGAAAAAACAATAAACAAGGTGAAGTACCAGGGCAACATCATACATGAAACTACTTGAGAAAAGAATATCACAATCATACTGATTTACAGGTTACAATTTATGGTTGCACATTATACACATAAACTCGGTCTTCATCATCACATTGACATATATTATATTAAAATATTTTCGGTTAAAATGATATCACATGTAATTGTCTTTCTTATGGGCTAGCTTAGACTAATTAATTGGTTATATAAAATACTCAGTCCTTGGACATCCTCTCTTTGGTTAATTGTTTTCTTTATAAATATCATCTCACTTATATTCCTAGCATATCCATTTCTTTCATAATCTAAAATTCTCACGTCATCGAAGTTAAATTTATGTCCCTCTACATGTGCATGCGCAGTTAAAGCTGTTTTATTAGTGTTAGTTATGTTTTTACAATCGTTCTTGTGTTGTCTTACTCTGTCTTTAAGGTATTGTCTCGTCTGTCCGATGTATGATTTATCACAATTGAAACATGGAATTATCGAATTCCAAACTTGATCTGAACAAAGGAGGTGTTTCGTCTTTCAACTTGGTGAAATATCTCCTAACTTTGTTTGTGGTACAGTATGCGCAGCGACAGTTGAAATCGTTAAAAACTCTGTTAATATTTTGGGATAAGCCAGGGATGTAAGGAAACTTATAAAATTTGAAATTGTTTTCTCTAGTAACGTTATTGACTAGAGTATCGCTCGCGTTACCAACATTGTTACACATTCTTTCCACTAGGTATTTGGGGTAGTTATTTTTCTTGAGGATTTCTTTGATCTTCTGGATGTTTTGTTTGTGGAACTTTTTGTCACTCAATGTGGTGGCTCTCAAAAATAGATTTTCCATAATGTTTAGTTTTTGTTGCAGGCTATGATTGCTGAGAAAACTGATACATCTACCAGGGTTACATGGTTTCATGTACCAATCGGATATTAGTTAAGAATTTTCTCGGATGATAACTGTGCCAAGGAAAGGAAGTCGTCCGTCTGTTTCTATTTCCACGGTGAATTGTTATTTCGTATGGAAAGAATTAAAGATATCAAGATTATACTGTGCTTTATCCTTGGGAATCAAACGCGACCACGTCATCAACATAAAATTTGAGGAACGGTGTTATAAAAAAAACAAAACAATTAACCAAAGAGAGGATACCCAAGGACTGAGTATTTTATATAACCAATTAATTAGTCTTAGCTAGCCCTTAAGAAAGACAATTACATGTGATATCATTTTAACCGAAAACATTTTAATATAATATATGTCAATGTGATGATGAAGACCGAGTTTATGTGTATTCTGTGCAACCATAAATTGTAACCTGTAAATCAGTATGATTGTGATATTCTTTTCTCAAGTAGTTTCATGTATGATGTTGCCCTGGTACTTTACCTTGTTTATTGTTTTTTCTAATTTTATTGATGTAGTCTGTACAATTTAGTTAACTAGGTAATGGCCTATTCTAATTTGTCATGTATCATTGTTGACTCGATTATTTTTATTTTAGCCTTGATAAAGAGGAAATTTGTCCTCGAAACGTTGGCTTTGTTATCAAAGTAGCAGACAATAAATAATCCAAATTCCCAATACTTCTCTATTTATTTAATATTCATAAGATTTCAATGGAATTTGGCACAAACCTTAGAGTCAGTATTTAACAAAAATGTTCCAAATTTCAATTTGATCCGATATTTACTTTCGGAGATATAAGGGGAAAATTTGTGCCAAATTTCTTTGTTATTTGGAATTTTAACGTTATTTCCGCAATATCTGAAGAAGCACAAATGCAATCAGATTGAAACTTAGTAATCAGGTGGAAATTACCAACACGCAACTAGGTGCAAAATTTCGTGTTGATATAATAGTTAGAATTCGAACAACAAGCTTGAGATGAGAGAATAATCCTGATAGCAGATTTTTCTCATAGCAGGGTAGATTACATGACGAACTACCTTTGTACATATTACAGTGTATTTGTTGGAACCAATAAACAATATTTCTGTTAATAGCAAACGCAAAATTTGCATATCCAGTTCTTCAAAGTTCTTTTATCCGTATAGAATTCTTAAATGGTTCCACAAGTAAATAATCTGATGAAGGTTCGGGCTCTGCCATTTACAAAATTATAGTCAAAAATCAGAGTCGACTTTGATACAACAAAAATTCCAGAAAAGCACTGACGTGAAGTCGGCAGCTCAGTCTCCTCATGATTGGGTCAGAATTTCCTGAGTTTTTCTGGAATAAACAATGATACAGAGGAAAAAAACAAGAAATTTTACTTATTATTTCCCATTATATACAGAAATTATAATCGTATCCAACAGAAGTTTGGTACTACTACTTTGAAATGTTAAGTTCAAGGTCTGAGCAGAATTTTTTCAAATAGGCATGATGTTTTCGAAAAAAATTTCGCAAAATCTCTTATAGTGCAGCATGTCATCTTATATATACAGGGTGATTCGTGAGTGACCTTACATACGTCAATGGCGGATACAGGACTTCAAGGCGAGTCAAGATCCGGAGAAACATTTTTTTTTGTTCATTGGTTATGAAGATCAAGGGTGTTTTGTACGTTTGATGTAAATCTTTGAGTAGCGATATATTTGCAGTTATTTTGTTGAAATTTGCTAGTCATATTCATCTGTGAGAACTTTTTGAATACGCAATTCTGGAATAAATCAAATCCAGGACCGCGCTCGAGAAATTGTGATCTACAGATTTGTAGAAAAAGTTCATTTTCTGACCGCTGTTTCAATAAACTATTATTGGATTAAAAAAGCCAAGGAAAATGCTATAATAATCGCTCTTCAATTTGGATGGCAACAATAAATTGGCAAAAAAAAATTTTCAAAAAAGTTTTCATTTGCGACCAGACATACGTCAATGGTGGATAAAGGACCTGAAGGCGACTCAAGATCCACGAAAAAAAATTTTTTGTTCATTTGATACGGAGATAGAGGGTGTTTTGAATGTTTGGTAGAAAACTTTGGTGAGCGATATTTCGAGAACGCTTGAAGTAATTTTATTGAAATTTGCTGGTAATATTCCTCTTAGAACTTGTCAATATATCATTCTAGGTGAATTAAAATCCAGGGTAGGGCTGTTGGAAATGTTCATTTTCTGATCGCTTTTTTGAAAACCTATTATTGGATTCGGAAAGCCGAGGAAAAATACAACAGAGCAATATTCCCAGACGGATGTTCCTTCCGAATAGAGTGTTTTGGTCCTGAAACAGTCTTCCCAGTTACGTGGTCCATATCTCCACCACCAGAGGCTTCAAGAATGGCTTGGATAGACTGAGATGATGGATATAGGTTCGCTGTGTTTTGTACTACGTGTATCTTGAAATCATTTTACTTTTTTAGTATTCAGACATTTGTTTACCTTTAGTATAGGAAAGTGTTGATTGAATTTTTTCTTGTCATATTGTTCACCGGAACTGTAATTGTATAATTAATAATAATTATAATAATAATAATCGCTTTTCAATTTGGATGGCAAACCTAGACTGTTTCAACAAAAAAAAAGTGGCGAAGAAAAATTTGTACTTTTTTATTTTCGACCAATACATGGGTCGTTTTTAAATGTTTATTGTAAAACATTGGTAAGCGATATTTCTGAAACGCTTAAAGTTATTTTGTTGAAATTTGCTAATAATTTTCCTCTGTTAGGACTTGTCAGTATGTCATTCTAGGCAAATTCAATTCCATGTCCGGGCTGGAAAAATTGTGATATCCTGTTATTTGCTAAAAAAGTTCCTTTTCTGACCGCTTTTTCAAAAAACTATTGTTGGATTCTGAACGCTAATGAAAAATGCTATAATAATTGCTCTTCAATTTGGATGGCACACAAACTGTTTCACCAAAAAAAAAATTGGCAACGAAAAATTTGTAAGGCAGTTTCCATTCTCAACCGGAACTATCCTACAGATAAATATTGTTTGACTGAATTCATTAAAATTCATTTTTTGGTTGAAAAATCGAATTTTCGATAACGGAAAGTAGACGGTGCAATTTTTGTGATTGACAAGTTAATTCCATTTTAAGGTGTAGGTGTCAACTCAAGCTCACGTAAGCCTTCATAAGACGACAAATCGTTTCTCAAATATTGAATACGGGGAGGAAATAATTTTTGTTCGCGGTTTCTGCAATGGGAATTCTAGATCAGCAGTGAGGTAATACCATAGGACATTCCCCTATCGAATAATACCGGCCCAGGTAACGTCTCGACCGTAATTACATTTTCTCGCGAATACGTCAGATTTCCCGGAGTTCGAAGGAATGTTAAACCTCCGGTGCAAACTCTTCAACATATAAAAAATATGTTTTAGATTGTGGAAGAGAACTTGAGCACAAGTACGCGAAGAATCGGACGAGCACTGAGTCCAAGGTTTGGCGAACTAAAAAACTAAAACTAAAAAAAGAAGAACGCATGCATCCTTATCATCTACAAAAGGTTCAGAGGCCCGAACCACTAGATTAAGGTCCACGTTTCGTTTTCTGTTGATGGATTTCGGATGATCCAAGAACCGTGAAAAGAATTTTGTTCATTGATGAAGCACAATTCACAAGAGATGGAGTAATAAATTTAGGAATTCCCACCTATGGGCACATGTAAATCCGAATGTTGTTCTTCAGAAAAACTCGCAATGTAAATTTTCTTTTAATGTATGGACCATATTTTTTCGCTGAACATTTCCTCTAAATCGACTTGCCTGACTTACTTTCAGCTGCGAACGTAAATAGAAGGGCAGGATTTTTCCCGACAAGTTAAAGAGCATCTTGACACCGAAAACCCCAAAAGGTGGATTGGTAGTGGCGCTCCTCATTTCTGGTCCCCCAACCTTACTGTCTTGGACAGTATGGGGCCATATGAATCAGGAAGTCTACAAAACCGAAGATATTACCAAAAAAAAACTGATGAAATGCGGATTAACAGGCAAAATATTCGGATAGCGAGTTTAAATTAATCGAAGGGCAGCAGGAAATGAATCGAAGTCGGAGGAGGGCACTTTGAAAATTCACTCGGGGTAGCTAATATTTTCTTTCAAGTTATATATTTACTGTTATACAATATTTAATTAATATTACTTGTTGCTTCCAAGATTTGTGTTTCAACCAGAAAATGAATTTTAGTAAATTCAGTATTTACAATATTTATTCGTAGGTTATGTCGGGTCGAAAAAGAGAACTTTCTTACGAATTTTTCTTTGCCAACTTTTCTTGTTGAAATAGTTTAGGTGTGCCAATCCAAATTGAAAAGCGATAATTGTAGAATATTTCCTTGGCTTTTCGAAACAAATAGTAGCTTTTTCAAAAAGCGTTCAGGAATGAACTTTTTCAACAAATAACAGATCAAAATCGTTCCAGTCCGACCCTGGATTTAAATTCAACCAGAACTGCATATTGTCATGTTCTAACAGAGGAATACTACTAGAAACTTTCAACATAATACCTCAAAGCGTTTCAGAAATATCCCTTATCACAGTTTTATACCAAACATTCAAACATCCTTCATCTTCGAATCGAAAGAACAAAAACATTTTTTCCGTGGATGTTTACTCGCCTTGAAGTCCTTTATCCACCATTGACGTATGTCCGGTCGAAAATGAAAACTTTCTTGGAAATTTTTTTTTTGCCAATTTATTTTTTGTTGAAACAGTTTAGGTGTGCCATCCAAATTGAAGAGCGATTATTGTGGCATTTTTTCTTGGCTTTTCTAGTCCAATAAGTTTTTCTAGAAAGTGGCAGAAAATTTACATTTTCAACAAATAACTGTGAAGTACAATTTTTCCAACCCAGCCCTGAATTTGAATTAATCCAGAATTACATATTGCCAAAGTTCTAACAGAGGAATATGACTAGCAAATTCCAACAAAATAACCGCAAAAATATCGCTACACAAAGTTTCATACAAACAAACAAAACACCCAGTATCTTCGTAACCAATGAACAAATAATTTTTTTTCGGCGATCTTCACTCGCTTTAAGTCCTCTATCCACTAATGGACCCTTTGGAATTCGTATTAATCAAAAAATCCATTGACCAGAAGCAACAAATAACCAAACACTTTGGAAATATGAATGATGGTGTAACCATAGGACATAAAAATACACAGATGTTGAAGTGCAGTAAAAAAAATTCTCAATTTCAAGTTGTCAGTCAGTATTCTGAATGAATTATGAAATATATAGGCAGTGCGGGTTCATTGAATAAAATTGAACCTACAGCCAACTACAACACCATCAATAAATTTTAAAAAACAGAGTTCTTGAACAGTATATGGGTTGTATAACAAAAGCAGGTTATATATCTTTTTTTTTTTTTTTAATATATATATATTTATGTCTGTACACTTCAAAATATATTCAACCACCCCACATAGAGCTATTATTGTTCCGATGTTAACCTTCAACTATCAATTAAAAATCAACTATGTACCTGAGGCTTACAATAATTGTTACAGTACACACAGATATATAGCGCGTTAATAACCTTGGCTTCTTAAGTAGTTCAAAATAGATCATAATAAAACTAAACATTGGAACATGCTATGGTTGGAGAAAAACGGTCAAAAAAACATCAATGAATTAATTATCCTCACAGCTTCTGATTAACATACTGAAAAACCATCAATTTTCTAAAATTTGATATAATTTTGGGATCTCTGTTCTAGTTGTATTATTGTGTTTTGAATAATTCACCAGCTGCTTTGTGTAATTACCTATTTTTAGCTTGATAAAGGCTACATATTAGCCGAAAGGTAGCTGTAAGGAAAATAAATTCATTGATGTTCCTTTGACCGTTATTCTCCATTCATATTAGAAAATTTAGAACGAAATATTGAATTATATTGGTACATGTTGGAGCTTGATGGATCTGTCTTGAGTTCGTCATAGAACATTTTCAGGAGTGCGTTCAGATGCTTTACCCGGTAGACAAAAATCGCACGGTAGGATTTTTCTTGGTTGTGCTTGGTTGTAGCCGTTGACTAGAAAATTCATCTGAACGATGTGGTATAAATGTCAAATATCATCTTATCTTACTTAACCCTTTGTTGCCCACTATCAGAAAAATTTGGAAAAACATATTTTTTCTTGTTTGAATTCGTTTTTAGGAAGAAAAATATCACATATGAATTTTTTGAGATTTTTTGGATGCGCAGATTTTTTTTTTTCAAGCTGGTACTTTTGAGTACCGACGGGTATATTCAAGCAATGTTGTTTCCATGAACCATTATCTCTCCCTATAAACAAAAGCTCATAATTTTCTCGAAATTTATTTATTTATGGAATAAAACAAATGCAAACTTGCAATAATTGTTACTTATTATTAACATCCACTTCATGATACTCTACAAAGCAGTTTCTTTTCTCATTGCAGCATAAAAAAATGTTACACGTCATACACTTTGAATGTGGTCGCGACTGTATTTGTTTAGTACTACAAACTTCACAACGGCCTCTTTGGTTCACGTACTTGGGCCAATGTACCCCCCTATTCGCCAGCCGCATGTCACTGGAAATCGAAAAATTTTTCTTTCGTCTTTTATTTATTCCTCTTTGAAATTCGGAAGAAGACCGTTTGTTCTTTTTACCATCTGAAGGACATGGTTTTTTCGTCATAAGTCCTGTTGCAATACCTCGTCTAAATTCTAATAGAGATATTTTTTCAAAGAGACTACAATATATGACGTATGCATTCACGAATGACACGTCTATAAGTCCCCAAAATATTTTGTGCCACCACTTTTTAGATCGTCTATTTAGTCCATATGAGGTTCGGTGTTGATCTGCGTGGTCAACTCCCCCCATATATTTATTGTATTCAGCTACAATACTCGGGCAAGGAACATCAGTAAACGAACCATCTTTTTGTTTTCTTTTGACGAACGTGGTTTCATTTCCATGGAAGTTTGTGGCCAAATGAACAATTCTGTTATCTCGCCACTTGAAGAATCCGATCCCACCAGAACTAAATCGGTAGTCAAATTCACCACGTTTCAGTTTTTTATCCTCTGTAAGATTTTTAGGCACTCCTTTCCTATTGCATCTGATGGTGCCGCATGCAAGAGTTTTCTCAGCCTTTAGTTTTTCTAGCAGAGGCACAGATGTAAAGAAATTATCGAAAAAAACGATTCTATTCTGTCCCAGATAGTTTTGCATGAGGTTCAATACGACTCTTTCTCCCAACCCGAAATCGGCCATGTCAAGGTTATGGTTATCACCACTTCTTCCCTGGTAGACATCGAATTGCAATATATATCCTTTTTGGTCAGCACAACACCATATCTTGTATCCGCGTTTGATTGGTTTCATTGGGTTGTATTGTTTTATTGAACTTCTTCCCTTGAATGCAATCATGGATTCATCTATACTCAGTTGTCTAGTTCCTTTATAGAATGAAGGGAATATGTTGTTGAGAGAATCAATCATTGGCCGCAGTTTGTGCAGCTTGTCTTTATTGTCATTGGGAATTTTCGCATTATCAGTAACATGCAAATTAGACAATATATTATCAAACCTTTGCCTACTCAAGGTGTTGGAAACTAATGGCACTCCTAAATCCGAACAACCTGACCAGTAATGTCTCCATGATGGAAGAATATGGTAGCCCATTAGGAGGTTGATTCCTAAAAAGGCTAGAAGTTCTTCTTTTTTCAAATTTAGAACTCTTTCTCGTTGTATGGCATACAGATTGCTCTGAAATATTATATTTTCGAGAAGAGGGTCAATAAATTTAAGGAACACGTCTGTGGGTGTATGACAATCAGTAAACAATTCGGAAATAGGACCTTCGTTATTATTGAATTCTGGAACAAACGTCTGAACATCCATTTTTCTCCATTTTCGGTCCAGTTCCGGTTCTTTGTTTTTCTTTGATACAGTCTCAACTTCCACATGAACATTCTCCAGTTCAATATCTTCTGGGTCCTGTGACTGTTCTTCAACCATTTCATTATTGTCGTCCGCAGTGGAATCATCTGAGAATATATCATCCACGTCATCTTCTTCATCTGTCTGGAAATTGTTATCCAGCTCAATATCACAAGCTAAATCGTTTTCCAAACGTTGTGCTTCATTCAACAGCTCTTCGTCCGTCAATGGTTTTCTCCAATACCAATTGGAACGTTGTTTATCCATCTCTAGCAAAAAATACATACATCAGAGCAATATTGACAAATCTTAACTAATTTATTTTCCAGCACCTTCCCTACAGCCCGTCGGTACTTGTAGGAACCACCCACTTAGAGCATCCTAATATATTCATAATACGAATTTTTACCAATTTTCTCTATTTGTATCATGAAATGAATAATTACTTGATATAAAAATAATAAAATAATACTCACCAGTAAAAAACGAATCACTCTGTAGCCACACGAATTTTCAATTCAACCAGCGCATCAAATCACATGGAACAGCTAACACAAATGACAGATGAAACATATTACAGCGCCCTCTCACATGATATTTCTTTGATAACCAAGTTGAGGGAGAGGTACTCTAACATACCGACAGTCGCTTTCTGTTCTATTTCTTGTGTGAACGTTTTTATTGACATTTGAAAATGATGGTACTCCTGAGTACCAACGGTCGACAAAGGGTTAACCCCAAAAAAATAATATTTTTGATATCCTCCTTTTTGGCAAGGCAAAGATGCATATACAAGTCTCAGAGGAAGAAATATATATTTCTTCCTCTGAGATACAACCAGTTCAAGAGTTAACAACTATTAAATCTGATTTTGAAATTGTAAACATAACCCAAACTTCTCACTCCTGTCATTATAAACTGCAAAGCACATGCGGGTCAATTTCTACCCATGTACGGGCTGGGTTGTACGGTTGGACGCCCGGTAAAGTTTCTCCCAAGCATCTGAACGACCTAACCATTGGCCAGACGTAATCATCTGAACGCTTTGGGAAGCGCCCGGCGTCACACGGCGTAGCATCTGAACGCACCCCTGGTAGAGATTGTAAAAGTACCACAAGTTAAGCAACAATTAGGTTGTTAACGCACTATATCCCTGGGTGCACATTACCTGTGAACAACACTACTCAGATTATATTTTTCATAACTAGTCATGAAATTGGAATGAAATTTCGAATTCAACCTATATTGAGGATGTTTAACACTACCATTCAGTTTTCTCTGAAGGTAAAATATAACAGCAATTGAACAGCTAGGTATCCAGTTTACCCTTCAGAGAGGTCAGGGTGGAAAGAAAGTACTTTCGAAACATCTCTATTATTCAACTTTTTTGATCAGTTATATTTTATCAGATTTTGTTCCAAACTAAGGTCGACTCATAAATATTCAAGATGTGAAGTAAGGTTATTTTTGAAGGTGGGGTTGTGCAGCAAATTGATAAATTTGAAATAGAATTTGAATAGAATTGAAAAGAGATTAACAAAAAATGTTGGTTTACACTGATGACTGGACTACAATAACCCAAGGTCAGTAGTTGGTAGCACAGTACAGAAACAATTTGGATAATGAACTTCAGCAGCTTTCAAATGAAATAAGGCCGAATAACTATCTTCAGAATTTTATTCTTATTCCTTTCCATCTCTTGCATAAACAATTCCATTGTGATATGCATGTTTACTTTTTAATTTTAGTTTTATCTATATGTCTTGTTTTATTTACAGTATAAGGTCACCTTCGGTAAAAATCCACAGTAGAAAATCTGAGAAATATATTACCTTTTCCTTGAGCAGTTGATCCTCTTTCTCTGTATATGTCTGTACTAGTTCATTTTATTTGCGTGGCGTGATTCTCAAATTTGTTGAAAGGATTCCTATACCCAAAGTTAGAGTCTATTCCTGTTGACATAAAATATCATTATTGCACAATACTGAAAGGATTTCGGTTTTCATGAAGTAATTTAATGTGGATTTGAATGTTACCTGGATTAGCAGTTATTATGAATAACAAGAATAAAAAGCAATGTTTTCACCTATGATCATGATGAATTATGAGTGGGTATGCATATGTTGATTCTGAATAACAATACCTGGCGTGAAACATGCTATTCAGCAAGTTTTTTCATACTGAACAGTAGGATACTACTATCTAATCCTCATTTACTTTTGGAATCTGAAACGTTCAAAAACAATGTTTCCTTCCTCAAGAAACACATGTATGATCTGTTGATGGAGAAAACATTGTTTATGGATTGTGCATTACACATCGAGTGTATACATGGAATTCATTGATCATTATCATATTCCATAACATATTCTAGAGCCAAAATGAGCTATAACTCTTTTTGCAAATCTACTAATGCAGCCTGTGCATTCTGAATTGACCCACAATGAGTCGTTAACCAAACTTTTGTATAAGTACCCTAGCCACAAGTAACTCCAAATATTTAATAAGCTAATTATTTAAATTAACTGAAAATGATTATTGAAAGAAAGGGGATTACCTTACATTGTTTTCTGTACCATTATCTTTCAACAATCAAAAAAAAATAGCTGCATTCCATGAATTCAAATAATAAAATTTGAGAAAACTTCACTTCACTCAACCAATTCCAAGATCATGAAATGAAATATATTTTCATAATTCCGAAGTAACATTTATTTCTGCTTCTCGATATTCTCATTTCTCAGAATAACGTCAAATGAAATTCGTCTTTGGGTTCGAGATTGAAGCAGATGATGCACATGTGTGAAGTAAACAAAAACCTTTTTATGCTCTGTTCAGGAAGGTGATAGAAGTATTACACTTCATGGTTCGTAAATAAAAAAAAATAAATACAGATTGTCCACAAACTTATATAGGTTTAATATGTCTAAAATTGTCTCTGATAATCAACAATGAACTCTTCCTTGATAAATTTTCGAATAAAGAAACAAAGAAAGCATATATATAAGCTTATGTTTTGAACTCTGTTAAGAAAGGTTAGCTCATAGAATCGAATTGTAGTTGACAATGACAATGACAACCGGGTCAACCAGCATGAAGCTTTCTATTTCCAGTTCCAGTGTAGCCACGTTTTCGAATTTGTCAGAGGAAGGATGTATTCAAGATTTACATCATGGATTTATTGAATGAAACCGTTGTATAAGGACTTTATACACTATGAAAAAAGATTGTTTTATTGCAAATTATTATTTTATATATTTTCAGCACCTCCAACACATATGAATAAAATATATATCTATAATTATATATTTGATAGGGATGGCTGATTTCGTATTAAAAAAGTGATATGTAGATATGATATAGATTCATTTACCTCGTAAACTGTCAGTTCACATTAGATTTGTTCGTTGTACCTGCATTAACCACACTACCTACAATAACTCGACAGATGATAGGTTTGTTTTGGTTCCGACCTCAGAACTGGGGCGCTATTTTCGAGCTCATCCGAATTCAATTCGTCTACGAGCTCTCGCGGCCATGCGACAGTTTGGCAACGTGGTGTTCACGGTGTACTTGGGCAAGATTTATTCACGGAAACACCTTTTTCATTATAATTTTGAATGTTTCAATGATTATTCTGAACTCTAAAATATCTTTTGAATATAAAAAAAGCCGAATGACCACAAAAAAGGGGGAAATGATCAAATGCCTCATTTTTTAGGTGTGATGATCACTTTGCACGGTACAAAAATGACTCATATGCATTCGCGCAGCAGTAAATGAACTTTCGCATAGCTTCGTTTTCGATTGAAATACATCGGATGGGTCGAGGCAGCTGGATTCAAATCCGCATGCGGATTCACTAATTTTCTCTATTTCAAAAACTGTGAATTAATCCATAGAACAAATCTATTCACTTCACGCACTAAAAAAGTATCTTATCCATACTCAATAAAAAATTTCAAATTTTGTTCAAAAAAACTTTCTTTCCGGGTAGAATAGTTGATCCAGAAAAAACTTTTATTGATTCCTGATAAACTACCGTTTTAATTTTTCACATTTTCGGCGCTGTATATAGGATTTTCATTAGTTTTCAGTTATTCCACCAAAGTTTTCACTTCAATTCACCAAAACTCAACTATTTATATAGAACACGTTCAACAAAATTATTGTTTATTGCATTGCTCTTGTAAATATTCTCCAACAATTTTTCCCTGTATAATATTAATCAACTGTATTTAAACCGAAAAAAAATCCATTCATTTTTGAGAAAACCTCAATTTGGGAAAAAATTCGAATTCTCCTGCAAATGAGCTCAAACTGAGACTAATTAATCTAGTTGAAGTGGATTTCTGATGAACTGAGTATCTACAAAATTACCATTTGAGTTCAATTTAACTATACAGGGTGATTCATTAAGGGTGGCCACCGGCCGTATCTCGGAAACCGTTCATCCTATAACTTCCGGAAAAAAATTTTAATGACAAAATCAGCCCCTAGAAAATGATTAAAAATATTTTCAAGTTCGTAGTTACCCACTAGAGGGCGCAATCTATCACTTGTAAAATATAATCTCATTTTTTACGAAATATTCTCCAGCTAACAGTGGTAAAGAATAATAAAATAAGAAAATACTCTTCCCATTCAACAACTTTTGTTTCAGTAATTTTTCTATATTTCCTTTTTCTTAGTGATGGGATGGAAAAACTTTTCTTCACAAAAAAAACACTCTGACTTCTGTATGCGTGAACCGATTTTTACGAAATTTGATTTCATCCAAAGGCCATTAAAAGCAGATGACAGAAAAATATGACAACAACATACCGGGTGATCCAATTAAAAACTACAGGCTGTTTTATGTTACTTCACCCTATTTGCGCGTTTTACTGGAGAATTTCAAATGTGATGCTATGATTCTAACCAACTGAGAATAAGCTAAGCATTATTACCTATTGACCTGTTAAAACCGCAGACAGATATCTCCGGTCATTCCGAAGATATTAACATTTTTGTAAATTTTGATAAGTGTTGATCAACCCTGTGAAATTCAGGAGGAATTGAGTTATTTCATCAGCTAAACAATCAAATGAAAGAAAAAACTTATCAAAAATGTATGCCACTCACAAAACAAGCTGATCTAGATCCAGTAAGCTTTGGCGTTACTGTTTATTCTCGGTTTCTATAGCTGCAAAATTTATTCAGGTCGATTGCAAACTACTAGTTTATGAGGCCTCATTATTCAAAAGGAGAAGCATATGATATGCTTAATGTTTATGCTGAATGTTTAGAAAATGCAGTAGCTGAAAGGGAATACCCGATACGATATCCTGAAAGACGTCGTCATTCCAGAAAAGTATTCAAAATATTGACACGAAGACTGCGACAAACTTGGAAGGTTCAATATGTTGGGAGAACAAATGGAAAACGTAGAAGCCGTAATGAGGATAATATCATAAAAGTTTTGGCTTATGTTTATGCTGAATTACATTTAAGCATCCAAAAAATTGCAAGTGATTTGGGATCGAATTATTCGCTAGTTCAAAGGATACTAAAGGACCATAAACTGCATCCGTATCATGTTGTCTTGCACCAAGAATTGAAAGAGACGACAGGACTCTTGCAATTGGTTGAAACGAATGCTTAACGGCGAACCTAACTCACTTCATAGAATATTATGGACTGACGAGGCTACTTTTTCTAGCAATGGTAAAATAAATTTACACAACAGCCACTACTGATCATCTAACAATCCATATTGGCAAAGATAAGTCAATAATCAGAATCGCTGAAGTGTTTACGTGTGGTGCGGAATTTTTGATGGAACAGTTTTCGGACCATTTTTCTTCGATAGTATCTTAACTGGACAAAGGTGCTTGAAATTTCAAAGGAAAATTGTCGAAATCTTTTAGAAGATATTGCTATTCAAATCAGGTTAGATATGTGGTATCAACAAGATGGTAGCCTGGCGCATTATGCTGCTAATGTTAGGGAATAAGATACCGTCTTCTCAAAGAGGTGGATTGGACGAGGGAGTATTTTTCCAGCAAGATCACTCGACCTCACAGTATTAGATTTTATTTTTGGGGGAGAATGAAGACTTAGTTTTCCGAACACCCCCAACTACAAGTGAGGATATGAAAAATAGATTTCGACAGGCAGCTGAAACTGTGACCAGTATCAACTAAAGAAAGACTTAATTTATGAATAGAAAAAAATGGTAGACATTTTGAATATTTGAAATGATTATGTATATGCGTTGTTTTTTGTTCGAATATTTTCGTTGTTGCTAATTTTTGTTTCATTTTATCGTATTATTGTTATTTCATGTGTGTTTAGTATTTTGATGCGTTGTCATGACGACTAAAGTCACTTCCTTGTTGTTTCAAGCTCACAGGGTTGATCGACACTTATCAAAATTTACAAAAATGTTAATATCTTCGGAATGACTGGAGGTGTTTGTCTGCGGTTTTAACAAGTCAATAGGTGATAATGTTAAGCTTATTCTCAGTCGGTTAGAATCATAGCATTGCATTTGAAATTCTCCAGTAAAACGCGCAAATAGGGTGAAGTGACATAAAACACCCTGTAGTTTTTAATTGGATCACCCTGTATTTTGTTGTCATATTTTTGTGTGATCTGCTTTTAATGGCCTTCGAATAAAATCAAACTACGTGAAAATCGGTTCACGCATACAGAAGTAAGAGTGTTTTTTTTGTGAAGAAAAGTTTTTCCATCCCATCACTAAAAAAAAGGAAATATAGAAAAATTACTCGAACTAAAGTTGTTGAATAGGAAGAGTTTTTTCTTATTTCATTATTTTTTACCACTGTTAGCTGGAGAATATTTCGTAAAAAATGAGATTATACTTTACAAGTGATAGATTGCGCCCTCTAGTGGGGAACTACGAACTTGAAAATATTTTCAATCATTTTCTAGGGGCCAATTTTGTCATTAGAATTTTTTTCCGGAAGTTATAGGATGAACGGTTCCCGAGATACGGCCGGTGGCCACCCTTAATGAATCACCCTGTACATGCAACTTCTGTTGCGATCACAAAGTTCAAATAAGGTATTTAAAATGCTTTTTTCAGTATTCAGAACATTCAGTTCAACCATGATTTTTTAAATGAAACACTCCATATTGTATATGCCTCATTTATTTTGATATTGTTTCCAATATTTTGTACATATAAATTACCAACAGTTCTTGAGCCTTCAAAGTATTCCTAAGATTGTAGACATTTAAAAGTCTGCGTTTACACCTTGTGCCGAAACTGCTATTCGACACCTCATATGTAGTATATTCACAGCATAATTCAATACCTGAAGCTTTGAGTAATTGATTTTAGATATTCAGGTGACGATATATCCATTCGAATTTGGGTACAATATATATCCTACCTTCAATTATTGTTTAACAAGGCTTTAATCCACATCGTCTTTCGTTCATCAACTTTCGGATATTCACTTCATCACTAATATTAGTTCACAAGAGGACAGCAATAATTATTAAATCAAAAAGAGTGCCCATAAAAACAATTTCAAACTGTAAAATCCATCAAAAACATGAATGAGTATCCACTGTGTTTTCGTTTGAATATCATGTCACTGTCACATTTGGCCGAAGCTAGACCTCACTTTCGCATGCGAAAGTGATTCGGATGACTCGAAAATAGCGCCCCTGTTCCGGAACGGTTCCGCATGCGCGATTGCGATTTTTTGTTTTGGTTAATTTCAGAACCGGTTCAGGATTTGAGTAATCCTGTTTTGGTTATTGTCAGAATTGATTCCGAACTGTTCTAGAACTGTGAAGGGAGTTCGGACGTGAGAGTCCGAACTGTTTCAGAATTGGGTAGTTCGTACAAGCGTAGAGTGGCTGTCAACGATTTAAATGGTCAACCTGACTTTTTCGAAGTCGTGTTGATTTGGTTTTTGATTGTTTTATTTGTTAAGGAAACGGTTAACTGTTAAATTTAAACTTTTGTTATTGAGGATAATTCCTTCGCTACGACCTACTAGGATAATCTAATGGATTTTATTTCCATTTTTCACACCTGGGATGTATACTCCTTAAATAAATCTATGAATACAAGAGTCCTCTTCCTCTATTGAATAATAACGTTTCGAATTAATTTTTCCCTGAAAAGCACGTATCTGAAATCGTTCGTATTAAATTCTTTATCATATAAACCAATAATTTGTTGGTTCATTTCGGAATATAATTGAAGTAATGAAGAAAATTCAGAGAAAAAAATTTAGTGGAGGCAAGTATTCCCAAAAATATTTTTATATTACATGGTGCGACAAGGACTTTCGCATATTCTTAATTAAACCCCACACAACATATAAGACATGATTAAAATTCCTCTTTTCTGCAGACTCAAACGGAAGTTTTTTTTCCTCTACGATCCCGATGAGAACCTGAACTTAATTCGTGTGTTGGTTTCATCGCTTTTAGAACTGTTCTCGGATAGTTCAGAATCGGGCTTCCACAGCGCATCGATTCTGCACAGTTCTAGAACTGTTCTAGGACAGTTCTGAATTTCGGAACCAAAACAAACACTAAATTCTGGCGATCGCCCCCTGTCATGGGTGAAAACCGATCAAAAATCGAACACCGTCCATAAAATAGAGTATTGTTAAGTTTAATTTTGTTGTCTGGTTAGGTAAGGTTAGTTTAATTTAGGACAGTACCAGTTTGAATCAGAAACGGAAATGTATTCAGGATTGTGCCTTGAATTTCGTGTTCTGAGTTATTAGGGTACTTGGTTAGGTCAGTTAACGCGCGTAAAACCACAGCCGTCTTTAATGCGGCTGTGGTAAAACAAACCTACTGTTCGGTGTGTTTTGTTGTGAACTTGCACTCTGTCCGTTGCAGAAATAATGGTGTAAGGTTCGTAGGAGCTTATTATTAGCACGATATTTATTCTACGAGTGTTCTCATTCGATTCTTCATCGGAACATATTGCGCGTGAAAACACCGATGGATTCCCAGCGATGGCTCCGCCGACGGGCGACGTATGGCAACATTGCGTGCTAGCTCCGCGAAGGATACATTTATTGTCTCAATTCCTAACCAATCAAAATCGATGTGGGCGTGGTCTCTTTGGCGCCAGTTTGAATTGAATTTCTGCTTGGAAGTATTTGAACTTAACCAAAACTGTCATCTCAAGTTGTGCGCAAGAAGTTAATGTATCTGTGGGGAACTGTAAATTGTATTGAGCTGTTTGTATTTCAGTAGAATGTATAGTAATAAACATAATATTACATTAATTCAGTATATTGCACTGAATCACCATTTGATTAGGTATGTTATAAACAAGCAGTAAAGTACATTTTTCTTTAGATTAGTATTTCAACAAGTCATTCATTCAGTACATTGCCCAAAATTGAAATGTTTTGACCTCGCAGTGTATCAATTACCATTTTTTTAATAAATAGATTTAGATGTGGATGTAGAGAACGAGTTAGGAATATCACTATGAGTTATCACAATGCATGATGAATTCTGAATCATCAGGATATCACAAAAAAAATATTCAGGTTCTTAATATATTCTTAGATAAATAACTTTCTTTTAATCATTTACTGTTATTGTCTCAGCAACACTGTCCCAATGAAGGAAGCTTCATTATAACTTTTTGAATTTTAGAGTTTATTTCATTGAATATTAAATTTAACTTCCAAATAATTAGTATGTCTTAAAATAGTCTACTTGGCAGTTTTTTATCTGCACATCAGTGAAGGATCTATATTTCATCAATGATTCAGTTTAAAAATTTACGAAATTTTCGTTATAAAACAGTCAATGAAGAGTGGTAATGTAATTCCTTCGAAGTAATACTTCGAAGGAATTAGGAACAGGAAAAATATACAATAATCATATTTGAAGTTGTTTATTTTATGAACTTCGAGCAAATAATTACAATAACAAATGGAAAAATTAATCTCTAATAACTTCCAGGGTTAGTAATTCAAAGCTAACAAAGAATACAGTTTTTTCACATAATTGATTCAAATCCCAACAACAATTTGAATGTCATTTGGGTTTGACTGAAACTAGATTATTTATTTTTAATTTTATTTCAGGCTCCCAACTCCCCTATACCTGAACCAAAATGCAATATTTGTATAAATACAGTGCACATTTCATTCCAAATTTGAATACTTTTAATTTGAGAAAGTAAGCAGTAAATAATTATTATTACTTCTGCAAATACTGAAGAAAATTATTTTCGCCTTCGTTTTCTAAATCTCTGAAATAGTTATCCCTCAATTGCATAAATGTTGTAGGCTCAGTTTCTTTCAGAATTTTCCTCATCTCCTTCTTCATTTCTTGCCTAACTTCTACCTTCTTGATTTTCAATCTTCCTTGAGTGTTCTAGGTTTTTGAGGTGAACTCATAACCTTGGTCCAAGCATTGAAGTAGATAGGAGCATCGTCACTCATAAAAAATTCTGCTTCAATTGGTCCACCGAGTCTTGATTTGAGAGCTGTAAAAAAATGTTCTTGAATTATTTGATCTCTTCTATTAGAAAGTAAAAATGCAACAGGAAATCCCACATTATTTTCATCTTTCACTAAAACTATTGTTAGTTCCCAATCATATCTATTTGTTCCATGCGTTCCATCTACACATATTATCTTTTTAAATTCTCTCAGTTTTTTTTTCATGACTCCATTCATGTATGCTACAGCAAAATCTTCATTCCTCAAGCCAGGGTAACATTCACCTAAAATAATTACTTCTTCCACGACCTTGCTCCATAAGCAGCAGTAATGTACTTACCAATTCTTTTAAATAAAAATGCATAATTTTCTCCTTGTCTATTCCATTCTTCAACTTTCATAGCAGTTGCAATCATATCATCTGGATTTCTTTTCTTGGCAATGTTATATTTCCTAACTAAATATGCCAAATCTCCTCTAGTTAAGACATTGAGTCTATTGACTTCCCCATCCTGAACATTTCTAGCATCTTGAATTATTCTTTCCGTTGTTATTCCTGCAGCTAATTTTTCAACAAGATGGTTTTGTTGTAACTTTGAGAGTCGTTGTGCTCTTAAAGAAACATCATATCCCACGTGTGTTTCAACAAATGTTACTGTAAACAAGCCTAATAGGAGGTATTAAAATCAGATTAATACAAATATATGGTTAGTTGATAGTTATTACCATCTGTCGAAGTTTTGAGTGAAAATCTTGAAGAACACATTCCCTGAATGTGAATACTTCATCCGAGCTTCCCGTTATGTATTGCACAGTTACTTTGGTATCCTAAAATTCAACACAGTTGATTCTCCATGACCAGAAGTGTCCTACGTACCTCTATAATTGTTTCGGTTACAATGGTAATATACAATTCTATCCCCCTTCTTATTTTCAACGGCCCTAGTACAAGCATATTCAACATTTCTGTTTTCCTCTGCTCGCCATGCTTCAAACTCTTCATGGCTTCTGAAATTGATAATACTTTCAGTGATTTTTATGATGTGGATATTTGTGAAATGTTTATCCGAATCATTATAGGATGAAAACTTCTCTCTGTATTCATTGGGACAAAGAGAACACATAATATTCTGCATCCTTTCCACTTTTGGAGAATCATGCTTATGTATATTCCGGAGGTGCTTGTTTTTATTTGATAGGCTGGTGAACTCCTTTCGACATTCTTCACAAATTAGTGGATTCACTCTGCAAAAAAACCTAAATTTTATCAAAAAACTATTCCATAATGCATAAACTGAACTTACCTCACCGTGTCCATAATTTAGGGAAAAATCTGAAATTGTGTGGTAAAGATGTAATTTATTAATGATATTTAGCCGGGTATAGCAATGATAATTGCTTTTTCAAAAGGTCTGTACAATTTGCACTGATAATTCTTCAAAATGTAACAGAACAGTATCAAGTCGTTAGTACGTTAGATTAAAAGTTAGTAAAGCAATTATAAGCGACACTAATAAACGCCGGTTCCCCGTGAATGTTCGGCAATTTCCGATGACAGTCGGTACGTTGAGAACAAGCGGGAAGCGGGATTCTAATTTCGCGGCAAAAGTGATAAACAGTGGAAGAGAATTCTGAATTCTATAGTTCAATCGCTGTGGTTAATCTTCAGAGAACTAAAGTTTCAGATTTTTATTTGCGTTATATTGACATTGTGCAGAATGGAAGATTTGGAGACCCAGAAAAAAGTATGTGCACTTTGTGGCATTGAGTTTTCGTCTATTTCAGGGAAAAATAAACATTTGAGGAATATCCACAAAGAGTTGAATGCAACTTCGATAAATTCTCGAATTATTTGTCCACTGTGTAATAATAGAGAGTTCAAATGTGCTACGTATAACAAATTGGAAAATCATTTGGAAGTGGAACATGGAATAAAATTGGAAGTTGAAACAAATCATTTTGCTAATCGTGAAAGTTGCGAACAATGGTTTCAAACAGAGAAATTAGAAATGATCTATGGTGTTACTCGGATAAGAAAATACAACGATTATGAGGAAAAATCTTATAATTGTAACCGAAGCAATTGTAGAGGTAAACATAGAGTCTGTATATTTTCTCAATTCATACATTTTCAAGTATGAAATTGGCCCTTTATGAATGTGTGATGCATTAACTGATTACTCTTATTTTCTTAGGTTTTGAGAGCCAAAGATCTCAGCGAATGGAAAAAGCTGAAGGTTCGATAAAGATGCATGGAGTATGTCCATCTCGTCTAGAGACGAAGATAATGCAAACAGGTTTATTATAATATCAGTTCATTTGATATTTCATGGTCAATATGAATGCTCCTAAAATGTGAACTTCATATTGCAGGACAGATTATCTCAAGATTTTGGAAGACCCATGTTGGCCATGATGAGGAGATGAGAAATCAACATTTATCAAGACAGGATAAAAAGGATATTGTCAAAAAACTAACTGATGGTGTTACAGTTGAAAGGATTATCTCTGATGCACAAAAACTAAACTCGGAGAAATTAGAACGAATAAATTTATTGGACAGGAAAGATATTTCATATTTGATGAAGAAACACAATATTATGAACAAGAAACATGAGAATAGTATGATAGCTGTAAATCTAAAGGTGAAGGAATGGAATGACAATGGAAAAAACTACTGTTTTTTTTCTAAGCAGCAAGGTATTTGCCAGAAATTTTTATTTACTGTACTTTTTGGTATCTGAAGAAAATTATAGATAAATTATAATATACACAGATCAAATAATGTTGAACTCTCAATAATAAACTCATCTGAAAAATTTTCAGGTGAACGTCATCCAGTATTGGATCTGAATGACTTTTGTTTAGGATTTATGAATGATGAAATGAAACAAAAACTGAAAGATTTTTCAAAAATTATTTGTATGGATGAAACACACGGTACTAACCAGAAGGGAATGGAACTGACTATAATGCTTGTGAAAGATGACAGGAATATGGGATTTCCAGTGGCCTTTTTCTTAAGTAATAGAAAAGATCAGATAACCCAAGAAGTCTTCATGCAAGCATTGCGTGAAAAAGTGAAGGATATTATCGAGCCACAATATTTTATGAGCGACGATGACCCAAAGTACCACAATGCATGGGTAAAAGTAATGGGTTCTAGACCAAGAAGACTGTTGTGTACATGGCATATAATCAAAAACTGGATTAAAAACGGAAGGTCCAAGGTTAGAAATAACTCGAGAAAATTACATTTTTCCATGTAGTAAATCTTAAATAATTCATTTCAGATACGAAATGAGCTAATAAAAAAATCGATGAAGGAGGATATGAAGAAAATACTTAATGAAACTGACGTCCATAAATTTGAGATGAAGAGTCAGAACTACTTTATGAAATTGGAGAATTCTGAAGAACACCAATTTTTGAATTATCTCAAGACGTATGTTTATACAAATGATATTAACTACAGTAATCCACTTCAACTCACACACACATACAAAACACAAATGCACTTATATTCCCATGTATGTGCACTCATATTCCCATGCATGCAGTCATTCACTCTAAACAGTTTTATCTAACCACGAAGAACAACCAACTAGTCCAATCAAAACAATTCCTGGAATTCTGAGTCATTTTCATAAATAAACTTTTTGCACAGTTTCCTTAAATTAAACTTATTGCTAGCTTTTACCTCTAATGGCACCCTCACTAGAGTCAGCACCTTGTCGCGGTGTGAGGGCTTGTAGTACTGCAATGAGTCCTGAACCTTAGCGACTGGAACTCC
Organism: Myrrha octodecimguttata; assembly: GCA_958510865.1. Taxonomy (NCBI): domain Eukaryota; kingdom Metazoa; phylum Arthropoda; class Insecta; order Coleoptera; family Coccinellidae; genus Myrrha; species Myrrha octodecimguttata. The sequence goes on along the minus strand of OY294056.1, from coordinate 5,694,355 downwards.
GGTTCCTGGTAGGGTCACCACCCATGTTGAGAAGGTTGAAGATGAGCGGGAAACTAAGACTGACCAAGAATCCACATGGCAGGACCAAACCCAAGTCCTGTCATTCCTCACCAATGGTAGCAGATTAAGGCAGACATGCCCTATCTGCTCCCATCCTCCCACTCCTGACTTGTTAGGAGATATCCTTTTTGTCTCCAAAAGCCTACCTCCCACCCCCTTTCTTCCCATCTATCTTCCCGTCTTAGTCTCCTGTCCCGGCTGTAGTCTCGTGGCCAAGGGATTGCACCAGAAAAAACGATGCCAGATGGAACCCCGAGCATACCTTGGGACCATTCTGTTATACCAACGCTTCCTGGCTGTCTGTGGTCATGTCTCGCGGGCCAGCGAAGTGAGGGGGGTCTTGGCTTAAAAACCTGGACCGAGAGGAAACAACCTCATCAAAAATTCTAAATCCAAAGCGGGAAACCAGGCTGAGGGATGCGTGGCTAGATAGAAGACTAGTCTCTACTGGTTTCGACCTTGGAGCACCGGGGGGAACTCCATTGTATAAACCCCTTACCTGTGCAAGCGGGGCTCTGCAGAGGTGGACCGATATTCCCTAGCTTCTCGTGGGACCGATTATGGGTAAGCAAGAAAAACAAAAAACCACCGGAAAAGGAGCGGAGACAACCTCCGCCTCCACATCCGGGCACGCCGAAAAGGGGGAGGTCAGACGACCAAGAAATCGACTGCCATTTGAGTTGCCTAAACTAGGTCAACCAGGTGGCAGAGACGATCCACTGAGGAAAGGGCTCAGTGGAGCAGGAGTGCGGAAGTACCTGCGACTCCTCCACCAAGGGCTAGAACCTGGGGAGGCTAGGAAGCAGGCTCTTCAGTGCCCACACCCGAAGGATACTCCGACGGGGAAAAGTCAAGGCAAAAGAGGTCCGGAGCAGATCACACCTCCTTCGCGACCTCCGCCGAAAAAGCAGAAGACGGCTGCAGCTAAAACCGGGCAAGCCACTGGTTATGCAGCAGCTGTCAAATCAGGGTTGTCAGCATTCAGGGTAGGAATAGTCCCCAAGGAATACCCTAGGGTTATCATGAGTGCTGAGCAACTCTCCACTTTGGAAGACGCCCTGGTAGAGGAAATGTGCCAAGGCAAAGGAAAAGGTATACACTTCTCTGGCGTCCATTTCCGTAGTGGAATGATGCTAGTGGAGTGTGGATCTGAACAGTCGGCGGACTGGCTCATGAAGTCGGTACCGCAATTGAAATCTTGGGAAGGACCAGAGTTGGTGGCACTTAGTGGAGACGACATCCCAAGTCCCACAAAAATAACAGTATTCTTCCCAAGAAGCCTTGACATGGCACCGGAGAAGATCCTCCGACTTGTCGACTTTCAGAACTCCAACATTAATACTGGAGCGTGGAGAGTGCTAAACTCGAAGAAGGAGGGCAAAGGAACCATCCTCTCGATTGGGATCGATCCCCATTCTGAGAAAGTCCTGAGGAAGGAGGGATGCCACCTGAACTTCTGGTTTGGGCGCATCCCTGTCTCGGGACTTGGACAGAAAAGCGACCCTGTGGAAGGGTCGGAGATGGTGGAGATGACCTCCACATCCCAGAAACCTGGCTGCAGCGGCTCTGCTGGGGCTCCTGAGGAGACAGAGACTTCCTCTGCATCTCGGGAGGCTGAGCGGGGCTGTTCGGTGGCCAGAGATTTGAAAGAGACTTCCTCGAGTACCTCTCAGATGGAACTCGAGGAAGAACGGCTGGAGAAGAAGGAGGGGTCAAGCACCCCATAAACAAGCCTTCCTCTTCACCAAGGTTGCACAAGTGATCCTGCATCATGCGAGGGGTTCCTCAGCCGTGATTGCAAGGTTGTTTGTGAGGCTGCAACTAGGCATTGCTCTGATCCAGGAACCCTGGATCAACAAAGAAGGCCAAATCAAAGGTTTGGCAACAAAGGAATCAAACTTGATCTATGATATGAGGCAAGAAGCTCCACGTGCTTGTATTCTCATAAACAAAAATATTAAATATATTTGTGTTTCAGAATATATGTCTCGGGATTTAATACCAATCATGGTTCACCTCAATGTTGGGGGCGTTGACCGAGACATCATCATTGCATCCGCATACTTCGCTGGAGACGGGCCAATAACACCGCCAGAGGAAGTACAGGAACTAGTACGTTACTGCAAAAGCAAACGCCTCCCAATTATAATTGGTTGTGATGCAAACGCGCATAATACTGTCTGGGGAAGCACCAACAATAACCTTAGAGGTGAGTACCTACTTGAATATCTTCTAGCTAGTGACCTCGAGACCATTAATGTTGGGACTACTCCAACATTCGTCACGAGAGCAAGGAAAGAGGTCCTGGACGTAACAATAGTAAATTCTGCGGCCAGGAAAAACATTACTTATTGGAGGGTGATGGACGAACCATCACTCTCTGATCATAGGATCATTGAGTTCAGGGTGGAGGGAGATAACACCTATTCCCCTGCGACTCGAAATCCTAGAAAGACAGATTGGTTCCTTTACAAAAACCATCTAAAAGAAAATCTAGAACAAATCGATGCGGATGACCGTCGCTTCGATTTGAACTCAAGGGTAGAGCAGGTTAGTAGGGCAATAATGGAGGCGTTCGACTCCAGCTGTCCGCTCACCAAAGCTAAACCAAGTAAGGATGCACCTTGGTGGAACGAGAACCTGTCAAACCTCCGAAAGGAGGTCCGTCGGCTCTTTAATAGGGCAAGACGGAATAACATTTGGCAGGAGTACACCGAGAAACTTACACAGTATAATAAAGAAATAAGGAAGGCCAAAAGGCTTAACTTTCAAGCTTTTTGTGAAAATATCACTTCCACTCCCATCGCAGCCAGACTTCAAAAAGTCATGGCAAAGGGGGGCACCAACCCCATACTGTCACTTAAAAAGCCAGACGGGTCACACACTGAGGGAGAAGAAGAACGGTCGATTCTTCTTCTCAAAACACATTTTCCAGGTAGTGAACCCATAAGCAGTATTGAAACAGCAACCGAGTTCACCAAAAAATCCGGCAAGGATGATTGGGATATTGCTAGAAAGATATTTACAAGACAACGACTGGAATGGGCAATTAGTACTTTTCAGCCGTATAAATCACCAGGAGTAGATGGTGTGTTTCCTGTACTCCTGCAGAAGGGAGCGGAAGAAATTCTTCCCCATCTGCTGAAAATCACAAGAAGCAGCTTAGCACTGGGTCAAATACCTGATAATTGGAAAAGGGCAAAAGTAACCTTTATCCCAAAAACAGGAAAAAAAGACTGGACTGATCCCAGATCCTTTAGGCCCATTTGCCTAACTTCGTTTTTGCTCAAAACGATGGAGAAGGTAGTAGATAACTACATAAGAACGGAGAATCTGGAGAAGAAGCCACTTCACAACTGTCAGCATGCGTACAGGGCAGGGCGTTCTACGGAAACTGCTCTGTATGGGCTGACTGAAGGCATCCAGAAGTCTCTGAACAACAAAGAAATCGCATTGTGCGCTTTCCTAGATATATCTGGGGCCTTTGACAACACAACACATGTATCTGTCAAAGAGGCACTTGTAAGGCGAGGAGTAAACGATACCATTATAAAATGGTTGTGTAAGGTGCTCTCGACGAGGACAGCTGAGACATTGGTGGGCGGTAAGACCACGTCTGTTAAAACTACTCGCGGAACACCTCAAGGAGGAGTATTATCCCCCCTCCTATGGAGCCTGGTAGTGGATGAACTATTGCACAGGCTTACGGAGCTTGGCTTCGAATGCATAGGATATGCCGATGACATAGTCCTAATAGTAAGAGGCAAATTCGAGGATGTCCTCTGTGAGTTGTTGCAGAGGGGCCTCAGAATTATTGAGCAGTGGTGCTTATCAGTGGGTCTCAAAATCAACCCAGCAAAGACCACAGTAATTCCCTTTACTCGGAAGAGAAACCTTCCAGCTATGAAGTCCATTTCGGTAAATGGAGTTGTTGTAGGATGGAAGTCTGAAGTCAAATATCTGGGAATCACCCTAGATAGTAAGCTTCTGTGGAATGAGCATGTTAAAATTACTGCTAGTAAAGCGATAAGGGCTTTAATGGTGTGCAAAAGACTATCCGGCAAAACTTGGGGGTGTAACCCTAAAATACTGAGATGGATGTACACCATGATTGTAAGACCGATAATAACATACGGGGCAGTAGTTTGGTTTGCTAAAGCAGGGCAGACAAGCACGAGGAAAATACTCGACAAGGTACAAAGGCTTGCCTGTGTTTGCATCACTGGGGCTATGAGAACATGCCCGACTAGAGCACTTGAGGTCATCATAGACCTCAGTCCTCTACATCTAGTGATCAGAAGGGTAGCCCATGAAGCTATCCTTAGAATCTCTAGGGAAGGTACAGGGAATGAGAGAATCAAAAGTCAGAGAGCCTGGTCCTCCCTGAACAAGTACATCTCATTAGCGAACCTACCTAGTGATGTTATGATTAAAAAAGTAAGCATCGAGAAGAACTTTGACTCAATGCTATGTAAAAGGGAAGAATGGGAAAAGGAATACACTACCCAAAAACTCAAAGCAAATACCGTTAAATGGTATACAGATGGTTCTAAAACCACGACGGGGGCCGGCGCTGGAGTATACGGGCCTAGAACCAAATGTACACTATCGCTAGGCTCCTACTCGAGTGTTTTTCAGGCAGAAATACTTGCTATCGAAAGATGCATAGACATAAACCTGGAAAGAAACTATCAAGGGTGTGACATAGTGATCCATTCTGATAGTCAGGCTGCTATTAAAGCACTGAACTCCCATGTCATCGACTCAAAGCTGATATGGGAGTGCCGAAGGAAACTCAATGAAGTAGGCAAGAATAACAAGGTCTCCTTAGTCTGGGTTCCTGGGCACTCAGGAATCAAAGGAAATGAAGAGGCCAACACTCTAGCCAGAAAGGGAGCACAAACGCTACCTACTGGCCCAGAACCTTTCTGTGGTATAGGCAAATGTACCTATAAGAAAGAGTTTTTGGAGAAAGAAGGAAATGAAAGAGGGGCACTGTGGAGGAATTCTCCAGGAATGGATTACTCTAAAAAGTTCCTTCGGAACTTTGAAATTGCTAGATCCAAAAATCATCTGGATCTCGGTAAGAATAAGTTACGCCTCCTCACTGGTTTCCTCACAGGACACTGTCGCCTAAGGAAGCACATGATGAGAATGGGCTTATCAGAAACTGACGAGTGCAGATTTTGTGGGGAGGAGGAGGAAACCCCTGTTCACCTGATCACAGAATGCCTCGCCATTGTGAGCCTGCGCAAAAGATACCTTGGACAGGAGTATTATAGGAGGAATGAGAACTTAGCCTCCTTGAAGCCCTCACAGATATTAGAATTCATCAGAGCACTTGAGCTGGAGGGCGAGCTGTAGGTTGCGACAACAGCTCTGACAAGGGGGCACAATAGACCTTAAGGTCGCAGTGGAACGTAACCCCTTACCAACTATCAACTATCAACTATCAACCTCTAATGGCAACTTGATGTAAACCTTTGCCCCGATATAGCTTACATATATTATTTTAAGCTAAGGTTGTTATTACTCACAGGAATCTGAATATTTTTATTCCTGTTACCACGGAAAAAGTAATTGTGATCTACATAATGCCGTAATGTTTTGTGGCCATGGATATATGAACAGATTTCCAATATGTACAATGACCTTACACTACCTATCTCGGCCGAAAACAGCAAATCCGTGAGATAAAGTCTATTTTTCTTAAATGTTATCTTTAAAATATACTTTTGTATTATATTCAGTTTATGTAGGCTGTTATATAGATCCATATTCCGTTTATGCTTTATGGAGATGTTAAATTTGTATCAACCTTGATGAACATTACAGGTATATTCTTATTGATGAATGTGTATTAATATAATAATAAATAAAAGTGGTTTAAAAGAAGTCTTTCATTTTTTTCGTAATCGCCTCTCAACTCAAATAATCTGATGATACAAACCTGTGTGGGATTGTTACTTGTCCATCATCATTCAAACTATCCTATCAAAGTTTGGTTTTTCCAAATTTTAATACTAAAATTAATTTGATGACACTAATGAATGTATCGAAATACCAAATTCCATTGATTTATTTCTTCTGGAAATTCGTGGACTGCAAAGACGTAATCTTTTGTCTGTTCATTCCTCGCATAATGAGCTGAAATTTTATAATTTTTTTTTTATCATCATTAAAAATAATCGAATTACTTCAGTTTTTTAAAATGTCGTTCTGAAAAGGAGAAATATATGAATCAACCAATAGAAAATATCCCATGAAATATATGTTGAATATTCCCTATATCACAGTTTCACGAACTTTGGTCGCCTTCCAGGGGAGCCGTGAGACATCTTAAGAGCATAATTAATCTGTCTGATCACGATTGGATCTACTCGTGTCTTCAAAAATATAAAATAAATGATGCAAATCTATATGAATCATCCAGAAATAAAATTATATTATTGCATTAACATATTCGTGAATCGTTTAGTTCGTATAGTTTATTGAACTTAGTAGATTTTCCATGACGAGTAAATTAGCTAACATGTTTTAAAAAAATTTATATCAGGAATACATTACTCCAATCTATTGAAAACATTCAGCCACAGCGAATTTCAATATCACTTCAATCCCAGGAACATCAAACGTCCATATTTCAAACTTTCCGCATAATTCGAACTACCGACTGTCATCGGAAATTGCCGAACATTTACGGGGAACCGGCGTTTATTAGTGTCGTCTAGCAAAGATAATTGCTTTTTTTAAAACGTCTGGCCAATTTGTATTGATAATTCTTCAAAATGTAACAGAACCAGTGCTGCCAGGTGAAAAAAAAGAAATTCCCCTCTGCAATGTTAAAATGGGGCCACTTGAGAATGAAAATCCCCACCTTATATTATTTCTCTAATTATTCATTATTTTCAATTATTGCAGTGTTTTAAGGAAATTTCAATAAGGATTTTCTGACAAAAATAATAGAGTAGGTACAGATATTGCAAGAAATATGTGAAATTTAACTCCATAGTTCTTTTTCTCTATGATCAGACCATAGAAGTGAATAGCAACATACTCCCAAATGTAATGTTGGTTGCTCACCTTTTATAATAAACATATGACCATTGTTTAAGGAATGATATGACAAATATTCAGAATGTAATAAATTCTCTCCGATAAGGCATGAAAAATGCAACATAATACATAAGGAGCTCCTATATGGATTCTGGGATTATTAAATGATTCACAACATAAAAGTATATATATATATATATAATACTTTATTTCCTCTTATTCCATAGACAGTCCGAACAGTCGAAGTCGCCATACCATAAACGCCCATTTACGCACCTGCGCCATATGCGCAATATAATTTCAATATTGACTTTCTTATGAAGAGTGAATGGAGTTTTGGAATGAAAAGTCAAAATGTTATTTTCCCCACAATTTCCCCACTTTAACAAAATCCCCAGCAATTTCCCCACCGGCATCGAAAATCCCCACATTGGGGAAAAATCCCCACACCTGGCAGCCCTGAACAGAACAGTAGCCAAGCAAGCATCAATTCGTTAGTGCGATAGATAGATTAGAGGCATAGACAAGATATACAATTGATTAGAGGTTAGTATTAGTAAACCGCAATCGCAGCATAGATATAACAAACCATGGATGAGGCCTGTCAGCTTGCACTGTGTAATCATATGTTGCCGAGAGAGATATAGAGCTAGTGGTGGCAGAAAGCCCGCGTATTCCATTTAAAAAGCATTAAATGCGTATGAAAATTCTATTTTTTATGCGTTCTTCCTGAGAATTTTCGGAGCAAATATGAAAATAATGAAAGCTTACATTGGCTTAAGAATAATTTGTTTTTATAGCTATAAAAATGGATTACTAAAAATAGCAGGAATTAGATAAAAATGATTGATGTAGGTACTTTTTTCTTGGCGCAAGCTTTCGGGATTTTATTATTCCTTCATCAGGAGAACTAAAAATTTTTCAATGCAGTAGGAGCATTAAAATGAAAGATTATTTTATGATATAGAAGTATTATATTTGACATCAATGATAATTAGTAGGTGAAAATATTGCTGAAAGATATTGACTTAAGTCGAAATGATATTCTATATTCACTTCTTGATTCAGAGATATTGATTAATCAGAATTTATAAAATCTAAATGAGTCATATGAAAAATTGGAGTTGAGACCACCTATATATCTCTTCTTGAATTCATTCTTTTTTCATTTCGTGCAATAATTCTATTTTTTTATATCTTCTCTTAACTCTTTTATTTTCTAATAAATTATTCTCAAAATTTGGTTCATGTTATTCTTTGTTCTGATATCACAAAAACGTACCAAGCAGGTACTTAAAATTTCAAGGACATCACGGAAGAAAAATAAAAAACCTACAGAAGCACTGACGTGAAGTCAGCGCAGCTTTTGCGCGCATGTTCAAAAAAGGAAACACTCGCAAAAACTGATGCTGACTTCACTTAATTGCTTTTCTAGGTTTTTTCGAGTTATTCTGAAAATTATTCCGGAAAAACAACGATACCGAGGGAATTACCACGAAATTTGACATATTTCTTCCCAAAATCTCAGAAAATTATAATCGTATCGTTTTGAAAATTAGTACACACAGATGTGAAGTATGAAAGGTCAAGGTCAAAGCATATTCTTTTGGAATATGATCAATGGTTTCCGAAAAAAAATTTTTTTCGAAAAAATTTCGAGAAAATTTTTGTTATATCTACTCACAGTATGAACTGAAAAAAATTTCGCAAAAGTTGCGCGTTGTTTTGCTCCAACTATCTGTAAAGTTTCAACTAAATCGCTTCATCAGTTTTTGAAATATCAGGGAAATAACCTCAAAATTTCAAACAGCTATAGCTTCGAAACCGTTTCACCGATTTAGCCATTACCGAACTTAACCACGGCATTCTGATACACGGCCTTCCCTGGAAGTTTCAAGTCGCTAGCTTGCTCTGTTCGATCGTTATCGTGTCCACTGTCGGACGGCAGAATCGATTTTGACACTGGATTCGTCATCAGCGAGTCCAACCTAGTAGTTTGAGACCATTTTCGGCACGAAATTCGATAATTACAGACATGTAGATGAAACCATAGCACACTGATGCGTTCCCCTAATAAGAACATGCGCGTAAAATGCCGATTGATATCGCCGTGATGTTCAATAGATAAACTTTCAATCAATCCAAAATCCAATGTTGGAAGAATTATTCAACATTTAATAACTTGATTCATTTGAACAAAATTTCATTTATACCAATGTTAATAATAATTTTAAACAAAATGCTTGCTGCAAATTGAAATGCGTACCGCCTCTTACCATCTTTTCCTCAGGACATTGTCCTTTGAAAATCTGTAATATATAGAAAGTCTTATCTCTTATTCAGAAATTAGGAAAAAAATAAAACAAATCAGTTTTAATTATTAAATAAAAACCCCTGGTGAAATTTGATATTTTGGCGTTTTTACAACCTGTTTGTGCAGTTTACGGCTGATCAAAATTTAATCATGTTCTGTAACTATAATATACACACTTCAAAAAGAAAACTCTTTGAAAAATCTTACAAAAAGCATGAAATAAGATGCTTTTGAATGCGATTTGGCGGCTTCTTGCCACTCCTAGCTCTATCTTTCTCTAGACAACACGTTTCTCTTTCCCTCACCGCTTCCATTGTAAGTTATAATTTCTATGAATCGCAGCGAGAAATCCCGCCACGATCGAGCCGATCGATAATCGACTTCACACGAGTGCTGTTATCATGTTATCATTCACTTTATCATTTCCGATACACGAAACTGATTGTACATTGTTCTGAGAGCGAGGGCGGCGGACAACATATGGAAGAGAGTGGAATAAATTCAAGTACACGTGAAATACTTTCTGGGTGTTGGCCCAGGTCGGCATATGATATTTATGCTTTTTTATCAGTCACTTTATCATTTCCGATATGCGAAACTTATTGTTAGTTGTTCTGAGAGCGAGGGCGGCGGACAACATATTGATGAGAGTGGAAAAAATTCAAATACACGTGAAATACTTTCTGGGTGTTGGCCCAGGTCGGAATATGATATTTATGCTTCGTTATCATTCACTTCATCATTTCCGATACACGAAATTGATTGTACGTTGTTCTGAGGGCGAGGGCGGCGGACAACATATGGATGAGAGTGGAAAAAATTCAAGTACACGTGAAATACTTTCTGGGAGTTGGCCCGGGTGATCACCCGATACTTATGCCTTGTTATCATTCACTTTATCATTTCCGATTCACCAAACTGATTGTACGTTGTCGGGAGAAGTAGTTATTGGAAATGTAGGAAATCAATCGATGCAAAAGTGGACATTCTTTAATAAAATTTTCTGAATCCGAAGTTTCGATTACTACCCATAAGAAGAAACTTATGAGAGTTAACGAGCATATAAATAATTTAACAATATACATTATTTGTAATATCAATCAATATTACATGTGTAAGCATTATTAGCAGAAAAAATTAAATGGGGCACCATATATTCTAACGTGGTGTCCTGGAATATTTTTACGTGTGATGAAAGAACGCAAGGATAAAATGAGAACCTCAGCTGAAAACTCTGTCTCCTTGTATGAGTGTGGTGAAATTACAATTTGTTCGATGAATAAGCTGAAATTAACATAATGAAGGGCATATTCATCACTGAAACCCTTTTTCCTTTCGTGTATCGGAAATGATAAAGTGAATGATAACAAAGCATAAATATCGGGTTAACCAGAAAGTATTTCACGTGTTTCCGAATTTTTTCCACTCATCAATATGTAGTCCGCCGCCCTCGCTCTCAAAACGACGTACAATCAGTTTCGTGTATCCAAATGATAAAGTGAATGATAACAAAGCATAAGTATCAGGTGTCCACCTGGGCCAACACCAAGAACGTATTTCTCGCGTATTTGAATGTTTCCCACTCATCAATATGTAGTCCGCCGCCCTCGCTCTTAGAACAACGTACAATCAGTTTCGTGTATCGGAAATGATAAAGTGAATGATAACAAAGCATAAATATCGGGTGGCCACCCGGGCCAACAACCAGAAAGTATTTCACGTGCATTTGAATTTTTTCCACTCATCAATATGTAGTCCGCCGCCCTCGCTCTCGGAACAACGTACAATCAGTTTCGTGTATCGAAAATGATAAAGTGAATGATAACAAAGCATAAATATCGGGTGGCCATCCGGGCCAACAACCAGAAAGTATTTCACGTGTACTTGATTTTTTTCCACTCTCATCCATATGTTGTCCGCCGCCCTCGCCCTCAGAACAACGTACAATCAATTTCGTGTATCGGAAATGATGAAGTGAATGATAACGAACTATAAATATCGGGTGGTCACCCGGGCCAACACCCAGAAAGTATTTCACGTGTATTTGAATTTTTTCCACTCTCATCGATATGTAGTCCGCCGCCCTCGTTCTCAACGACGTACAATCAGTTTCGTGTATCGGAAATGATGAAGTGAATGATAACGAACTATAAATATCGGGTGGTCACCCGGGCCAACACCCAGAAAGTATTTCACGTGTATTTGAATTTTTTCCACTCTCATCGATATGTAGTCCGCCGCCCTCGTTCTCAACGACGTACAATCAGTTTCGTGTATCGAAAATGATAAAGTGAATGATAACAAAGCATAAGTATCAGGTGTCCACCTGGGCCAACACCAAGAACGTATTGCTCGCGTATTTGAATTTTTCCCACTCATCAATATGTAGTCCGCCGCCCTCGCTCTCAGAACAACGTACAATCAGTTTCGTGTATCGGAAATGATAAAGTGAATGATAACAAAGCATAAATATCGGGTGGGCACCCGGGCCAACAACCAGAAAGTATTTCACGTGTATTTGAATTTTTTCCACTCTCATCCATATGTTGTCCGCCGCCCTCGCTCTCAGAACAACGTACAATCAATTTCGCGTATCGGAAATGATAAAGTGAATAATAACAAAGCATAAATATCATATGCCGACCTGGGCCAACACCCAGAAAGTATTTCACGTGTATTTGAATTCTTTCCACTCTCATCAATATGTTGTCCGCCGCCCTCGCTCTCAGAACAACGTACAATCAGTTTCGTGTATCGGAAATGATAAAGTGAATGATAACAAAGCATAAATATCCGGTGGCCACCCGGGCCAACAACCAGAAAGTATTTCACGTGTATTTGAATTTTTTCCACTCTCATCCATATGTTGTCCGCCGCCCTCGCTCTCAGAACGACGTACAATCAGTTTCGCGTATCGGAAATGATAAAGTGAATAATAACAAAGCATAAATATCATATGCCGACCTGGGCCAACACCCAGAAAGTATTTCACGTGTATTTGAATTCTTTCCACTCTCATCAATATGTTGTCCGCCACCCTCGCTCTCAGAACAACGTACAATCAATTTCGCGTATCGGAAATGATAAAGTGAATAATAACAAAGCATAAATATCATATGCCGACCTGGGCCAACTCCCAGAAAGTATTTCACGTGTATTTGAATTCTTTTCACTCTCATCAATATGTTGTCCGCCGCCCTCGCTCTCAGAAAAACGTACAATCAGTTTCGTGTATCGAAAATGATAAAGTGAATGATAAAAAAACATAAGTGTCAGGTGTCCACCTGGGCCAACACCCAGAAAGTATTTCACGTGTATTTGAATTTTTCTTATTTTCTTCGATATCAAGTCTGTCGCCATCGCTCTCGGAACGACGTACAATCAGTTTGGTATGTCAAAAATGATGAAGAGGATGATAACAAAGCATAAATATCAGATCTCCATCAGGGCTATCAGTCAGAAAACGTATTTCAGATATATTTTTACCACTTCCAAACGAAAATATCGAACTGTAATCAAGAATAATCCATATTCAGTAATTATCAAACCTTTATTAGCCATGTCCCACCCTATATGGAATCATAAAACGATGGATATTGCATTCTACCTTAAATTGCCTGCGTAAATTAGAGAGATATTGAGAGATAGAGAGATAATCAGGTCGATTCTGTTTGCAAATAGCAATATTGCTAGGAAAAAGATATTGCTATCATAACAAGATTGGAATTATTGGTATTCTGATCAACGATTTTGAGCAATATGGTCTGTCACTTTAACAAGAATCTTGCTATCAACATTGCTATCTTAGCAACCTCAAAATAGTACTTGCTATGCTTCATAACAAGAAAGTTTAGAAAAGGAATCTCTCAGAGATCCATTTGTTTCGGTATTATTTCTTACAAGAATTCGAAAATATTGAAGATAGGGAAGAATGTGCTAATAGAAATGTGTTCAAGGTTCTCTAGAATATTTAATTTTAAGGATTCTTCGACTAAAACACCGGCATAGTAAGCAACAGCTGACCTGATTATTCTAATGATCTCAACATCAGCCATCCCTTTGAATTTCCAACAGACAAATTCATCGAAATTCGAATTATTATCGCCTGCATAAAATTGCTGCATTTGATTTCTGGAAACCAAAATTCTATCGGTATCCAGGAAATAGGTCAATTTGACTTTAATTGGTTTTTCTGTTTCATAACATTTTCGAATAAATCGATGTTTACATGAATAAAAAAAAGTATATGCTTATGGAAATGTGTTCAAGGTTCTCTAGAATATTATTTAATTTCAAGGAAAATTCTTAGACTAAGATACAGGCATAGGCAACAGCTGAAATGATTATTCTAATCATCTCAACAACAGCAATCCCCTTGAAGTGTCAACGAAATAGTTTATCGAATTGCGAATTATTAACGCCTGAATAAAATTGCTGCATTCGATTTCTGATAACCAATATTCTATTGGTATCCAGGAAATTGGTTATTGATCAATTTGACTCGTTCCCTAACATTTTTTATGTCGATGTTTACATGAATAAAGAAAGCCGTAAATAGAGGTTATGTATGCGAAACCATAAAGAAAACTCACGAATTAGGGTTATTTTCTTCTTCCTTGTAGTTCTGAAGTCACAAAATACAGTGTTGTCAGCTCTAAAATCACCAATTATGGAAGTCTATGATAGCAATATTGTTATAACAAAATTCATAACAAACATTGCTGTAACACTCGAAACAGAATACGTAACATCATGGCCATATTGCTATAAATTAGAAAGATTAGCAATATGACTAGAATAGCAAGGTTCATAGCAATACGCAAACAGAATCGACCTGAATGTAGTCGTTCGAAGAGTACAGATCCGTTACGGAACGTCCCTAGCCACTGCTAACCCCTCGCGGAGCTACCACGCAATGTTGCCATACGTCGCCCGTCGGCGGAGCCATCGCTGGGAATCCATCGGTGTTTTCACGCGCGTTACAATATGCACATATGGTGCCTTATGGATACATGCGTATTAACTTGAAATAGATACCTACTTGTAAAGCGATGTACATAAAAAAGATGTCGTAAGTAATTATAATTTACGCAGAAGTCTCATACAGAGACCTCAAAGATTGGAATATAAATAGCCTGCATAATTTCATACTTATATAGTTGTAAATTTGTATACACGGTGATTCTGGAGGAGACCGTCAGATTTTGGGATAAGTTTACACTAGTCAAGAAAGTCTCGGAACACTGTTTGGTTTATGGTTAGGGGTCTCTATCGAGAATATACAGGGTGATTTGTCCGATTCGACCGATTTTACTTTTATTGATAACTTTGGTATGGCTTATTCGATTTCAATGAGATTTTCAGCGTAGTACAATAGTGTTGATTTCAATTTTTTTTTCGAAATGAGCGGTTGTTATTGTGATAAATCCAGATTAATTGTGCAGGTTGAAGAAACACCCTGTACATAGCGTTTCCTAAACTACGTTTATGATTGTACTATAATAAGTCATTATTTGAGAGTTTCGAATTTTTTTGGCACACTTCTAGTTTTCCGAGAAAAATTTTTCAAAAAATGATAATGTCGAAATTTCGCTCCAATCGATTCTCCTTTTATTGATAACTTTGATATGGCTCATCCAATATTGATGAAATTTGCAGTGTAGAACAATCTGAATGAGTACATTAAATAATCGCAACAATCTTTCAAAATACAGTGTTGTAATTGTGATAATTTCAGAGTTTCAGATTAATTGTGCAGTTGAAAAAAAAACACCCTTAACTTCCTTATTCGTTGCAGATTCTACAATAATATGTCATCACTCAGAGGTTTTTGATTTCTTTGGCACACCTACGGTTTTCCTAGAAAACATTTTTGAAGAAGAGCATTATCGAAATTTGGCTCACAAGCAGTGAGAGTATTCCGCACTAGGTAGGAAAGCTGTATTGTCCTAGGATGCTGAGTTCTTCGTCACTTCTAAAATATTCTTTTCAAATTCGAAATATATTCTGAATTGAATGATTTCATACAAAATATTGGCAATTAAATATGAATTTGGAATTCGAAAAGAATATTTTAGAACCTAAGAACTGCTTTGCATCCTTGGACAATACAGCTTTCCTACCTAGTGAGGAATACTCTCACTGCTTGTGAGCCCAATTTTGACCATGCTCTTCTTCAAAATTGTTTTCTAGGAAAACCGGAGATGTGCCAAAGAAATTAAAAACCTCTGAATGATGTCATATTATTGTAGAATCTGAAACGAATAAGAAACTTTTGAAAAAGCAATGTACAGGGTGTTTTTTTTCAACTGCACAATTAATCTGAAATTCTAAAATTATCACAATTACAGCCCTGTATTTTGAAAGACTTTTGCGATTATTGAAGGTACTCGTTCAGATTGTTCTACACTGCAAATTTCATCAACATTGAAAGAGCCATACCAAAGTTATCAATGAAAGTAGAATCGATTGGAGCGAAATTTAGACATTGCCTTTTTTTGATGGAATTTTCTCGGAAAACTAGAAGTGTGCCAAAAAAATTCGAAACTCTCAAATAATGACTTATTATAGTAGAATCGTAAACAGATAGCGTAGTTTTGGAAATGCGATGTATAGGGTGCACAATTAACCTGGAATTATCGCAATAACAATCGCTCATTTTGAAAAAAACTTTGAAATTAATGAATGTCCTCATCAATATTATACTTCGCTGAAAATTTCTCTAAAATCGAATAAGCAATACCAAAGTTATCAATAAACGTAAAATCGGTCGAATCGGACAAATGACCCTGTATATTCTCAATGGAGACCCCCAACCATAAACCAAACATTGTTTCGAGACTGTCTTGACTAGTGTAAACTTATCCTGAAATCTGACCGTCTCCTCCGGAATCACCCTGTATATTATTTTCATATTTTTACATATCTTAACACTTAGCAATAATCGAAATTGTATATATTATATACAATTCAAGCTAAAGGGAGATGGTGTAAGGGTTTGAGTAATTATAAATGACAAGTAGGTATCTATTTTATGTTAATACGCATGTATCCATAAGGCATCATATGTGCATATTGTATTATGTTCCGATGAAGAATTGAATGAAAACAATCGTAGAATAAACATCGTGCTAACACTAATAAAGATTTTTAATATAAGCTCCTACAAACCTTACATTGGGAATTAAGGCTCGTACTCATGGACGCGTCGAAAAATAAAAATCACGCGATTTTTTTGCCCAATGTCAGTAATTTGTGGCTGACATCTGTCATTACGAAAACGCGCGATTGTTCATGAAATGACACATTTCAAATCGTATGAATTTATTTCCACGTGGATCTGGTTTTTCAACAAGTATAGTAATTGGTTTTATACCTATATTTTTCGAAGGATTGAATTAATATACGCTTTTCATTCCTTGGACATGCACATCGCTATCGAAAAAATTGTTTTTGCTGGAATCAGTTTGTTTTGCAGAAATGATTATTTGAGGTAGATTGCTAAATCAATATAATGATTTATCATAAGTGGAAGAAGACATTTTATTTTCGCCTTTGTGTGAAAAGACATTAAATTACATGCATATTTCAAAATGCCACATTTATCGTCACTATATGATTGCAATTGAGTACATAAATAAAAATAATTTATCTAACACAATAGTTGAGAAAACACTTTTCAGTATACTTATAATTCCTCATCCATTGTATTTAACCTCTAATGACCAAGAGCTTATTTTGTTAACGAGTGCCTACAATCATGACAGATGAGTATAAACAACCTCTTGATTGTGTTGAATATCCCGCGATATTCTTGAAGTTGAAATTATTCAACTACAAAAAAAGAATCGCGCGATTTTGGCGGGAGAGCATCTGACAACTCAAATGTCATCGCTTGAGCGACAAACGCGTACATCAGTTTGCGCCTAAGCGTAGTCACAAATAAGGTGCATAGAATAGTGGTGCTTTTATTTTCATTGGCTTTCCTATTGAATCATCAGACCAAACTGGGGAAGCTAATTTTATTTCATACTGGCGCCACCGACACAAACGCCACTAATCGACCAATCAGAGCGCATGACACTATTATGGCCGTTTGCACCGTTTCGCTGATGCAACTTTTGAATAGCGCAAACTTTATTCGATTCCGCTAAATATTACGTTTTGGTTCTAACGGTCGTTCCAAAAGTAGACACGTTTTTGTTACCGTTGCGTTAGTTATCACTTTGTCTGGTTAGGCTATGTGAGACGTCAGACTGTTGCGTTACAAACTCACGTTTGAACTCCTAAGGTTTAATAATTTGCATTTCTGCATTCGTTTTTCGATTCTGGATAAAATGGAAAAGGAATCGGAAGCGGTAATTTCAGCTGGTGCCATTGCATAAAAAGTGGGACTAGTTTCATTGCACAATATATAATTGGCGTGGTTCAAACTATTCCTTATTTAAAATCTATCCTCTTGCTTCCAAAAGTATTTCTGAATTCGTGAAAAAATAAACAAATACCTATATTTGAGAAAAATTTGCTGTGGTAGCACTAATAAATTTTAATGACTAATATCAGTTGTGTGTAAAAGGTATTATAAAATAAATTTAAACAATCTGAGGAAGTTGTGTAATTAACAGCAAAAACATATGAAAAACAGATTTTCAATCAAGAAATTTTCGTTTTTTTTTGGCTTCAATTCGATTTCAATGCTTATGATATATGAATTTTTGCTTTGAAATTCATTTTCACCAGAAATCGACCTCTTGGTCGAATGTACCTAACACGTTTTTTATTTCAGTCTCAAGCGAAGGGTGAGCATACTGAATTATTTTTATTCATAATTGATTATAGAATTATGATTTGATTTCATTCGAAAAATATAGAACCACTATAGTTGAAAATCAATGATTATAGTAGCTTAAAGTTACTGAATCGAAGGCGCAATCAATGTAAAATTTCGGGGAATTAAAACCTAGAAATGCACTGACGTGAAGTCAGCAGCTTTTCACGTATTGGCCCCACGAAACGCACGTTCGATGATCTCTTTTGAACATGCGCGCAAAAGCAGCTGACTTCACGTCAGAGCTTTATTCTAGTTTTTTTGCGATCAAGTACAAGATCACAATTCGATGTAATCTGTATTTTTGATAATATTAGGAAAATAAAATTTCGAATGGGTATATCTTCGGAATCATTGGGCGGTTTTACCCATTCAAAAATTCAACCTTCGTGATTAAACCTCAAATATACTCTACAAATATCGACTTTCTAAATCGTTTCTTTCGGAAATGATTGTGTTTACAATCGGGCGTCAAAGTTTTATTTTCCCAAAATACAGATTAAATGGATTTGAAATTCAGTGTACAGGTTCAGAATTTTTTTTGAGGATAATACATGATCAGAAGTTCCAGAACATTGAGTATTTTAAAAGAATTGAAATTTTTTTTGAAAATGTTCTAATGACATGATCATCACGAAATTCGGCCCAAAAATGGATATCAGTATTTTCGAACCTTCATAAAAAAACAACGATATCAAGAAAAAACACGGAATTTAACATATTTTTCCCAATATCTTGACATATAATAATCTTGTCGAATTGAAATTCGGTACACTGCTGTGGAATATGAAGCTCAAGGTGTGAGCACATTGAGATTTGAATATGATGAATAGTTTTCAAAAAAAATTTATCCGAGAGAATTTTGAAAAACAATTTTCTAAAATATACTGACAGCATAATCTCAACGAAATTTTGCTAGAGATTGCGTGTCGTTTTGTTCCAACTAATTGTTAAGATTCAATTATATCGTTCAAGTAGTTCCTGAAATATCAGGAAATAACCTCAAAATTTCAAATCGCTATAGCTCCGGAACCTCGTCCGAAACCATAAGGCCGATTTTGCCTGTTAATTAGCTTAACCATCGCATTTTGAAATGCAAGCTACCCTAAAGTTTCAAGTCGATGGGATCGCCCTGACTCTCGTAAAACGGCCGGCCGGACAGAATCGATTTTCACACCGAATTCGCCATCAGTGAGTAAAAATGGTCGCAGACGACTATTTTCGGCTATAAACACGGAAATAACAGACATTTGGACAAGACAATAGCACGCTGTTTCCCTAGAATATGTATAAAAATGTATCTCAAAAACTTTAATTTATATCGTTGAATTTTTGAGTGAGCCTCTAGAACCTTAATTTACTGTCAAGTTTTACATTTATTCTCCAGCGGATGAGTGTTTTTTGACTCATTGAAAAAATAACTTTTATTTGAATCAGAATTAAGAAAAATTATTGAAGGGGCACAATTTTCGATTGGATCATTATTTTTTTAGATATCGGGAAAACAGATGGTTATAGGGCCTAAACCATTGAAAGGTTTTTTCTTGGAAATAAATATCCCAACTATCGCATTCGCAACGGAAATTTCAATTCTGCAGCATATTCTCTCCTTAGATAAAGTTTGAAATAATTATTCAATTTGACCAATAAATTAGCAGTAAGCCAAACCCGATCGTTTGTTAACAGTTTCGGCCAATTGATTTCAATTGTCTTTGAAAAAACCTCGGACGAAAAGGTGAAAATAAGTTTACGAATAAGGATCGCAATCCTACCAAAAAAGAATTTACACTTTTGTTTCCCTGGGGGCCGTCTCTTGAATCTCGAACAGGAATCGAAGAGTATGACAATTGCCATATCGCACCCTCAGGACCGTTCAAACATTGTGCAATTCGTGTTTGTGCTCTTCTTTGACAAACAAATCTAGAAAAGCACTGACGTGAAGTCAGCAGCTTTTACTCGCTTGTTCACATTGCGAAATGGCGACTTGGAAATTTCAGTGAAATTTCAATGAAATATAAAAATTTTCAAAAAACATTTTCGAAAAAAAATTTTTTTTTAGAATTTTTCCATGGAAAATTCTTCTTATTGACACTGTTCATATCCTGTAACGTTACAAAACGCTCCACTGTCGATATCAGTTTCCATCGCGAAAATACGTCATACTAATAATTTCAATTCCAATCGCAAGAAAAACGCCTTACTGAAATTATATGATCGGTCGCTAAAGAACGCTTTTCGCTTTGACGGTTGAGTGTGTGTTTCGCATGCGCGACTCTTCAAACTCGGTCCAGCTAATGGAAAATTCTTTCTTTTTGGTGCGAAGAAATTGAAGGTTCAACACCTTGCTAGAGTTTAGCGAATTAACGTACCTCGTAATCCATTAACATCGTGGAATTTTGAAGTTTTATTGTTTCTTATAAGACGTCTATTCAAAAGGCGGTAAGTACTACGTATATCCCGACCAATATTTTTTGCTTTTGTGAATGCCAAATTGTGATTTCTGATTTGTTTCATTCCATGCAGGTTACACAGGTTAACATCTTCCTTTGTATAAATATTGTGCATTTAATTTCTTGTCTCATTCTTATTATCAAATAACGTGCTCTTATTCCTGAGCTCTAGATATATCATCTCATATTTATTAACTTGTAAATTATTTCAATAACGTCTAGAGTCGCTGGGAAGGACAGAATCAATTTTGACCACGGATTCTTCATCAGTGAGTCCAACCTAGTCGTTTGAGACCAATTTCGGCTCAAAATTCGAAAATTAGACATCGTCACGAAATGATAACGTGCTGATCTCCAGAACAAACGCGTAAAAACAGGTAAGTTTTGTTCTTACCATTTAGTATTATATAGAACAATTCGTAGTTGTGCCGTTATATTATAAAAATATACCGATATTTCTAGGTTTATTTCATTATAGATCACTATATTGTCGAAATGTGAAGCTATTGAAGGGGCTTATATCCTAATGGTTCTTTATAGTACATAAATTGTTTTATGTGCAATGACTTAAATTGCGATAGGCCTTTATTGAAAACATTCTATTTTTTTTACTTCGGCCTTCAAAAAGTGCCAGTTAAACAATGAACTTTAGGTAAATCTGAATCATTATTACCAGATATGTGGTAATTCTTGATCTTTGTATGAATATTATAAGTTTTAATGTTATACCGATACAATATATACGTAGGTAGTGCATTTTCACTTCTGTTCCCAAGTTCTATTTAAATCAGATTCTTCATATTGAGTACCTACGGTAAATTACTCGAATAATTTTTAGAAGAATGGGGTCCCGGGCAAGAAGAATCATGAATCTGCTGAGTTATCCAAGATTGGAATGCTGCAGGGAGATTGATCGATCATTAACAACAGAAAACGTAATAATTATTTTATTTTGTGATTCAAGTCATTACTGTCATTCATCAATTCATTCACTTGTGGTACACCTATTGATTGACAGTATTTTTCAGATTATTTGTAACGAAGAAACAGAAAACATATTGTTAGAACCTATCAGTCCAGAAATAAATACAACTGCTTTTACTCAGGTGCAGCCAATTGGCTTTGATAATTCTGAAGAGAAAATACAATCACAGTATGGGGTTGCTCATGTAAAAAGTGAAGAAGTAATAGGAAATAATAATAGGACGTCTCACCAAAAACCCATCACGCGCGCCGCCGTTCTTCTAGCTCTAGCAGCTCTGGAAGTTCTAGATCTAGCAGTAATTCCAGTAGAAGCTCTTCTGATGATCAACAACCAATTTTATATGAAAAAGCCGAACCACAACCTAGTACTTCGAGAGCAAATGTTCCACCATCTTCAATGACACCAATTTGCAACGAGTCGCCATAAGTTAGACCCCGAACAGTGGTTCGTAATTACCCTATTTCTCCACTTCAATCGGGAGAAAGTGACGTAGACCTCAGTAATGACGATCCCACTTATAATCAAGATCAAAACCTTCGTGAACGTTCACCGAGCCCAGCAGCATAAATTCTAACAAACCAAGGAAACGTAAAGCAGATAAGAACAAAGGAATGCAAAACGAGCAAAAAATTCAACGAAACTTGGGTCAAAGTGATGTAGCTGTACATTCGAAGAAATTGGTCTCTGCATATAGTATTAAAACACCTTGTGGCCAAAACTGTAGACTAAAATGCACTGATCGAATAAATGATGCTAGGAGGTTGGACATCTTTAATACATTCTGGGTATTAGGAGTTAGACAGTTACAAAGAATGTATATTTTGTCTAATAGTACAAAGATTACACCTAAGTACAAGTATACCAATGCAGAGAATCCACGTAATCCAAACCATGCATATTATTCTTCAATGAACGATGAAAACATAAGGGTATGCAAAATATGTTTTTTATCAAAACTCTTGATATTTCATATAAAATGATTCGAAACATGCAGATTGAGAGTAGAAATACTGGAGGTTTCATAAAGGATAATAAACGCGGCAAACATAAAATCATAAAACTGCAAGTAATGAGGTTAATAATGACATCATCAACTTTATCAACTCCATACCTCGCATTGAATCACACTACCTGAGAGCATCTACGTCTAGAGAGAACATTAGCAGTGGCGAAAGCATTGCAGAGCTCTTTATATATTTAGTTAAGATATAGTTTTGCAAAGGGACAGGTCTAGCCCTGTTGGGCTTTATCAGACGTTTTATGAAATATTCAACACAAAATTTAATTTAGGATTTTATCAGCCCAAAGAAGATCAATGCGATCTTTGTCTACAGTTCCACAATTCTACTGAAACTGAAAAGCTGCAGCTAAGTGATAAATATAATACCCATTTAGAGGAAAAGGATTTAGGCAGAGAAGAAAAAAGAACGATAGAAAGAACATTAATGAGTTTAATATCTGTGTTTGCTACGATGTACAAGCCATTATGCAAAGTCCGATTGGTGAAACTTCGACATTCCATTATAAATCAAAACTCAATAGTTAAAATAATATTTTATCGATCCTTTTGGACATGTGTTTACATGCATAGGATAAGTCAAAATAGCAAACTGAACTAGGTTCTGATACAATCATTCAAGTATTCATTAAAAGTATAACAGCATTTCTTCAACAGTAAGGTTTTAACATTTCTCTTAAACTCGTTATAATTAAGATTTCTGATAGTATTTGGCAGATGATTATAAAGTTTAATGGACTGGTACGTAGGAGACATTTCAAACCTAGCAGTCCCATGTTTAGGTATATGTAGCAATCCCTCATTTCTAGTTTTATAAGTATGAAAGCTCGACAGCTTGATCATGCTTTGCTCGTTTTTTTCACATGCAAAAGACATTTGAGAGTGAAGATGGAAGACAAGGTAAGGATACCATTCTCAACAAACAACGCTCTGCATGACTGACGCGGAGGTATATTGTACATCATACGCAAAATTCGTTTTTGCAAAATAAAAGCTCTGCCAACATCCGAAGAATTTCCCCACAAAAGAACATTATACGATAAATGGCTGTAAACTAAACCATAATAGATATCCTTGAGTGTTTCTGGAGGAAGAAGATTTCTTACTCTACTCATAGCAAAATAAGAACTGTTGAGCCTGGAACACAATGAATCGACGTGAGCGGACCACCTCAAAACACTGTCCAAGTAAATGCCAAGAAATTTAGCACTTTCTTTAGACAGTATGTCTTCATTTAAATAGTGAATTGAGAGCTCGAGATTACTCTGACATAATGTGAAATAAATGCACTCAGTTTTTCCGATGTTAATCATGACACCAGTCCACGAAGCAACCCACAAGAACACCACACAACTTCTGAAGCTCTCCAAAAG
This sequence comes from Myrrha octodecimguttata, assembly GCA_958510865.1. Lineage (NCBI taxonomy): Eukaryota > Metazoa > Arthropoda > Insecta > Coleoptera > Coccinellidae > Myrrha > Myrrha octodecimguttata. The sequence goes on along the minus strand of OY294056.1, from coordinate 5,670,272 downwards.
ATGGAGCTCTTATTACCACTGAGCCATCATCAGCAAATAAAGTTAATGAATACTTTATCAGCGAAAAATCCTGATGGGCTAGCAGGTTGACAAACATCATCCGCAGATTTACAGGGAGATCGTTGATAAAGAGCAAAAATAAAAGTGGTCCAAGGACAGAAGCCTGTCTGGTTCTGCAGATAATGAATTTTCAATCCTCACACGCATAGATCGACCTTCTAGGTAGCTACGAAGCCAGTGCAAGAACACACCGCGAAACCCTAGGCTGTAACACTTGTCCAGAATGAATTGAAAAGACAGACTATCAAATGCTCTAGAGAGATCAAAGAATAGCCCTGCCACATGAAAGTCACCATCGAGACATTTATAGATGTAATCAACGAGATAAATCGCCGCTGTTTGAGTTGAACGACCAGATCGAACCCCATGCTGAGCGGAATCCAGTATATCAAATTTGTCGAGGTACTTCATCATCCTGTCCAACACAATTCTCTCGAAGACTTTGGAAAATGTACTCAAAAGAGAAATAGGTCTAAACTTTTAAATTTCATGTATCCCTTTATTCTTGGGAATAGGAATAACAATGGCCCTTTTGAGGACTGAAGGGAACACGCCAGAGCTGATGGACAAGTTGATGCAATGAGCAAAATGACGAGAGACTTCTGAACCGATCAGCTTTAGAACTCTTGCTGAGATCGAATCGGCACCTGAACTTTTATTTTTCTTCAAAAACTTAATGATGTCAGCAATTGCGGCGGTAGCTCAGTGGTTAGAGCGCAAGCCCCATGATCGTAAGGTCTGGGGTTCAAGCCCTTGGCCGGAAAATAACTTTTACGGTTTTTAGGGGACCGTCCAACCATTCGCTGTTGGGTAAACAATTAACAGTGCTGTTCCTAACGTGGCGCAAGGAATTAGTAACAAGGCCTACACAGAACACACCCGGTATCCTAACTCGCACAAGCTTTAAGCTTCTGAGGGGTTTCGTTGAAGCCTAGGATATTCGGAAAAAATACAAAAAATACTTCACACTCCAACACTGGATGAAAAAAGAACGTGGTGTCCATTGAACATAAGGTGCTACATGAAGTTGACAAAGTATTCTGATAGTAACGGTCCAGTGAGGAAACAGTTATTGTTGATTAATGTTCAGCAAAAATGTCCGCCAATTCATCAGAGTCATCGTACATAACACCGTCAATATCCAGTTCAACAGACTGGCCACCTCCACTTCCTCCTATCAAAGAATTTACCATGGACCAAACTGTCCTGCTCTTATTATGTGAACTATTTATGAGTTCACTGTAAAATTTCCGCTTGGATTCTCTCAACATTGAGATGTAGGATGATTTGGCTTTCCTATACAGATTGATGGTATCCGAAATTCGAACATAACCAATGTAAATGCATGAGTTGTTTTTTAGCAAGGACAATCTCTGGTGTGAGCCAACACTTGTTTTGATTACTTCCGTTTGTTAATTTCTTTAAGGGACAACAAAACTCGAAAATGTGTCGTATTGTGGATATTGAAGCCTCAAAACAACCATCAACATCACCACCCTCATAAACATCATGAAAATCGCAATTTTTAATGTGGAAAATGAAATTGCCCAAATTCTGTTCATTCAAATTTCTGACAAATTTCAACATGGATTGTATTGTATTGTATTGTATTTTTTCCGAATATCCTAGGCTTCAACGAAACCCCTCAGAAGCAGATTGAGTATGAACATCTAGTTGAGTGTTGAATTGTAAGAAAATAGCTCGGTGGTCACTTATACAGGGTGAGTCTTTGACCTTGCAGAATATTTTAACCGAAGATTCCTGAAGCCAAAAGAAACACTTTTTTCCTTTACCATTTTTTCCGATTCGACTTGGTTCGTAAGATACAGACTGTTGAAAATCCATAAAAAAAAATAATTTTCGATTATATCTCGCGAATGATCTCATCGAATGAGATGATTTTTGGAATATAGTTTTTTATTGATACGATGAATGTTCCTGGGTTACAAAATTTTATCCACATCCTCCAGTTTCTTCAATATGAACATAACATTTCATAAAAATACCAGAAATTCAAAGAATCCAACTTTTAAAAATAATTTGGATGCTATTCAACGAATTTTTGACCATTTTGGAAAGTTTAAGTATTCTTAATTTTTTTTCGTATGATGCGCTGTTTTCGAGTAATCAGAAATTCAAAAATAAAAAAATATCTGTGAAATTCCGAGAATTGGGTACTTTGGCTGAATGCAACTCTGTTCAAAAAATTCACAGAATCCAATTTTTCCGCGTTGCCACGACTAAAAGTTGAGAATGAAATCATAGCATTTTTTATTCGGAATGATTTGTAAGCGAAGTAGCCGACTTTGCCCAATTCACAATGGACGTAACCGTAAATATCCCGCAACTCGTACGTAAAAATCAAAGAGGACTACAAAATTCATAAGTACCAAAATCTTCACAAAAGGTGCAACTTTGCTTTTGACTTCCATAAGTCGAATGCAGTTCCATTCTTATTCCTTATGATTTCTGTTGTTTGATTCTTACATTTGATGTATAAGTAAATTTACGGTCCATTGTAAATTGGCTGAGTTCGAAAGTGGAGTAATATGAATAAGCTCACCTCAACTTCTACAATTTAAATACTCCTAATGTTCAAGCAAATTTCCACACCACTATCGAAGTATTTCTCTAAGCGCGTTACATTTTTTTTGTCCTAGAGGGTTGTTCGCCAGGTGCCCTACTTTCCCACATTCAACTATTTATAGTAAGTGCTCGAATTAAATAAATAAATAAACCATTCAATTGAAAATCATGTTACCATGAAATATGAATTTCGAATTTCAATTGTTCTCTAATCATTCTATGCGCATGACCGCCCAACATAGAAGACTCGCGAACAATCAGTTGTTACAAACTTCAAATTTATAATTATTTGTACGATTTTCATTTTATTATGCATTATAATATATTGAACATAATAATAAGTATCATCTAAAATGTAGAGTTTCGGATAACAAATCATTAACCGAAATATTGACGAAGATGTAAAATTTTGAACGTCAATATTCTGTGACTGAACGTAGTTCTAAACACAGTATAAAACTACCCAGTAGTTGCACTCCCTGGATTTTTTTACTCCGTTTCCGACTCGCGCATACTTCGGTGCGTCTTACCTCAAATTCAGTTTAAATTGGTTCCGTTCACTTTCCCGAATTGTTCATATTATGAAATACAGCATTTTCAGGACGAATTCACATGTTGAAATGATTTATACTTATAGAATTGGTGAAGCACTATGCCAAGTTATTGTGAAATGCAACATAAATACACCGAGAGACGAAGGAATACTTTATATTGCTTACATTGGCGAACAGCGCGTATTTGGAGTTTTTAGTGATTTTACGAGTGAAATTTCGTGAAAATGGAACTGATATTCAATCTCAGATGATATTCATTCAAAACGATATAACTAAAAATTGCAGTATTTGACATTTATTCTTGTCTTCTAAAGCCTAGAGTATCAACATCAGAGAAAGCACTTATTATAAGTATAACTACATTTGGCTCATTTATTCCTGAAAACAAACAGCAGAATGAAATTCAACAAATGCATGGAATGGAAAAAACATGGGTTTCAGAGAACTTCTCAGTACTATTTCAAATAACATTATATCTTGCAAATTACTGCAATATTAGTCGGCAGTTGATATGTCAGTGCTATCATAATCTTCAATTACATATTCATTATACTGAATATATGATACAAATGAAATTTAATTCTTGTGGTAGCCGATCTTCAAATGAACACTGATTTCAATTCATGCTCACAAAATGCTTTACAATCCATATAAAATGTGTTTTTATTATACAGATGCAACATTAGGGCTTTCATAATCTTCAATTGACTATAAGGTCAATTCGAAATAAATTATAAACAACAAAATGTAGAACAAGTTCCATCCTTGGGTAGTCGGTCCACATCGGAACATGTTTGGTTGAGTTAATTTTCTGTCTTTCCATTGCCTATCTCGTTGACAATGGGATAGTTGTCACGATTCAAACGCTCTTCATTTTATACAGAAATCTCTTCAATCTGAATGAACATAACATCTTGAAGTTATTTGTTTTGTATCCATACAATTCCAGTGATGTATTCATCAGGTTTTCCATACAACAATTATTATCACCAAGTCGAAATGAGAAGTTTCTCCAAAATAGGCTTCCATCCCAAAACTATATCTGTGTTATACAGTGGTGATTCGGTCCTGAATCCATTCATGAAGCTTCTTTCTTTTCAATTTCGAGCTAATTTTTGTAGTATAATTGATTAACTTCTCACTTTTCCATGATAATGGGGATTCTTACTGGTTTGAATGCAATCTTTCTGCTGACCCAAATTTCTTGAAATTATGTACAGAACTTCGATAGAATTTATTTTGAGGTATTCTTCAAATGCGCTTTCATAACAGGGGCTTTCCAGCAGAGTGCGTGAAGCCCCTGGGGCTTGATGCACCGGGGCTTCATGCCCTCGCTATACGGGAACATGCCAAAACCACAGTACTGTATCGAAACTATGAACTGTCAAATTGAACTAACCCCACTTTCATTTAATTTGATTTAATTATTTAATACAAACCATTGACTACTCTCCTATACGTTTCCTCATCTAAATGTAGTTCGTGAATTTCACCATCATATTCTACTTGATATATATATAATTCTTTTCCGGCCATTATTCAATCAAACAAAAAATTTTGGACGAAATCTCTGTTGAAGTGATGACGGCAAAATATTCCACGACTTATATCCTGTGATGAGAAATACGAAATGAAATACTACAATCTAGACCAAAGATCTAAACTTTGCACAAATATAAAAGACTGTATTTGTATCGTGTTCCAAACAAAAACATACGCAAACCGGCTTAGGAGGCAAATATTCAAATATTGGCGGCATTTCATAGCTGTCAGTGCGTGAAGCCCCGCAAATTCGGGTGGTGCATCAGGGGAAAGGGGAAGGTAGAGCGAGTGTCTGACGCTCCGCTTACTGGAACGGTCAAACGTAGGTGTGAAGCACTCCCGAGGCGCATCGGATGCACTCCAGACGTTTGCTGGAAAGAGGTTAATATAACAACCCATGGTGGAAGAAAACCAAAACCACCATGACATAACCTTAAAACCACGGAGCCACAAAATTTATAGTTATGTTCAGAATCAAAGACTATACAAGTGTATACATAGAATTAGCATATTGTGTGTTGTTTGATTTCGAAGAGTTCTTTCTTTCTGTTCGTCAATTTGGCAACGTTTGTACGTTCATAGATAAATAGATACATCTGTTTTATTTATTTATGAAACTGAAAGTTTGAATGGGTTATGTCTGAATCTGATAATTCTTGGAGAAAATGAAATAAACAAAGAAAATTAATAAATACAAATTGAAGATTAATCTCAAAACTAATATGAGTGATAGCTAGATGAATTCCTCTTTATCGAAAATGAAACCAAGAGAAGAATATTCAACTTTTATCGCCCACGAAATTTGGAATACCTTACTTGTTTATTGTACTATAAATAAAACTTTTTTCACCAACTGGAATGTAAAAAGTAAGTTGACGCTTGTTTTCATAACAGAGTTGCTTATTTCGAAGATTTGAATGGTATATCTTAGGCTTGGAAAAACTTCAGTGTTCAGGTTTCCAGGGGCGGCTAGCCTATTATGAAAATTTATAATGCCTATATCTTTTTATCTAGGCCGAATCGGAAAAAATGGTAAAAGACAAATGTGTTTCTTTCAGCTTCAAGAATCTTCTGTTAAAATATTCTGCATGGTCAAAGACTCACCCTGTATAGGGTTCAAAATTCTCTACACTACAATCGGATAGATTCGCATTTGTAAGAATATAGTCCACTTTAGAGATGGATGTGTGACCAGTGATATCTGTAAAAACCCTAGTAGGGTCTTGTGAAGTAATTCTCAATTGAAAACACTCAATCAAATCGATCAATAGCTCACAGTTAATACAACCAGCCTTCAAGTAATCAGTGTTTAGATCGCCACAAACAAAAATAACATCAACCAGTTTTACACAATAGTTAAGAGTATATGACATTCTGTCTAGAAACACTTCATAATTCCCGGTGCCGGGACGATAGACAATTATTAAACCTATGCGGGTATTGTTAGTTATCACAATAACTCCACTCACTTCAAAGTGCATTTCTTCCGAAAAAGTTGACACGCACAAATTTCTAATCTTCACTCCATCTTTTATATATACAGTGTGTCCACGGATTGGGTGCCGGTAAAGTGTAAATGACGAAAAATTTTCGAGTTAGACTCAAATTGAGATGTTGAGAAAATTAGCCAAATCAATTAATATACAGGGTGGTTTAGAACTGATTTAAGGAAAATTGTTAAGAATAAAACACCTTTGTTTCAAAAGATATCGAGAAAGTTTATTGAGAAAAGTTGTTTAGAATCAAAAGACACTGCTAAATCTCGAATTTCAGATAAATCGATCAACTTTGATTTTGTAAGTAGGTTATGAAAATATTTGATAATATCCATGGTTACAAATGCCAGACGTGACTTGAAACGTAAATTTTATTCGTCATAAACGAAAATTTTCCTGTTAAAAACATCCTTACCATAGAACAAAGTGTGTTTATTGTGCAGTGCAACGGCTTTTAGGTGCAGGCAGCACGAAAAATTTTCGAGTTAGACTCTGATATTCTGGGAATCGCTCCTGCTTGGTCTGAAACTAAGATGTTGAGAGAATGAGCCAAATAAATTTATATACAGGGTGGTTCAGAATTGATTCAATGAAAATTGTTAAGAATAAAGTACCTTTGTTCTAAATGATATCGAGATAGTTTATTGAGAAAAGTTGTTCGGAATGACGAGCTGCTGCAGGAACTCAAGTTACAGATAAATCAGCCTACCTTGACTTAATAAGTTGGTCATGAACAATTTGTATACGTGGGATTTTTGTCATGATCAAAAATTTAAATTTTGAAACTATTTTTTTAGCAGGGTTACGTGGTACCGCAACATTTGGCCAGCGTCAATGGAATTGTCTTATTACTCCCTGATACGAAATGTCTACACCTAAGCCGTAGCACTGCACAATAAACACACTTTGTTCTATGGTCAGCATGTTTTTAGCAGGAAAATTTTCGTTTATGACGAATAAAATTTACGTTTCAAGTCACGTCCGGCATTTGTAACCATGGATATTATCAAATATTTTCATAACCTACTTACAAAATCAAAGTTGATCGATTTATCTGAAATTCGAGATTTAGCCGTGTCTTTTGATTCGAAACAACTTTTCTCAATAAACTTTCTCGATATCTTTTGAAACAAAGGTGTTTTATTCTTAACAATTTTCCTTAAATCAGTTCTAAACCACCCTGTATATTAATTGATTTGGCTCATTTTCTCAACATCTCAATTTGAAACCAAGCAGGAGCGATTTCCAGAATATCAGGCTCTAACTCGAAAATTTTTCGTCATTTACACCTTACCGGCACCCAATCCGTGGACACACTGTATAATCGAACCCCCGTGGACGACAAAAAAAGTCCGCTAAATGGTAACCAAGAACAGTCATTGTCCTGATTTTGTCAGGACTACACCAATGCTCGACAACACTCACAATATCAGCCTCAATTTCAGTCAAAAATAGTTCTAAAAGATCCAATTTGTTCGTTTAACATTGGACATTTATCTGTGACAGTTTCAACTTCTTGAAATCAACCGCATTCAGTCTATTGGACGATTCGCTTTCCTGGGTATAAAAAAACGATGAACACTTGCCCTGTTAGGCCAATTCGAACCATCCAGAGCCCTTTCATATTCTAATTCAGGAAGGAGTACCTTGAACGAGGAATAACTGTCTGGGTACTTAGATATTAGCCGCTCACATCGTACTACCGTGAAGTGGTTCTTCAGGAAATTTTGAAGATTTTCCTCAGTTGTCTCCGGTTTTAAATTCGAAACATGAAAAGCACTGAACTTTTCAATGCCTTCGACAGAAGATTCACCAGTATAACTATACCAATGCTCGATTACGTTTACCTGTGGATCTCCTGCGGAAAACAGTATTCCAATCTTCATTTCCTCTTTTAGATGATGTAGAGCGATTTGCATCAACAACTTGGGTGTCCTCTCCAGTCCTATCATTTCCGCGGAGTTCACGTTCATGACGTCCTGAAGTAGTTGTTTTCACAGGAGCGTCAGCAGTTTCAACTCCCGCAACGATGTGTGGCGCCTGGAACACTCGGAACCGATAGGAGCATCAGTTACAGAACCAGTAATGGACCCTCCGTGTGTTTTCTCCGAGCGTAGGCGTGTGTTGGATTTCTCTGCTCTGTTATCAGTATTTATATTTGTTTCTATTTTTTTGTTGAGTTTATCGGTCTCGGCATTCTTACATGCAATTTCGGTTTCCAGCGTTGAAATCTTGAACCTCAACAAACCATTATTCTCCATGAGTAGATAATTTTTTGCCTCCAGTTCGTAAATAATTTTCAAGAGTAGTTCTTGTTGCGAAGACATATTAGAGATATTTTTATTCATATTTTCCGTCATCGGAGATATAGTACCAAGAGTCAGATCGGTGGAAGTTATAATATCATCTCCACAGCATCTTTTTACTCTATTTGCACAACTGGGGTGGTAAACCTTTTTGCAAATATTACACTTTGCACTATTTTTCATAATAGTTCGCTTACAGCAAGCGCATTCGGGAATCGGAACTTGAAGAGACTCGCTCGGCACAACCTTCTTACTCGACGACATATTCGCAATTTCACTATTACTGAATTAAGTTGAATTCACGGAATAGTGAGTCAACAATACATAATATATCCAAAAGCCATGAAAAAGTTTGTGGCTAAAAGCTAAAAGAGGCGCTACGGAGATAGATAGTTGTGTTTTTAATTACTTACAGATGGTGTGTGAAAGAACTAGAAAAAGGGAAATAAATATTACATTCATTTCAGAAAATTGCTGTGGCCAAAATAAAAATAAATCATTTACTTGTCTATACTTATATGCTGTTGCCAATATAAATAATTCGTCATCAATAACTCACAAATATCTAATAAACGATCACACACAAGCTGATAATGTACATAGCATGATTGAAAAGCAGATAACAAGATATTTGAAAACTGGACCAATTTAATAATAATAATAATAAATCTATTTTATTTCGTGAATATTACAAGTAATATTAGAACAAAATAATCGTCAAAATTTTGATCTCAATGATTCATGAACTTTGTGACACTATATGGTTCTAGTTCTAAAAGCATGTTAAAAACATTTTTCTTGAATTGTTTGATACTTGGACTCAGCTTGATGGATCTTGGTAACTTATTGTAAAATTTTATGCAGTTATAAAGTGCTCCTTTCTCTGTTAAACTCAATCTATGTTGAGGAAATAAATAATCTATTTTCTCGTATTACGAGCAGTTTGCGGTTCGTGCATAGTGAATAAGTTCCTATTTTTATACAGAAATGTGACATATTCCTGTATATAAACTGCCTATATTGTCAGTATCTTATTTGACTTAAATTTTCCTCTGCAACTCTCCCTCAACTTAAGTTTAGCGAGAAGTCTTAAAGTCCTTTTCTGTGTTATGAACAGATGTTCGGTTTCTTTGCTACTTCCGTAAAAAATGATTCCATATCGCAAGTTTGACATGGAGATCCAGATATCTTGAGAGGATTCTCAAACTATAGCATGTGTAGTTAAATTTTTTGTTTAAATTCATTATTTGACTTGTCCACTTCATATTGCGGTTTATTTGTATTCTAAGGAAATTGATGTTATGTTCTAATTTATAATCGCTGTTGTTTAATGTCACATCTGCTGGCCAATCGATTCCCAGATTTCGAGTTGTGAAAATCATTGCGTGTGTTTTATCAGTGTTCAAAATCAATCTGTTCTTAAGGAACCACGTATTTAGATTCTTGGTTGCTCTTCCTTATCAGGTTAGGGTAAAGGCGGAACTGCACTAGCAGATTTTTGTCGTCTGCATAAGTTGTTAGGAATGTATCAATTTCAGCATCTTCATTGGCCAATTCATTTTCGGTATCGATATCATTAACGTATATTATGAATAAGATAAAGCCCACCATGCTCCCCTGCGGTATGCCCATATTCAAAGATAGCTGATCTGATGTAACTGCTTCATTGTTTCTCGTTATGTTAGTCATCTGTCTTCTATTCGTCAAATAGGATCGACATCAATCAAAAGCTGGTCCCCGAATCCCATATCTTTCTAGCTTCTGAAGAAGAATTCCATGATTCAGCGAATCGTATGCCTTGGAAAGGCCCAAGAACATACCTAGCACAAGCTTATTAGCAGTATCTGCTGCAAAAACTGAAATATGGCGGTTTTAGTGATTTTCCTTTTCTGTATCCATGTTGGGCTTCACTCAACAAGTTGTTTGTCTTCATCCAGGTTACTATTTGGACGCACATTGCCGATTCGAATATTTTGGAGAAGGTTGGTAGTACACTCACTGGTCTGTAGCTGGATAATTGTGTTTGGTCACCCTTTTTGTAGACTGGCTTCACTATGGCCAATTTCAAGCTATGGGGAAAAACTCCATATCTAAGCGAGTTTCTCACAATATATGAAAGAGGTGTTGCTATTTCGATTATACAAAATTTTACTATCGTAACTGGAATGTTTTCGTAGCCACTGCTAGTTTTGTTTATGAGATTTTTGACGATCTCTATTATATCATTTTCTGTGAATGATTTTACTAACATAGATTAATCGACCGAATTGATGTTGTTGGTGGAAGGTATACATGGTACCTGTGATAAAAGGTGATTTACTGATCGTGTGCCAAATTTATTGAGTTCATTGGCTAAAGTGTTCGCTTCTCCTGGGACTGGAATTTCGGTATTCCTCTTAGCTTTTGAGCTGCTTGTTATGTCATTAAGAGCTCTCCATACAGCTTTTCCTTTGTTGTCTGAATGCTGAATTGAATCCTGAATTTCATTCTTTCTGACCCTGCTCAGAATTCTATTATATAACTGTTTAGTTTCTCTGTACTGTTGTCTAAATGATTCATCACTTTGGCACATGGTGTGCAATTCGTCAAGTCTTCTTTTACATTCGATCACTTCAGGGTTTTTCTTAGACTTATCTTTCATCTGATTCCTATGATGAATTTCTTTATGCGGAAAATTATTTTCGAAGATGAAGGAAAATGTCTTACTGAATAAGTCCCATTGATTCTCAACCTACCACCTAGGAATTGTATAGATATTTGACCAGTCTTCTTGTTGGAGGTTTTTTAGAAATCCTTTTCGATTTTCACCACTATATAACCTCTTTCTGATTTTTTTGGTCTGATTTTCACAGCACTCCAATGAAAGATTTTGTGCCGCGTGGTCAGAAATCGCTTAATGCAATATCTGCGCTCCATGATATTCCTTGATATTAGTGAGGATATTGTCTAACATGCTCTTATTCTGGTAGGTTCCATTATGGTACAGTGAACACCGAAAGATTCCAACAACGAACAGAATTGAAACTTATCATAATCGTCATTCAAAACATTTATATTGAAATCTCCTCCGATGATGACACTTTTTTCCTTCACCCTCGCTAATATTTTCTCTAGAATTCTTAATGAACCCTCGAACTATGCTCTGGTCTTGTGTGGGGGTTTATATATAGAATTCACCAATATTTCATTAGATTTGTAATTTAATTCACAAGCGGAACACTCTAGGTATCCCTGGCTAGATACCTCTGTAATATCGTTTCTGGTCCTACTTTGAATTCCTTCTCTGACATATACCGCTGTTTCTCCGTGTTCCTAAGTGTCTTTTCGGCAAAAACTAGATGCCAAATAAAAATTTTTAATTTTGTAGTTTCGTAATTGTTCCGCGGTTTTCCAATGTTCAGTAATGCAGAGCCCTACACAGTCTGCAATGTCGATCAAAAATGCGTCCAAGGAATCTATTGAATTACCAATCGACTGGCTGTTCTGGTGTATGAAACTGAAGAAGTTTTTCTTTTCTATAGAAAAGAATGATTCAAACTGGACAAGAAATCTTGATTCTTGGAAAAATTGAACCTTCTTATCCCAACTCCTGTTGGCCAGAACTCTGGATTATAAAAGGAATCTTTCTTAGTGAATGGAGCTATTACCAAGAATTATTTCAATCGATTTTGATCGCCTGTAATTTCTTCTACCTCAACTTCAATTTCCTCAAAACCGGGTTTCATCTTTATGAATTTTTCAATTATTTCCGTTGTTGCTGAGCGCTGCACACGGTTTATCTCTATCCACAGTTTTTTTTCTTCTCCCTTGAAATCATCTCCATCACCCGTTCCTATCAACACCTTCTTCCTTCCTCTATTTCGCCGATGCTGTATCGTTGTGAAACCATTCTCGTCAAACTGTCTCTGGTTGCCCTTATTAAAGGTTTCATTTGCCGGGATGTTGAGATTTTCTGTTTCTGGTCGTTTCTGCTTTCCATTACTAGCCATCTGTTTGTTTGGAATAATTTTGGTTTGGGTTTGCGTTTGCGTATTTTTCTCTATCGCTGGAACTGAAATCTTTTTAGGTCCGACAGGCTGTGCAGCAGCCTCTGCTACTTTATTGGCATAACTTAATTTTAAATTCAAATCCGGGACTCTATGAGCTCCTTTAGCAGTGTTAGTATTGTTCTCGTAATCATTTTCTGATCTCTGGATTACTCTATCGAGATGGTATATTCTCTGATGTAAGAGATCGTTATTAATTTTAAAGATTTTGTTTTTGTCTCTCATCTCTTCGAGTAGTTCCTTAAGATATTTATTTTCCATTTCCACCTGTTGCCGTTCGAGAATATTGAGTTTGTTTTCTTCCGCATTTGATGTATTTTTAACCTCACTTCGGCAGCATTCAACTTTATTTTCAGGGTTTAGTTTCAGTTTCATTTTTTCTGCACAGCATTTATGGAAAACTGATATGCAGTTTTTACACACATACTCTGAGCTTGATTTCCCGCAACATTTCATCGTTGGGGTTTTTAAATTAGTAGATTTAGTAGCACTGTTTTCACCTTCGTCTACGCCGTCCGCCATCATATCTTGATATGTTGGCGGATTTACTCGCCAGTTCAGTACATGTCGGCAATCAGAAGAGCAAGGAAAACTGGTACTCCATTTGAAGTTCACAGTTCAACACATAGTTTTTTTAAGATCTTCAGAAATTGCAATAAAATGGGGCTATAATTCGAATACCGATGAACATAAAAATAATGTGGTATTGAATACCAATTGAAACACTGAAATTTTCCAAAGATGACCCTTTTTCATTTTATTACAAGTGTTCATACAAGTATGATATCAGGGAAGTAAATGTTCGTAATAAGAGGAAAAAGTTGCTAGATATTGCAGAAATAACCATGCAAAAGGCATACATAGAGCCACTTCAACTGAGTACTGCTAAAATGAACTATCTCAAGGATCTTATTGATAAACAATTATTAATAGATCCATACTATGCTTCTTATTACAATGTCATGTTGTCTTCATTCCATATTATTATACTTGTATTATTTTAGAGATATTTTGAATAAGATAAGACTGATTACGTCGTTAAAATACAATCTATTATGTTTTTGTTTATTTTTTAGAATGAATATTTTTTGTAATAGATATTTTTCTAATAAATGAAATTTTGATACTTATTTTTTATTATCTGTTACTGGATGATAAATATATTTTGAATTTGCAACTTCATTGTAGAGTTTACCTATTCAATGCCTTACTGTTGATTAAAATTTTGGAGATATTGTAGGAATGTTACTTACCAGTTCAATTTTGACTGATTATTAAAGTATTATTTTCAATTTATCTCATATTTTATTTCCAATATGGAGACAATTAGTTCGTACTTGCAGTTTGGTTTAATGATATAGAGTACCAACTATGATAAAAAACTAGAAAGTGATAGGCCTCATAATAATATACTGGATCAAAGTATAAAGAAAAAATAAAGTACACACTATTATGTAATTATATTTTATTGGCAATCGATTTCGGTACTATACCATCATCAGGCCAGCTAGAAACACACAAGACATTAGACTGGTTATAAAATTTGGTTTTTCTGTGTCAGAAACATAACAAAATATGATGAATCGAAAATATAAAAACATAAAAACACAAAAACTGTTATGAAAGTCAAATGAAAAACTGTATGTTATGTAGGAATGTGTAACCTACCGTCCAAAATGTGAAAGCTGAAGTGCATTTAAATATGAAAATAACAATCGCTGTTTTCGAATAATGAATTTGTTAGTTTGTTGTCAGTATTTCGATATAATAGATGAAATGGTGGACTGAATGTAACTGAGACGGCGTGAAATGCTATGTGTCGAAGAAGAAAAACGATGAAAGGTAGGGAAAGATGGTAATTTGGCGGGCGATTTGAAATGTTCTATGTGAAAGGGTGCAAAAGTCTAAAAATATTTCTACCGTTGAAAGCCGACAAGTCATTCAAAATATTTTAATCATTTTTATTTTTAAGTATCTCGTATTGCTCCAGTAAAATCATCTTATGGAAATTACTTTCCTTATGTAAAATTTTGAGATTTTCAAAAGTGATTCTGCGGTTGAGTTCCTTCAAATGATTTCCTAGAGCTGAATTAGGTCGATTTTTTTGGTGTTCGGTGAATCTCTTTTTCATATTCCGCGTTGTCATCCCAATATAAAACGCCTGACAGTCAGCACATGATACTTCGTAAATGCCACTATGTTGTTCGCGTTCTGTCTTCATCTTATTATTAACTAAAATGTTTTCCAAGGTCCTGTGTTTTTTATTGGTCAGATTATATTTGTACTTCCTCAGAGTTGAAGTGATTTTCTGGTTTAAATTTTCATAGAATGGTGTTGTAATATAATGTTCTCTGATCGATGAATTTCATTAATGACCATTTTTCGTTTTATTGATTTAAAAATATTTTCTATAAATTCATCCGAGTATTGATTATTTCTCCCTATCTGACATATGGTCTCTTATTCTCTTTTGTAGTCCCCTGTGGATGATGGTACATTGAGGAGTTTATGAATTAAAAAATTAAATGCTGCTCTTTTGATTGGGGGTGCGTGGTATGAATTGAATGGGATTATCGTGTCAGTCTGTGTGGGCTTTCTATAAATGTGGAAGATGAATGTGTAATCCTCTTTGAGAGTTATTGTCAGATCAAGGAAGTTTATGGAATTTGAGATCGACTTTTCTAAGGTAAATTTCAATCTAAATTTGGAATTCATCATGTTGAAGAAAACTTCAAGTTCTTCATTGGTTCCTGCCCATATACAAAAAATGTCGTCTATATATCTTTTCCACAATATTATTTTGTTACTGTTTGGTGATTGCATAATTTGTTTTTCTATTTTTCTACATATCTGTCTGATATCAGTCCACTAGATGGCGAACCCATTGGCAGACCTTCCTTCATAAAATATATTGAATTATTAAAAACAAAGAAATTCTGTTCAGCAATCAACTTGCAAAGTATCATCAAATTTTCTATGTCTGTGTCATCCAAATTTAGGCTGTTATCAGTGTAATAGTTTTCTATTAAAATTTCTTTCAACTGAATAAGGGAATCGTCTATGGGAACATTAGTGTACAAGTTGATCACGTCAAAGGAAAGTATAGTGTAATTTTACCGATTTAATGCTCTCGATTAATTCTGTACAGTTTTTTATCGAAAATGTTGATCTAAAATTAAGCTTTCTTGTAAACATATTATTAATAAATTTTGAAATTTTAAGGCAAGGGTAGGAGACTGCAGAGGTTATAGGTCTGATGTTTTTATCGGACTTATGCAATTTAACTAAACTATATAACTTGGACAATTGTGGATTATTTCCTTTTATTGTGTGAATTATTTCGCCGATTTTATGAAGAGTTGAAAGAACATTTTTGATGGTAATATTAAATTTGTTGCAAAATTTTAAAAAATCAAACTGGATCAAACTTAACCCTAGACTCATAATGTATCGTAGATTTTACGACGCCAGTTTTATGTCGTAAATTTTCGATACCTTCCGTGCAAGCCATCGATCTGAGGCGAGCGTTTCAGTACCTTCCTAGGTAGTCTTCTCCTGAACATCGATGTGCAGGCTTGTTTAAAATTCGGTCGTGTTAACTGTGTTGAACTGAGCGTCGTAAAATTTACGAATCATTAGTATTAACATATAATTTTTTGTGGAAGGTGTCGGGAAAAAAGTAAAGTTATTTTGTATTTATGTTTAACTAATTTTATACAAACACTGCAGCAATAAAACAAAAAATCGGGAAAATCTAATGCGACATCAATTTATGATAATCTTGAGTCATGAGCTTGCCTCATGGATGGAGCAAATACGTCATGAAATGACGTCTAAATATAGTCTGAATATATCTCAAAAATACAGGCTATTGGAATTGAAATATTCATCAAGATTATACGGTTCCAATCGAAACAGCCTTTCCCTTATCAAGGTCTCAAAAGTTCCTACATAATTACATCTCTTAGGCTAGGCGTATACGGAGACATGTGCAGCTTGCAGCGCAGACACAGTTCAGCACAGAATAGCACATATGAAACTGCACAGAAAATAATACTGAGCCTGATATCAATCACCATAGGTGATTAACTGTATGGACATTACAATGATGTAATTTACATTGGGACAATGTCAAAAATTGATCGGAACAATGAACTTCAGTGATTGACGAATCACTATTTTTGATCGTAATAATGAACATTAGGCCATTATTATAATGTATTTATTACCTTGTACTGATGCTGAAATACATCAATTCAAGGAAATTTGCCTCAGGACAATGTGAAAAATACATTGAATGAACGTCCTGGACGTGATCAATACTAAGCACGGGCGATCATCACGAAACCTTGTGATAATGCCAATTGTAATGGATCCATGATATGTATACATCACATCAATGTATCAGCGTAATTTATTCATGCCCTGTAGATATATTAACAAAGCTTAAGGTCATCAAACGATGTCCTGATTCCTTATTACAATCATCGTGTTCATCAATTGATATGGGTACGCGAACCTCGAAGCAATCATCGTGCTATTTTTCTAGTTGTATCAAGTTTAATTCTGGTCTAGTCGTATAGCGGATGCATATCGGAAAGATTTTCCTTCGTGCTTTAAGTTGGCCACAACTTGTGCTACGAGTTCTGACGAAAATTCTAGAAGGTGAGTAAAACTTATAGTACAAAAATGATTTTGTTTTCCCGAAGTCATAAATAAAATCTTTTCTGTTATCTAGTTTTCATACCGATTTTTCTTTTAATTGTTGTAAGCTAGCCAAGTGGAATAAGTTCTAGGATCAACTGAGAGTCATAAATGAATTTCACATAAATTTGATTCTCTTGCAGGAGTGATTTGTTTTTATAAAAGACGTTAAAAAATGCTTATTTTTGATGAACGAGATGTAGCAGTCATATGTTACAATTCGAGAGTGCCTCTCCATACCTTGGAAGACCAACACGGGAAGTGGATTCCGTTTCTTAATTCGAAAAAACAAGCCATAAAACCCCGTGTTTATGCCATTGGTGGGGATATTCCGAAAATTCAAGAAGTATGCACATAATTCGACGGTATGAGTTTTTCAATATCGTCAGAGCGATGGAGATAATCTTTAAAAAATTTTTTCGCTACCCTACAGAGCGTATGCTGTTTGTTAATTCATTGAAACTTTTTTTTGCTTTCAGCTTTGAACACTCATATTTTAGAACCCATGATTCATGTGAATTTCTATCGAATGTTGAATACATTTTTCAGATGATATCAATTGTTTCATTATTATTTAAGTAACTTCGAACAATAGTCATGTTCCCAATAAAGTTTGTTCAATGAGAAACATTCTATAATCTGATCTATTCTTTCTTGATTATATGATGATGCAGGTATGGATTTTTACCATCAAAATTCGGTACAAAAAGGAATGATGGTATGTATATGACCCTATAAGCTCGCAAACAGAAATATAAAAGTATAGATTAGACAACTTGCTGACATCAATGGAATCAAAAAACACAATCCCCACAAAATATTACATTCGACTCAGAATATAAAAATATTTCATAAATCTGAGAGATATTGAAGAAAAATACAAATCTAAGCTAATTCTACAAGATTTCGTTCAAAACAAAAATCTGAAAATATATTCAATTCTTTGTATTGAGGCATTATTTCGTTCAATATTGTTTTATATTAAAAAAAAATGGAAGTTTTTGGTTTCAATCCAAAACACCATTGATATAAGGACTGCTGTTGATGGATCGATGTACTCGTGACCTGGTAATATGTAGTAGATCATTGATACAATGTTAACGGTTATCAAATGCTGGTGATGGATTTAATGCTCTTAGGGGATTGATACAATCGCTCGAACATTAAACAATGACCAACAGGACATTAGATCAATGAACTCGAGCATCAGCTGAAAATTAACGTCCAAATACATTGTCGTAAGGCTGAATTTGATTATATTCACGTACGTTTTTCCTTCTGTGTGTGTGACGCAGCAAATGTCTGAACATTGTACACGACGCTACGTTTATCTCGCACGCACATCCCACAAGCGCTGCTGACATTTAATTCATACGAGGGTAACCCTTTATATTTCGGAATAAGAGAACGAAATGAATTTTGAGCATAGAAAACCGCTTCATTGTTTTTCAGAGTACTCCTCATGAAGATCTATACACTTCTGCATACGTCCAAGCACGCTTGCCACTCTGATTGAGGTATCTCCTAAACATGCACTCTGCATGCACCAACCGTTTCTTCAGGTGTCGGAAAACGTTGGCCTCTCAGTTTATTTTTTACTTGCGGGAATGAAAAGAAGGTCATTCGGTACCAACTCAGGACTATATATACGGCAGATACTCAACACATCGACGTTTTGGGTGCTTATAAAATTAAATTGTAGAGCCATTGGGATAAATGCTCGCATTGTCGTGGTGAAGAGTTATCTGTCTCTGTCGGTAGGTCTTCCTCATTTCTTGAAAGACAACTGGCAAACAAATGATTGTGTACCACTCAGAATTTACTATTCTGCGTAGTTCTAGTGGTAAGATTACGGCATGTCCAGTTTTTCTGGAAAAACTGAACTCGAAACACTCATACAGTCGACTGCTGTTCCCGCATAATTCCACGTTTCGTCAACTTCCATGATGTCATAGACGTGTTTCGAAGCACCGCGATCGTATTTTTTGAGCATTTCTTCCGACCAATAGACACGAGCCTTTCTTTGAACGATTGACAAATTGTGTGGGATCCAACGCGAACAATTTTTTTCGTCAGTCAAATGCCCATTGAATTTATGCGGGTCCCACCAAGGACTAAGGTTGTCTAAATCTCATGAGAGGTCAAATGACGTTTTTTCAGTATCAGTTCGCGCACAACATCAGTGGTTTCCGAAACAATAACTTTGGACGACTTTCAAGAAATTCGTCTTGGAGCGAACTACAACTTCGGCTGAATTCACCATACCATCAAAATAGTGCTCGTATGTCAACACGTTCTGACTACGCATAACCTCAATAATGTCAAACTTTACGATAGAGCTGTCAGTTTGCAATATTTTTTGAGAATATGAGAGGCAGCCTCTCGTGTCATCGATGAGTCCTTCTACTGAATCTGATTTTGAAATTTAGAATGTAGTTTTATTGTACAGTATTAATTAAAAACAGAAAGAGATCATCAATATGGCAGAGTGAATACTCAAACAAGAGAAGTATACATGGTGAATTGGTGTATGTGAAGCAAAAACTATTCGATATGAAATTCAAGAACTATTTCAGATTAAACAAGAATTAATTCAATGAGATACATGATTTGATCCAAAGTGGATATAGAGTAGGTATTAGTTGTAAAAAGGTCATAGACACTGAAGGAAAACTGACGTTTTTTTAGAGGTATGTTTATTTTTCAAATTATAAATTGTGATTTCCTGATGCCATTGACGTTAGAGCTGCAGTACACAATTCTTTTTTTTGTTCCTCAGTAAAGGTGTTTTTATTTTTATTCGACGGCTTGGTGGTTATTCTTTCGTAATATTATACATTGACATATAAAATGATAGAGCTCGTCATCTTCATTAGCTAGGCCTCTCTGGCGTCTTGTTGCTCTTTCTTCATGTTTTTTCAATGTTTCATCTACCATATCATCAATATTGTTAAAATAGTGTTTATAACCCCTAATTGTTTGAGTGTGTATTAGGCTTTAACCGCAAACCACCAAGTTAGCACAAGTGAGTTCTATGGTTTAGAGATTTCAGACAGATCAAGAATTTGAGAAAATGGTGCCTCCATTGTAGAAGTGATAATTCTTTTGTTCCCCAAATAAAGTGAATACATTAATATAACAGTTTTGCTTTAATCGTAACAAACATTTTCCTTACTTTTTCTAGCTTTGTTTGCACCAACTGGATTATTATCAAAAATGTTCTCTTCAGTAATCTGTGGATCACTACTCTCAACTTCAGTTTCAATATCGTCTCGTTCGAAGGGTCTAATTTCATTTTCGTTTATCTCATTAGTTGAATGTTGAACATTCCTTTTCGTCGTTCTGCTTACCATAAATTTTCTTAAGAATTCCATTTGACGTTCATATTTCCAGGGTTTGTACGTTGTTGCAGCAGAACCACTTTCATTTTCGACCTGTTTTCTCCTTAAAGCAACCCTATGACAGTTGCGTAGTTTTGAAATTTCATTTGCGCTTCTAAAATTATAGTTATAGGATGAATGACAGAACAGTTTCGTCTATAGTGAAAGAGGTATCACGTGCGATATATAAAGTTATGCAACCACACTCTCTGGCCGAACCTACCGAAGAAACATTGAAAAATATTGCCAATGACTATGAACAAAAGTGGCATTTTCCACTTTGTATCAGAGCTCTATATTGACGTGAGCATATCGTCATTATAAGCCTGCAAAACGCGGTTCTTCATTCTATAACAACAAAAAAACATTTTCCATAGTACTGATGGCACCTGTCGATGCAACTTATAAATTTACAACCATCGACATTGGATCAATGGGCAGATTTAGCGATGGCAATGTATTTGCGAATTCCTAATCATCAAAGGATATACGCAACAGAACTATTGGCCTCCCATACCCGATTCAATAACTGGTTACAAATGAAACATTACCTTATGTTTTTGTTGGGTATGAGGCATTTCCGTTGATGGAGAATTTAATGCGCCCGTTTCCTGAACTACAGGTTATTAACAACATGGAAAATGAAATTTTCAATTTAAGATTGTCCCGGGCAAGACAATTGGTTGAATGCACATTTGGTACAAAGGCAAATCGATTCAGAGTATTCAGGATGCCTTTCGAAATCAAAGTGGATACTGTGGATTACGTCGTAAAAGCTGAATGTGTACTACATGATTATTTGATAGATAGGAGTTTTCAAGTAGGGGAAGTTTTTGACGAGGTTGTTAAACCAAAGCATCAATTGGTTAACTTTCAACAAACACGGAATAGATCGACCAATGTATCATTTCATGTGAGAAATGGTTTTAAAAATACTTCGAGTCCTTCTGGGTCAGTACCATGGCAAACCTAAGCACCAGGTGAATCAAGAAAATTGCTGACGAAATTCTTGGTCAGATCCCCAAAATCAGTGAAATAATAGCAGACGATTTTTATGTAGATGATCTTCTAACAAGGAGAGATTCCACTGAAGAAGTCGCATATGCTAAAACAGAATCAACCAAGATATTGAAACCCTATGGATTTCAAGTAAAGAAGTTTTTACTAATATATGAAATTATAGACAGCTTTGTTGATGATGGCACAATAAAAATAGGGGAATCTAACGAATTAAAAACCCTAGGATTGTTGAGGGATTCAACTGAAGATTATCATCTGTGCTCAATTACGATTCCAGACAAGATCAATCTCACAAAACGATCTACCCTATCTGTTATGGTTATGGTTTCGTGAAGGGAAGATCTGTAATAACTTATTTGCTGAAGTGTGTTAATGAATGGACCAAATGTATTGATAGCAACATACCTGTCGACGTGATTAACCTGGATTTCGCAAAGGCTTTTGACAGAGTTCCACACAGACGTCTTCTACTGAAACTCGAACATTTTGGTATACGGGGAGGCCTTCTGAGTTGGATCGATTTTTTTCTCCATTCACGTCACTTTCGTGTCAAGGTTAGACACTCTTTTTCACCTTCATTTGAAGCAACAAGTGGTGTCCCGCAGAGTTCGATATTGGGCCCATTACCGTTTAGAATTTATAGTGCTGACTTACCATCGATCCTACAGAGTTCCTGTTTTTGTTATGCTGATGATGTAAAATTTTACTCTGAATCATCGAATGTCGCTCAGCTGCAGGCCGATCTCGACGCAGTGCTCAAATGGTCGAGTGAGTGGTTACTCCCCTTGAATACTGATGAGTGTAAGGTTCTCGAATCCGTGAGGCAGTAATGTGGCCTGGGGGTTACCGTCTCGCACGATCTGTCTTGGTCTGCGCATGTTGAGGGTGTCTGTACACGAGCAGATAGAGCTCTTTATCTTATGCGGAGAGCGTTACCACGTTGCTCCGTAAAACCTGAAAATTGCTGTACACGACATATGTTCCCGTTTGGTATCCTTCACTGGCTAAAGACCGCCTTCTTCTGGAAGGTGTTCAGCGTAGGGCCACTAGAGTCCCGTACGGTTTTCGGTGTCCTTCGTATGAAGAAAGGTTGCAAATTTTTGGCTTGAGTAGCTTTATGTTGCGTGGCGAGCGTGGTGACCTTATTGTGACGATCAGAGTGATGCACAACCTCTTTGGCATTGATCTTAGTGGTTTATTTACTGTCAATACAAACCATCTCCCTGGCCACCGTTTTCAGTTGGGGCGTGAGGTGTTCAGATCTACTGCGAGGTAGAACTTCCCGTGCAATCTAGTGTTCAATAAGTGGAATTCGCTTCCCGGGGAAGTTGTGTCCGCGCCTACGGTTAATACTTTCAAGAGTAGGATGGACGAATTGTCGGTAATGCTAGCGTAATGTTTTTGGACTGAAATTATTGTTTTGTTTACAACTTTCTTTTGTAAGTTTCTGTATTACAACTTATGTTGGATTTGCTTACCACTTATCATTTTGTGTGTTATCACACACGAATTTGTATTTTATTTTCTTCTTTTTTGAAAGTTTAAAGGCTTTTGCCTCGTTTCTTATACATTTTTTAATAATAAAAATAATATCCTTACTGCATATTGGTTATATATTTACAGAGCACTTGCTTTCATGACTGATCATCCTGAATATTTTAAGAACTATTTAACCTGTAACAAAACAAGACATACCGAGTCTTACTTGTATCCGCGTCACTCGATGTCCCTAATAGAAAGGTCTCCCTTATACATGGGTCTAAAGCTATTTAATGCTCTACCTCACAATTTCAAGACCTCAAATCCGCAAGTTTTCAAAAAGACTATTCAAAATGCTTGTTCATTGTAAGCCATATTCTCTAATTTAATTTTTTGTATGGTGTGAGAAGAATCAGTTTTCATGTTAAGATATCTTTGTTAATTAAATCTGTCGAATCCAACCTTTTTTGCACCATTTTTGTTATAATAAGTTCTTGAATAAATAATCATTATCATTATTGTCTGAAATACATCAAAAACCTGAAACTAAAAGGAAACGAACCTGACAGTAAGATTGGTCTTCTAAGCACAAGTGAATTAAATAACGATTTCAAAATTATGATTCGGACAAGAATTCTCAGCTGATAAAGAACATATAAATAAATACCAACACCTCACATCGAAGAGCAAGCTTTTAAAGTAAACCATATTTCTTGATGAACACCCTATTCTCAGGGTTGGTGATCAGTTTGAGTTATTGAGATTTTGACACGAATAAAAAACATCCAATATTACTTTCAAAAGGACATCCATGAACCAAATTGATAGCCAAGCATGAACACGTTCGATTGTTACCTACATGCTGGCCCCACTTTATTGCTTTCATCATTAAGAGGGAAGTATTGGTCTATATCAGGTAGAAATTCAGCGCGGAATACAGCGAGATCATGCTTGAAATGTTTTCGTTATAATGATATGGAATATGATTACATTATGGCTGATTTGCCCGAGTACAGGGTTTCAATGGCAAGACCGTTTCTTAATGTTGGAATAGATTTCTGCGGTCCATTCTTGCTTAAGGTAAGACTCACCAAACATTATAGTACAATAAAGTTATACGTTTGTCTATCTATCTGCTTGGCAACAAACAACAATACACTTGGAAATATTCAAAAGTCTATCATACAGAAGCATTCATGGATTGTTTGCGTAGGTTTTTCGTCGGGCGTGGCATCAATGCTTACATCAACTCAAATAATGAAACTAACTTCAGCGGAGCTAAGGCCGAAATTGAAAGGTTGTTAAATAATAACAACACACTTCAAGAACATTCATTGCAAAATGATACCTCCCAAATCAACGCACTTTGGAGGCATTTGGGAAGCTGGAGTAAAATCAGCCAATAGCCATCTGGAAGAAGTTCTTTCGAATATACCTTTCATTTTTAAAGAAACAATTCAATACAATTATTTGTCAGTTAGAAGCATGTTTTAACTTTAGGCCCATATCTCCGATTCCATCCACCCCAAAAGATTTACATCCTTGCGGCTTACGAAATTGCACCGGGTTTCCCGGGAAATCGCGAAAGTGAAAGTAAGTGAGCCCAGCACTTTCGTTTTTACGCGCTTGTTTTGAGGAACAGCGCGATATCGTTTCGTCACAATATCTGTGATTTTCGAATTTTGAATCCGTGCTCAAATTCAATTGTGTCCGTTCGGCCGTCCGTATGTGTCTTAACTTTCGAAGGAAGAGACCTAGGGACTTGAAATTATTAGATTAGGTTGGGAGTGCAAATATCTTGGTTAAATTCGTTAAAGGGTGAAATCGGTCAAATAGTTTCGGAGGGCCCATTTGAAGTTTTTAGGTTAATTCCTCTATATCTCATGAAGAAATGATTCGATCAGATTGAAACTTTGTATATAGTTTTGAAATACCAACGCGCAACTTGGTACAAAATTTGAAGTGGATTCAAATATTAGAAAATCAAAACAAAATATTCATTGTGAAATTTTTAAAATTTTCGTTGTAAAATTTTTTTCTCCAGGAATATTGACTGGATTTCAATGACATTTGGCACAAATCTTGAAACCAGTATTTCTAAACAACTTTCCAAATTTCAATTTGATCCAATGTTTTCTTTGGGAGATATTCCAACGATATACCCCCAATAGCTCAAGAAGTACGAATGCAATCAGATTGAAAGTTCGTAATCAGTTCAAGAATACCAACGCGCAACAAGATGCAAAAGTTTGTGGTGATTTAATTGATGAATGTTTTACGAAATGTTGTCTGAACAGATTGTTTTTTCGGGGACTATTGATTACATTTCTATGAAATTAGTAACAGATCTTCAGGTTAATATTTTACAACAGTATTTGAAATTTCAATTCGATCCGATGTTAATTTTCGGACATATTGGAGAAATAATATGTCAAATTTCAGTCTTATTCGAAATTTCGAGGTTATTTCCTTCATCTCATATATCAGAATGAAACTTGTTGAAGAATACGGGGGGGGGGGCACTTTATACAAAATAATTGTGGAGTCCGTTCCGATAAATGAACGCGAAGAAAATATTTCTTCGAAAGAATAGTTTTTTTCCGAAATTTTCATCAGATTTCAGTGAAATTTGGCACAGTGCTTCAAATTTGAGTTTGATCTGATATGTATTCTCATTCATGGCATTTTGAAATTTGGTTATTTTTCCAATATCTCAAAAAGAACTAATACGATCAGAAATGAACTTCCTAGTAAGTTGAAGAATACCGACGAGCAACTATATGCAAAATTTCGTGGGGATGGTGCGAGTGAAAAATTGAAATCAAAGATGATTATAAAATTTTTCAACTTTCCAAAAACAATTAATTTGGAAAATTTTCATCTGTTTTCAATAGAAAACCTCACAGACCCTGAAGTCAGTGTTTAACAACGGAGTTCAATTTCAGTTTGATCCGACATTCATCTCCGGAGATATTGTGAAAAACTATGTCGAATTCTTCGGTTATTTTTTCCTCTTTATCACTCTTATTTATGGAAGAACTCAAAAAAGACTGATCCTATCATAATTGATCTGAGTAAATAGTTAGAAACTGCTGATGTGCAAATTTCGTGATGATCGTTTCATTTGGTACAATTTTAAGAAAAACGTTTGCATATAATTTATATTTGGCAATCTACTAATCATATATAGTCCTCACGAAATTCTCAATCAGCCTTCAAACCATCTTTTTTCAGTCAATTATCAATATAATATCCAATTTGAATCTAGCACTTGACGAAAAAAAGGCTTGTAGGTTTATTGATTTGGGAATCAAATACGAAGGCCGAATTCGTGAATTGGTAAAATCCGCCAAATGGTTCATAGATATGTTACACTCAAACACCGAAAACGCTCACTGAGCGAAATAAACGACCACAACGCGTTGTGGACGGTTCTCAATAACCAAACACCGAAATATCACCATTAATCGCGTTGTGGCCGGCTCATTGCGTCCACAACGCGTTCTGGACAATCTTTAAACAGCCAGAACGCGTTCTGGCAATATTCAAACAACCACAACGTGTCTGAAAGCTTGGGGAACATGAAAAATTAATTGCTAAAAACAAAGGAACACGAGATGAAAGCTTTCGATATTACTGTAAAACAGAGGATCTTTTTGGCATTATTGAAGCTGCACACATAGCAACTGGACACAAACGAACTAGAGGTAAGTATAATCATCTAATTTCATTAGTGATGTCGGAAAACCCAACCTAATTTTAATGTAATCCTTATGGAACACACATAGCATTTGCGGACACCGGTTATGATAAAATAAAACAACTTGTTTATTTGTTTTTTAGTCATGGAGGCTGAAATCAACAAAAAATACTGCAATGTTACTAGAACAGCTATACAAATTTATTTGTCTCTTTGCGAACAATGTCAAGGAAAAAAGAAAATAAGGAAAACGGGGTTAGTTGTCGCACCAATTTCATCAGATCACATGAACTCCAGATGTCAAGTGGATTTGATCGATATGCTTAAATCAAAAACCGCTGAAGAAGTTGCGTATGTCGTGGTAGACATTTTTTGCATGTTCGGTGCTCCGGTTATTCTACAAAGCGACAACGGAAGAGAATTTTCCAATAGGATTATAGAAGAGTTAAAGGATTTGTGGCCAGGTCTTAAACTTGTACACGGAAAGTCCCGTCATTCACAAAGCCAAGGATCTGTAGAACGATCTAATCAGGATGTAAGAGATATGTTGGTAGCTTGGATGCTTGACAATAATACCAAACAGTGGTCAGACGGTTTACGGTTTATTCAGAGTAAAAAAAATCGAGCCCTACACGAAGGGATTAAAAAAAGCCCTTACGAAGCTATGTTTGGTAGCAAGCAAAGAATCGGACTGGCAGACTCCTCCCTGGTAAGTGAAGTATATGGTTCTTTGGAAACTGAAGAAGATTTGGAGAAAATGTTAGAGGGGATGACATGTGAAACAGAACAGCAGAATGAAGAGATAGTGACAAATGCAGAACCCAATCCTGTTGCGACCAATGCAGAACCCAATCCCGTTGCATGTTACACTTGCGAAGAATTTGGAATTACCCAACCCTGTACAATATGAGGTTTAAACGTACACATAAAGTGCGGTCTTGAAAATGAAGGAGAAGTCACATGCAGCCTTTGCTTTCGAAGTGATACAATCAAAGTGCAACGCGAGGACGCAAAAGCCGGATTGGAAAAGCAATCTGAAAAAATGCTGACTTTGTCCCGGGAAAAACTACCCCCTGCTGAAATTGGTCAAAATGTTGTAGTAAAAGTTCCGGATGTCGACAGGGGGCGTCTTGCTCCTAGAAGTGTTCTAGCTGTGGTCTTAAACGTTAATGAGTCCAGCTTGTATAAGTTGGGAACCAAAGACGGTGCACTGGAAAGACTTTATATAATATAATATCCAATTTGAATCTAGCACTTGACGAAAAAAAGGCTTGTAGGTTTATTGATTTGGGAATCAAATACGAAGGCCGAATTCGTGAATTGGTAAAATCCGCCAAATGGTTCATAGATATGTTACACTCAAACACCGAAAACGCTCACTGAGCGAAATAAACGACCACAACGCGTTGTGGACGGTTCTCAATAACCAAACACCGAAATATCACCATTAATCGCGTTGTGGCCGGCTCATTGCGTCCACAACGCGTTCTGGACAATCTTTAAACAGCCAGAACGCGTTCTGGCAATATTCAAACAACCACAACGTGTCTGAAAGCTTGGGGAGGGGTTAACGAACCACGTGTTCCAGTCCAGACTTGTCAGTGTAATCCCAACTGTTATCGAGTAAGGTGCGTTTTATGTTCCTAGGTTCCTAGTATACCTATCATAACCTAAAGGCTAAAATGAGAGAAGCGTTTATTGAAAAAATTAAAACTATCGTCGACAACAGCAATAATCGAAGCGATTATTTCACAAACGAACGGTATGAAGAGGTCGTCCGAGAGGTAAAAGAATCCAAACGTTTGAGAGACAGCAAAATGCCGTTGTCTGCCAAGCAATATAGAAGGCTAAAATGATACGATATCATAACAATTGGGGAACATGAAAAATTAATTGCTAAAAACAAAGGAACACGAGATGAAAGCTTTCGATATTACTGTAAAACAGAGGATCTTTTTGGCATTATTGAAGCTGCACACATAGCAACTGGACACAAACGAACTAGAGGTAAGTATAATCATCTAATTTCATTAGTGATGTCGGAAAACCCAACCTAATTTTAATGTAATCCTTATGGAACACACATAGCATTTGCGGACACCGGTTATGATAAAATAAAACAACTTGTTTATTTGTTTTTTAGTCATGGAGGCTGAAATCAACAAAAAATACTGCAATGTTACTAGAACAGCTATACAAATTTATTTGTCTCTTTGCGAACAATGTCAAGGAAAAAAGAAAATAAGGAAAACGGGGTTAGTTGTCGCACCAATTTTATCAGATCACATGAACTCCAGATGTCAAGTGGATTTGATCGATATGCAGAGTGAACCCGATCGAGACTACCGTTTTATATTAAACCATCAAGACCACCTCACAAAATTTACCATTTTGAAACCACTTAAATCAAAAACCGCTGAAGAAGTTGCGTATGTCGTGGTAGACATTTTTTGCATGTTCGGTGCTCCGGTTATTCTACAAAGCGACAACGGAAGAGAATTTTCCAATAGGATTATAGAGGAGTTAAAGGATTTGTGGCCAGGTCTTAAACTTGTACACGGAAAGCCCCGTCATTCACAAAGCCAAGGATCTGTAGAACGATCTAATCAGGATGTAAGAGATATGTTGGTAGCTTGGATGCTTGACAATAATACCAAACAGTGGTCAGACGGTTTACGGTTTATTCAGAGTAAAAAAAATCGAGCCCTACACGAAGGGATTAAAAAAAGCCCTTACGAAGCTATGTTTGGTAGCAAGCAAAGAATCGGACTGGCAGACTCCTCCCTGGTAAGTGAAGTATATGGTTCTTTGGAAACTGAAGAAGATTTGGAGAAAATGTTAGAGGGGATGACATGTGAAACAGAACAGCAGAATGAAGAGATAGTGACAAATGCAGAACCCAATCCTGTTGCGACCAATGCAGAACCCATTCCCGTTGCATGTTACACTTGCGAAGAATTTGGAATTACCCAACCCTGTACAATATGAGGTTTAAACGTACACATAAAGTGCGGTCTTGAAAATGAAGGAGAAGTCACATGCAGCCTTTGCTTTCGAAGTGATACAATCAAAGTGCAACGCGAGGACGCAAAAGCCGGATTGGAAAAGCAAGCTGAAAAAATGCTGACTTTGTCCCGGGAAAAACTACCCCCTGCTGAAATTGGTCAAAATGTTGTAGTAAAAGTTCCGGATGTCGACAGGGAGCGTCTTGCTCCTAGAAGTGTTCTAGCTGTGGTCTTGAACGTTAATGAGTCCAGCTTGTATAAGTTGGGAACCAAAGACGGTGCACTGGAAAGACTTTATAGTCGTAATGAATTAATCTTTGCGGATTCAAATTTTATAAATTTATCAGATGTCCCGAGTTGCTCTATAAATTTGAGAAAAGCTTCCGCTCTTTCGTCTGGATCAAGACAAGGTTTTGTTAAGTGCAATTGTAAGCGTTATTGTAACACAAAAAGATGCAACTGCAAGGCCAATAAGGTGTTGTGCAATTCGAAATGTCATGATAATTGTGCCTGAAAAAATAAGTAAATAGACAATTATAATGTCCTTTTAACTAGGTATCTGTTTCGCGTTTAATCTGGTATAACTATATTCGACCTTTTAAATATTTTAAAATTTTCTTTCATTTGTGTTTTATGTTTGTACTTAGGTTTCCAACTTAGATCATATTATATAATATTATTATTATAGTATATTATATTATATGATCTAAGGTTTCCAACCCTTTGATTATTTTTTCTTCGTTAACCCTGTTCCATATTAAAATATAATCGGTTTACATGCGTCTTTTATTCTAAATGCGTTGTGGTTGTTTGGATATTGCCAGAACGCGTTCTGGCTGTTTAAAGATTGTCCAGAACGCGTTGTGGACGCAATGGACCGGCCACAACGCGATTAATGATGATATTTCGGTGTTTGGTTATTGAGAACCGTCCACAACGCGTTGTGGCCGTTTATTTCGCTCAGTGAGCGTTTTCGGTGTTTGAGTGTAACAGATACACACATTCAAATTGAAATCTTTCTTGTGATTGCGAAATGATAGCTTGGAGGTTCATGTAGAATTTCGTAGGACGAAGATCTCCAAATCAGTCTTTTAGAAAGTAAAGATGCCTTTGGAGGGATCAATAAGTAGGTAATTCCTTTGGGAACGAATTCAAACAAGATTTTTTCGTAATGAAAAGATATATGCCAAAACTTGTAATATACGTAAAGTAATTTTTGCTGTTAAATTGTTCACGAAAAGCCAGCTCATTTTTCAAAAGAGAACATATGTTGGTGAAAAATTAGCAAAACGCCTTCGTTTTTATGTGTCGAAGATTGTTTAATATAGTTGTTCTACATTTATACTGACTTGTACCGGTCAGATTTCCAGAAAAACTTCCCACTTTTCCTTCAAACAGTGAGAACTAGAAAAAAAAAATTTTCGTTTTGAACAAGTGAGTACACTATTATCTATTACTCTATAAATTATTCATTGTTTGTTTGTAGTTGTTGTATTTTAAGGAGGTTGCTTGTAGGAAATATTACGTAAAATTTCCAATCTCCAATTTTGGCGTTCATGAAATTTGAGCATACAAATTCTCCTAATCTCTTAACTAATTAGGTCAAGGAAACAAGAAATATATTACTTCATCGTAAACGTTAAGGAACTCAGACCTTATACTTCGGTATATAAAGGTACTTAAAAAGTTTCTTATCTTCTTTAAAGAGGAACTTCAGGATACGTTTCTTACCCCAGAATAATAATCTTATTGCACTTTACACGTTAATACAGTCGTAAATATCACGACTGCCATTTCCGAAGGATATTTACGCGGTTTTTCTGGAGAACAGCGCGTTATCATTTCGTCACGATGTCTGTAATTTTCGAATTTTGAGCCAAAATTGGTCTCAAACGACTAGGTTGGACTCACAGATGAAGAATCCGTGGTCAAAATTGATTCTGTCCGGCCGTCTGTGTGTGCGATAACTTTCGAAAGAAAGGACCTAGAGTCTTGAAATTCTCAGGTTAGGTTAAGATCCTGAATATCTCGATCAAGTTCAATAACGGGCCAAATCTGCCGCATGGTTTTTGTGCTACAATCATTTGAAATTTTGATTTTTCAATAACTCGAAAAATATTCATCTGATCGAAATGAGACTTGGTTGGTAGATGTACAGTAGCAATATGAAGACTTATCAATAAAAAATTTTGAAAAAAATTTTTTTTCTTCGGAAATTTTCATATTTCATATAAATTTCAATGAGATCTCCAAACCGCCACTTCATAACCAAGTACTGGATTTCAGCCCAATCAGATTTCCAGATATTCTTGAGGAACCAATCAATAGAAAATATCAGGAAATTTATTTTAGAAATTCATATATTTCAAAAACCATATCGCCGTTTCCGTTGAAATTTTACTCTCATCGACAGCGAAAACTCGGTTTCTTTTAATTTTCCGAAACGAAAATGTATAGAATATTCCTTTGAATCGACTGTTCACGGCATCTACTGGTGAATAGTCGAAGATCTTCTACATACACCAGTTCTTTCAGTCAGAAAAATGTGGAAGTTTTGTGAATTTAGATTGCACGAAATAATTTGCTGGAAATTCAGGACTTTTGTAAAAATTTTTAGCTCAGAACTGATTAGTTCTCAATAAATGGCCAAATAGGGTGTTCAAACCCAAAAAAAAAAAATTAAATTGGGAAATTTTCATGAGCCGGTCCTGAAAACGGTACTGAATCAAGAAAATGCTCTATGATGTGCAAAGGTGATATTTACTCTTGCTCCTTATACTGAATTGAATGAGAAAATTGTTATTTGGAGCTAAGAGAAAATAATCATTGAAATTCATTATTCAATTGAAAATTCTACGCGAATGTTAGGAAGAATATTTTTTGCAGTTTTTATCCTTAATCATTATGGTTCCAATATTCCTCATTAAGCATAGAAAAACCATACACAGGGTATTTCTGCGAAAAAAACAAAAACAACAAAAATTTTCAGAGCCGGACCTGGATTTTCCGAATTATGAACGAGTTGATTCCTGGAAATACTCCAAGACAATATTCCCTGAAAATTTCAATTGATTCGAGATAACCGTTCAAAAGTTATGACGGGTCGAAATTTTCGGTAAAACCGAAAACCACCTTGTATAAAATTCATGGAGAGAGGAAGGCACTTTTAACTGGTCATTTGATAATCACCTGAGTAGTCTGTATACGTAGTAGGAATATGTACAGTTCCTCGTTACTCACCCTGTATAGTGTTTTTTTTACTCCTATTTATAGCAGGAGAAGTTATAGTTTGGGAAAAAATTCAGTTCACGACTACTATTCCAGTACATAAATTTGTGAGCCTTTACGTATTTCATATCTTCGATAAACTTGCGTAAAATGGTTTAAAAATTCCTTCATGAAATAAAATCTCTAACAATTTAAATATTGGCAGTATTTGTAAATATCGACATAATTTATATTTCGGAACATTCATCATAAATCTCCTTGCTAGGTATTCATTTCTGTTGTCTGTTGGTTTGGAGCATAGGTAGTGAGGCGCGAGCAAACGATGTAGCACTGAAATTCAAAAACTAACCAACAAAAAATCCAGAAAAGGACTGACCTAAAGACAGCAGCTTTTACGCGCTCGTTCACATTGCGAAATGGTGAAATTTTAATGAAATATAAGAATTAAAAAAAAAAAAATTATTTTTTTTTCGAATTTCCCCATGGATAATTCTTCTTATTGACACTGTTCATCTTTCAACTAAGTTTCATTTCGATCAGATAAATATTTTTCGGGTGATTGAAAAATCAAAATTTCAAATGGCTGTAGCACAAAAACCATTTGGCAGATTTGGCCCATTAAAGAAGTCGACCGAGATATTCAGGATCTCAACCTAACCTAAAAATTTCAAGACTCTAGGTCTTTTCTTTCGAGAGTTACAGCGCACACGGCCGTCGGACGGATCAATTTTGACCACGGATTCTTCATCAGTGAGTCCAATCTAGTCGTTTGAGACCAATTTCGGCTCGAAATTCGAAAATTACAGACAATGTGACGGAATGATAACGCGCTGTTCCCCAGAACAACATTTTGCCCATTAAAAAACTTAGCCGAGATATTCAGGCTTCAAACCTAACTTGTAAATTTCAAGACTATTTTTTTAATCCTTCGATTGTTAGAGCGGCGACGGAAGGACGGCCGGCCGCCTCGACAGAATTGAATTTGACACCGGATTCTTCATCAGTGAGTCCAACCTGATCTTTCAAGACCAACTTCGGTTCAAAATTCGAAAATTGCAGACATTTGGGTGGAATGATAACTATCGTGTTCCACTAGAACAAGCGCGTAAAACCATGCATTCAAAGAAACTCAATTTCAACTTGTAGTAATGATTTAAAAATATTCGTGTTTTTACACCGAATCGATGCTCTGTGAATGATAAAATTTCGTTACAAATTTTTTTATGCATAGTCTTCTTGATTTCATCTTGCATGTCACTAGCTATGTCACTAGCTATACACATTTCGGGATATTCAAAGGCAGAATAATGAAAATGTCACAATCTTAAGACGTAAAAATAAATCAAAATTTGGGAACCCGCAAAAAGAGTTGAGACACAGCCGGCGCCGGCCGTCGTAAATCTAAAATTGTGATAACGATTCCTTTTATATTATCGGTCGGCTCATCCGCGGACAATTATGAATAATCCACTGTTGCATGCTATGATTTTTCCTTCTAAATAATACAATAACACTGGAAAATTGAAAATCAGGGTAGATTTTGTCACCATATTAGTATATTTACGGAAAACATCAAAACCAGCGATCATAAAAAGATTGGGCCACCATGGCTATCAGCCACAATCCGCCGTGTCGGTTTCTGCTACTATTTCATTAGGATTTGTTTTGATGCAGAGATTTTTCCAGGAAAAAAATGTAAACATACATGAACGTACATGAAAGTATGTTACGTTTTGACTTTTTCCAGGACATCCCTTCCCCCAGCTTCAGGCGACCAACAGTTGAAATATTTAGTTTTTTTTTTCAGTAGGTAATATCGTGATTATAACTCTCACAGAAGGGTTCGACTTTTTTTTGCGATTAGTGAAAAGCTTAGGTGATGCAGATTTTAATTGCGGTGAAGGTAAGTACAAATTCAAATTGTATGTGAATAAAATGTCTCGAAATGTATAACGTATCTTCAGGTGATGAAGCACAACATGAAAGAGTGTATTTAAAGTAGGCTCACATGGAATATATCCACATTTCGCCAAAAAATATCCTTAAGTCGTGATGAAATTGTGGTTCCACAGAAAAACTGTATAAATCATTTTCTGATATCAAAACTCATTCTGAAAATTCGAAGAGGTTCGTTCAAAAAGTCAAAAAAAATCAGTGAAATGAACAAGCTTCGCGTTTTTACCTCCGGAGATAACAAAAATTTTGAATATGCGGCTCGACACCTACTTGCAGGAGATAGCTAACTGAAACTGGAGATTCCTCCTGAAAAATTAATCTCTCTCAGAAATATTATTCCTGAGGCAGTTTATTGTACAGGCTAGGCCAAATTGGACACTTTCAAATGGAAAGTCCTATTCATGAACCAGATAGACAAAACATCAATGTTGAGACAACAATTAAATACAGATTTTTCTGTATTAACCTTTACATAATAATATGTAAAGGTTAATACAGAAAAATCTGTATTTAATTGTTGTATCAATAGCCTTTAACAAGTAGACTTTTTTGAATTTAATATCAATGTTGAGAACCATAAATCAATATGTTTCATAGTTTCAAATTTTTGCGGATTTGTAGTCGCTTGAACTTTCGAGATTATTTTCCTGATTTTTCAGGAACTTCCACAGCGAATGAATTGAAACTTGACAGTTAGTTGGTGCATAACAACGCGCAAGTTTTGAGGATTTCTTATTGAGATAGTACTGGTAGTGAATTCTAAAAATTTTTTTCGAAAAATTTTTTTTTGGAAACAATATGATAGTTATTCAAAAAAAATTTTCTCATCCCTTTAGCTCCATATTTCACAGCAGTGTACTAAATTTCAGTTTGAGACGATTATAATTTTTGGATATATTGGAAAAAAAAAATGTCAAACTTCATGATTAATTTGTTAATGCTGATATTCAACTTAGTGCAGAATTTCGTGATGATCCTGTGATTAGAAAATTTTCAGAAAAAAAAAATTTAGCCAATTATTCAACGTTTTGCGATTTTCTGA
Organism: Myrrha octodecimguttata; assembly: GCA_958510865.1. Taxonomy (NCBI): domain Eukaryota; kingdom Metazoa; phylum Arthropoda; class Insecta; order Coleoptera; family Coccinellidae; genus Myrrha; species Myrrha octodecimguttata. The sequence continues at coordinate 5,634,168 of OY294056.1, read as the reverse complement.
TCATATTATCCTCATGAAATTCTTTATGAACCTTCAAGCTGTCATTTTTTGATAGAGTACTCGATTGAGAAAATGACAAATTGAAGGCTCATGCAGAATTTCGTGAAGATAATATGATCAGGGGTTCACCAAAAGTGTGTTCGGTGGAGTCAGTACGTGAAAAGATGACGGTTTCAGCAAATAATTAGAATATGCGCGCAAACGCTGCTGACTTCAAGTCAGTGCTTTCTTCATTTTAATTTTTATTTTGAATATTTCGACAGATTACTTGTTTAATGAGGTACCATACTTTTATCTCAATAAATGTTTCGGCTGTTTTTCACTTTTTTCACAAGCTTAAAAAGTCTTATTTCTAAGTATTGCACCTTATATATAGTAATAAACGTCATTTGGTAACCTCCGGTTATCTATTCCTTCAACGTACAGTTGGAAAATTTTCGATGCTTTTCCCCCCCAAAAAAATTGGCTTCGGCCCGTCCCTGAATAGGGCTACATGGCTACGAATTTTGGTCTATTATAACTCAGAAATATTACATACCCCACAAGAATTTTTTTTTTTAATTTAGCAGTTCCACTGAAACCAAGTTTCTGATTTGCGCAGGTTTTGCATTCCTATAATGAATTAAAAGTAATGAATTATGAACATGGTGGGTTTTCTACAGTATTTTTCACTTCAAATCTGTATGATTCCTTGAAAGAAACATAAATTCTGACGATACGAATTCATTGAATTATATCCATTTCAGACACTTTTTCACTCATTCATTCGAACCCTTCAGCGGATATTGTACTACATATTTATTCGTTTTTCGGATTATTCCGAAGGCATATATCCTATGAAAAACATCAAAAAGACAGGAAATATATGCATTGTGAAACATAAAGGATGCACATTTGAGGCAGAAATATTAGCAGTTTCAGGTGAGCTTTTTTGATTTTTAATTACCTTAAATTCAAGCTCAGTTTTTCGTTTTCATCATTCAGTTTGATTCATCAATGTTTCAGTTTTCGGTATTTCGAATTTAAATTCAATGTTTTGGGTTCATTCTCTGAATTTATTTCAAGAATTCTCGTGAGTTATCGGATCAGATTGGTTGACATAGTATTAATTGTCATTAAAATCTCATAATCGGGTTAGTACTAAACGATGTTTCATTAGATTTATCCTTTCCGTTTCAGAGTGTTATTTAATTCTAAATCGGTCTGTCTACTATAACTGTTCAACTTATGGACATCAAAGCCTTCAGCCATCATCATTGTTATGAAGCTCATCTTTGAACGTCATTGTATCAAATATTTTATGGGTTAATGTTGCTTCAAGTTTTTTGCCACAACAATCTGAAGCTGGAACGAGTCATATTTCAGTCATCTCTCAACTTAAGCTGTTACGTAGTTTTTTTTCTGTTTGTTTTTTGATATTTCTTCAACTTCAGGTTTTACAGAAAATGATGATTTATTGAATATATTTTGAAAGCATTCTTTAAATGAGGAAACCCTCAGAAACACATTTTCATCTCCATTCTCTTGAACATGATCTTTATTTCCTTCATGATTGACTATGAACTATGTTATTAAAATATTGTCTAATCTATCAAAATTAAATTTTTTTTTGCAGATAAAAGGGGAGATCTCAGTAAACCGGTTCTCCAAGAATTATTTCCATTAGCGACTGAAAATGTTCCTGAATCTAACTATGAAAGTGCCGCTATGTCTACGCGAAACACTTCTGATACTGGACACTTTACCCATGAATTTATTGAAACTGTACATGTCGTAACTCGACAGATTTGTCCCCAGACAATTGGGGAATACGGCCCTGTGCGGCCACTTGCATTGGTTTCACTTTTCGAGCGAGCTAAGGCGGTTCGCCCTTCAAGTGGTTTCTGCGTTAGTATAAACATAGACATATTTAGGCATGTAAGATTTATCCTTGGGGATATTTGAAAATTCCAGACAAAAGTCAGTCGGGATCGGAATTCGAAACGATAAGCTTAAGGTCTAAAACGCCGAGGCTCGGCTCAAATATTTAAAATTGGGTTTTACGTTTTGTTCATAATTTCACACGATTGATTATTTCGTATCGGCACTAGTCTAGTAAGATATTCATTTTACAACTAGGAATCGAATTAAAGTGTGTTTTAGTTTGATTTTGAAAACTTTCGAACCTCCTAGACGCCAGATCCTAACGGTGCGTAGGACTTCGGCGGGGAATTCACAACATTTGGCGACCGTGACAGGACAGTTGTTAAAAAGACAATATAGTAGTGCGTTACGAATAAGAAAAATCGTGGAATTCGGTTGAACAACGTAAAGTAGCCCCACGTAAAAGTTTAGTGTGTTTGCGAGTTCAGTTTCTCGGTTGAGTATTTACGAAAGGGTAAAAATAAGCGTTCTCGAAATCACTAAGAAGAATAGGAAGCTACTTCGTATGTGCTTTACCAAATCGGCTAATGACTTAGACGGACATATTAAACAAGTTCCTTTGGACTTAAGTGATGTGGAAATCTCATGGGAGTGTTTCAAGCCCAAGTGGGACAGTTTAAATGTTTGTGATGGTGAAGTCTACAGTTTGATGTTGGAGGACGAAGCTACGGAGGAACACCTGATGGAAGAAATGGAGCAGCGCGAAGTCTACATGAGGCGATTCACAGGTCTGAGAGTGAAAGTGGAAAAGCTCATGGAGAAACCTTTGGAGGTGCGCTCGGAAAGTTGTTGTTCGGGTAGGCTAGACCCGAACCAAGGTAGGAGAAAATTCATATTACCCCAAATTAAATTTAAACAATACGACGGCAGCATAAAGGATTGGCTAGGATTCTGGTCACAGTTCAAAAAAAATCATTTAGATGAAGAGATCGATACCTGTGACAAGATTGAATACCTTCTGCAGGCCACTGTTCCTAAGAGTCGTGCCCGTCAAATTGTTGAGAGTTTTCCTTGCATTGACCAAAATTATGGGAAAATTATTGAATGCATGCGAGCAAGATTTGGGCGGGATGACCTGCAAATTGAATTTTATGTACGAGAATTACTGAAGTTGGTTTTGAATGTACAAACTCACAAAGATAAACAATTCGAATTGTGCAAGTTCTACGATAATATTGAAACCCAAGTTAGGGCACTGGATTCACTAGGAATTACTTCCGATAAGTACGCAGCGCTTTTATTTCCACTCATCGAATCATGTTTGCCACAAGAGTTGTTGAGAATTTGGCAAAGATCTCCTTTCAATTCAAGCTTGGACATCTTGCATGAGAATCATAATACGGCCGGAATCAATGACTGTGAGGCATCATTGGAAAATAGGTTCAAGAACCTCCTACATTTCGTGAGGTCAGAAGTCGAGAATGAAGAGAGAATAGCATTGGCTAGTGAAGGTTTCGGTTTGACAAAATACGCAGATGCAGCTAAAGTATCTGAAAAGAGCCAGGAACCACCTTCAGACTCGAGGAAAATGACTGTTGAGAGTCTATTGAACTCTGAAATCGATAATGTCAAGTGTGTATTTTGCACTAAAGCACATGCAAGTCGAAAGTGTTTTAAGGCTCGACACATGACTCTTGGTGAAAGAAAATTGATTTTGATGCAGAAAAAGGCGTGTTTCAAATGTTTGAAATTTGGTCACATGTCTCGTAAACGCAAGACTCGTTGGAATTGCGTTAACTGCGGTGGGGCGCATGTTTCATTAATGTGTCAAGAAGTACAAAGTCGAAAGTCGAAAGAGTACCCGCAAGGCACAGGAAATTGTCCCCGAGATATGCATAATCCCACGGAGAAGACAATGGAAATGGAAATAGGTAGGAAAGCAAGGATACTGTCCCATGCCACATCGACCTCGAAAAATCGAGGAAGTTTAACCCCCCAACGGCCTCGTGGTGGGAGGGTTTTTTCGAAAAAAAAAGGATTCGTTACGTCCTGTTCAACGCTTAAGCCCCTTGGAATGTAACAAATCATCTCATGGGGAGATGGTGCAATCCAAGCGTCACGAGGAGGAGGTCCACGAGAACCGGGAGGAAGATAGTAATCCGCGAGTGACGCGGGTGAATGAATCCGAATCGAAATGTGCCCCCGGTAGTGATGGTTCTAGAGTAACCCGTAGTGGACGCGTAGTTAAGAGACCACAGAGATTTGACAATTATGTTAAGTTTTAGGAAATATTTGTGAGAAAACGTTCCTAAAGTGAACTTATTTCTCAGGTGGGAGAATGTCGTAACTCGACAGATTTGTCCCCAGACAATTGGGGAATACGGCCCTGTGCGGCCACCTGCATTGGTTTCACTTTTCGAGCGAGCTAAGGCGGTTCGCCCTTCAAGTGGTTTCTGCGTTAGTATAAACATAGACATATTCAGGCATGTAAGATTTATCCTTGGGGATATTTGAAAACTCCAGACAAAAGTCAGTCGGGGTCGGAATTCGAAACGATAAGCTTAAGGTCGAAAACGCCGAGGCTCGGCTCGAATATTTAAAATTGGTTTTTACGTTTTGTTCATAATTTCACACGATTGATTATTTCGTATCGGCACTAGTCTAGTAAGATATTCATTTTACAACTAGGAATCGAATTAAAGTGTGTTTTTCTTTAACAGTTTAGTTTGATTTTGAAAACTTTCGAACCTCCTAGACGCCAGATCCTAACGGTGTGTAGGACTTCGGCGGGGAATTCACAACAGTACATAAAACTACTTCCGAAAATACATCGGCTAACATAAATGAATCTATCGATTTCAATGATTTTACAATTGGATCAGATTTCTGTAATGTGAATTCCAGTAATAGTATACTAATGAACAGTCTTCCCGACCCAGGTGAAGAAAATCAGGAAGAAAGAGAAACAGATTCCCCAGCTAGAGGTAAGAAAGGTTGAGGGATCGAATCGATTTTGAAGTATCAGTATTATTATTAACATAATCAACATAATCACAAGGACAAATATCCGTCGATAAAACAATAAATATTCCCCTTGATCAGAGCTTATCATCGAGTCAACCCAAACATCTACATCGAAGAAGCGGATCCAAGGAGAATGACCACAGCTGTTTCACAGTTGTTACCAGCGTGACCAATTATTTTTTTCAGAATCTACCAAACCTTCTGTAGAAATCTACTTTTTTCTACCAAAGTCAATTACAGAAATCTACTTAAAATCTATTGTTACCTAAGAGCAGTCGTTAGCACTTTATGTTGGAAGAAACGTAGAAAGCTTTAATGTTTCGTGCAATTCGAAAAAATATCGCAGTAATTAACATTTGCTAAGCAAAAAAAGCTAGAGAAGCACTGCCGTGAAGCCAGCAGCTTTTGCGCGCATGTTCAATAGAGATGACCGCTTTGGCAACGAATTTGAACATGCGCGCAAAAGCTGCTGCCTAAATTCACGGCAGTGCTTTTCTAGGGTTTTTTTCGATAAAGTACTGGATTTCAATTCGATCTAATCTGTATATTTGAAAATACTGAGAAAATAAAATTTTGAATGGGTATATCTATGGAATCATTGGGCGGATTTTACCCATTCACGAATTCGACCTTCGTAATTAAGCCCTAAATCTTCTCTACAAATATCGAGTTTCTAAGTCGTTTCTTCCAGAAGACAACGGCCGACCGTAAACACAACTTCCGAAAGAAACAACTTAGAAATTCGATATTTGTAGAGAAGATTTGGACCTTAATTACGGAGGCCGAATTCGTGAATGGGTAAAATCCAACCAATGATATTCTTATATATTCACCTAAATGAAAGGCGCTTTCGTTTCGGATGGAAACGATGAAAATGCGGGAAAATGTAGCGCACACACGCACCTATGATGGGCAATACGATATACTTATTGAGTGTGACGGGATTGAAGAAATACCCCAATGTCATGTCAGAGCCATCTATGAGAGTTGTGCTATTTTTTCACATAATTCATGCGATTATAGTTAGGTTAGGTTGTGCCACTTCTCAACTCCGACAGAAGCGTTCTACTGCTTCAACAGTTGAAAGTAGAATTCTACTAAGATAGTTCGAAATACTACCAAAATTTACTGCTCAATTTCTGTCTACTAACAATGAAGAAATTATAACGAAAATCTACCAAAAAAGTAGATTTCTACCAAAATTGGTCACGCTGGTTGTTACTGATCTTCAGGTCAACTTATCTTGGATAAAACCGCAGAAGGAATCTCCTCGATACTTGTAATCTTTCAGATAGACCGCTGCAGTTTAACAACGTACAGCGCGCCATCTTCAAGGGAGCATCTTGCAATTCCCACCTTCGAGTGCAGAATACTTTGATCGATGTGCATGACGTTCATCCTTTAGTCGTGATGGTGTTTGTAAAACTGCAATATCGCAGATACAGCGACCACGATGCGGCTAAAGGATGAAAAACATGCACATCGATCAGAGTATTCTGCACTCGAAGGTGCGACTCGCAAGATGCTCCTTGAAGATGGCGCGCTGTACGTTGTTAAACTGCAGCGGTCCATCTGCAAGGTGAAAAGTATCGAGGTTTCCTCTGCGGGTTTATCCAAGGTAAGTTGACCTGAAGATCAGTAAAAACTGTGAAAAAGCTGTAAATATTCTCCTTGGATCCGCTTCTTCGGTGTAGATGTTTGGGTTGATTGGATAATTAACTCTGATCAAGGGAGAATATTTGTTGATTTATCGACTGATATTTGTCCTTGTGATTATGTTAGTTCATTATTACTGGAGGATTTTGTTCTCCGTGGAACCAATTCCTATCTTATTATAACTATTGTTCGGGGTTTTCCTGTAGCTTTCTCTATAATTGGTACAAATTTTCAATAGTAGTAAGATTGATTCGAAGAATTTGGGTAAAGAAACTGATAAGTAATAATGTGATGTTGTAATTTCATGATTTTTCATACCCAAAAACGGCTTTTTGGGTAGTAGGGCAGTTTTAATTATTTAAAAGTTATTATTTTCTATACTAAATCATGCCGACGTCGAATCTTTCTGAACCTGACATCGGATTTGGCATTTTTTAACTCAAGTGGATGAAAAAAGTTTCTCACGCACCAAAAATAACATTGCTCGTCGTTCAGCAACCTTCTCATCCATCACAAAGACAGTCATTTTGGTAAAAAACCAAAAAAGAATGAGCATGATTTTGCAATGGCAACTCGATATTTATGATTATTTTCTATCAACAATACTGCGTCAGAAATTTCGAAAATATTCAGCAAATTTGTATATTGAAATACACATATAGTACTAGAAAATATAGAGAATAGTTTCTCTGAAATTTTAGAAAAAAACTCTAGAAAAGCACTGACGTGAAGTCAGAAGCATTCTTTAAATTATAATACCCCTAGAAACACAAATTCATCTTCATTCTCTTGATACTGAAAGATATGTCTCCGTTAAATTGACATAACCTTTATTTTCTTCCTGATTTACTATGAAATATTATACTAAAATATTGTCTAGTCTATCGAAACTATATTTTTCTCTTGCAGATACTAGAGAAGATCTCAATAAATCGATTCCCCAAGAAGTATTTCCATTAGCGACCGAAAATGTTTCTGAATCTTACTATGAAAGTGCCGCTATGTCTATGCCAAACACTTCTGATACTAGAGACTTTACCCATGGATTTATGGAAACTGAATATGATACTACTTCCGAGAATACATCGGCAAACATAAATGAATCTATCCATTTCAATGATTTTACAATTGGATCAGATTTCTGTAATGTTAATTCCAGTAATAGTATGCTAATGAACAGTCTTCCCGACCCAGGTGAAGAAAATCAGGAAGAAAGAGAAACAGATTCCCCAGCTGGAGGTAAGACTCTACATTAGAACTTATGGAAGTGGTTGAAAAAAGTTTCATATGCGCAAAAAAATAATATTGTTCGTCATTCAGCAACCTTCTCATCCACCACAAAGACAAACAAAGTCATTTTGGTACAAGTAAAACTAACGTTATAAGTATTAGCATGATTTTGCAATGGCAACTTGATATTAAAGAATATTTTCTATCAACAATAACGCGTCGGAAATTTCAAAAATATTCAACCAATTTGTATATTGAAATACACATATGATACTAGATACTAAAGAGAATGGTTTCTCTCAAAATGTTCCAAATAAACTCTAGATAAGCACTGACGTGAAGTCAGATGCTTTTGCGCGTATGTTCATAGCCAAAGCGTTTGCCCATCTAAGTAATTAACTCTGAACACAAAATATTTTTTCGGAATTCTCTCATAACACGATCCTCACGAAATTTTGAATGAAACTAAGCGTCACATTCTACTCCTTTTTCCTACCAGCTTTCAAATGCATCGAATCGACAGTTTCGAAAATGAAACAAATTCTCTGTTCACAATTTTTTGATGAATTTTTCCATAAGACAATCCTCACGAAATTCTGCAAAAACTTGAGCGTCATCATTTTTTTTCCTTAGTACTGAATTTGAAGTCGATCGAGCAGTAAGTTCCGACAATATGGAGAAAAAATTCTCGGCTCACAAAATGTTTTCAGCAGTCCCGAAAATGTCGAGAAAAATAAGGAATTACTACAGAACCACTCGGCCGATTTTACCCATTAAAGAACTCAACAGAGAAAATCGAACTCTCAACCAAACCTGTAAATGTAGGGACTCTAGCTTCATCCGTTCGACCGTTATTGTATTCACGACTGGACAGGGTTGAATTTGACAAAAAGAGCCGAACCCAGTCGTTTGAGACCATTTTCGGCCCGAAATTCGAAAATTACAGAAATGTTAACGAAACTATAACTCTAGAACATACGCACAAAAAAGCCGCGGTAGCATATGTCTATCTTTTGAAGTTTCTGATGATACCCGTTTTATGATTTTTAAAATAATGCTTCGTTCGCAACAGTGATTTCTTTTTTTTTGAGTACCCTCAAATGATGTTCATTAATTCATTGTGGCAGTAAAATATATAGGAAAACGATCTTCATTTCCAACGGTTTTTCCACGACGCCTATTGGCATTTTTTAAATAATGAGGGGCTGACTGAGATAAGAAGATTGGAAAAGGAGAAATAGCAACAACTTCAGAGCAATATTTCATGAAAAAAAATTGTTCCTTCCTTACTTATTTCTCTTCTATTGCTTTCTCCAATTTATTCATTTCCATTTCTACTCTTACACTTATATTGATTTTACAGTTATAGATTCATTTGGACATTCTATCTAATCTTTTCTTTACGGATTTGTTCTAGATGCACAAGAGCGTTATCATTCAGCTCAAATTTCTGTAAATTCCGAATTTTGTGCCGAAAATGGTCTCAAACGATTAGGTTGAACTAATTGATGAAAAATATGTGGACAAATTTTATTCTGTCCGGCCTTCCGTGCAATAACTTCAGAATTGAAGGACCTAGAGTCTCGAAATTCATAGGGTAGGTTCGGATCCTGAATATCTCGGTTAAGTTCGTTATTGGACAAAGTCGGTTCAACAGTTTCGGGGCTATAGTTGTCTGAAGTTTTTTCAATAACTCGAAAAAAAATATCCGATTGAATTGAAACTTGGTTACAAGTTGTGAAATGTCGACACAAAGATTGGTGACTATTTTCGTGGGGATCATATGAACAGAAAATTTGAAAAAAATCATAAAAGTCAGAAACAATATGCCAGATTTCGATGAAATTCGTCACGGGTCTTCAAACTATCATTTTGCAACTAACTACTAAATTAATTCTGATCGCATCAGTAGTTTTGGAAATATTGGGAAAACTATATTTTTTAACCATGAGTACTAAATTTCAATCCGAGAGGAAGCGAATATTTGACTGACAAGCGCGCAATAGCTCCTGACTTCACTTCAGTGCTTTTTTCATGCTCATTTTAGAAAAAAATAATTACCTATTGAATGAACAAGAATGAAAGATATATTTAATTTCCAAAAATTTTTTCAACTGAACAGAGTTTGATCTTATAAAACTATTTTCTCATATATTTCAGATTTTGAAGATGATTCATTAGATGACCCAAATTATGAACCCAACGACGACTGGATGACTCCCAGCGAAGATGGAATAACACAGCAAGAGATTGAAAATGGTGTTTCAAGAAATCCTAACAATGATATAATTAAACAAAAAAAGACATTGGTCAGTCCTTTAAATACTAGCTCATTTGGATGTGATGACACAAATATGTATGTTGAAGAGTCAAAAGGAAAAACAGGCAGTAAGAAAACTCATTTCTGTTATTACTGTAAGACCAAACAACAAAAATTGCCAGGCATTTAGAATTAATGCATAAAGATGAGGAAGAAATTAGGAAATTTGTTAATCTACCAAAAGGTAATTCAGAAAGGAAAGAAATTAGAGCTGAGATCAGAAAAAAGGGAGATTTTTTATTTAATATGAATGAGCATTACAATAATGGAGAAATGATTATCTCAAGACGACCCCAAAGTAAGTTCAACCGAACCGCTTCAGATTTCAAAGCATGTGCGCATTGATAGGGTTTTTTCTCAAAATCTACACTGAGATTTTATTTCAAAGAGTGCACAGGACGCTCTAGTGGAACGAAGCGTTTGGTCATGGTCTTAAGTAAACAAGTCACCTCTCGGTTGCATCCAATAGCTTCCAACATCGTGAAAAATAAGTTGTTTCCAACATTAAGGGAGGATAGCATAGTTGAATTGGTAAGGTTTGATGAAATGGTAATACTATATGCCAACAAAATGGTCCAGAAGTACAGAAATCCTAGATATTTCGAGATGACCAGACAAAGAATTAGATAACTGGGTCGTTTCTTGCGTACCTTGAAACTTATCAATTAGGAAGTAACTGATCTTTCTTCGATGTTTGATCCGAAATTTGGCGATGCTACACTAGAGTCTATCAACAGAGAATCTCGCTTTAACCCTTCAACAATCTCTTATGATGCACCTACAGTTGCTTTCAGTCTTGGAACGTTACTCAAGCAGCTTTGTAATATCTTCCTTTCAGAAGGTATCAAAAAACATGAAGACGAGAAAAAAAAGAACGCGAAGGATTTCCTCAAGATATTTAATCAAGAAATAAATTTAAACATTAATAGAACTGTTGCAGAATCTCAACTGCAAATAAAAAGGAGAAAAACCACCCTCCTACCATCGACAGAGGATATACGAAAACTGCATGTATATTTATTGAAAAAAGAAAACAGGCATTTGAAGATGTCCAAAAAAAATATACATTCAGATCCTGGATGGATCTTGCAGAAAGCACATTGACTTCTATTTTAGTCTTCAATAGAGAGAAGCCCAGGAGAACTTGAACGACTATTGATCGAAGACTCCTCCAGGGCATCAACGAAGAATTGGATAAAGATCTTTTCAACTCATTATCGAAGGAGAGTAAAGAAATCGCCAAAAAATATGTTCGGTGTCAGATAAGAGGAAAATTGAGTAGGACTGTACCGATACTACTTGACAACTTATTGGTGGAAAGCGTGAAATTAGTGATTGAATTGAGGGAGAAAGCAAAAGTGCCAAAAAATAATCCATATGTCTTTGGGATAAAGGGAATAAATAGTGACGATACAAAATATTTAAGAGCGTGTTATTTGATTAGGAAATTTTCAGAAGAATGTAGTGCCGAATACCCAGAAAGACTTCGAGGGCCAAGCTTCGAAAACACATTGCTACGAAATGTATCACTTTGAATCGTGAACAAGAAGAAGTCTCGGACTTAGCAAACTTCATGGGTCACGCAGAAAAGATCCATAAGGATATATACCGACAGACTATTTTATCTCGAGACATCTTAAAAATGTCGAAACTATTGGAAGTAGTTCAGGGAGAAGATAGTGATGATAATGAAAGTGGTGAAGATGACACAGAAAACATTCAACCTATCGAGAAAGACAACAGACCGGTCGGAGAAGAGGAACAAGCAGGTTCGCTGGATACCTATTGTATGAAGTATTCGGCTCGAAAACGAAGCAGTGAGTATCTTACCCAAAAACAATATACCTACTTTATCAAATGTATAAAACATAAATCGTTTGAAAATATCCTGGCACAGAAAATGGCAATTGACTGAAAGTAAACTATTGGAAATATATCCTGAAACAGAAAAAAGTTACTGTTGAAAAGTGAGGAAAATTTAATGGTGAAAAATATATTATTATTAATTTTATTTGAATTGTTTAACAATTTCTATCATATGAACGCCCTAATAATTTTTCCACCATTTCATTTCAACTCTCCTTACTATTTTAAAATTGTTTTTCTGTTTCAGGATATTATATTGTATCAAAAATTGCCTGAATTTTTGAGGCAATGGATGTCCGAAATCTGAATTATCAAGTAACTTCGCAGTTAACATTTGAATCAATTCTGTGCTATTGACAAATTTGAATAACTTCAAATCCAAGATAGGAAGAAAACATATAAGACGATATTCACAATTTGGATAATGCCGCATAAGTCTTATTCCATTTTCATTCAGAATCATCAGTGAAATCTAATTTAAATTATAAGAACAATTCTCTGGCATGAACTATTGGCAAGTTATGCACTAATACTTGGTATTCTTGACATCTGCATCAGCAAGTTTGAAAGTTCGATATCTCGGTTTTTTCAGATTTTGCCCCTAACGAACTCAATGCACGGCATTCGAGACCCGAACTTACCATAAAAATTTCAAATTCCTAGGTTTTTTTTGCTCTGAGGTTACCGTGTTCACGGTTCGTCATCAGTGAGTCGAACCTTATCGTTTGAGACTATTCCTGGCTCAAATTTCGACAAATACAAACATTGTGACGAACTGTTATAGCCCTCGTTCAAGTACAATGAGCACTCTTTCTTTACAGCTTCACCATATGGCAAAGTGATACGAAAAAAGTGGTCAAGAGAAGAAAAAGATTCTGTGTACAGAATATTCTGGAAAAATCTTATCGACAGAAACCTACCATCTTTCTCTGAAATTCAGAAGGCCATCAGAGAGAATGAATCCTTACAGAATAGAACATCACCACAAATAAAGACATGGATACACAATCAAATTAAAAGTAAAAAGAAGTTAACTTTTACAGATTAATGAATGTATCCTCATAGCATCGTATTTTTTCTTTGTTCCTTTGTATTCATTTCTGAATAAATGAGTTTTCACGATTTTACATAATCAAATTAGAACTAAAATTAAGTTAACATTTATAGTTGAATAAATGTATCATCATACCCACGTATTTTTTATTTGATTCATTTGTTTTTATTTCTGAATAAGTGAGTTTTCACGATAGTCCAAAATGACTTGGAAATATACATAGATGGTGCGATAGCTTCAGAGTATTCTTTTACTGTTAGGACGGGAGTTATACCTTCACAGCAATTTAACGCATTAGGGATTCTACAAACCAACGCGGTCGCGGTGGCGATGAGACAGCGTTAGCGATCTCGATCAACTCAAATGAATTTGCATGAAAGTCCATGTGTTTGCGAATTTTCAACACATTTCCACCTCTTAGGTGACGTGTTATTATCTATGATTTTCCGCAGGGTTGTTCGTATATATTTAAATTCTTGATAAAACCTCCAAAAAGCACTGACGTGAATAAGAATCTTCTACGAGTCTTTCCATCCTTAAAAAACCAGCGCGGGTTGACGGCAAAAAATATCATTTTCTCAATACCTTCAAAACCAGTTTGAGCCTGCAGATATACCTACCCGTTATATTCACGGGTAAACTTCAACAATTAAAATTTCCATAAAAACGTGAAGTAATATTTACGTAGAACTCTCAACATTCACTTTATTTGTCAAAATTCTGTGGTTTATGCAATTTCGACCAGAAAATCGAAAATTTCACATTTTCCAACGTTTGCCTTGCGTAAATGGAAAGGCGTTACGAAGTGAGATATACTCGTTTAGTCCGTTCGATTCTTCCTTTCTCGATTTCCACCGCCGCATACACCTAATTATTATTATTATTATTATTATTACAGAATTGAGAAGAGAGGAGGCATAAGCCTATTAACTCTCAGAAAAAATACAAAAAACAAAAAAAATCACAACATCAAAACCCTGAAATACACAAAACAGAACTAAGAACAGAAAACAGAGTTTATTGCATCCAACCGGTTCTTGAAAGAATTTACACTCGGGGCGCATACAATCCGACACGGCAGTGAATTCCACTTATCGAAAATCCTGTTGCACAAGAAATGTTGTCTATGTGATGTCCTGTAGAATTCATGGTACAACTTGAACTGGTGGCCACGCAGGCTGTTGGCATTGAGGACGAACAAACCACTCAGATCTCCATATCCTAGTCCTACAAAATTCCGCCTTTTCTCATTTTTGACGATTTCTGAAGTATTCGCGATTTATTCAAAAATATCCCGTAAAACTCGGTAAAACATAAAGACCTCTTCCGGAAAGCGCGAACTTTCTACTTTCGAACGCGAGGTTCGCTCTCACACACCGACAGGGCTTTGCACCCCTGTGGATCGAATCGTAACATCACTTTTCTCTTCTAAATTTTTTATGTCTGTTGGTAGTTCCGTTATCTTGTTCGATTGTCATGATTGAAGCGATTGAATAAAAAATTTGAAGAAAGCACTGAAGTGAAGTCAGCAGCTTTTACGCAATTCTTCACATTGCGAAATGGTGACTTGGAAATTTCAGTGAAATTTCAATGAAATATAAAAATTTTCAAAAAAAAATTTTTTTTCGAATTTTCTATGGATAATTCTTTTTATTGACACTGTTCATGTTCCAACCAAGTTCCATCTCGATCAGATAAATATTTTTCGAGTGATTGAAAAATCAAAATTTCAAATGACTGTAGCACAAAAAGTATTTGGCAGATTTGGCCCATTAACGAACTTAACCGAGATATTCAGGATCTTAACCTAACCTGAAAGTTTCAAGACTCTAGGTGCTTCTTTTCGAAAGTTACAACGCACACGGACGGACGGCCAGACGGCTGGACGGACAGAATCAATTTTGACCACGGATACTTCATCAGTGAGTTCAACCTAGTCGTTTGAGACCAATTTCAGCTCAAAATTCGAAAATTATATACATCGTGACGAAACGATAACGCGCTGTTCCCCAGAACAAGCGCGTAAAAATTTGACACATGGTTGAAAACTGACGGTTTAACATGTTAATTCAAAATCTCGCAGCATGTGACGAATACTCCCTTATGTATTGAAAGAAAATGTTTTTGAAAATATTTTTTATGAATTTGTCTGATGATATGATCCTCACGAAACGTTGCACAAATAAGCATGTGCATATTCTACAACTAGATTAGACTAGACTAGAGCAACTTGAAATTAGGTTGGATCATTATTTTTTGAACCAGTTGTAGATTTAAGACCTTTGTTTTTGGATGATTCACGATTTTTAGCAGGTAGAAGGTAAGATTAATAGTGAAAACCCGCTCCTCAACATAATGCCATCTAGTTTCGATTTCATTCAAAAAATCTCCTTCGGGGCTCTATAATGACCATATAAAAATTTTAGTAGAGCTCATCATTGAAAGACATCTCGAATGTATACAAATTATAATCTAAATTCGTTATTTGTAAGATTATGAAATCATAACTCAAATAAAAAACTCTATAACGAAGAAAGGAAAAATGGACTTACCTAAATTAAGTCAATTTTTACTTTATTCCTTCTCTTATTCAATTTTTATTCTAGTTATGATTCCATAATCTTACATATAAAAATTTAAGATTATAATTCGTACACATTCGAGATATCTTTTAATGATATGCTCTAGTATATTTTTTGTGTGTATGAACAATGATGTTCATACACATTCCCTTCAAAGGATTTTTGAATAAAATCGAAACTAGGGGACGTTGTTTTTAGAAGTTTGCTAACCTTTTACCTGTAAAAAATCTTTAATTATTTTCTGGGTCATTGAGAAAACTAAATTTCAGATAGCTATAACTCAGATACCGTTAAGCCGATTTATCTCATTAACGAACTTAACCGATATATTCAGGCTTCAAACCTACCATGAGAATTTTCATACTCTAGGTCTTTTCCTACGATAATAATCGGACCGACGGTCGGACGGATTAACGGAATTGAATTTTACCACGGTTTCTTCATCAGTGGGTCTACCCTTATCTTTCAAGACCATTTTCAAAAATAATGAATCTGAAGAATTGTCTATTTTTAGAAGTTTTTCCGGATTTTTGCAACTGAAAATGCACCGATCTGATCGTACAAAGAACCAATTCGTAGGTTTTTAATCATCCAAAAAACTTCCATGGACTATGAAATGACTCTTCCAATACTTTTAAGGGTATTTGTGAGAAACCAAAAAAGTGGCAAATAACACGCTTATATTAGCTTGGTATTTATGTATACAGGTTAGCCGGAAATGAAACCGACAAAACTTATGGGATTATAGAGACTGCCAATATGATTTCAAAATGCCATATACAAATGGTCAAACCCACTTCATTTTTACATAGAGTGATTTGTTAATTTAGACCAAAAATTCTATACGCCATATTGAATGCCATATTAGCCGATTTGGTTAAAATTTGCTATAGGAACCAAACTGAAAGTCCATAACAAGTAGCCTTCTGAACGAAACCAATACCCAGGTATCAGACTGACCTGAGATGGCGTCTTATAGACGTCATTTTACGTCCACGACGTCTCCGACTAATATAGGACCTATAAAAGACTTCACATTATTGACTGAAAATGACGCCAACACTTTCGACGTCTGATAGAGGTCTTTTCAGACAACTATCCGAGCAGCTGAGTGACCTATGATGACCACTTAACTCTGTCATATTTGTTGCACCACGTATCTTACCAATTATGAAGGACCAAAAGGTACGACACAATATTGTTTTAGAATGGACGTCATTGTTTTGACGACTAAAAGACGTCTTTTCAAGGTCAGGAAGTATTGTTTTATGGAGAAATCGTGTTTAAATTTTTTTGGTGTCATCAGAATGATTTTCATTCAACGATACCTTCTCAAAATTGACTAGTATGTTAAGTACTTAGGCGGCCGAACTTCCTTGGGTTTTCTCATTCGCGGAATCAATGATATACAGGGTTTTCCAAAATTGCAGGTACAAACGAAGAGTGCATAAATTTGAGGAAAAAAAGTCGCATAACAATGGGACCGCAAACGTTTCGTTTTCGAGATACAGGTTGTTTAAGTTTGAATTTCTTTCGAGTTTTTTTTTCTAGTATCTGCACTTCAAAAGATGATTGCACGATTTTATATAATCTTTATGAATCATTACTACAGATCAGAAAATATCCGTAAAAACTTACAATGAATTAATTCTACGCAGCTTACAAACTGGATTTTATGGCAATACTGAGTGTTCGGAGGATTTCGAGGGATTCGAATTTTTTTCTCAAAATCGGAATCAAATATGACAAAACGACAGGGGGTCATAAAGTTCAGTAAGACAACGAAGCTTCGTTCAAAAAATTTTAAACTGACAGTGGCTCACCAATAAGACATTCTGGAGGATAACAGCTTATCCGGAAAAAACTATCACCCTGTCGATTTGCGATCGAAATCGGCATGTCATATTTTGTGAACTCTAAAATGTGATAACTATATGTGAAATTTCAGTTGAATATCTTGTGAAATGCAGATACTATGAGAAAAAACTTGACATTCGAATCGTTTGCGGTCTCATATTTATGAGACTTTTTCCTGTGAAGTCCAACCGATCTTAAAAGTAGGAAATTATTTTATGTTTCAATTCAATCAATTCAATATTTATAGTGAAAAGATATGGGGTTCTAGGATTCAATATCAAGCACCTCCAGGTTTTTTTACTATGAATTGAATTGAGACATACAATTCCTTTCTAATTTTTATTTCGGTTTGCTTTCAAAGCGTGTTTGTTTAGTTTTATGAAAGTATGATTTATTCTTGACAATATTTCTTTTAAAGAACCGATAAAGCAATTTTGCTGGAGCCGACGACGGGGTTTTCAACTAAGAACTATCTTTTAAAAAGTAGGTATGCTATTTGCTTCTTCTTTTGAGTGGGAAAAAATCTCTGCTGGTTGGCCTACTCTGTCAGGTATTAAATTTCAGGGAAATAAACCTTCAAGGTGGCATTTTTCAGAAAAGTATTGAATTTTAATTCGTTCAAATCTGTATTTTTCGGAATATTGGGACAATATAATCTTGAATGAGTATATCTACGGAATTATTGAGCGGATTTGACCTATTTACGAGTTCGACACTCGTAACGAAGCCCCAAACCTTCACAAATATCGAGTTTCTAAGTCGTTTTTTTCGGAACTTATTGTGTTTACGGTCAGCCGAAACCAAGCATTATATAGAGAGAATTGAGAGGGTACTAAATCAATTTTTCAGATTCCTGTCTGAAAAATGACAGCTTGAAGGTCCGTAAGGGATTTTGTGAGGATAAGATGATAAAAAATTTGACCAATGTCTGCAAAAAATATAATTGAACCTAACTGGAACTTGTTACACTGCTGTAAAATTTAAAATTTAATGTGGGAGCAAAAGGTTCCTTTAATAGAATGGAAAGTTTCCGAATTTTTTTTCTTCAAATATACTAACAGTACACTTTCAACAAAAAGTTGCGCGTAGTTATGCATCAACTAACTGCTTAGTTTCTGTGATATATCGAAGAATTGAATTTTATTTAATATTATGGATAACGGTGCGCATGTGGGGCGCAGTAGCACACATATGTACAATGGAAGTATGCAAGCGATTCATTCTGTTGTATATAGTAAAAAATAAGAGAAAGATATTCTGTGCCGTTGTCTATGATCATAGAATAGGAGGCTAGCCCCGAATGAGAGGTTAGCCAGAATAACCACGAACGTAGTCCTGTAAGCACTGTAAACTGTAAGTCTCAATTTAATAAAGTACTTAACATATTATTAGAAGTGTATTTCTAACCACCTTATATAAAATACAACATGGTGTCAGGTGTGTTTTAAATTGAACAAAACACTAGAATACAAAGAGGTTAGAAAACAGTATTCGTCAAAAAGCGTGGAAATCCAAGTTTGCTGAAAGAAGGCATCAGAAAAGAAGCAAGAACATATATTTAAAACGTGTTACTCAGACTAAGAGCAGACATGGATTATTGCAAAGCTCCATCGACATTCAACATCAATGAACCACATAATTGGAACAGATGGAAACAATCTTTCACAATATTCCTAATGGCCATAAGGGAAAATGAAGCTGATGACGCAGTGAAGATCGCTCTGTTATTGAACCAACTGGGCGACAGTTGTCTGGATATATATAACACTTTTGATGTCACCAAAAAACATAAATTTGAAGATGTTATATCCTGTTTTGATGATCGATTTCTGCCAAGGCAAAACATATGTATGGAAACATACAAATTCAATAATATCGAACAGAAGGATGGTCAATCCATTGACGATTTCATCACTGAGCTTAAAAAGCAAGCAGGAACTTGCTCATTTATTTGTCAAAATCAAGCATGCAAAAAAAGTTATGAAGAAAGAATGTTGAGGGACCGACTAGTCCTGGGAATCAAGGATAAACAGGTCCAAAGACACCTGTTACGAGAAAATGATTTAAGTTTGGAAAAGATCCAGGACTACTGCAAGAGCATTGAGGTCACCTTAAAAAATGTGGAATTGTTGCAGTCAAATAGCAATAATGAAGCAGTCGATGCTGTAAGATCAAAACCTAATAAAAAATGCAGTAGATGTGGAACTGAACATACTCCCAGAAAATGCCCAGCATTTCGGCAAATTTGTAAACAGTGCCAGAAAGAAGGCCATTTTGCAAAAATGTGCTTCTGGAAGAACAAGGCTGCTAGACATGGACCCTCTCACACCCAGCACAGAAACCAAGGAGCGATGCAAGTTTGTATAGATAGTCAGGTTGGGAATAGCATGCAAGTGAAAAGCGAAGAGAATGTGAGTACTGACAATTCATTGTTCATTTATGAGTGTAATAATAAACATAATAGTAAACTTAGTTGGTACGAAAACATTAAGATTCATGATGTTAGCATTAAATTCAAATTGGACACAGGGGCTGACTCGAGTATTTTACCATTGAAGCATTTTGAAGTATTGAAAATTGATCAATCAAAAATTGTCCCAACATCTATGACAATAATATCGTATGGCAATTTCCGGTCAAGACCATTGGGATTCATAACTTTGAAATGTAAATATAAGAATCAAGTAGAGAACGTAAAATTCTTGGTGGTCAATTTTGACTCGGAACCGTTATTAGGTTTGAATGACTGTTTAATGTTTAAGATGATATCTCGAATCGATTCCATGTATTCAAAATTTTTAAATGAAGCACTACCAGAAAATGTTAAAGAATTACATACTAAATTCAAGAATGTTTTTGAAGGGTTAGGTTGTATTCCGGGTTTAGTTGAAATCAAATTAAGACATGATGCAATACCGGTTATTCAGTCTCAGAGGAAGATTCCATTAGTGCTTCATGAAAGATTAAAGCAGACATTAAATGAGCTTGAAGAGAAAGGTGTTGTTTCTAAAGTTGATTATCCAACCGAGTGGGTAAATTCACTCATGATCGTTGAAAAACCTAATGGCTCACTCCGCCTGTGTCTCGATCCAAAACCCTTGAATAAATTTATATGTAGAGAACACTATATAATCCCAAAATGTGATGATATTTTAACCCAATTGGAAGGGAAAACAATTTTTTCAGTCATTGATATGAAGGATGGATTTTGGCAAATTCAACTATCAAAGAATAGTTCAGATCTGTGCACGTTCAATACACCATTTGGCAGGAATAAATTCAATCGAGTCCCCTTTGGACTAAACAGCATTCCTGAAATATTTCAAAAGAAAAACATAGAAATATTTGGTGACATTCCAAATGTCAGCGTTTACTTTGATGACATAATTATATTCGGCGCAGATGAGACTGAGCATGACATTGCATTCAAAAAGGTACTTGAAAAAGCTTTGCATTATAATATAAAATTCAATTTCAACAAATTACAATATAAAATGGCTGAAGTGGAATTTTTAGGTCAAAACATTTCGAAATCTGGAGTCAAACCCTCCCAGAAAAATATAGAAGCTGTATTGGCAATTGAAACCCCGTCTAGTAAGAAAGATTTATTGAGAATTTTGGGATTATTCAAATTTTTCTCAAAATTTATTTCAAATCTATCTCAGTTGACTTACAACATGAGAAATTTAACTAGGAATGACGCAAAATTTCAGTGGTCTGAAACTCATCAGCGCGAATTAGATACATTAAAGACATTGATCACAAATAAGCCTATTCTAAAAATATTTGACAAGAATCTACCAATTGAAATTCAGACAGATGCGTCAAGCAAAGGTATAGGATCATGTATGATTCAAAATGGGTATCCAATCTCATTCGCTTCACGCTCACTTAATAAAGCTGAAGTAAATTACGCGCAAATCGAAAAGGAATTGTTGAGTATAGTATTCTCCTGTGAGAAATATCATTACTGGATTTATGGTCGTGAAGTAGTTATCAAGACTGACCATAAACCACTGATTGCCATATTTAACAAAAACCTTGATAATGTAAGTGCTAGATTACAAAGGATGCTCTTAAAATTATTGAAATATCACATCAGAGTTGAATATTTACCGGGATCTAAAATGTATGTAGCAGACACCTTAAGTCGTTCATACATTAAATCAGAAGTACCAATAGATGAAGAACTCGAATATACAGTTCATTCTTTATCATTAGCAGTTCCCATGACAAAAGAAAAAATCAAACAATTCCAAAATTGCATTAACTCTGATCCAACTCTGTCAAAAATTAAAGAGTATTGTATAAAAGGTTGGCCATTAAGAAGTAAAAAATTGAATTCTGAGTTAAATTACTACTATAAGCTGAAAGATAATATTTACCTATCGGATAATTTGTTACTTTATAATCATAAAGTGGTTGTTCCCTTCAAACTTCGAGCTGAAATACTCAAACTAATTCATTCAGCACATTTTGGTATTGAAAAGTGTAAACTGAGGGCTCGCGAAATACTAATTTGGCCAGGTATGTCTAGTGATATTGAAAATTTCGTTTCAAAGTGTGAAATACGTCAAGCTCATCGATCAAATAATCAGAAAGAAACGCTCATTCCTCATAAAATTCCTCAAAGACCGTGGGAAATTTTGTTCTCAGATTTTTTTGAATATAAGTCAAAAAATTATTTAATCATTGTAGACTCCTTCTCACATTGGCTCGAGGTCTTTCCGACAAATGATAAAACAGCAAAAACTGTAATAGACTGCTGCAAGGAAGTGTTTTCAAAATTTGGTGTTCCTGATATTTTTTATTCTGATAATGTGCCTTACAATAGTATAGAATTCAAAAATTTCTCTAAGGCATGGAATTTTGAAATTGAATTTTCCAGTCCTCATCATCATGAGTCCAATGGTTTTGCGGAAAAATATGTAGCTATTGCCAAAACCATGTTAAAAAAAATGAACAAAACAGAGGAGCTACCATACTATTTGTTAGAGTATCGTAACACTCCCCTGCCTAGAATTGGATATGCTCCTGCTCAATTATTGTTAAATCGGCTTGTAAAAACCAAATTTCCTGTCTCTTCTGAAAAATTATTGCCGAAAATAATTGACCAAAACGAAATTGTTTCAAAATTAATTCATAGTTCAAATAAAACACAACAAATATACAACAAAAATGCAAAAGACCTGCCACCTCTTAAAAAAAATGACAATATATGGTTTAAAAAAAATGATAAATGGAATAGAGGAAAGGTAGTCCGTAGATACAATAATAGGTCGTATATAATAAAAGACGAAAATGGTAAAATATTAAGAAGAAACAGGAAATTGATGAACAAAACTGATGCTAGTGTTAGGACATTGGAACCATATCTGGATGATTTGCTTTATGAAGCTCCATTATGTACAACTAACAATAAATCACATGATCTCTGTTGCAGTGCTGGTACGACAGTGCCGAGGGCTGGTGAAAATATTAATAACGATTCACACTCTTCGCAACCTTCGGCATTGACCGGAAACAACCATATAAGTAAAATAAGAAGACCCATAAGGGAAAGAAGGGTGCCATACTGCTTCAGAGATTATGAAATGTATTGAATCTGAATTTAGGCTAAGATTTATATTAATGTAAAAAAATACAAAAGTGAAAGCGTGTTGTATATAGTAAAAAATAAGAGAAAGATATTCTGTGCCGTTGTCTATGATCATAGAATAGGAGGCTAGCCCCGAATGAGAGGTTAGCCAGAATAACCACGAACGTAGTCCTGTAAGCACTGTAAACTGTAAGTCTCAATTTAATAAAGTACTTAACATATTATTAGAAGTGTATTTCTAACCACCTTATATAAAATACAACACATTCCATGTAAGAAATAAAGGGAATAACACTGACCATATAGATTATTCAGTTCCTACATAAATTATACGAAATATTACACTGGCGACGAGGTAAACGTTGTGAAAAACTTTAAAGAAGTATATTAGTAGGTAATCGAAAATCTCGATTCATCGGAAGTGCAGTATTTTAAGAGTGAAAATGACTGAAACAGTTTCTGCAGTGATCGGACATCTCAAGGAATTTGGCTGGACAAGTTCATGGACCATTTATAAAGCGAAATTGAAGAACTATTTCTGTGCAAATGACATCATAGATACAAACAGACAGCGAGCCATTTTTTTGAACCTTCTCGATGAAGAGGCTTATAAATTAATTTTTGATTTATGCAGTCCCACTGAACCAGAGAAAAAGACTTTTGAGGAACTCCTACTATTGTATGATGGCCATTTTGTACCACAAAAAAGTGCTTTTGCTGCAAGGTATAAATTTTACGCTGCAAGAAGAGAACCGGAAGAGTCAGTTAAAGATTGGGCTGCCCGAGTACGTAGTTTGGCCGTTGACTGTGAATTTTCAACCAATTTGGATATTTCCTTGCGAGATAAATTCCTTTTTGGATTTGGTCCTGGACCGATTATGGATCGAATGATGGAGGAAAAAATTTCTATTAAATTTGAAGAGATGGTGAATATCGCAAGTAACAAAATGGCGGCCAAAGACATCCATGACATCACCGTTAAAACGGAAGTTCTTCATCATGTCCGTTCTGACGTTGTTTCGAAACAAGAGAGAGAGAGCGGCACTTGGTCAGGTGACAGAGGGCGTCATGGCAACCATTCAGCTACCGGTCTTCGTCACGGGTGTGAAGTATGTGTAAGACGGAATCATAGAACAGATAAGTGTTTTTATAGGAAACATACTTGTAATGTTTGTCATAAACAAGGTCATTTGGCTTCAATGTGTTCTTTTTCTGAAAATTCGAAATATAGGAATTCGAATAGAAATAATAATAAAAGTAGCCGACATAATTTCATTACATTTGAAGAGGACAATGAAAATTCTTCATCGGAAAATAAAACTGATTTGTCGATTTTTTCTGTAAATGATGAAATGAATGATGCCAATCTTTTCCATATTTCTGTTAATGTCAAAAATATAAAACTTCGATGTCAAATCGATACAGGATCGGCACTTTCAGCCATATCTGAAAAATTATATAGAGAACAATTCTTATCTTTTGATTTGAAGAAAACTAGTAAACGGTTCCTGTTTTATGATAATAGTGAGACGCAACCTACAGGTGTTCTTAAACTACCTGTCTGCTATAAAAATCAAGAACAAATTGTCGAATTTTATGTTTTCAAAAACAGTGGACCACCAATTGTTGGCAGGAAGTTTTTAAACTTATTCGACTTGAAATTCGAGAATTTGAATTTTGTGGATTATGATACTAGCTCATATACGCAACAAAATTTGGATAAAATTTGCAAGGAGTATGCGTCTGTTTTTTCTTCTGGGCTTGGTAAATTTACGAAGGGACTGATCTCAATAAAATTGAAAAACGAAAATGTTGCCCCAAAATTTTTTAAAGCAAGACCCATACCCTTTGCAATCAAAAAACAAGTGGAAGACGAACAAATCGTTTGGAACATCTAGGTATTATATCACCTGTGGATTTCAATGAATGGGCCAGCCCAGTAGTGCCTGTTTTTAAGAAAAATGGAGAGGTTAGAATTTGCGCAGACTTCAAGGTGACTCTGAATCCTGAGATAGAAGTTGATAAGCATCCCCTACCGCGGATCGATGAATTGTTCAATGAGACTGAGGGAGCGGAACTCTTCTCAAGGCTTGATTTGTCTCAGGCCTTCGAGCAACTTTGTCTAGATGAACCTTCTAAAAAGCTCTTAACAATTTCTACGCACAAGGGTTTGTACAGGTTTAATAGATTGGCATTCGGGATAGCTTGTGCGCCGGCCAAATTTCAAAAAGTTATGGAATCTCTCCTTGGCGGAATTAAGGGAGTTGTAGTATTTATTGACAATATACTTATATTTTCTAAAAACCTGAAAGAACACTTAAAAATATTGAAACTAGTTTTGCATAAATTGAAAGATGCGGGACTCAAGGTCAGTAGAGAAAAATGTGAATTTTTTAAATCGGAAATAGAGTACTTGGGCCACATAATCGATAAAGAGGGTCTACATGCATCAAAATCGAAAACTTTAGCTATAGAAAATGCTCCTGCTCCGACTAATATCACAGAATTGAGATCTTTCATTGGCATGGTTAATTATTATGCGAAGTTCATTAGGAATTTGTCAAGTATCTTGCATCCATTATATCAATTGCTGAAAAAAGATAAGAAATGGTGTTGGTCCTCTGCTTGCGAATATGCATTCAGTAAAATTAAAGGTATTTAGCAGTCCCCTGAAATTCTGGTCCATTTCAACCCAAATTTCGAAATTAAACTAACTGTTGACGCTTCTGAGAAGGGAATTGCTAGCATTTTGAGTCATATTTTTCCTTCCGGAATAGAGAAGCCTATCGCTTATGTTTCACGTTCCTTAAATGTTCACGAAGAATCTTACTCTCAAATTGAAAAAGAAGGCCTCGCAATCATTTTCGGCGTCACCAAATTTCACCAATACCTTTACGGCAGAAAATTCATTTTGGTAACTGATAATCTTCCTCTTTTGGCAATTTTTGGAGAGAAAAAGGAAATTCCTAAATTCTCTGCTAATCGGCTGCGCCGCTGGGCTATAATTCTAAGCGGTTACAACTATGTAATAGAGTATGTTAAATCGAGTGATAATAAAGCGGATAGTTTATCAAGGAAGCCAATGAAAGTATCACATCACAGGGAATGTAATGTAGGCGACATCGAAATTGATTATATAAATTTTTTTCGTAATGAAAATATAACAGGTTTGAATCATTCTGATATCGTG
The DNA here is from genome assembly GCA_958510865.1 of Myrrha octodecimguttata. Lineage (NCBI taxonomy): Eukaryota > Metazoa > Arthropoda > Insecta > Coleoptera > Coccinellidae > Myrrha > Myrrha octodecimguttata. The sequence continues at coordinate 5,607,927 of OY294056.1, read as the reverse complement.
AAAGCAACAGAGAACGATGATGAACTGAACAATGTAAAATTTTATATTGAAAAGGGATGGCCAGATTCACAAAAAAAAAAGTTGATTTAATTAGCAGCAAGTATTTTTCTAAAAGACACGAGTTATTTATACAGAATAATTGCATATTCTGGAATCATAGACTCGTTTTGCCGGTTGTCTATAGAAGAGATACCTTGAAGGAATTGCATTCTTCTCATTTAGGGATTTCCAAAATGAAAGAATTAGTTAGATCTTTTTTTTTGGTGGCCAGGCATTGACAGGGAAATTGAATTAGAAGTAAAAAATTGCGAAGCCTGCCAATTATATGGAAAAAATCCGGCAAAAATCGAACTCAACCCTTGGGAATGGCCCAAGGAAATTTGGTCACGTTTACATAGATTTTTTGGGCCCTTTCATGGGTCGTGTGTTCTTGGTAGTAATTGACGCGCATTCAAAATGGTTGGAAGTGTTTGAAATGGCTTCTATTAATACATGTGCCACTATTCATGTTTTGAGGAGTTTGTTCGCTCGTTTTGGTCTGTGCAAGACTCTTATTTCTGATAATGCTCAAACCTTTCTATCTCAGGAATTCCAGATGTTCTTGAAGAAAAATAATATAGAGCATTTAACTTGTGCTCCATACAATCCAAGTTCAAACGGCTTAGCAGAAAATAGTGTGAAAAATGTAAAGAACGCTCTCAAGAAGGCATTTGTTAGTGATTCCAAACTTGGTCTTAATAAAATTTTGAATAGGTTTTTGTTCGATTACAGAAATGCTCCACATTGCACTACTGGGGTGAGTCCTGCATTCCTTATGTTTGGACGCAATCTCAGAACAAGATTTGATTTAATTTTGCCGAAAAATAATTCAATTATTTTCGAGAATGTAAAAAGAGCACAAGATAAACAAATTAAGTATTATAAAGTAAATAAGAAAATTGATTTCAGTATAGGTGAACAAGTTTTAGCTAAAGACTATAGAAATATCAATAGACCTGCTTTCATCAGAGGCATTATATGTAAAAAGATAGGAAAATGTACATTTATTGTGAAAATACCTGAACTGGGAAGGAACTGGAGACGACATTCGAATCAATTGAAAAAAATTGAAAATCAATGTTCGGCTCAAGTTGATGATTGTTTCACTTCAGGAAATGTATCGTGTCCAGTGACTTCCACCTCTTCTGCAATAACTTCTGAATCAACAAATTGTACTCTTGATGCTCATGTTGAAAATAGGAATAGTAATGAACTTACTTGTAGTGACGAGCAACAGGAAACATTAGAGCCAAACAATGAATTGATTGGAGAAAATTTTGACTCAGATATAGGTGGAACAAATGTTTCGTACTAGTTATAGTAACGTTAGGCCAAAAAGAATGACAAAACCTGTGGATAGATTACAATATACCTAGTTGTAGTGAATTTATATTTTGTAGATTTAAGGAGGGGAATATGTGATATATCGAAGAATTGAATTTTATTTAATATTATGGACAACGGTGCGCATGTGGGGCGCAGTAGCACACATATGTACAATGGAAGTATGCAAGCGATTCATTCCATGTAAGAAATAAAGGGAATAACACTGACCATATAGATTATTCAGTTCCTACATAAATTATACGAAATATTACAGTTTCAATCCGTTCGCTTAAGTATTTCCTGAAATATCAGGAAAATAACCTCAAAATTTCAAATGACTATAACTCCGAAATTCACCCAATAATTAACTTAACGATATCAGTTTCCTCAGAATCCGGACGGAATTGATTTTGGCATAGGATAAATCTCCAGTGAGTCTAACCTAGTCGTTTGAGACTTTTTTCTTTCGACAGACATTTGGACGAAATGACAGAACGCCATTCTCCAGAACTTGCGCACAACATGGAGCCCCAGCTCAATCAAACCATATACACTATTATGCAAATGGAGAGTTGGGAAATACCTACCTGCAATTTCGTTCAAAATTTGGAGAAAAATCACTTGCTTAAACATTCAGAATACATGTTGTCAAAAACCTAGAAAAGCACTGACGTTATGTCAGCAGCTTTTACGCGCTTGTTCGAATTGCGAAAAGGAGACTTTTAGATTTCCATGAAATTCAAATGAAATAGGGAAATTTTCGAAAATTTTTTTTTCAAATTTCTCCATGGATAATTCTTTTTATTGATACTGTCCATCTTCGAATCGAAGTTTCATTCCGATCAGATAAATATTTTTCGAGTTATTGAAAAATCAAAATTTCAAATGGCTGTAACAAAAAAACCATTCGACAGATTTGGCCCATTAACGAACTTAACCAAAATATTCAGGATCAAAACCTAACCTGAAAATTTCAAGACTATCCTTTCGGGAGTTACAGTACACACGGCCAGAAGGCCGGGTGGACGGACCTAATTGAATTGGACTACGAATTCTTTTTCAGAGAGTTCAACCCAATCCTTTGAGACTATTTTCGGCTCAAATTCGAAAATAACAAACATTGTGACGAAATGATAACGAGCTGTCCCCTAGAACAAGCGCGTAAGAATATCCGATTTTATTATGAAAGTTTTTTTCCGGAAACATTTCATCATATCATTCTCGTGGAATTTCAACTATAAGGTCAATATTCAATAACTGTGTGGCCGTTTTAAGCATGTTACGATTATTTATTGTGAACTTTTGGTTTTCCATATTATTTCGCCGTGGCAAGGAATTTGAACGAACACGAACTTTTCTTGAATTATCATTTTCCAATTTATTCCTTTAAAGTGCAGGAATTAATAGTTGTAGAATACAATTTCAGACAGTTCTCGCTTTACATAATCAAGTTATACGGGTCTTACTTGGGTTGTTGGCTATGAATAGTCCAAAAATGAATGCATTCCGTCTTAGAATTCCAGAAGAGTTGCTTGATTTGAAAATTTCAGATTCCTATTTCGGACTTAGAAGGTGCTTCATGAATGTTTGCCTATATTTCCGATATCGATAACTTGGGAATCAGAAATAGTTAGATATTGATATCATTTTTTGGCTTTGTTAACTATCAACGGGTCTTTGGAAGAGGTCGTATGAGTTCAATATTTTCAGGGCAGTATCCAGAATAGTGAGAATTTCCTTCAAGCTTCGAAATCTTCATTTTTGACATCAGTTTACATAAGAAAACAAGCAACCTCCTTAAAATAAAATGACCTCAAATTAACAATGAATTATTCATAGAGTAATAGATAATATTTTATTCACTCATTCGAAACAAAACTGTTTTTTGTTCTAATTTTCACCGCTCGAAAAAAAAGAGGAAAGCTTTTTCTGACCGGCACAAGTCAGTATAAATGTGGCACAACTATGTCAAACAATTTTAGACACATAAAAGCGAAGGTGCTGAGCTAATTTTTCCCAAATTCTTTTTTTGCGAAAAATGAGCAGGGTTTTTGTGAACAATCAACGGCACATATCACACGTTTTGGCATGTATATTCACATTACGCAAAAACGAAAGTGCTGAGCTAACTTCAGTTTCACTTTCACGATTTCTTGGGAAACCGACTAAATTTCGTGAAAATATTTACGACACAAGTCAGCACAAATGCAGCATGTATTTTCCCACCCCATTTTAGAGGAGAATTCTCCATTTATGATTTCTCGGGAAATTATAGGGACTTTCGAATGGCACACCCATTTCAGCCGTTGACACCCAGTTTTCAAAAAAGTACTGGACTGACATATTGTGGACATTTTGTGAAATATCCTGAGAACAAGAATGAAAAGATTTCAACGGAACAAACTAGCACAAACCAAGAACAATTCAGCCCAAAAAAAGTTTTCGAAAACTGAAAAGCACTGTGCCAACTTCACACACATCCGTCTAAAGAAACTTTTTCTTTAATTACAGAATACAGTTTTTATACTGATACACGAACTTTTGTGGAAATCTTGAATTTTCAGAACAATTAAAAAACTTTGTTTCCATATATTTTATTATTTACTTCTCATCATATGAACCACACGAAATTCTGCATAAGCTTTCAACCTGTTATTTTTTAATCAACTTGACCATGCGCTCGAAAGCTGCTGATATCACGTCAATGATTTTCGATAATTTTTTGGATTCATAGATGTTTCAATGATGCTGTTGAGTTATTTAATATTTTTTCGGAACTACTATCCAAATATTACAATTTCAGTCTTCATGAGAACTTCGGTAATAGGATAACGAATCCATCTTTCCGATATTTCTGCGTCCTTTCGAAACTCAAGGTCAATATGCTAGAATGTTTGGATGGACATTGTTTCGATAATTATGCCTCAGTTTATTGAGATTCGAGCGCACGCGCACTACTCCATTTCAAAATTTCCATGTTTTGTATTTGTGAAGTCTTCTGAAACTAAGGTAAGTAAAACATTTTTATAAATCCTCTTTGATCTTTCTTCTTAATTTCTTAATACTTTATCAAATGAGCTCGCTTCGTAATGGTTTCAACTGTTGAATGTCCAGAAGAAAAATAGATATAAATTCGATCGAACCAACGAACCATACTGATTCTTGACCTTTGCAATAAATTTGCAGCAGGAATAAATTATTAGACAGATGCCTCATTCATCGATATAGACTGTTATTTCGGCTCAACGGCCAATAGTAAACACGATAACTTCTGAAAGAAAAACCTTAAAAACGGTATTTTGAAAGTATGTATGGACCTTAATTACGATGGCCAAATTCGGGAATGGGTGAAATCCACCTAATAATTCCGCAGATATACCCATTCAAAATTTTATTTCCCCAATATTTCCAAAATGCAGACTGGATCAAATTGAAATTTGGTACATGATCGGAACATGACAAATCCAAGGTTCGTACTGAATTTCGTAAGGATAGTATAACCATGAGATCGCAAAATATTGAATATTTGGGAAAACATTTTAATATTTTTTTTTCGGATTGCCCAATGACACGATCATCACGGAATTCTGCACACAGTTTAAACCAGTATTTTCTTAGTTATTCCGGAAAAAACAACCTCACCGTGGAAAAAAACACGAAATTTGACATATTTTTCTCCCATATCTCCGAAAATTATAGTCGTATCAAACCGAAATTCGGTAAGCTTCCGTAAAATATGAAGCTCAATGTTTAAGCAGAATTTTTTTTTTCGAATATGACAAATAGATCCCAAAAAAAAATTCTTTGGAACAAATTGTTGAAATTTTTTTTCAGATTTACAGACAGTACTATCTCAACAAATTTCTGCGAAAGGTTGCGCGTCGTAATGCTCCAACTAACTGCAGAGTTTCAATCCAATTGCTGCAGTCTAATTTCCAAATGGCTTCTTCAACTCCGATACCGTTTCGCCGGTTCCGCCCATGAACGAACTCAGCCGTCGTATTTTGAAATGCAACCTAATCTGAGAGTTTCAAGTCAAAAGGATGCTACGTACGCCAGTGATCGTGCCTACGGCGGTCGGACGGCCGGACAGAATCGATTTTTTAGAATTCGGAATTAGTGATTCCAACCTAGTCATTTGAGATCAATTTCAGCTCAAAATTAGAAAATTAGAGATATTTGGACGAAACGATGGCACACCATTTCCCAGAATATACACCCCCAAATGGTTCACACATTTTTGCGTGCATGTTCTGGGGAACAGCGTGCTATTGGTTTGTCCAAATGTGTGTAATTTTCGATTTTTTTTCAGAAATGGTCTCAAACTGACTAAGTTGTACTCACTGATGACGAATCCAGCGCCAAAATCGATTCTGTCCAGCCAGCTGGCTGGCCAGCCGTATGCACGATTACGGGCATACGGAAGAAACTATCAGTGTTAGTAGCTTTTCAAAATGCTACGATTAAGTTTGTTGATGGGCGAAATCGGCCAAGCGGTTTCGGAGTTATGGCCATTTGAAATTTCAACTTTATTTTCCTAATATTTCAGGAACTGCTGAAAACGATTCGATTGAAACTTGGTAGTCAGTTGAAACGTTACGACATTCAACGTTTTTGCGGCATTCCGCTAGAGATCATACTGTCAGTAAATGTGAAAATAAAATTCGAAAACTTTTTCTCAAAAATTATTTACTACGTTCAAGAAAGAAATTTCGTCATACCTTGAGCTTCATATGACAGTTTACCAAGTTTCAGTTTCATACAATTATAATTTTACGTATTGGAAAAAAATATGTCAAATTTTGTAGTTTTTTCTCGATAACATTTTTTCTTCTGGAATATCTCAAAAACTACATGATGGAACCTAGAAGCTTAGGTACTCAGTATTATGAACCGTATTATGATCGTGTCGTCATTCTGCGATCTTCTGATCATATTATTCTCAAGTGTTTCAATCGAGTACTGAATAAAAATTCTGTCTTATCTGTGTTTTGGGAAATATTGGGAATATAATATTTTGAATGGTAAAATTTGGGGAATTATTGAGTGGATTTTACTTATTCTCGAATTCGACCTACGTCAAAAAAGGTCCAAGCCTAGTCCACAAATATCAAGTTTTTGAGTTGTTTCTTTCGGAAGTTACTGTGTTTACGATCGGCCGTTAAATCAACAAATTCGATTTTCATTTTCGAAAATATTGAAAATAGAATTTGGAATGGGTATCTGTGAAGTCATTGGTTGGATTTCGCCCATTCACGAATTTGTCCAACGTTATAAGGATTCAAACAGGGCCTAGAAACTGAGTATATCCAAGTTGTTTCACGAATGGATCCACAGTAGGTGATTAGGAGTATTTAACGTTGTTGTAGTTTTTTTTTAAATTTTTCTCGCTATTAAATTAGATTTATCTCCGAGATTATTCCTCTATCTGATTTCTTGTCATTTATATTTTTTCAGGTATGCAGTCGACTATGTCCAGGGCGACAAAAATGCTTGCTCTAGCAGCTCATATCAACAGTTCAAGTAAGTTATATTCATTTTGAAATTAGGGATCCAATTCATCGATTGTTTTCAGATATTAAAATACATATCATTTATCATTACTAACACTAGAAGGTTTATTTCTTACAAGGCCTATTATTCAGCCAAATATATTTGACCATAACTATTGAACATATCAAAGTTTGTAGATGTAACTCATTTGAAAGAAACCTCCCACAGCTCCTATTAGTTACTCGTTCATAAGTGAAATCCTAGAAGAGCACTGACATGCAGTCAGTAGCGTTTATGTGCTTGTTCAGATTGCGAAATGAAAATTTCCATGGTCCATGCAGAATATCATGAAGATGATATGATCAGAAGATCACACAATATTGAATATTTGATTCTGCAACGAATTCGAACATACGCGCTAAAGCTGCTGACTTTACGTCAGTGATTTTCTAGAATTTGTTCATTTACCATCTTTGGTAAAGGTTCGAAAATTACAGAAGAGAAGTCTTCCGCACAAAAAATCTAGGCTAGGTTTCATAGACCTACTTAGGGATTTATGATTAATATTATGATCCTAATTATACTGTTTTCAGGCGACCTCACAACTGATAGTGACTGCACCGAAAATACTGAACACAGATCGATACAGTGTGAGAATATTCCATCGACCCAAGGTGGAGTAACAAATACAAGTTTTTTTTCACCTACAATTCTTGGAAATGAAGATAAGGAGTCCAATATAACAATTTTGCAAAATGTCGTATTGTCGGACCCTATGAAGAATGACTTGAACACTGCAGAAGGAACCTTGACAATTGACGTGGAGCCTAGTTGACCCTTATGATGAAAATGACTGGACAGATAATGTCAGTCCTGACCAATCGAAATATTATATTCCATACAATGAGGTGGTCTGCTCTCATTCAGATAATGGGAGCGATGGATTAGAATCTTTAAATATCAGTCCGAAAATTCCAGAGAAGACTCTGAATATTTTTGGTACCGTACCTTCTGAGTTTGATGACTCCAGAAAGAATATAAACTTTCAATATGAAACAGGTGAAATAAATTCAAATGATTATGCAGGATCAACCTCTGAAATGATTGAAACACTCAACCAAACGAACAATGATCCAAAGAACATTCGCGATATTGGAGATAATGACGAGAAAATAAGAGAAGCCAAGAAGAGGAAATGGATTAAAGTAAAGCGTTTGCCGGATCACTGTTATTTCTGTGAAACATCTTCATTAAACTTTGGGAGACATTTGCTACGAAATCATTCGTATGAACCTGAAGTAAAAAAGATTTTATTTTTTGAACCAAACGATTTGAAAAGAAAAACAATGATTGCTTGTATAAGAAAACGAGGTAATCACTTGAAAAATTATGACCGTTGCGTAAAACCGGTCAAAAAAAGCCATGTAACTGGTAGGGAAGAGCATGAATGTATTCCATGCAAACACTGTCTTGGCTACTACAGACCAGAACAACTATGGCGCAATGTGAACGATTTTCCACAAAATCCAGGAGAAAGGACGAAATTTTCACATAGAACAGACGCGCAGGATGTATTGACAAAACATCTACCCATTAACCAAACATTGAAGGAAACAGTGTTTCCGAGAATGCTTGCAGACAAAATTTCCTTGGCCGCTAAGACCGACCTTCTCATTTGCAAATATGGAGCACAATATTTAACAAGCCACAGAGAAAAGCACCATATCCTGCATCCGTAAAGAATCTTTATGATGCTCTACAGCCAATTTATTTCGACTCCTTCGTCGAAGCTACGAAAATCGTGGCAGGGTATGATGCTAACAAAGAAGAGTATGCGTCAGCGACATACGCAATGAATATATCTGTTGAAGCTGGAGATATTCTCAGCAGCATTAGTTTATTTTGGTTCTATGATTATTGTTCTTTTAATAAGATCAGTATACATTAGAGATGTCAAGAAAAAAAAAAGGTGTCAATCAATTTATGAATAAATATTAGTTCCTTATTCTGAATAAAAAATAACTTCAACGTGGTAGCAGAGCGTGGTTCAGGTTGAAGAAACAGAATAAACGAGAAGATATTTACAAATTGAAAGAGAGTTAAAATCAGAAGATGGATACAAGCAAAATACAAATTGGTTTGCTAGAGGGGAAGTCAAACTGGTCAACCTGGAAATATAAATTGTGCATTTTGTTAAGAGGAATTAAAGGCGGTCTAGAGGTTATCGAAGGAAATTTAAAAGCCCCTAAATCCTTACCAGAAGATGCTACAACTGTTGATAAAACCAGGTACGAGAAAGACTTATCAGATTTCAATCAAGCCGATAATAATGCTTTACTAATTCTGACTCTAAATATGACACAAGAAACTTTAGAAAAAGTAATGCGTTTCACATCCGCTAGAGAAGTTTGGCTAGAATTGCACAGGCTTTATGATGGCAATGTCGAGGACAAGACCTATGACCTATGCATGCAATTCTTCAGCTATGTAAAACAAGCAGATGATGATATAGCCACACATACATCAAAACTGAAGAATCTTTGGGACAAACTTCAGAAAGATATTTTGAAGGACAAAATGACTGCTGGAAATGAGTGTAAATGTGATTTACCTGAAATTTTACTTATCTGTAAAATACTAGAAACTCTACCTTCTGATTACTTCTCGTTCAAGTCAAGTTGGATGCTCATATCAAACAAAGAAAGAACAATAGATAACTTGACAAATCAATTGGTTGCTTATGAAAAAGCATTATCAAGCAAAATTGAGACTAAACAGGAAGTTTTGTATACAGTAAACAAAAGAAGCAATCTATTTTGTAAATACTGTAAATCACGAGGACATAAAATAAGACAGTGTCTGAAATGGAAGGCAGATGGTAGGCCACCAAAACCTGACAAAACTAATAGAGCAAGTGATACGAAGAACAATGTTTCATTACTAGCCGTTTCCAATGTTGTATTGTTGTGTGAACAAGATGAAGAAAATTGGTACGTCGACAATGGTGCAACTAATCACATTACCAACCAAAATAATGTGTTTGAGAGCTATGTACCATTTGACAATCATCACCAAATAACTACAGCAAACGGAGAGTCAGTACCGGCATTAGGAAAAGGTACAATTAGAGTAAAAACAAACGTGAATGGTAGAATTCAAGTTTTTCCTCTGACTGAAGTATGGTATGTTCCTAGTATCAAGAAAAACTTGTTCTCAACATTGTCAGCACAAGATAAAAATCCAGACAGTGAATTTGTTTCAACAACAGAAAAGTGTTATTTCAAGTTATCAGGAGAAGTTATACTTGTTGGATCCAGAAATTGTTCAGGAGGATTGTATAAACTTAAAATGAAATCCTTGAAGCCAGAAAATTCGAAAGAAATTAATTCAGTTCATAATGATAATGTTTTGCAGTTATATCATGAAAGATTTGGACATCAAAATAAGAGATATGTAAAAACAATATTGAAAAGAGAACTGGGATTAGATGTCAATCTCGATAGTGAAATGTGCGAAGGTTGTATCTATGGGAAAGCTCATGTACTCAAATTTGGTACAAGATGTCGAGCCAAAGCACCTGGTGAACTCTTACATACAGATGTATGCGGTCCATTTGACCCATCCAAATCCGGCTATCGATATTATGTCTTATTCAAGGATGATTATAGCAGATATCGTTTTATATATTTCATGAAACACAAATCAGAAGTGATAGATAATAATAATAATAATAATAACTTTATTCAAACTATCAAATTGTGTACACATTCAAAATAATTCTCAGATAATCCGAATAAAGAATACAAAAGGCGATAAGTGCGAACACTTGTTTCGCCTTGAACAATAACACATATAAAAATAACAATATAATCCTGCATTACAGGAAACGAAAAATAAATTCAAAATTCAAAATATACATGATCATTCTAAGCACTAAAATATACACCATCCCCTGAAAATATAATAACATGCATTTTAAATGTCAGGATTAAGGATCCAAATTTCATCTAAACTGACTCAATCAAAGACCTTTAGAAGTTCTCTTCGTTGGCACCCAAGCAGGTATTTTTTTACTTCTTTCCTGAAGGCATGTACAGCAAGTAGGGATCTTACGGTCGCAGGTAAACGATTGAATAACCTAGGAGCAAAATAAGTGTACGTTCGCTGTGTCGTTCTCTTGACCATCAATGGTGTGACAAAATGGTCCTTTCCACGAGTACCATATAGGTGAGCTGGATGAACTCCTCCACTAACAAGATAACAGGTGACCGAGGACAAAAAAAATAATTGTCTTATATCTAACACTTCTGCCTCTGCGTACAGAGTGTCCGAGGGGAATCTACTATCCCTAGAATAAATGATCTTCAGAAATCGCCTCTGCATGATCTCAATTGGTCCTATATGAGTATTCAGCGCACCACCCCAAATTGCTATACCATATCTAATATGACTCTCTACCAGGGCATAATATAAAGTCCTCAGAAACCTTTGCGAGAGGATAGGCCTCAGCCGACGGAAAACATATAAAATTGATCTCAATTTTTTAACCACACTGTTTATGTGTAGATTCCATCTCATATGACAGTCCACCATCATGCCCAGATACTTGTACACCCTCACCGGAAGAAAAGTGATGTCTCCGCCTCCCTTCAGTTCCATGTAATCAAACGTCGGTAAACCAGTCATAGTGCATGAGAATGGCATATAACACGTTTTCTCTACATTCATTGTCAAAAGTCTTCCATCCAACCATTGCTTCAACACTTGTAGCCCCCTTTCCACCTTATCTCTCAGTGCACTCCAGTTGTCCGCTCTGAAAAAGATAGCTGTATCATCCGCATAACCAATTATATCGCCACCAACGTCTATTGAGAAGAGTGCGTTTATATAGATGTTGAATAAAACAGGTCCCAAAACTGAACCTTGGGGCACCCCGCAGCTAATCACCTCTTCATCACTCAACACATCTTCAATCCGCACACGTTGTGGTCTACCGGTCAGATAGCTTTCAAAAAGCCTCAACACATCACCCCTCACACCAACATTCTCCAGGGTCTCCAGAAGCAGACGATGATCCACTGTATCAAACGCCTTCCTCAGATCAACGAATAAACTCAGGCATGGCTTGCTCTCGTTCAGTGCAGCAGTGACCTTATTAGTCAGCATCAAGACAGCATCCTGAGTACATTTCCTCTCCCTGAAACCAAACTGAGACTCCGATATTAACTTGTGTTTATCGAGGAATGATACAAGTCGCTTCTTGATAATCTTCTCAAAAACTCTCGAAATATGAGTGGTCAACGATATCGGCCGATAGTTTCCAATAACACCCTCATCACCTCCCTTCAAGACGGGAATAACCACCGTCTTTTTGAACTCCGAAGGGTACACTCCATCCTCAACGCATCTATTCAATATTTTTGTCAGGGGAGTCAAAATACAAGGCAGAATCAGTTTTAAATCTTTCGCTCCCAGACCATCCGGCCCCCCTGCATTTCCATCCTTCAATCCTTCAATTATATTTTTTACTTCTCTTTCATCTATTGGTTCAAAAGCGAAAGAACCCGAAACTATCGGTCTCCCCGAACAACCATCAGTAACATGGACAATACCAGATGAGAGAGCTCTACCCGCCTCCACGAAAGCTTTATTAAAAGAATTGGCAATCACTCCTGTATCCTCAGATAGTTCGCCGTTCTCAAGCTTAATCCTGTTCGTGAATCTCTTCCCCTTTCTCGTTCCTGTAATCTGCTGAACCACCTTCCAAAGAGCTGTGGAGTTATTATTTCCTTTCTGGATCACATCTTCATAGTATTCACGTTTTATCTTTTTTATCAGTGAGTTGAGTTTATTTCTATAGTATTTATATTCCTTCTTCAAATCTTCATCTAGAGGATGCTTAAGAACCAGCCGATGCTTTCTGTTTTTCTCATTTATTGATGTTAGCAACCCTTTCGTTATCCATGGTGTTTTCCCGCTCTGTTTTCTGTTTAATTTCTTTCTGTATGTGCTTCTCTCCAGCGCATCCACCAAAACCTGAACAAATCCATCCACAGCCGTATCAGCAGTCGGTGCAGCATAAACATTACTCCAAGAAACAGCCTGACATAACCGTTTGAACCTATGCCTATCAAGATATTGTCCAAACTTGTCCGCCTTAGAGGTGCGAGCCTCATGCTCAGGTATAACCAACTGAAGCATAGTCGTATAATGATCTGTTATGGCGGACTTCAGTACTATAGGGACAATACTGTTCTTTAATTCAGCATCTTTGGTTTTAAGGAATATATGGTCCAGGCAAGTCCTGCTATTACCTTGTACTCTGGTGGGTGCATTAATGGTAGATAGATAGCCAAACTCAGCCATAGTGTTCAGGTAATCTGCCACGTTCATAGCATCTGAATTCAACAGATCAATATTGATATCACCCATAAATACAGACACATCCGGAAATGGTTCATGCTCCTCAAAATATCTAAACAAACTAGCATTGAAATCCTGGACGCTGGAATTGGGGGACCTATACAGAGATTCAATTAACATTTCGTTCTTCATACCATGATTAATATATATCTGTAGAATTTTTTGATCAGGGGAAATTATTCTCACCCTGTGTATGAATTTATAACATGATTTTATGTACGCGACCAAACCGTCATTCTTATTATTGACACTTTCATCATATACCAAGTTATAACCCTCCATATTGAAGACTCTCAGGTCAGCCAACTCTCTAGTCTCGCTCAGAACAATACAGTCAAAATCTGAATCCAACTGGTGAAGCATAATCAAAAATTCATCAAGGTTTTTACCTAAACTTCTTATATTCATCTGTAGAACTTTAAAATTTGCGCAGTTTTCATTAACTTGGAGAACCTGACCACATTCATCCTCAGTGTCCAGTGTATAAGTGACAACCCTGTCGACACTGAAATCCCTAATGAACCCATCCATCATTCAATAAAATAAAAAAAAAAAACTATAAACCCCAGAAATATAAAAATTACAAAAGTATCACAAAAAATAGATCAAAATACAACAAAAATCAAACCCCAGATCAGAATCAGAAGTGATAGATAATTTGAACATTGTCCTAGAAGAAATTAAAGCTGCAGGTTATGGTGTGAAAGAAGTTTTATCAGATAATGGTGGTGAGTTCGACAATAATAGAGTCAGAAAAACGCTAAACCATTATGGCATACGACAAAGACTAATCATGCCATATACACCACAACAGAACGGGTGTGCAGAAAGAGAAAACCGAACTGTTGTTGAAACAGCAAGAGCCTTAATGCATGCTAGAGAAGGAATATTTGATCAGAGTTTTTGGGCAGAATTAGTCAACACAGCGACATACATTCTGAATCGCACCAGTAAATCAGGTGTTGAAGGATTATCTCCTTATGAAATATGGTTCAATAAGAAACCAAAATTGAGTCATTTGAAAATCATAGGTAGTAGTTGCTATGCTCATATTCCTAAGATGCATCGGAAGAAAATGGAAAAGAAAGCTACTAAAGGTATTCTTATGGGTTATGAAAATGACGACGGTTATCGGATATGGTCTATAGATCAAAAGAGACTAGTAAGATCAAGGGATGTCATTTTTGATGAATGTGAAATTTTGCCAATAACAAATAGTCAACAGACTGAAAGTCAAAATGGTGGACTTCAAAATAATTTTGATTACTTGAGAGTTGTTGACAAAGGGGAAAACTTCCTTGAATCATCAAATTCTGATAATGAACATGATCAAGAGTCAATTGAAGAAGATAATCAAAATCTGGAACGAAGAGAGTTACCTACAGAAATAGTTGAAGAAAGTGAGCAGAGTACTGAAGAAATCAGACAGGCGTTAAGGGACAGAATGACCATTAGAAAACCATCACGTTTTGATGATTATGTTATGACAGTTGCTGCAGAAATATGTGAATCAAATGAACCTTTAAATTACATGGATGCCATAACTTGTAATGAAAAAGAACACTGGATTACAGCAATGAAGCAGGAGTTACAATCTTTGAAGGAAAATAATACTTGGATTTTGAAAGGATTACCACCTGGAAAAAAGGCGATTCCTTGCAAATGGGTATTCAAGCTAAAAACGAATCCTGATGGCTCTGTTGAAAAGTACAAAGCTAGACTGGTTATAAAAGGATACTCTCAGAAGAAGGGGGTTGATTATGACCAAACGTATAGTCCAGTGGCAAAAGGAGGAACAATAAGGTCACTATTAAGCATAGCTGCGAGTAAAAATATGTCTCTTACACAGTTTGACGTATGTACTGCTTTTCTCTATGGTAATTTAGACGAAGAAGTGTACATGAAACAACCTGAAGGTTTCATAGATACAAGCGGCATGGTTTGTAAACTCCAACGGAGTTTGTATGGATTAAAACAAGCTCCAAGATGTTGGAATAAACGTTTCAGGGATTTTCTTGAAAAACGAGGATTTAGACGATCTGATGCCGACCCATGTTTATTTATCAAAAAACAAAGAACTGACATGTTATTGTTAGCTCTCTATGTTGACGATGGATTACTAGCTTGCAGCAATGATACCATGAAAAATGAGTTTTTGAATAGTTTAGAAGAATAATTCAAGATAACAATAAAACCGGCATCCTATTTTCTTGGGCTCCAGATTCAGAAAGAAGAGAACGGTACCATTCAAGTGAATCAATCTTCTTATACAAAGAAAATTCTTGAAAGATATGGCATGTCAAACTGCAAACCAGTAACAACTCCAATTGTAAAAGAAGTTTCTCAATTAGGGAAGGAAGATGTAGAATTGAACAAAACTTTTCCTTATCGAGAGGCAGTTGGTGCTTTACTTTACCTAATGACAAGTACGAGGCCAGACATAGCTTATGCAGTCAGTGTCGCCTCAAGAAAGCTAGAAAATCCAACGAACGCAGATTGTGTTAAGGTTAAAAGGATATTTCGTTATCTGAAGGGCACAATGGATCTTGGACTTAGCTACAAGTCGAAGGAAAGAGATGAGTTAGTGGCCTACAGTGATGCAGACCACGGAGGAGATTGTGAAACAGGACGCTCAACTTCTGGCGTTTTATGCATGTATGCTGGTGGAGCTATATCTTGGCTCAGTCAGCGTCAAACATCTGTTGCAATTTCCACAACAGAGGCTGAAATAGTGGCTGCTAGTGAAGCTGCACGGGAAATAGAATGGCTAAAGCGATTGTTCAAAGAAATACTCAGTTTTCAGTCAGTTCCAACATTGATGGTAGACAATGAAGCTGCTATTAAGCTGAGTCAAAACCCAGAATTTCACAGACGCACTAAACATATACATATAAGGCATTTCTTTGTGCGTGAACTAGTTTTAGATGGGGAAATGAAAGTAGAAAAAGTTTCAACAGAGGACCAATTAGCAGACTTAATGACAAAACCTTTGTTCAAACCTCGACTTCAAATGCTAAGGAACAAAATGGGATTAACCAAAATATTCCAATGAGGGAAGGTGTTGAAGCTGGAGATATTCTCAGCAGCATTAGTTTATTTTGGTTCTATGATTATTGTTCTTTTAATAAGATCAGTATACATTAGAGATGTCAGAAAAAAAAAAGGTGTCAATCAATTTATGAATAAATATTAGTTCCTTATTCTGAATAAAAATAACTTCAACGATATCTACGTCGCTGAAAGAGTGTTGCAGCCTAGCAATACGATTGACGTTGAAGAGAAGACATTTTAATTCCAATATTGAAACCGCGGAATCAGAAGCAAATTTCAAAACATTCCAACAGCTCCTCATCGATTCCTGGAAGTTTGAGGTATCTTCGGTTGCTGCTTCTTGCCTCAACACCCGAAAGTGGAATAAGATAACGATAGTTTCCTTGGCAAGCGACCTTAAAATATTTAGAAATTATCTTATAGATACTGCCGAAAAGGCATTGAAGGATCTTGAGTCGTGTCCCGAATATGAAAATGCTTTCACTCTACTTCTGGAAATTAGTTACTGCCGGTCAATGCTTTTGAACCGAAAACGAGGAGGGGAGCTGCAGCGTATGCCACTCGATTTGTATACAAATGCTCCAAAGCATCAATCATATGAGGAGTTCAATGATGTCATTACGCCGACGGAGCAAATATTATTGAAGAAATTCAAACGAGTTGTGACCAGGGGCAAACGAGGTCGAGGGATGCCTGTTCTATTCTCAACTGATGTACAGGGGTATTTGAAGGTACTCATAGCCTCTAGAGACAGGTTCGTCAAAAAAGAAAATATATATCTTTTCCCAAAATTAAAACAAGACACCGCCATAACAGGATATAAGATTATGCAAAAACATGCCAGGCTAGGTGGTTTAAAGAATCCAGATGCAATCACATCAACAAAACTGAGGAAACATCTTGCTACAATGAGCCAAATATTTGAGTTATCTAATAGTGATATAGAACAATTAGCTAATTTTATGGGACATACCACAGATGTTCACAAACAAGTATACCGCCTACCTGACGATGTTTTTCAGACCGCAAAAATTGCGAAACTTTTGGTTCTGATGGAGTCTGGAAAGGCAGGTGAGTACAAAGGAAAAAGCTTGGATGATATTAACTTGGACTTGGAAGAAGATTTGGATGAAGGTTCAGATGAAGAGATCCCAGAAGAAGAGTTGCAGCAAAATACGGCTTCAATCACAGTACTTTCTGCTGGAAAGAGAAAAAAGAGAACACTAGTACCATGGACCCCAGAACAGAAAAATGTCACGAAACATTATTTCAAAAACCACATCGCTAAACATATGGCCCCCAAAAGAAAAGAAATAGAAGAAATGAAACTGGAACACCCTGGAGTATTTGATAATAAGTCTTGGCCTCAAATAAAGGTGTTCATACAGAACATTTACCGCACCATGTAAATCATTAATTGTTTTGGTTCTTCACAATGATACGATGATTAATGTTGAATTCCTCTTCTTTTAGATAGATTTTTTTTAAACGGACATTTTACGTAAAATCGTATCATTGTATCTCACATATAATCTAAGTCGAAGGATGACTGTTTTTTTGTAGAGAAAATGTAATGTAATATTTTGTGATATTTGTTCATTTGAGAGCTCAGAATAAAATATTCCTCCATATTTAAATCGATAATAATTATTTCATTTCCTAAATTGTTTATCATCATAATCTGGTTATTTTTATTATGTGCAGTACTCCATCTGAAAATATTATTATATTGCTACCAAAACTTATACACCCCTTAATTCCAAAAAAAAAAAACATTTAACAGTGAAAAGACCTCCATGAAATGGTAGCAGAGTCTCTCAGTTATTCCTCGAAATTATTCTCATAGCAAAAAAATCGTTGAACAAACAGCATGATGCTTTATTGTAACATTATCCTGAAAAAGAAATTATGGGGTCTTATGAGCGATTGTTCAAATTCTGATTCCGCAGATATATCCATTCAAAATTTTATGTTCCAAATATTTCCAAAAATACAGATGGGATTGAATTAAAATCCAGTACCCGATTGAATGACAGCTCGAAGATTCATGCCGGTTTTCGTGACGATAATATGAACAGATCACAGAATATCAAATGTTTAAAAAAAATTGGTAACGGTTTTTCTTTCAATTGGTTTGATGACACGATCATTACGAATTTTTGCACAGAGTTGTTTGACAGTTTTTTCGAACTAGTTACTGAATTTTATCATTATTTGAGTTATTCCAGAAAAAAAATCTAAAAAAACACTGAAGTGATGTCAGGAGCTTTCACGCGCTTGTTCTAATTATAACTATTATAACAACACGAAGTTTTTTACCTAGTCGCGTGTTGGTACTTTCCACCTGATCACGGAGTTTCAATCTGATTCCATTTGTACTTCTTGAGATATTGCGGAAATAACGTTAAAATTCCAAATAACAACAAAATTTGGCACAATTTTTTTCCTTATATCTATGAATGTAAATATCGAATCGAATTGAAATTTGGAACGTTGTTGTTGAATACCGACTCTAAGGTTTGTGCCAAATTCCATCGAAATCTAATCAATATTTTCAGAGAAAAAAAAATTTTTCATCGAAAATTTCAAAAATTTTTGACTAAAATTTTTTCAAATATCGATTGAATTCACACGAAATTTTGCTCTAAGTTGCGCGTTGGTAATCCGCAACTGTTTACGAAGTTCCAATTTAACCTAACTCCGAAAACTGTCCAACTGATTCCACCCATTAACGAACTTAACCGAGATATTTGGACTCCAAACCTAATCTGACAATTTCAAGTCGCTGAGTCTTTTCCTTCGAATGTTAGAGCACATACGGACGGACGGACATAATTGAATTTAACCACTGATTCTTTTCCAGGGAGTTCAACCTAGTCGTTTGAGGGCATTTTCGGCTCAAAATTCGAAAAATACAGACATCGTGACGAAATGATAACGCGCTGTTCCCTAGAACAAGGGCATAAAAATGATACAGAGAAGAAAATTAAATTTACATAGATTCCCAATATCTCCGAAAATTATGAAGGTACCGAACTGAAATTTGGTGCACTGCTGTGAAATATGGAATTTAAGGTATCTGCAGAATATTTTTCTAAATATGGTGAATAGTTTACGAAAAACATCAACGAAAAAGAAAATTCTGCAAGAACTGCTGGGCCAATATGCCCCAACTTACTACGAAGTTTCAGTCGAATCACTGCAGTTCCTGAAATATCAGGGAAATAAGCTTACATTACCACAGGATTCTGATTCTCGACCAACCATTGAAGTTTCAGTCGCTAGCTTACTCCGTTCGTCAGTTATCGTGTCCTCAGCCGGACAGAATGGATTTTGACAATGGATTCGTCATCGTTGGGGCAAACCTAGTCGTCTGTTACCATTTTCGGGAAAAACTTTGAAATTTAAGTAATTTAAGCAAAAATAATAGGCGTTAAATTATTTCCGAGAAAAACGAATGAACAGTTGATGAGCTGTTCACGTAGAAAACGGTATTCAGAAGCAAAATCTATGCAGAATCAGACGATATTAATGACAAATCGATATCCCATGTACAAGATGTTTTATGAACCTAGAAGTAAAAATACAAAACTCTGAGCCCTGGTCTGTAATATTTCAGTCTGGTTCATACATCAGTTCGATGGTCTGGGATGACAATACATATCTGCCAAGTTTGAAGCGAATTCGTTGAATGGTTCAGAAATTATACAGGGTGTTCCTAAATAAGTCAACTATAGATTCTTCCTGAAAAAATAACATTTTATTTTCTTTTTTTTTGTTGGTGGTTAAAGTCCATGTTTATAAATTCAATAAAGTTTTTTCAGGAATTTGGACAGCAATTTATTCGAATCACTTATTACATCGCCAACGTTTCGAACCTTTCGTGGTTCTTTCTCAAGGCTCGTATTTAATTTGATTTGGAATGTGTCTGATAAATTAAATTTTCCACTGTCTGTCACGGAGAGAAAATGAACGATTCAATTTACCAGATACATTCCGAATCAAATTAAATACGAGCCTTGAAAAAGAACCACGAAAGGTTCGAAACGTTGGCGATGTAAGAAGTGATTCGAATAAATTGCTGTCCAAATTCCTGAAAAAACTCTATTGAATTTTACTATCTCTTCCATTTTATCCTCCGGGTCTTCTTTTCAGAGACAGGGTGTTAAATATTACATTTTTTTCAGTTTTTTGCTAATATCTCAGGAACCGTTGGAATAAGAGAATTGGGATTTCATACATACCCTGTCACTAATAATAGCTACTTTCTTGCAATTTACTCGGTTTTATTAAACGTTGGAGATATTGAATTTGCACAAAGGTTTAACCCCCCAACTTCTACACCACGGGACAAATTGGCATTTGCATAGCAAAATTTGATGCGCCAATGTGATTCTCATAAAAGAGGTACCCTTGGTTTATTACTCTAAAGTGAACAGTTTTCGATAAAACTGGCATTTTATGTTCAAAAATTGAAATAAAGAAGTATGACAACTAACACAGTTACCATTGATTATTTTTTATGGGGCACATGAAGACCATTGTCTATGAAACTTCTGTTATCAAATTAAAAATACCCCTCAAATTCATGAACAACGTTCATAGGAACGTGATGTAGACGATATTGTTATGCGTGAATTCAAGCCAACGGGTTCTATTTCGAGAAATTCTTGTGATCTTGTTAACTGTGGTTGCTAAAAATAATGAAAAACAACTTCGAAATTTAAAATTCAATACCTAGTGGTCAAATTTTCTTGAAATTAACAAACTCGTTAATTATCACTACTAATTTTTTCAATTACAAGAAATTTACGTAAGCAAATTATTTTTGATCATGAAATGCCGGTTTTCTCGAAAACAGCTCACTTTAGAACAATGAACCAGTACCTTTTTATGTGAAGCACATTGGCGCATCAGATTTTGCTTTGCAAATGCAAATTTGTCCAGTGGTGAGGAAGTTGGGGGGTTGAACCTTTGTGCAAATTCAATATCTTCGCCACTGGCACTTTTAATAAAACCCAGAAAAGTGCATTAAAGTAGCTATTATTAGTGACAGTGTGTGTACAAATTCTCAATTCTGTAATTCAAACGGTTCCTCAGATATTAGCAAAATAACAGAAAAAAATATGAATTTTTGACACCCTGTATCTCTGAAACGAAGACCCGGGGGAAAAAATGGAAGGGAAAATAAAATATTATTTTTTGAGGAATCTACAGTTGACCGTTGATACACTCATAAAGAAACACCCTGTATATAGCCTTCCAAAGGTTCTTCCAAAATCAATAAATCACCCTGTATCATAGCCATAGCCCATATTGAATTGTTGGTTTCTGGCTTTCCATGTTACGATTTATTCATCATCAAACGATGTACAGTTACTCGTGGAGCACCCTATATAGTCATATTCCGGGCTCGCAAAATTTAATGTCGTATATTGAACGAATGATATGTCTGAATAAACTCGTGATCCTTCATAAAAAAGCTATCGAACAACTGGCAACGTAGCAGGTGCAACAATGTCGTTATGATAGATATGAATATAGCAGAAATGCTGCCGAAACGATGGAGCTATCGAACAATGAATATACGGATGCAGGAATAGATCTACCTTGTTGAGCCGCAAAAACTCTGGTAAAATGCCCGAAAAATGTTTCTCCCTCATCGTTGAAGTATATCGAAAAGTGGCACCGGATTAATGATCCTGAAATGGTTTAGACTTGTTTGAGCATGAAAAAAATGTATATACACCACGATTTCTAGGAGACGCAGAAAGTAGGTTGTTACGGAATGACGCAGCAATGATATCTGGATTTTACCAAATACCTTAGCCGACACAACAACATGGGGAAGGTGGTGCACCAGTTGATATGCCTGAAAGAAGGTCTCCAGAAGAACTTTGTCCCATACCATCAATAAACCCCTCAAACGTTGTCTGAAAATCAAAGCGTGAAAATCTACTGGGATCTGACGGTGATCACAGATCGAAGTGTGGGACACAACAGACCTGATACGGTGGTGTGGAACAAGCGAGACAAAACAGCCGTGATCATCGATTTCGCAGTGCCGCAGGATAGCAACTTATCGAAAAGCTACGGGGAGAAAATCGCCAAATATGAGGCATTGGCGCGGCAGATCAGAGACATGTGTCAGCTGAAGACTGTAACAATAATGCCGCTGATAATAAGTGCCAACGGCCTAGTACACAAGAAATCAATAAAACATCTGAAAGAATTAAATCTGCCGCCTAACACCATTCTGTGGATGCAGAAAGCTGTGATATTGGGAACAGTGAATATTATACGACAGATTCTCTACCCACACTAACTCGCAGAGGCTGCTCTTGATGCGCGCATCCGGGCGGTCCCTGAATACCACATTCGTGTGTGAAGCGAAAAAAAAAATATATATATTATTTTTTAATTTTCCAATAGTAATCTTTCAATGCCAATTTTGCGTTCTACAAAATAGTGGGTATAAACCGAAGATATGAATTATGTGAGTTACTTTTTATTTATTCACTCGGTATATTACCCTTCTAGTATTTCATACATCATGAATTTTCCGCTTGTGAGATCAGAATGGGATGACGTTTGTATTGTTTCAGAGAATGGTATTGATAGTGTGGAATTACTCGAAGAATTGCTGAGAGATGATTCCTTCGAAAAATTGATTGTCAGACTTGGAGATAGATTGAAACTCAAGAGGAAAATATCGAGCATATTCAAAGGTGTTCAATCTTCTTGCCAAAACAATTCGTAAGTTGAATTATTTTTCAACTCATCCCAATAAAAACTAATTGAAATTTTCAGAAGCGCTTCTTTTCAAGAGTCATTCAATTTGGATGAACCTATAGAAAAAATAATTATTCTCAATAGAGAGAATGAAACGTTTTCGTCCACTTGTGTTTCACCAACTTCTAGTCGTGACGATTATTCTAGTCGTGAAAACTATAAAGTGATAACAGAATTTGAAAGATCTGAAAAAAATACAAGTATAGGTCATGATCAAGGTCATAGTTCTTTAGAACTGTCCAGGAAGAAGCACATAACAGTTGGTGGTATAGAATTCAGTCTTGAGCAGCTACTTGATAGTACATTGATGGAAAAGGCCTTAAAACAAACATATGCTTCGAAGAATTCTCTACCTAGTAGTAGCCAAAGTTATTCAGTGGAAATCATAGTACAGTATTTCATGAATACTGTTCCTTTCAAGTAAGTTTCAGGGTTTCAAATGTAGCATAATTCAATTTGATCTTATTATGTTTTGATTTCAGAAGACTGATTAATGAAGACTTCCGAAAACTTGCGAAACATATAGTAGATATTTTCCCGAGAGAAATTCCACAAGTATACTTCACATCGCCAATCAAGAAACGTTTTGCAAAGGATGAAAAAAGTGGAATAGCCAGAGGAAAACTGGTGGACAGATATAGGAATCGATTAACATTTTTGAGATCTGCAGGAATATTACCAAGCCGGCAGTTCACAGAAGAAAATGATCAGCAACAGATAAATACTGATGGTAGGTTATAATCTAAAACGTTTACTCAATTTTTTTCGAAATTTAAAAAAAAAAAAAAGTTTTGGAAAGTATTCATCATTTTGGAATAAAACCTGCTCAGACCTTCAGCTCAATCGTTTACAGCCTTGTACCAAATTTCAGTTGGATAAGATCATAATTTTTGGAAATATTGGGAAAAAAATATGTCAAATTTCGTGTTGTTTTTTCTCGGTATCGTTGATATTTCCTCAGTAACTCAAAAAATATTGACTCAATCATGATGAAACTTGGTACATAGTTCGAAAATGCTAATGAACAATTTGTGCAAAATTTCGTGATGATCGTATTATTGAACAATTTGAAAAAAAAATAAATTTCAAAATTTTCATTTGTGATATTCAATATTCTGCGATCTTATTATCCTCACAAAATTCTGTATGAACCATCAAGATGTCATTTTCCAATCAAGTACTGAATTTCAGTATGATTTTATCTGTATTTCTGGAAATATTGGAAAAATAAAATTTTGAATGGGTGTATCTGCGGAATCATTGCGTGGATTTTATCCATTCATGAATTTGACCTTCGTAATTAAGGTCCTACTCTACAAATATCGAATTTCTGAGTTGCTTCTTTCGGAAGTTATTGTGTTTACGATCGGCCATTAGGTTGAAGAGGTGATTCTAGAGATCAAAATATGAAGTTATATTCATTACAATTCATGTCCTGAAATGAAGTTCACGGGCTTTAGAGCTTCTTCAACTTCATCTTCAAAATCGTATAAATTTGCGATAATTCTCAAATTTTGGCAGATTCAAATAAAATTTAGTGCATGTTGGTATTTATATAAGCTATCTGGTGATGAGAAAATTGACTGCTTCTCATCTGTGGCAGGGGTTCCCATAAAATTACTTCTTATTTTTGAGTTATTGATCGAATTGAATTTCATGTCGAAGAAATATACTCCTAAAAGATTTTTACAAAAAGGTACTCCTCATTGAATGCATTACAGAGCACCATTCTCGAGAAAAAGTGTTTTTATGTTATGAAATGAATTCTAATTGAGCGACGTAATGCCCATCTCGAAAAACATAATCATGTGTCTCAAGATAGGTAGTACATGGCTCAGTTACAATGCGTTTCATCACGTAAAAACACATTTTTCTCGAGAATGATGCTCCATCACGCTTTCATGAAGGGTGCCTTTTTCGTATCGAAATTTTTTAAGGAGTTCATTTCTTTCATTAAAATTTCAATTTGATCACTTACTCAAGAATAAGAAGTAAATCCTTCCATATTATCGCCGCCACTGAGAATCAGTGAATTTTTTCCAGACAATTCAGTTTATCCAAAAACCTCCATATACATATAATTTCATCTGAATCCGTCAAATTTCGAAAACTTATGGAATTTTGGAGGTCATGAAGAGGCTCTAGCGCCTATGAGGTGCATTTTAGGACCTCAGTTGATACTAAGTTTTCCTCATATTTTGATCTCTAAAATTTGTCTGAAATACAATACCGAGCCTTGGTCTGAAGTGGTATTGAAATGGAATAGCTGTTATGAACACAGGCGTTGCATCATATCAAAGAAACGAATCTCCATAGAGGAAATATTAGAAGAATTCCCAATAATCAAAAATCCTCTTGGGCACAGTTTAATTGAATTGGATTTTCGAAAACAATTCAAAGATCAATGTAATCTATTATTTAGAAATTTTGAATCAGTCTTTTTCAAGTTATCGCAAATCATGTTTGAGCCAAGGTGATAATTTGATGTTGGACCTAATTAACTCCGAAAATTTCAATGTAGGCAAGTATCTAAATTCTGCACTGATAAGTTCCAAATTATTGTATTATCAAATATTAATTTCAGATTTTTTTGTAGAGATAAATTTATGTTTAAATATCAATTTTAAGTTTTATATTGATGTATAAATAAAGATTAAGTTCGCTATTATTTCTCTCATTTATTTTTGAGCAAATGCACCACCTCTTCAGTGACTTTATATAATATGTGCCTCAAATAACCATAACAGTAAAACTCATGATATTGATTATAGCGACTTTCAGATTATAATCTGAAATCAACAATTTTCAACAAAAAATTTTAAATACTTCAGTTCCTGCACAATTGATCATATTTATTGAAAAAATATATGTTTCTAGGGAAAAACATTAAATAACATTGGATTGTTGCTAATAATTCAATATTGAATGAAAAAATATCTTTCTTGACGACTACTAAACTCGTTTTTCAATGGAAATAAATGAATAATTTTTATTATTTATATGAAACAAAAATGTATGAAATCTAAATATATGGTTGCTTATTGTTACTCAAGATAATAATTCATTATTTGATGCAAACTATCTTTCTTTAAGACTAATAAAGCCTTCATTTGATGAAAATATATCAATTTATATAGTAAAAAACTTTTTTATCTACGAATAAATCATTTATTCGATATGAATAAAATTAATTTTTAAATAAAAAATAGTTCTTCATGAAAATAAAAGCATTATTTATGGCAAATAAATATTCATTACGCGATATACGAATCAGGTTATTTAATATTAATAAACTTCATTATATATGAATAAACTGTTCTCTCAGTGTATGAACTGGTTACTTGTTTGTCCTTATTTGAGGTTCTCCCTGTTTTTACGAAGAAATTGCCTTTCAAAAGTAAATTCACTCACAATCACACCCTTAGGCCAGAAAGAATCATCAAAAATGTCTTTATACGCTTCTTCGCACGAAAGTCCGACACTGAAGGCAGAATTTTGACCCACAGTATTCAATTTCTTCACTATAATTAGTTTACTTTCTGTTACGCCCTCAAGTAATAGTTTTATTTCCTCTTCAGAAACATGATATCCGGCGATTTTTCCGACATAAATCCATTTTTTCCGAAGGTATTGGATTTGCCTCTGAAGTGCCAAAAATTCTATTGACATCCTCCAAATTGTTGGATTTGATTTCCCTTCCCCTTTTGATGATTGTCCAACCATCCTCTTTACTAATAGGATAGAGGTTGACAATGACAATTGTGTCTTCTTTGGATCGACTGTTGTGTGTTAAATACATGGTCGCAACAACACAATTCAAATATGAATCTAATAGTACGAAATGCGCCTGCGTTGCGCACCCATATGCGTGCCAAGCGCCGGCTCGTTCAGTTCAAGTCAGGTAGTACTGCAATACGTACAGCTCCTCTGTGAAATAAGTAGTGAAGATAATGGTAAATTAGGCTCTGCCCTGTAGACATCCAACAAATTGAAACTTGAAGGTGTTGTGCACAATATTATTGTTGTGAAATACAAATATACAGTCGATATGGTTGTTTTCAACATCGTGTTTACGTCCTGTTCTCTATTGTTTATATTTACATTGTCGGTTTTAGATGACGCCATTGCAGATGACATTCGCGGTTATTGATCATGCGCCTTTTGGGTATTCTTGTTTTAACTACAGTTCTGTTCTGTAAATAGCTTCAGCAGCATATGTTTCACTCAATGTTTGCCTATTGAATGGGGAATGGGGATATTTGGGATGAAGAGTATGTTGAGGGAAATCGGAAGTAATAGGTAGTAATAGGAGTAGCAATATGGCAAAAATTGAGAGGGATTGCATTGCAATTAGTTTATGCATTAATAGATATCAAACTGTTATGATTATGAAAAAAATTAAGAAGACAGTATTTAGTTTCCACAAATGTTTATTGTTTAACGAGAATTCTTTCGCTATGATATAGCTTCTTCAGGTATTACATTTTACTGACTGATGGTATGTATTTCGACAACTCACCCTAATGAATCCACAAATCAATCAAAAATCAAAAATTCAATTAAACTCCATAAAGAAAATAACCCAATAAGACCAGTAGTTTCATTTATTACATCCCCAAGTATTAAATTAGCTAGAACTCTAATTCCTATCATCCAAAATGAAACGAATAAATAGTTTACAACTCGTAGACAATATTCAACACATCCAATAACCAAAAAATTCTAAATCCATTCCATTTGATGTCCAAAGTCTATTCCCTAGTATACCACCAAAAGAAACAATAAAAATTATTGAAAGATACTTAATAAAAATAACACCAATCCCATTAAAATGACAGACATTCTGAATTGCCTAGAAGTATGTAACGAACAAAGTTATTTCCAGTTCAATGAAATAAGCTATGTGTCAAATGAAGTTTTAATAATGGGAAACCCCCTCAGTGCAATTTTAGCTGAATTTTTCATGGACGATTTAGAATCCAGAAGACATGAACATCCGATAAGTAAATACTTATTCAAACTTTGTCGAAATACATACCATCAGTCAGTAAAATGTAATACCTGAAGAAGCTATATCATAGCGAAAGAATTCTCGTTAAACAATAAACTTTTGTGGAAACTAAGAACTGTCTTCTTAATTTTTTCATTATAATAATAAGAGGTCGTTCAGCCCTAAACCATATGTACAGGGTGATTCACTTATCTTGGTAACCTAATTGTCATAGAAAACAATTAAGACGGCAGGCGTCGCGGCGCTATCCATTTTTCTCCAAGAACATACTTTTTTACTGTATCGTTCGAAAGATAATTTCATTCTGAATCTTTTTTCCGAATACCATTTTTTTCCATTCCTTAATTTGTTTTACGTCGATTCTATTCCAATTTTTCTTTCTGTATTATAACATGCCTTCCTTTAGAGACATAGATATGATTTTGTGTCTTGAATTGTTACAAACTACTTTCCCGGAGGGGCAGTTTCATGTTATCAGCCTCATAGAACTTTTTGTGTTTTTGTTTGTGTTAGTTTCATAACACATAAGAAAACGCATTGAAAAGCTTCGCACAATGAAAATGTGGATATGTTTTTAATTTATGGAGAAGCCAACAAAAACGCTGAAGTCGCACGCCGACTTCACGCAATAATCCTGAGCGGAACATCCCAGACTGGAAAATATTTTCAAGATAGCGAGAAAATAGAGAATTCGACAGTGGCCGTTTAAACGATATTTTGTTTCAAGTGTGAATGTCATCACTACCTCCATACATATGTAGAAGAAAATTCTAATAAAATATCAAATTGATATATATTTTTTAATTTTTTAAATTCAAATTTTTGCTTCATAACTTTTGATGGGTATGTTGCGAATTCAAGCATATGCAATATCTTGAACTGCTATTTTAGTCAAAATGATATGGTAGCAGATTTTACATATGAAAATCGTAAACATTTTTTACTTCCAGATCTAGTTCATATGGTAACGGTGGTTAGAAATGGATTTGGTGAAAAAAGAAGGTTTGTGAATATTGATGGTGAAGTAATTGATTTTGACTTGACTTGAATATTTCGCCATAAAGAATGGGACTAGATTGAGAAAGCTACATATTTAATAAAAATAAGGTTGAACCTGTTACCCAATTATGGAGCCGCTCAGTGACCGAAGCCTTAATATATTGTAAAAATGAACTGCATTTGAGAGAATTTAATGATTGTAGTGCAACAGCGAAATTTATACTAGCCATCAATAATCCTTTGGATATCTTAAGTTCCAGATTTAAATTTAAAGCAGGCAATCGAGTACCAATCTTGGGATGTCTCTGATATTGATATGGCAGGTGGGCTGTAGAGAAGTTGTTACATACATGGCTAATAAATAACCAATTGGTCAACCTAAGTGTGAAAAAAACATCTTCAATTTCATCGATAAAGTGACTGAAATATAATTTGTGATGAAAAATTGGAGTTCATCAACAATTTTTATTTGAAAGGAGTTATTTTATGAAATGCTCATCAACTGTTGCTTTATTTATTGATCTTGCGGAAGCATTCGACACAGTGAGTCATGAGGATACATTGAGAAAACTATGTAACTATGGATTTCTTGGGAAAATGTATAACCTGATCGAAAGCTACCTCACAAACAGATATCAAGTTGTAATGGTGAATAATAAACTCAGTGAAAAGGAAATTATTATGAACGGAATGCCCCAAGGCTCAGTTCTCGGACGACTTTTTTTCCTAATCTACATAAATAGTCTGTTGGAGATGAGCAGTGAGGGACAACTTATGGGTTTTGCTGATTATACTGTGGTTTCGTACGAGTAGGATTCATGAACAGATCTAAAAACTACAGTCACAATGGATTTCGACAAAGTAAATAAATAGTTTCAGCCTAATAAACTCATCCCAAACCAG
Organism: Myrrha octodecimguttata; assembly: GCA_958510865.1. Lineage (NCBI taxonomy): Eukaryota > Metazoa > Arthropoda > Insecta > Coleoptera > Coccinellidae > Myrrha > Myrrha octodecimguttata. Next base: position 5,577,890 of record OY294056.1, on the reverse strand, counting down.
AATAAAACACGTCGACTGAAGCCGGAACTAAAGATCTAGGAGATATACATGTTGACGAAGAGTTGATTAAACCCAAAGCGAACTCGGTGAAGTATTTGGGAATAGAAATTGACCAATACTTAAAATAGGATCAGCACATGATATACTTAACTCAAAATAATACATGGTAAAACAATAAACTTCCCTAGCAAACAACTGTGTAAACTGGCCAAGGTACCCGATGTTAGGCAGATTTTTGCGCTGAAGATTGGCATGAACATATTTGAGGGAAAAATTCATATAAAAGGAAGGACCATCACTATCATACCAGAGCTGATAGAAAAAACTTCGAACGTCCAAGATCTATAAAAAAAATTGGTCAAAGATGCTGCGCCTATATAGCTCCAAGACTAAGTTGAAAAATAAACGATGCTTCAAAACAGAATTAAACAAATGGATTATCTCGATAAAACCGAAAATTCATAAATTCATCAATCAAAGTTGAAAATGAATCCCTGATTTCAGAAAATGGATTTTGACACTTACCCGGATTTGACAACGAAGAAGAGATTTGGACATTTGTAATATGATTTCGACATAGTGGACCATATCTGTATGCACACATCTGCGATATAAAATTTGAGTTTTTTGGAGTATAAATCAACAGAAGATGAATTATTTTGCATCGGATTTGAAGAAAAAATGTTATGTTCACTACTGTGCACAGTTAATATTTATTAATTGATTCTACAGTATAATAGAGTTTATTTATTGTAGTTTTATTGAATAAACTATTATTCTTTTCTACCTATTGTAGTATTCATGTGTATTTTGTGTTGCATACTCAAGCCCCTTTATTTTATGAAACTCTATGTTCGCTGTGACTCTTTGTTCTGATGACCTAACCTAATAGGATGATGTGAAATAGGTAGGAAGATAACCTTTGCAGTCTTAACTCTGCTTCTGTGCATATATGTTGATGATGTAAGGTCATTGTGTATGATAGAAATTAAGGTGAAAAACTATATGTATGAAATAAACGATAAAAGCAAAATATTGAGTTCGCCAACCGCCCGACATTCCTTCAACTTCAGAAGTGGGATATTTCCTCAAATTGCAACGAAGATGAACCGGGAAAATCAAGATGAAATTACCAACAACGTGGAAACGGTCGAAGTGGAACATTTCTTCGAAACTGGAGCCGAAAATGGTCCAAATGTTACGCAACAGAAGACTACAAATCATATATCCGTAGACGAAATTATACAGATTGCTGCCAGAGCGATTGAAGCATCTCGCATTCCAAAAGCCCAGACCTCGTGCATATCTAATCAAGAATTGTCTGCACTATTTCCTGATTATGATGGAACAACCGACGTAAAAATGTGGATTAACAGATTGGATTGCATTCAAAACGTTTATCATGTGAGTGACCAAATAGCAAAACTTGTAGCGATTTCCAAATTGAAAGGCAATGCTCAAAATTGGTTCCATTCGAAAGCCGAGTACGTTATGTTGTCTTGGGACGAATTGAAAGTTGAACTACTGAATACGTTTTCTTGCCGAATTGATAGAATTACCCTCATGAAAAAGTTTGAAGCTAGACGATGGAAACGTGCTGAGAAATTCTCTGTGTATTATGCTGATAAAATATTATTGGGTAACCAATTTGACATACCTGAACCTGATATGATAGACTACCTGATTGATGGCATTGAAAATATTCCCCTGCAAAACCAAGCACGTATGTTTGAATTTGAATTTCTCACAGACTTTGTGAATAATGTCAAAATTGGTTGTAAGAGATAATCGTTCCGAACACACCTATATTCCAAATACGAGAAATCCAGGAACATCGATCATCAGAGTGTAAGGGGCAAAAACGTCCTCCAGGTAGCTGTTTTAAGTGTTCGAGTACAACAGTTGTCCAGAAAGAAAATTGAAACATTCTGAGACTTCTACCAATCCTGATAGCACCACCGCAGTTGTAGAAATTTGTTTGGGCAATGACGAATGTTACAAGATGGATGAGCCTAGAGAACGAAGCAACGACATAATTACATTGGTCAGACCCTATACATGTGAGATAAAATATGATGCAATGATTGATTTAGATTGTGAGGTATCCTATAATTTAGAAGCTTTAGTTGATTCAGGGAGTCCCATTAGTATCATTAAGAGCACATACGTTCCAAATGAATTAATTATGAGAGATTTTGTGGATACAGTTGGGTTCACTGGAATCAATAACGCTAAACTTGATATCTTAGGTATTTTTGAAACCACAATCACTGTGAATGAAATAACTGCAAACATAAAATTTTATATAGTTTCTCTTAACACAATGAGGTTCAGTTGCATTCTTGGTAGAGACTTTATATCACTTGACTCAATTCATATCTCATTTGGAAAACAGATAATTATCAGACCAAAGGTCCCCAATAATTCTGAAAGTAAATGTGTTCCCTTATGTAATGAACTTATGCAGATTGACGTGTTTCCTAATAACACAAAACCACAAATTGATCTTGATATTGATCCTAGTATCTCATTTGAAATCTGTAATAGGCTAGAAAATGAATTCATTGAAAGTTATCTTGAAGCAGATAGGCCAGAAACCCCTATAACAGATGAGAATATGAAAATTTGTGTTAAAAATGAACAACCCTTCTTTTATAACCCCAGGCGTTTGCCTGTTTATGAAAAAGCTGAAGTTCAACAGATAGTTGATGTTTTACTTCAGAGAAAAGTAATTAGGGAAAGTAATTCTGAATATAGTTCTCCAATTGTACTTGTTGAACGAAAAAATGGTAAATTGCGTATTGAACATAGAGCTGGAATAAGAACGCAACATGTGGATGCCCTGAGTCGATGTGTCAGTGTTTACATCTTGGAGGATAACTCATTTGAACGAAACCTTTTGATTGTACAAACTAAAGATCCACAAATTAATAAAATTAGAAACCTACTTCTCGAAACTGAAAATGAATTTTAGGAATTACGAAATGGAGTTGTGTATCGGAAATACATGGAACAATTGCTCTTCTATGTGCCAAGCTCTATGGAACGTAGCGTCTTATTTGCTAATCATGATGATATTGGTCATGTAGGAGTCAAAAAGACCAAAGAACTAATTCTTCGACATTATTGGTTTCCTAACTTGACAGAAAAAGTCAAAACATACATTGAAAATTGTTTAAAGTGTAACTTTTTCTCCCCCCAATCGGTTAAAAAAGAAGGTTTTCTCCATAGTATACCTAAGGGTAATGTCCCCTTTGATACTGTGCACATAGATCATTTAGGTCCCCTAGAGAAGACTCGTTATGAGAATAAATTCATTTTTGTTATAACTGACGCATTTACCAAGTTTACTAAGTTGTGCCCTTGTAAGTCTACTGGTGCTGAAGAAGTTATCAAACACATGACTACGTACTTTTCCTATTATAGTAGACCAAATCGTGTAATTTCCGACCGCAGATCTGCCCTTAGCTCTAATGTTTTCATGGAATTTTTGAAACGTTTAGATATTCAACAAATTCTGGTAGCAACGGCAACACCCCGAGCCAATGGCCAAGTTGAAATTATGAATCGATTTTACGTGCCCATGTTAGCTAAGTTGAGTCCTTCGGCTAATAAATGCGATGAATGTCTTAATGAAGCAGAATATGCCATGAATAATACTGTTTCTAGATCTACAAATAATGCCCCCTCTGTTCTATTATTTGGAGTATATCAAACTAACAAGAATAATGATATCCTTAAAGAATTCTTAGAAAGTGAAATAAATATACCTCATGATAATATTGAAAAAATGAGATTATCTGCTAGTCGCAAGATGATTGAGCTTCAGAATTATAATAAACTTCAGTACGATAAACGTCATAAAAATTCAAAAACATATGAGATTGGAGATTTTGTTGTGTCAAAAAATACTGATGTCACTCCAAATGTTAACAAAAAGTTAATTCCTAAGTATAAAGGCTCATATCGTATAGACAAAATATTACCCAATGATCGATTTGTTATTAAAAATATTGATGGTTACCAAGTTACGCAAATGCCCAAGGGCGTCGCCAGCCGATGGCCTAGGGGGGGGCAGGTTGATATGAATGAAAGATGGGGAAGTATGAATTGTGGGAACAATCAAGAGTATCTTTACTGTACCGAAATAAAACGTAAACTTAACTATTGCATTTATTAGAGAAAGTTTATTTATTGTATTCAATACATAAAAGTTAATTGAAACATAATTTTCGGGGGTTTTTCGTGAATTTTTCGACCACTTTATTACGAAAATCCTGCAAGTTTTCGTTAATAAGTGCTCTATGCACACTCATCATGGCCAGACCATTGAGGTGATCTTCCGACAAAGTGCTCCTCAACCATCGTCACTGGTATATTCTTTTTCTTTTTTCGTTATTCATCAAAACTAACAACTATTATTATAAATTTCTCAACTCTAACAGTCTATCAAATGTAATAAGTACCGTTTCACATTTTCACGTCTCTGCGCAAAACCTTTCTACAAACGTATTCGTAGCTTGTCAAAAAACATACACAATAAAAGGGTATTCAATTTTAATTCTCAATTACTTATTTAAATTTAAATCCTTAAAAAGTAGTACTCATGTGTATTTTGTGTTGCATACTCGAGCCCCTTTATTTCTATGAAACTCTATGTATGATGTGAAATAGGTAGGAAGATAGCCTTGGCAGTCTTAACTCTGCTTCTGTGCATATGTTGTACGGCCATTGTGTATGATAGAAATTAAGGTGAAAAACCATATGTATGAAATAAACGATAAATGCAAAATATTGAGTTCGCCAACCGCCCGACATCCCTTCACTATATGCCATTCGACGTTGGTCTATTCAATATTGTATTATTTTTGGTGAACCTGGAGTGGTTTTTTGAGCATGCAGTAAGCGTAGTTCATCAACAATATATTGTCGATATCAAGTGCGTTTCCATTCTCTTAAACTTAATGAAGACTTTGCGATGGGTAGTTTTCATCTGTGCACGGGCTCTTTCCGAAGTTTTTCTGATCTGATCTGATCATGGAATTCTTCATGTTTCATTTTGTTTCTTTAAAGAACTTCGTGTGACATCCTTCCCGCATACGAAAAAAGCGAAGTCAGTTTGCTCATGTGTATTCAGATACCTACTCAAATTATCGGGTTGAGTGAATTGTTTTTCACAAATTCTAAGAGCATACATCTTGGATTTTGTCACAGAAGATTGGGACTTATGAGTATCCGTTTTGTATCTGAGTATCCGTTTTCCAGCTGAATATGTACATATATTCATGCCTCGTACAACTTCGGATTACATCGTGAGCTTTCGCGAATCTATAAAAGCTAACGATATGATTGTTGTTTCAGTTCAATCGAAATGTTCAACCTGGACAATTGTCTTGAAGTGATAAAGCCTTTTTGATCACAACAAATGATGAAAACATAATTGTTGATATTCTGAAATAATTTTTTTTGCCTATCCGAAGAATCAATAGAAAACCGAGACATGCTACGACAACTGGAGAGCAAAAATTGTTGACTTTGTTGAATAAAGTGGAATCCTATCGATCCCAATTGAAGTTCCCGAGAAAACAGAGTGCTAATTATAGCGGAAGAAAAGATACAGCTCGAGAGAGAGACTTTGGAATGATTCTACGCCAGCATTCAAAAGTCGCATTAAAATTGGGACCTGTAACACAAACTAATCAAATGTAACTAGTCTACAAGTTATCTGTCTGTAGGTTCGATAAATTCGGTATCTCAATGTGAATGCCGACAATTGTAGAAATTGAATTTTTTTCACATATGTAGCTACATCTAGACAGGATCGAAAGGGTACAGATAAAATTCATTTAAAGTCTTGATTAAAGATCCGGCCACCACCAGCCTTCAGTTCAATACAGAGAAAACTTGACCAAATATAATATTCTGAGTCTGCAGCAGAGGAAAGTACTCTTCGATAGCATGTTTCTGTATCGACTTCTGAATAACTGTTTTGACTACTCTATGATGGATTTGATAACCAATATCTCCCAGTATTCGGATCGGTGTGTTGAATAATGAAACTTTAATGTAAGAATAACAGTTTGTTTATCTGTCAAATATAGTCTGTGACAACAGAATCAATAGTTCAGTGATTCTTGTATTTTCTATGTACTATGCCATGATTCGAATAACCTATGATTATTAACGTATGTATGTATTGAGGAATGTATTGGGATATTTATAGAAGGAAGAGAATAAAAATACTATAGAAAATAGTTGTATCAATTTAATATGGCAGCAGAACCTGGTTACGATTAAAGGGATTATAAATTTGGAGCTGGATAGCGATGGATACACAAATTCCAATACCGATGTTCAAGCCGCATGGAGGTGAGCCATATGATTCATGGAAATATAAATTTATGCTACTGCTAGAGGTGAAGAATTGCAAAAGATGCGTCGAATGTAGAACTAAACCTGAGACTATCACAGCTGAAGATTGGTGAAGGATGGAGGTCAAGACAAAAATGTAATTGGCTTTTGCAGTGGATGTGGAACTACTGATGAAATGTGAAACTGCACATGACATGATGAAGAAGTTAGACAATTTATATCTGAAACAGAGTGAACAGGCCCTGGTCGAAAGAAAATTGAGTAGATTACGTTTCAGTGAAAATGAAGAAAACCCTGAAAGTTTCTTTGAAACATTCGAAAGATTAATCAAAGATCCAAAAAATGCAGGAGCAACTGTGGATCGAAAAAGGAAACTGGGTTATCTTATAATGGCTTCGCCTGACAGCTTAGATCATATAACCGAAACATTAGATCTTCTACCGGAAGAGAATAGAAACGTAGAAAGTAAGTAAGGGAAAAATTGTTACTGCGAAGAGAAGTTAAGAAGGAAGAAAACAGATCAGGAACAGAGCAGAAGCATGAAAGTCAGGTTTTGCAAGCCACCATGGACAAAACTTGTTTTCGATGCCACCAGAAGGGGCACATAGCTAGGAACAGCTACAGAGGAAATCGTTATGGATATTTTGGAAAAAGAGGTGATTATCATGATTCTTACAGTGGAGGGAAACAAAGTTAAAGAGGAGGATGTCAAGAAAAAAGGAGAAGAGATTTTTATTCGAGAAACTATAATTCAGAGGTAGACGGTACCACTGAAGTTGATGTGAATAATTTCATGGTTCAGATTGTTAAGAAGAACACAAACCTGTCATTGTTAGATACGTTGGTTGGTAGTTCATTTTTAACTATACATACAGCGCATGTGCAGAACTTCTTCTTTGGTTCTGTGCTCCCGGAAATATAGTGAACACATTAGTTAGTCGGTAGATGAATGTATTATGGTTGATGTCTCACATGTGGTATGTAGTTCAATCTTTCTTATTAAAAACACCAAATGCTATTTTGAAGCGTTGCTTATTAATTCCACATACCTAACATTGGTTATGGGCCCAGAAGAATAAATAGTATTTGGCATATTTGTGATTGAAAATATTTGAGACGTAAACGGCGTGGAAAGGTGAAGCTAAAAATTAAAGATGGAGTCCAGTTCAAATGGAGGCGTCGAAAATAAACATGGGATCGTTCCTTTCTCTGGTTAGGGGTTCGATAACTGGAAATTCAGGCTGGTATCGGTTTTAAAGGCATTGGAGGTAGATGACGTTCTTGGAAATATTGCCGAAGATAAGAAGGATGCATCTTGGAAGAAGAGGAACAATAAGGCGGTTATGGTGGTAATCCAGAGCATGGCGGACTCGCATCTGGAATATGTGAAGGATCTGGAAAGTGCAAAGGAAATGATACAGAAAGTGGAAAGTATATTTGCTAAAGTGAGTACATGCTCGAAGTTTTATCTTCTTGATGAACTTGTTCGATTGAAATATGAAGTTAAAAATTCTTTGCAAGACCATTTCGCCAAAATTGATAAAATATTCAGAGAACTTAAGAACTTAGGGAGTAAGTTTCAAGAATCTGATATGGCATGTTTCTTGTTATTGTCAATGCCAGTAGAATTTGAAGCTGTTGTAACTGCCATAAGAACTCTAGCAGAAGATGATTTAAAATTAGAATTTGTAAAAAACAGGTTGCTAGAATTTAATACAAATAAGAGTATTAATGGAGGAGGGTTTGTTAAAGAAAATTCATCTTTTGTCTCTCAAACAAATTCCGTGAAATGCTACAAGTGTGGTAAATTAGGACATTCCAAGAAAATGTGTGGTGTCAAATGCTACACATGCAATGCAATAAATTAGGCCACAAATCGAAAGATTGTTTTAAAAACAAACAGCACAGAAGTGCAGCAAATTTTTCTGAAAGTAAAAGTGAAAGCAACAATTGTTCAACTAGTGAATTGAGTAAATGTGAATCAGACGTAGCATTTTGTGCTTCATCCTTTATTGCATTGAATGAATCGGTAGAGTGGTATGCAGACTCGGGTGCCACTAATCATTATACTAGTAATAAAAACCTCTTAATTAATCCATAAGTATATGAAGAACCTAAAACTATAAGATTAGCTGAAAAAGGAAAATCAATGCTGGCTCTTAGTGAAGGAAACATTAAGTTGATATCCATTGTTAAAAATAAACCAATTAATATAACTATTAAAAATGTAATGTATGTGCCAGGCCTTAGGGCAAATTTATTATCTATTTCTTTTATTGAAAAAGCTGGATTCAAGGTAATATGCTTTAATGGTGAAATTTCTATTAAAAAAAATGGCAATTGCTATGCCAAAGGTAGTCGAGAAAATAATTTATATAAATTAAGCTTTAGAATTTCAAATCATGTTGCAAGTGCAAATTTAGGTTTCGATTCAAATGATGAAATCTGGCATAAACGTTTCGGCCATTTAAATTATGAAGCATTGTCTAAACTAAACAATTTGAAATTGGTTAATGGACTGACTATTAATGGCAAAAATAAGGGAATTTGTTGTGAAGTTTGTGTAAAGTCGAAATTAAAATGTCTTCCCTATCAGTCAAAGACCATTAGATCTCGTAGAGTTTTGGAAGTGGTTTATACAGATGTATGTGGACCAATAAAGCCTCTGTCAGATAATGGAAACAACTACTTCATAACCTTTGTAGATGACTTTTCTCGATTTGTCATGGTATATGTAATTAAACAGAAAAGTGAAGTTTACGACTGTTTCAGGCATTATGAGGCAAAGGTGACAGCTCTCTGTGAAAGAAAGGTGGCTAGACTAAACTGCGACAATGGGGGTGAATATAAGTCAGATGTATTTCAAAATTTCTGTTCTGAAAAGGGTATTCAAATGAGCTTTACTCCTCCATACACTCCTCAGTTAAATGGTGTGGCTGAGAGAATGAATCAGACACTCATGAATATGGCACGTTCCATGATAATGCAGGCAAAAATGTCAAAGGAATTTTGGGAGGAAGCGGTGCTCACAGCAGCATACATCACAAATAGAACACAGTCATGTTTGGTCAAAAATAAGACTCCTTATGAGATGTGGTCAGGTAATAAACCAAATGTCTCAAATATGAGAGTTTTCGGTTGTGTCTCATATGCGAGAGTACCTGATTCATTAAGGAGTAAGTTGGATGACAAGGGAATAAAATGCAGGTTCATAGGTTATACAGAAAATGGCTATAAACTGTGGGAGGAAAATCAGAAAAAGGTAATTCATAGTAGGAATGTGGTATTTTATGAGAATAATTTCTGCCAAGAGTCAGATGAAAGGGTCAAAAACTATTCACATGAAGATGACCTTCAGAATTGTGCACAAGATGGAAACATGGAAATTAAAAGGGGTTGAAGTGTTGGAAGCTGATAACAATACAGCTGAAAACTCTCAAACAGTTATGGATGAACAAAGGCCAAGGAGAAATGTTCAACTTCCTCAAAGGTTCAAAGATTATGAGGTTGACTCGGGGTATTTTGCCTTACTGGCAAATTTTTCAGATGTTCCATCATCTTACACCGATGCACAAAATAGTGTCAACTGGAATTTATGGCAAAAAGCTATTGCAGATGAACTAGCTGCTTTGAAGGAGAATAATACATGGATTCTTGTCAATAAACCTGACAATAAAATAATCTCAAGCAACAGGTGGGTTTTTCGAATAAAAGAGGGTGATAATAATAAACTCATCTATAAGGCCAGATTAGTGGCTCGAGGGTTCGAACAAAACGAATCTGAGATTATTTCGCAATTACGTTCTCCTGTAGCTAAGCTCTCAACTCTGAGGTTGCTTTTATCAGTAACCAATAAATATGAATTGTTTATGGAACAGCCAGATGTCAAAAATGCTTTCTTGAATGGAAATCTGGAAGAGGAAATTTTTATGAATGTTCCAGAAGGGTTAAAATTGGATAAAAAAAAAGATACTAATAAAGTATGTCTCCTTAAAAGGTCGATTTATGCGCTTAAACAGGCTCCCAAACTATGGAACAAAAAGTTCAATGAATTTATATTCAGTTTAAACTTTATCCAATCCAAAGCAGATTTCTGTCTCTATACCTTTCTCAATAAAAATGTAAAATGTTATCTATTATTGTATGTTGACGACATACTGATCTTCTGTAATGATAGAATATTTTTAGAGAACTTTAAGTTGAAATTATGTCATGAATTCAAAATGAATATTTTGAATAACGTGAATAACTTTTTAGGTATAAGAATTTGTAGGAATTTTGAAAGAGGAATAATAACGCTTGATCAATGCACATCCATTGCAAATTTGATGAGGAAATTTAATCTTGATAATTGTAAAAACTTTAGAACACCAATTGAAGCTAATTTGAAGTTAGAAAGAGGTAATGAACAATTAAGAACTAGATTGCCTTATAAAGAGCTCTTGGGCTCATTAATGTATATTATGATGGGTTCTAGACCTGATATTTGCTTTGCTGTTAGCTATTTTGGCAGGTATCAAGACTGCGCTACAGATGAACATTTCAAGCATCTGTTAAGAGTATTGAAATACCTTTAATCAACGATCAATTATAAACTTAATTTTAACCGTACAATTGATGAATGTCTAGTAGGTTATTCAGATGCAGACTGGGCAAATGACAGTAACGATAGAAAGTCCACTTCTGGATATTGTTTTAAAGTGTTTGAAAACACTGTTTCTTGGAGCTCTAAGAAACAGTCAGTGGTGTCATTATCAAGTACAGAGTCTGAGTTCGTTGCAATTTGCTCATCTGCCTGTGAAATTTTACATGTAAAGAACATTTTATCTGATCTGCATATTGATTATAATTTTCCATTTAAATTACTCGAAGATAATCAAAGCACAATAAAATTGTTGAAAAACTTCGAAAATAACAAAAGATGTTAGCACATAGAAGTAAAAATGCTCTTTATATTAGATTTAGTCAATAAGGGAATAATAGATGTAGATTATATTTGCACAAATGATCAAATTGCCGACGTATTCACAAAGTCCTTAAGTTATGAAAAATTTAAAAAATTTGTTACTTTACTTGGATTGTATTAATGATGATATAATGATGTAAAACCACAGGTTTGGGGGAGAGTGTTAAGAAGAACACAAACCTGTCATTGTTAGATACGTTGGTTGGTAGTTCATTTTTAACTATACATACAGCGCATGTGCAGAACTTCTTCTTTGGTTCTGTGCTCCCGGAAATATAGTGAACACATTAGTTAGTCGGTAGATGAATGTATTATGGTTGATGTCTCACATGTAGTATGTAGTTCAATATTTCTTATTAAAAACACCAAATGCTATTTTGAAGCGTTGCTTATTAATTCCACATACCTAACACAGATGAATCAAAATAAAACTGTAAGTCAAAATCATTCTTTACAATGGATTTCAGATAGTGGCTGAACAAGTCACTTGGTAAATGATGATTCTTATTTCTATGAATCTGTAGATTTAGAAAATAAAGTATTTATTAAAGTAGGAAATGGTCAAAGGAAATAGCTTCAAAGATAGGGAATATGAAGTGTGATTTTGGTGGAAAAATTGTTTTCATAAACGATGTTCCTTATTCTGACAAAATACATTTGCTTAGTGCTTCATATATTATGAAAAACGGGAACACTATTTTATTCAGAAATGAGAATGCAGAAATTTACAATATTAAAGATGAATTATTAACTACTGCTAAAATGGAAAATGGTTTGTTTTCAATCATTTGTGACGTAGAAAATGAAATTAACCTCAATTCTCATGGTATATGGTCCAATAAAGAAAAATTGCATAGAATACTTGGTCATGTAAATTTTAAAGATTTAGCTATAATGTGTGAAATTCAAATATTGAATGGTATACCAAAACGTTTAAATTCTTCTTTTATAAATTGTGAAATTTGGCTTAAATGTAAGATGACCAGGAAATATTTCAATAATAGTAGAACTAGAGGTGAGTCAATACTTCAGATTATTCATTCAGACGTTAAAGGACCATTTGATGTAAAAGGTTTTGATGGGTCTAGATATTATGTATCATTTATAGATTACTACAGTCATATTAGACCAGGGTAGAAGCCTTCAAAACTGATCAAAAGTGAAAGAAAATAATAGTAGAATGAAACCCATCAGAAGGGGAGGAGAATAGAATGAAAATTAAAGGAAAAATAATTTACGGGCGATCTGATGTCGGGAAGTGGAAAGGGGTGAGGTTCTAAGAGTAAAAAACGGCCCATCTCGATTTCCGGCAAAACTACAAGTCCTATGAAAAAAGTCAAATGACAAAGTTTTAGGTGATAGAAAGGTCTACAACTCTTGTATGTAGCTTTTTTTCACAAAACCTCGAAATTTATGTGAAAAATTCAAAGAAACAAGTTTTTGGTGTTCGTTGGAATCTCTACTTTTTGATGGTGGAAAAAAAATAAAATACTAAATGTAAATGTTTTCAGAAAATGCAAAAAATTGAAAAAAACTCGAATTCGAATTTTTTTTTCAACATTCTGTGCAATTTTGAGCTATATATTAGAATTTTTACTTCAATAAGATACTCTTAAAACGTAAAATAACAAGTAACATTGATAAACAAAAAATTGGATATCGAAATATACTACTTTGATTGGTAAACGTGCAAGATTTTCCGTCGCCGAGATATTAAAAAGATATTTACATCATTGTACGCAGTGTGATTTTCTGAATAAAAAATGTGAAATCGAACATGGGCGGTCTCCCTTAATTTGGAAGATATGGGCCCACAATGCACCAAAATGAGTCGTTTTCAGGTCCCTTTTCCCACCATAAAAACGATCTCTCACTTCATCTGTATAGTTCACAAACTACCTTTGAATCTTCAACCAACAATAAACAACACTTTCTTCCAAGAATAATCAATATTTAATGAAAAAACAATGAAATTACTGGACAACCATTTAACCTCTATTCCTTCTGATTTCGACTCAGTCTAAAAGAAAAGTTTGGCAATGGAGCGAATTTCATGGGTCGGAATCGTGCCCTCGTGCGTATTCGTGAATGAAAGATTATTGCTGGCGAGAAAAATGAAATATGTTCTTAGTTCTTACTGTTTACTGCGATACTCTAAATCTTCCAATAGGAGAATTCGTTTCTAAAGAAATCTACAAGGTTGAAACACGTAGTAATGGAATGAGAATACACCCAGATAAACATTTCAACGTACATTTTCTTCATATGTGATAGGTCGCGCCCTTCCCAGATTTCTAATGAAATCGAGATTATTATAAAACCCATTTTATTGGAATACCCTGAATCTCATTCTAAACTTGGACCATCTCGAAGACACAACAAAAAACGAAGTAGATAACAATAACCTCCCTATTTTGAAGGGGATAGAATTAAAGAAAGTTGAAACGAAAATATTGAGAGTGAAACCTTAAACAAATATTCTCAATGATTTTGTTTTGATGTTAGAATAACCTCTTCTTCAGTGACAAAAGCATTTTCCTTACAATTATAACCTTCAACTGTCCACCATTTCATATTTTCCGCCAGCAACTACTGTTCGGTCATAAAACGTTGGCCAGCGATGAAAAGACGCTGTTGCCAAGCTCCGCTTTAACATTGAGAAGTATTTCGTAGAAATATAGGTTAAGTGGTTGTCTAATATTTTCACTTTTCTTCCTTTAAATAATGAATATTCTTGAAAGAAAGGGTCGCTATTCGTTGGTTGAAGGTTCAAAGATGATTTATGAACTAGATTTGAGAAGTGCGAGATTATTTTTATGGCGGAAAAAAGGATCTGAAAATGCAACAATTTGGAACTTTGGGGGCCCATATCTCCCAAACAAAGAGAGACCGCCTATGTTGCCCTGCATATTTTTTGTTCACACTGCTTACAATGATGTGAATATCTTACTTATATCTTGCGGGTTTACCCTTTAATTAACAATCGAATAAGTTAACAAAGTCAGTATTTAATAACCACAATATTTTGAAAACGTTGTAGAATCTTCTTTAAATTAAATGCTTAGATGCCTATTTATTGCTATTTCAAGGGGGTCTGGGCCTTACTACATACCTATTATTTATGTATATTTGTATCAGTGTTGCCGATTGGCGCATATTTCTGAACCCTAAAGCATAATTGGCGCATATTGTATTCGAGTGCATATTTTCGCATAATCTGCTGTGAACTCATAGGACTCAGAAGGCTTAAGAGCAAGAACTACTACGTACTGGTAAATTACGGCTTCGCTCATTTCGGCAACACAGTCACATTCAAGTTTATTACATTTCGTTATTATCTCAAGGTCAGGCACCTGCCCACGGTCTGCATGCTTTAACGTTACCAATAGCCTCGAGAAATATTAGAATTTGGAGAAATTTCGACGTTGATAGGAGAAAACGGGGTGTCGTTCTGCAGGTTCAGTGATTATTTTTCGATTTTTTTTAGGAACTTATTTCTTTTGTGAGAATGCGCAATGTTGGTTATTTTTCCATTTTTCACTCTATTTCAGTTTTTACATGCCCTGAAATTCTTGAATATAAAAAGTGGCAAAATTGTGCATTATTATAATGTTTTTTAACCATCTGCACCCACAATTTTTTTGAAAATAACGGATTCTGGCCTCCAGAAGTCCCCTCTCTATGTTGAAGGTATTGTTTGCTGTCAAGAAACATCATGAATGCCAGTCCAAATATGTTTTCAGATTTTCCTGTTGTGACGGCGATTGCATCAAATCTGTTCGAATATGTTATTAATTGATATTGTTCGCCGGTGCTCAGGTACAAGTATAATATTTAAAGTATTGTTTTCAATTTTACAGCAAGAGCAGAAGGGAAGGTCGCCGATTGCGCAAAGAAACGTAAAGTCCCCCAAGAGGAAAAATCCAAATTCCGACGGAGTCCACTCTTGGTGAGTAAAATATGAATTGTAATTCTAGTATTTTATCGTAGAAATTGATTTTGCTCAATCAAATTTTTCTATTAGCTATGAGAAAATATTAAATTTTACGCGCTAGTCCTGGGGAATGGTGAGTTTTGTCACAATGTATGTTATTTTAAAATTTTAAGCTAAAGATGGTATCAAATAACTATATGGAACTCACTTATGAAGAATCCGTAGTGAAATTCAATTCTCTCGTCCGTCCGTGGGTGCTCTAACCTTCGAAGGAAAGGACCAAAATTCTTGGTTTTGTAGTCATGATATCTAGGCTGTCCCCTATTGATCCAAACCAGCCGAACGGTGCCGGAGTTATATAAATTTGAAATTTTGGGGTTAGTTCCTAAATATGTGATGGAGAATTGATGTGATGCGATTGAAATGTCGTAGTTAGTTGGACATGGTTAGCGTTTGTATATATGCGTTGGAGAATTAAAAAAATGTATACGGCAATTTTCCACTTTTTTGATGAGAATTGCTTTTCCTATGAGATAATTGATCATACTTCGACAAAATTTCGCCCAGACTTTGGAGTCGAAATCGAAGAACGTTATTTCAATTTTCAATCCGATGCGATATTCATTTTCGGAGATATTAGGATAAATTCGGCTCGAACCTTGATACCGATATCCTAGGTATCGTTGTTTTTTCCGAAATTTCTCAAAAAATATTACTCTGGTCGTAATAAAATAAATAAATTCAAATTTAGTTCAAATAACAATTAAATACAGATTTTACAGTATAACCTTTACATAATATCTTTCGATATTGATTTGATATCTTACGATATACTTTTATGTCTTCGACGTACTACGTCTTCAATGACAAAATTATTATATCAACTGGCATATAATGACCAAAGTAAAAAACTTGAGAAAAGTGTGAAAAAATGAAATACAATGTTATATGTTGTTTCAATAGCCTTTAACAAGTAGACTTTTTTGAATTTAATATTAGTTCAAATATTTGGAAAATGCAACTTTGAATGAGAATCATTGGGTAGATTTCACCCATTCGCCAATTCAGCTTCCGTAATTAATCTCCGAAACTACACACTCTTGAGACAGTTTAAACTTAGCATCTGATGAAACTACATAGTAGTAGTGAAACGCGTCATGTGTTTGTTATGAAGTAGCACTCATTTGTGTCTTTAAAATGTTTACAATGGGTTTCTATCAATTAAAGGCCAATACCATATGAAGATTATCTTAGTACATCAAGTTAACGAGAAAGCGTGTTATCATTCTGTCCAAATCAGTGATATTCGAATTTTGTTCTGAAAATGATCGTAAAGGAATAGGTTGGATTCCCCGAAGAAGCATCTTTGGTCAAATTCAATTGTATTCAGCCGTTCGCCCGTAGGTGCTCTGAATATCGACTGAAAAGACCTAGCGACTTGGAATTAGGTTTTGTTTGGACTACAAATTTCGCGAATAGGTTCGTTATAAGGTGAATGCGTCCGAACTATTTCGGAGTTATGGCCATTCGAAATTCCGAGGTTAGTTCTTCAATATCTCAAAAAGCCTTGATGCGATCAGTCTGAGACTGCGAAATTAGGTACAAATTACTAAGTATAAGCCCGCGCAGAAAGTTTTGAGGATTTTCCAGTCGGAAATTGGGAAAAAAATATTCCTGATTTTGTTTTTCAGAGGCTATTAATGGCATAACGATCAAATTCGGAACATACCTTAGTCACTATTCAACACTAGTGTTTCAAATCTCAGTTCGATCCGATAAACTTTTGTTGTTGATATGGAATTTTGGGATGATTTCTTGGAACAAATTATTTTTCCAAAAACTATTCCTACGCCTGCAATAACTTTTAGCACAGACCCCAGACAGAGGTAACTCTTTAACAGCGGTGTTTTTATTCAAGTTTGATCGGATATATCTTCGGAGATCTTGGAGAAAAAAAGGGAGTTTTTAATTGCGCGTTTTTTTTAAGAATAAATAAAATATAGATGACGCACTGAATTCGTCTGGGTATTTTGGCATTTAAGAAGTGTGATGTATGAATTATTTCATGAGAATCAGCGTTCTGTGAAAAGTGTTTTTAACGAATTACGTGAATTTTATGGTTTACATAATCGTCCATCTCAAAGCACTATTGGTCGAATTATTAAAAAATTTCAAGAGACTGGTTGGGTGGATGATCAAAAAAGTGAAAAATACAGTCGAAGCGGTCGTTCACAAGAAAATATTGAATTGGATCGTGAAAGTGTTGCGAAAGACCCTGGAATGTCCATTAGACTACGTTCACGACAAGTTGAACTTAGGGGGTCCACATCATGGCGTATTACAAAGATTTAGCTCTGAAGGCATATAAGGTTCAAATATCACAGGAACTGATGCCATTAGATCATTTGAAACGTCGTTCATTTATCAATTTCATTAATAAACAACCAGCTGATTTTTTTCTCAAAGAATCATGTTTTCCGATGAGGCACATTTTCAACTTGGCGGCTTTGTTAATGAACACAATTGTCGTATCTGGGGCGAGGAAAATCCACGAATTATTCATGAGAAACCTATGCATTCTAGACAAGTCACTGTTTGGTGTGCATTATGATCAGGTGTTGTAACTGGACCTTACTCCTTTGAAAATGCTGCTGCTGAAGCTGTAACTGTCAATGGTGATCGATACCGTCGGATGATAATGCGCTACACCTCACTTTGCAAATGACACAATTGATTTATTGAGACAAAAACTTCCTGGGCGAATAATCTTCAGAAGCGGTGATGTCAATTGGCCACCAAGATCATGTCATTTGACACCGATGAACTATTTTTTTTGGGGTTATGTGAAAAGCCAGGTCTATAAGAATAATCCACAATCGATTCCTAAACTAAGGGATGAAAGTATTCGTATCGTTAGTGAGATAGAGCCTTAATTATGTCAAAATTTAATTGAAAATTTCAACACAAGAGTGGACGTCTGTAGAGCTGCAAGAGGAGGCCATTTGACAGATATTATTTTTCGTATATAAATGTCATAACTGATACTTCAATTATCAATTAAATGTTTTTGAAAATGAAAATTATGTGTTTTATTCATTCTTGAAAAAACGCGCAGTTTGAATCACCCTTTATATTATATTTCCGGCTCCTTTCTTCAGTATCATTGTTTTTCCTGGAATAACCAATAAATGATGAAAGTTTTATTTCCTGAAAATTTTAATTTGAAGATATCCTAATCAAATTTGCCTCACGAAATTCTGCACAAACCTTCAAGCTGTAATTTTCAATCAAATACTGAATTTCGATTCGATTCAATCAGCAATTCTGGAAGTAATGTGAAATCATTTCTTGGATGTTACCAATTCGGTAATTGGGCCTTTGTTCTCGTTATTGAACTGCAAAGCTACTCTGAAGTTATCCTGCCTCAGAGTAGATTCTTTCGGTAGTTATTGTGTTTACGATAGACTGTTAGGTGAGCCCTAAACAAAATAATTTCCAAAAGGAACGACTTAGAGACTCGACATTTATAGAGTAGGTTCGAGGCTTGATTATGAAGACCGAATTCATGAATGGGTAAAATCCGCCAGAATGGTTCGTTGTTTTATGTTTCCAATATCCACAAAAATACAGATCGGATCGAATTAAAATATAGTAAACGATATGAAAATCATAGCTTGTGTAGCACCTCCGCTAGACGACTCTATGTTGAGCATTGATCCTTAGAATTTCTTTGGAATGTTGAAGATACGAGTGGTATAGACACTTTTTCCTTAAAATATTATGAAGGCGATGAAAACACTCGAAACACAAAGTCATAAGTTTCCAACACTGAATAGTCTACTCGGCGCTTTAATAGATGCACTGAGTTCACTACTCAACCAGTTTTCTCTTTAAATTGTTCTACTTGCTACTTCAGAGTTGTGTAACCATAAATTTTCAGACCTACTGGGACCGACGAAGACATTATCAACATCTATCGATGGAGGAAAGATTAGTCTTGAGTGATCTCTGTGGAAAAACATACTCATTGACCAACTTAAACACATAAAAAGAATTTCTTGAAATAACAAAACCTAATTTCTTGGATATATTTTCTTATTTCAAGAAAATATATATTCATTCTGAGAATATATTCGAGTAAATTGAATATTTTAATTCAAGTATTTAGTTTTTTCACACCATTTTCTTGGAGTAAGAAAAATTTTCTTGTTCTGAGAGAACTGCAGTATTGAAGAAAATAAACGGCTTTTCTTCTTTCGAAAGATTCATTTTTATCATTCCAATGTAATATTTTCTCATTGCGAGAAAATGAAAGCTTTGAAGAGAGCATATTGATATTCTTCATTTGAAAAATATGTTTTTTTCATTTCAATACCTATATTTTCACATAGCGGAGATACGGGAGTATCGAGGAGAATAAACCAGTGGGTCGTCTTCCAAAACTTTCGTTTTCTCGTCCGAATGTAATTTTTTTTTTGTTCTGAAAAAATTGAATGATTGAAAGGAGCAAATGATTTTATTGCATTCGAAACATTTGTGTTTTGTTTCAGAAGTCATATTTTATCATTTTGAGCAAATTGAGGCCTTAGAGAGAGATCAAATTAATGTTCTTCATTTAACAGAAATGCTTTTTGCGCGCATGTTCTAGGGGAACAGCGTGCTATCGTTTTGTCCAAATGTCTGTAATTTTGGATGATTGAGCCGAAAATGGTCTCAATCGACTAGGTTGGACTCACTGATGACGAATCCGGTGTCAAAACCGATTCTGTCCGGCCGTAGACACGCTAACTGTCGACAGAAGGGAGCTAGCAACTTGAAACTTTCAGGATAGGTAGCGCATCAGGATGCCGCGGTTAAGTTCGTTAATGGGCCAAATCGGTCGAATAGTTTCGGAGTTATAGGCACTTGAAGTTTTGAAGTTATTTATTTTTTATTTCGGAAACTACTTGAGCGATTGGATTGAAACTTGGCAGTTAGGTGGAGTATAACGACGCGCAACTCTGAACCAAATTTTGTCAGGATCATACTGTCAGTAAATTTCCAAAAATTTTTTTTTTCGGAAACCATTCATCATATACGAAAAAAAATTCCACTCGCACTTTGAGCTTCATATTTCACAGCAGTGTACCAAATTTCAGTTCGATTCGATCCTGAGTTTTGGAGATATCCGGAAAAAATATGTCAAATTTCGAGGTTTTCTTCTCGATATCGTTGATTTTCTCGGTATAACTCGAGAAATACTGATTCAGTCCTGATAAAACTTCACAGCTAGTTTTGAGATGCAGAAAGACAACTTTATGCGAAATTTCGTAATAATCGTGTCATCAGAACAATTTGAAAAAAAAATTTCTATGATTTTCTTGTCATATCATCCTGATTAAATTCTGTATGAAACTTCGAACTGTTATTTTTCGATGAAGTACTGGATTTCAATTCGATCTGATCTGTATTCTTGGAAATATTGGAAAAATAAAATTTTGATTGGGTATATCTACGGAATCATTGGGTGGATTTTACCCATTCACGAATTCGGCCTTCCTAATTAAGGTCCAAACCTTCTCTACAAATATCGAGTTTCTGAGTTGTTTCTTTCGGAAGTTATTGTGTTTACGCAGTCGGCCGTTAGGCTGACCGTGAAAACAATAACTTACGGAAGAAACGACTTAGAAACTCGATATTTGTAGAGTAGGTTTGGGGCTTAATTACGAAGGTCGAATTCGTGAATGGGTAAAATCCGCCCAATGATTCCGTAGATATACCCAATCAAAATTTTATTTTTCCAATATTTCCAAAAATACAGATTTGATCGAATTGAAATCCAGTAATTTATCAGTAGAAAATTTCAAAAAGCACTGCCGTGAAGGCAGCAGCTTTTGCGTGCATGTTCAAATTCGTTTCTGAAGCGGTCATCTACATTGAACATTCGCGCAAAAGTTACTGCTTTCACGGCAGTGCTTTTTGAAATTTTTCATTTCAATATCTATATTTAGTAGCAATTAGAAAACGGAAGTATCGAAGAGCGTAAATCAGTGATTGTCTTCCAAAACATGCGGTTTCTCATCCCAATATCATATTTTCTTGTCTTGAAAAAATCGAAGTATTCAAAAGAGCGAATGATTGGTTTTGTTTCAAAACATTCATCTTTCCATTTCAACGTCATATTGAGTCTGATTCAGTTGTTTTGTGATATGAACCCACTACGCAAAATATGCACAAAAAAACTCAGTCTCTTCCACTGAGATTAAGTCAAAATAATAGGTAGCAATTACTCATTTAATTATTTTAACTCTAACTTAACTATTTCAACTAATTTGTTAGAGACTTTGGACACATGAGTAAAAAAAAAGTGCCCGGTCTTCATTTCCGATAAAGTTGACCGTTTTCAAGAAACCCCAAACAAAAACGAAAATTTTGCCGTTTAGACTGGAATAACTTCCTTAGCACCCATGGGAACAAGGGGGCATTTAGTTACTCTATTTCCACCAGTTGACCATAGACCTCTAACAAAATGATCTTTTCTTTCTCATTTCTGACAGCCTCGAACTTTTCGAGAAAAGACCTGAAAGATTTTGTTGATATGGCAATTTTTGCTAAAGCAAATCTCCCTCAAAGTCTGAACTTATTGGTAGCACTCTGATGATAGAAAAAAAGTATAGGCCCTAAAGATCATTGTTGAGGATCGTTTTCGAGAAAAATTAAAAAAACCGAAAACTTTGACCTTGAATAACTATTTTATCACACATGGTATCTATAGGGACCAGGTTCAACCTAAGTGTCTCCCAAAAATCAGCTCGGTGAGAGTTTTTGTTATTCGAAATTTCCATTGGGACCGGACTACCAATAGTTATTTATCAGATAAAAGCTTGTATATCTACAGATACACGTATAAAATCTTCAAAATTGTTGTTTATGTCCAATACCTAATGAAAAATCTGAGGAAATACATGCATTTGAAATCCAGACCGCTAAGAAAAACTGAAACAGTGCAGCAGCTTTTTCATATTTTAGTCTTTTGAAAACAGGATATGCATGGTATGAGAAAAAATGAAATTATTTGAAGGGACTTAACGTGTCTTCATTCTTCATCCCGGTTGCATTCAACTTTATAATTATTTGAAGGGACTTAACGTGTCTTAATTCTTCATCTATTTATTTGAAGGGTCTTAACGTGTCTTCATTCTTCATCCCGGTTGCATATAACTTATCCGCGTTCCTGGCCGGAGAAAAAATTGTCGATATTTTGTTGACTCAAGAAAATGATTTTCTTACCGCTAGTACGTACGAGATTGGAACTGCAGGCTGTGCAGGATCGGGGATGCTGCTCGATTTTCGTACATTTCCGGTTGGATACTTTTGGTTCAAATAGTACAATCGGCAATCATCGCGAAGAAAAAGTTATTAGCAGCAGAGTAGCAGAGACAACAGATTGTCGCTCGTCATTCAGTTTATAGTTCATCATAGGGTAGAGAAGCTTGGTTGTTGCAATAGTTTGTGCGTTCGGTTTAATTTATTGTGAAGTTAAGAAATAGCAGAAGATGGATCAAGATCTATTGAAATTATTGATGGATTGGGATGTGCCACAAGAATATATCCAAAATTTTCAAGATAAGTTCGTTTTTCGTATTTTTCAATGATACATGGGAAGTTGAAATATCAGAATCGTTGATGATGTATTACATCAGGTATATTTTAATTTATTGATAATGCAATTTAAAGAATAATGGGTTATGTTTTATCCTCGACATTTACTCATTAATTCTCAATATGTTTGTGGTTTATTGCGCTCTATCTGAAGAACTGGGCCATGTTCCTGAAATGTCTTGATTAATTTTTTTTTCAAAAATGTTTTCAAGCATTCAATACTGTCCATACAAGTGGTTATAATAAATGTTATTTTCGAAAGAAGGGACCTAGTTAGGTAGGTAAACCTAATCAAAATTTCCGGGATGTAGGGTAGGCAGGGGGAATAACGCTCACCGGGTAATGGCGCTCACCACTGTAACTCTGTGAAAATGGAACGTAGCAACAATCCTTGTCGCGTGAAGATCGACGAAGGGTGGTCTCTTACGAACAGCGATGCAACCGGCAGTAAGCTGGCGTCAAGTGAACGTTAGGTGCGTTTCTTCTTTTTCCAGCTGCGTTGATCTAATTTTTAGTTGGGTGTTTTTGTCGGTGAGTCCAAAACTTCAATGCTTATTTAATTATTAATTTCGTTTTTCTGACAATAAATTATTCTATTTTGTGATACTGCAATCAATTTTCAACAATATTGAATGACTTCTTTTAAATTTCAAACCAATTACAAAATGACTGTTTGGGGTTATACCGCTCATCTGAGCGCCATTACCCCTTAGTGACTAATTTTTTTAATGTTGTAGATATGCCAAGAAATCGTCAGAGGACCACCGCTAAGGCGGCATGGACTGAAGAAGACCTTCAATCTGCTAAAAGCGCGATCGAAAGAGGTTTGTCCAAAAGAAAAGCCGCAAAACAATATAACATACCACTTACTACTCTGAGAGATCGACTAAAAAATGAAAACATGAGTAACCCAAGACTAGGTCGGAAGCCCGTTTTCACCCAACAGCAGGAAACTGAAATTGCCGAACAAGTTAAGTTGTTGGGTTCGCTATACTATGGACTCAATGTCGCAGATTTGCGTGAATTTGTTCATAAATATGCTGTGCTCAACAATATCAAACACAATTTTGATAAATGCAGCAAATCAGCTGGATTGGATTGGGTACACGCCTTTATGAGACGCAATGCTTCAGTTTCTATACGAAAAGCTGAAGCGACGAGCTTAAATAGAATTTCTGCTTTCAACAAGGGAGAAATTACGCTTTTCTATGATAAACTTGGCGACTTATTGGAAAAATATAAGTTTATTCCCAACAACATTTACAACGCTGACGAAACTGGTATCACCACGGTGATAGAACCAGGAAAAGTGCTCGCCGAAAAAGGACAAAAAAGAGTAGGTTCTGTTACAAGCGGCGAACGAGGAAGCAACGTAACAGATATGTGTGCGATGAGTGCAGCCGGAAACTTCATACCGCCCATGTTTATTTTTGCCAGACAGAGAATGACACCTTTATTAGAAAAAGATGGGCCAGCTGGTGCGTTATATACCAACTCTAAAAATGGCTGGATAAACGAAGACTTATTTGTCACTTGGCTCAAACATTTCGCAGCATTCGCTAAGCCTACCAAAGAATCACCTGTGTTGTTAATTTTGGACAATCACAGCAGTCATATTTCCCTTCAAGCTTTCAATTTTTGCAAAGGAAACCACATCACTATGCTCTCCATTCCACCACACAGTTCTCACAGAACGCAGCCGTTGGATGTGTCTTTTTATGGGCCGCTGAGAGCTGCTTATAGGCATGAATGCAACAGGCACATGAAGACACATTTAATGTCCAAAATAACTCCATACGATATTGTAGGCCTTTTCAATAAAGCATACGTACAGGTTGCGAATATAAGTAAAGCAGAATCTGGATTTCGAGCCACGGGAATTTACCCATTGAACCCCAATGTTTTCACAGATCAAGATTTTCTGGCAGCGTCGCTGATGGCACAGGAATCGGAACACATTGCTGAAAGCCAAGACCCAAATGTCCAGGATTTTGAAGATGCGCAGTCTGATGGTATGGCCATAATTTCGGGACATACAATATCTCCGTTGGCAGGACCATCAAATAAGGATCAATGCTCTGGATCTGTTTTGGCAGTTGCTTATAACCAAGAACTTGTTTATGAGCAAAGAACTCCGGTATCTTTTGCTACAATAGCCACGACACCAACTATTGCACCAATGTGTGTTGACGAAGGAGAACTAAGGTTGTTCATTGTTTGCTCCGATATATCAGCGAAAATTGTGAATATAAATCGGTGTTAAAAATCGGCAGATATACTAACCTGTTGTTTTAGTTGCCGTTAATCAGAAAATTCAATCACTATTCGTGTGTGAAATCGAAATATCGAGTTGTTTCCATTATTTGACTCAAAATTGGTAAATTGTTCATCTTACGGATTGTTTATCGGACAGATGGTGAGATAACAGTGATAAATAAAGGTGACCATGGAATGCGAGATTTGTGGCGTTGCTGCTGAAAGAAATCCGGTTGAGTGTGATGGTTGCATCAAGAAAATATGTAAATCTTGTTCCGGGTTGTCATCGACCGAAATGAAGGTTCTTGGAATGAAGAAAGAAAACCGAAAATTGAAGTTTCATTGCATGAAGTGCGGCAGTACGGACACCATTACTTTGCTACAAGATTTGTTGTCAACAAAAAATAAACTCATTGAAGATAAAGAAACTATAATAAAACTTCTCCAGAAGGCGAATAAAGGAAATGAATGTCTTAAATCAGGGAGATCTTATGCCGACGTATTGCTGATTAAACCCATGAATGATCAGAAAAGTAATATCACTAGAACAGAGGTTACTGACAAGATCGATCCAGGAAAGCTTAAAGTTGGAATAGAGGGAATCAAAAATATAAGAAGTGGAGGTATTGCCATTAATTGCAAAGACAACCAAACGAAGGATATAATTACTACCAAGTTGAATGAAGAATTGGGCGACAGATATAGAATTGTTGATGGTACAATGAAGAATCCTAGAATTATTATCAAGGGAGTTGAAAGTAAATATATGGAATACAGCGATGAAGAGCTGCTAGAATGCATAATCTTCCAGAATGACTTGGGTCAAATTGATGATAATATTAACGAAAAACTAAAAGTTGTATGTAAGTTTGAACCGAAATCGAGAAAGAATGCTGCCAATATTGTACTGGAGGTAGAATCTGGGATTTATGGTATTTTTAAATGTAGAAACAAATTGAATCTTGGATGGAGATGTTGTTTTATCAGCGATTATTACAATATACTCCGTTGCTACAAATGCGCTGGTTTCAATCATATTCAGAAAGATTGTAGGAGTAAAAAATCTTGTTTTAAGTGCGCAGGAGATCATGATTCGAAGGAATGTATTAATAATGTGAAGAAATGTATAAATTGTATCAAGAAGGTTGAAAAATTTGGCATCAACTTACAAACCGATCACACTGCATATGATCATGAATGCCCTTGCTATAAAAGAATTGTAGACAATTTGTCGAAGAGAGTAGATTTCGGAGAGATATAGCAGTCCAAACATTACAGTATGGTGTATTTCAATTGTCAGGGTTACATGAATAATAGAAATAAAATAGTTGATTTCATTCTACAATGGGAACCTGAAATTGTTTGTTTGTGCGAGACTCATATCACACAGGATATACAGTCAAATAAAATAAATGTTCCTGGGTATGTGAGCCTTAACTGTGCATCCGATAACAGAAGAACAGGTGGAGTGCTCGTTTATTTACGATGTGGATTTGTTTACACCATTAAATCGAAAATTTCTGATTCATACCTTTGGCTGATTGCTGTGGAAATAAGACTACGTAATGATCGACTGTTGCTGACAACTTTGTATCATCCTCCTGGTGTTCGCGTTCCGACTTTCTTGGATTCTGTTAGTGAATTTTTTGAGGAGTTTTCAACGTACCAGGGAGAGTTTATCTGTGTAGGTGATTTCAACTTGGATTTTAAAAAAAATACTTTTTATACTGAAAAATGTAAGTTAATAATTGAACAGTCAGGTTTCAGACAAATTGTTAACGATTATACAAGAATTACCAAGGACAGTTCAACTCTGATTGACTATATTGTAACTAATAACAAAAATCTAAATCACACTGTTCACTTAACTCCTAAATTGTCCGATCACTCGATAATATCTGTTAATCTGGGTAATCTTGATACCTTTCATGTAAATACTACTCATACTAAACGTTTATATCATAGATATGTTTCCGATAAATTCCAGGATGAACTCAGAAAATGTAGTTGGGATAATTCCTCAAACAATGTCAATTTAATGGCAGATAGTTTTGTCAATTCTTTTCAACAAATATTTTACGGTATGTGCCCCACTGTCGAAATTGTTAAAAATAACCAAAAAAAAATTGCACTGGCTGAATAATGAAATCAAACAAATTATGAAACAACGTGACATTCAATACAAAAGAGCAGTTCTAACACGATGTAATAGGCAATGGGAAATTTTTAAAAATTTAAGGAATGAAGTAACAGCGAAATTAAAAAAAGCGGAAAAAAATATTATTATGATATAGTAAAAAACAGCTCGAATCAAAATATATGGAAAAACTTGAAAATTCTGTTTCCCAATAAAGTTAAAGGTGTGATCACTAACGTCAATTTCGAAAATAATATTTTAACAGAGCCTTCTGAGATCTCAGAGGAATTCAATAAGTTTTTTGTCAGCAGCATTGAAGGTATTGTGTCTCATACTATAAAGAAAAATGATTGTCAGTATTATTTGTCCAGAATGAATGAGTACAGCGAATTTTCGTCATTTTCACAGATCACAATGAGACAACTTAAGAATTATATAAAAAAAATCAAAAATACTTGTGGCCCGGATGATGTTTCGACAAGCATTTTCAGAGACGCATTTGATGTAGCAGGAAATCGTTTTCTAGATATAGTTAACACGTCACTTGAATGCGGCGTTTTCCCCGAAGCGTGGAAGATCTCTACGGTTATTCCGATTGAAAAGGTACCCAATGCTAAAAACTGCGATGAATTCAGAGGCATTCACACAATGCCAGTCCACGAAAAAGTTTTGGAATTGGTAGTTAAAGATCAATTGATGGAATATTTGAATAAAAATAATGTTCTTATAGATGATCAATCCGGATTTAGAGCTAAGCATTCTTGTGAAAGTGCAATTGTTGATGTTTGTGATGAATGGTTGAAAGAGATAGACAAAAACAATATTGTTTTAGCAGCGTTCATTGATTTTAAAAGAGCTTTTGAGACAATTGATAGAAAACTTTTATTGAAAAAGTTAAAAAAAATTGGAATCCGTGGTACTGTTTTGGCTTGGTTCACATCGTATTTGACTGATAGATCACAAAGAGTGAAGTTCAGACATAAGGTATCATCCAGTAAAAGATCTGTATATGGTGTGCCTCAGGGAACAACGCTAGGACCGATATTGTTTTTAATTTATTTGAATGATATAAAAAAAAATCTTAAAAACTGTAAATTGAGACTATTTGCTGATGATACAATGATTTACATAGCCGGCAGTGATATCAATGTTCTGTGTATGTTACTGAATGAGGATTTTGAATTACTATGTGATTGGCTAAATGATAATCAATTGAAAATTAATTTTAATAAATCAAGTTATATGATTTTCGGCAAGGATTATAAATTAAGAACTTTGAATGAAGTAATAATTAAAGTTGATCAACAAGTTTTACAGAGACTTCACTCAGTTAAATATCTGGGGATTATACTTGATGAGAGTCTGAATTTCAGACCTTATGCCGACCATTTGACAAAAAAAATTGCTCAAAAACTCCAATACATCTCAAGGATAGGTAATAAGATTGACATGAAAACAAGATATCTATTGTTCAAATCAATTGTTCTAGCACATCTAGATTATTGTACGTCTCTCTTATTTAATTTGAAATCGAGTGTCATCAATAGATTACAGGTAGTCATAAATAGAGGCATGAGAATGGTACTCAAATGTAATAGAAGAACACCAATTAGATCAATGTTAATTTCACTAAATTTGATGACTGTCAGACAAAGAATCAATTTCAGAACATTGGATCTGATATATAAAATTGAACATAAAATGTTACCAGATTATTTATCTGAGGGAATTAGGTATGTTTCTGATGTTCATCAGTATAATACTAGAAATCGGGAAAATTTTTTTGTTGATACATTCAGCACTGAGTTGACGATGGGATCTACTTTAATTGGAGGTTTAATATGCTACAATAAATTGCCTGAGATGTTAAAGAATTGTAACAAATATCTAACATTTAGGAAGCTTTTAGTATCATATGTTAGGGAGCACTATTTTTGAATACTTTTTTTTTTATTATATTGAAGCTGTAACTAGTAATTTCTACTAAATAAAGAATCTATCTATCTATCTATCTTCTAGGCCAGGTCAAAGGAAGCGAAAACAACAGGCTACCATATTAACTGCGACTCCTATGAAAATTATTTTAGAGAACAGAGAAAAGAAAAAAATAGCGAAACTCAATAAGAATAGAAAAGATGATGAATCAAGACCAAGTAAAGTTGTCTAAGAAAAGAAAAATAAACACACGAAACAAAAGTCTCACAAGAGAAAAATTCTACAAGAAAGTTCTTCAGGGAGTGAGGATGAAGAGCACCTTTGTGACGATGACAGTGATGACGAAATTAATGTGGATGATGAAAATTATAACAAATGTATTATTTGCGAAGAATTCGGAAAAAATAACGAGTTGTGGTATCGCTGCATCATTTGCGGTCTGTGGGCTCATGCTATATGTACAGGGTGGGATTCGCCAGATGGATACATCTGCGATTTATGTTTCCTAAAATAAAATATTTCTATTTATAATTTGTCTTACCTCTAAGAATTATAATTATTTTATATCATATTGTAATAATTGAACTTGATTTCACATCCAAGACTTGCTATGTTCCGAAAAACTTTTTTGAGCTCCATTACCCGGTACCCCGAGCGGTATTACCCAAAGTCAAGGGCAATGCCGCTCAGACATGTTTTTTTGATAATGTTTTTCTACTGCTAGTACGCCAAAGATATATGCTTTATTTGTTAATTTGTTTATTACTCGATAATTGAAGACTTTGTTAGTTTTATTAATTTTGATTTATGATAAATATTAAAAAAGATTTACCATATTTTCCTTAAGTGAACGCCATTCCCCCTCCCTACCCTACACTGTGTCCGAAATTGCCGGTTAATTTTGTCAAATGTATCCACTGGTTTCAGAGTAAGGGCTATTTTTTCTAATATGTTCACTATAGTGTTGAAAATATATATATATATATATATATATATATATATATATATATATATATATATATATATATATATATATATATATATATATATATATATATTGATCCAATAGACGCATCTAGTCCCGATATATCATACAGGCTACCTAAGACCCACATGATCCAAATGACTTTGACGAGTATATAAAGTGGAAATGAGTTGTTTTAAAATATAACTCACTAGGCAGCCTGAGAGGGGAAAGAATTTCTTTAAGACAAAAAAGTTGTATAGTAGATAACGTTTCCCAAACCCGAACCACTTCGCCCCCAATCCGATCCCTCATATACCACGCAAACATATCCAGCCAACGTTCGAAATCCCAGCGCTGTTGCCAGATTTTCGGGACCAATAGCGTCGATTGTGGTGTATGAACGGGTTTAAGAAAGAAGGTCAACTTGTTGAATCGTCGAATTTGTATAAGTTATGCTATGAAGAGATCCTAATGTCTACTCAAAACAAATTGATGATGAAAATTGAATCGAATGCGAATGAGATACTTCGGTCAAGTATCTCGACTTATTGTGATATCAAGATCAAATACTTTGTAAAATAGTGAAATATTTATTATTTTCTGAAGGTGTTCCAATCCTTATCAAATATTCGTATCCACTATGGTTATAATATTATTACTACTTGTGTTCATTTTTTCATGAGGAGATGCTTTTAGCCATCGAAGTCCCATAGATAGTAAAAAAAAATTTCTTGGAATTTTTCTGATGACACGATGCTCACGAAACTCTACACACAGTTGTTCATCATTATTTTCGAACAGGCTACCAAGTTTTGTCATGATGGAATCAAAATTTTATTAGTTATTCCGGAAAAAACAACGATACCGAGAAAACAAAACACGAAATTTCAAAAAAAAATTCCAAATATTTCCGGAAGTTGAAATCGTATTGAATTGAATTTTTATGACAATTGAAAGCAATAACAAAATTTCGCAAATAGTTGCGCGTCTTTATGTTCTAATTGATCGCCATCCTTCAATCCAATCATTTGGGCAGTTCCTGAAATATCAGGGAAATAACCTCAAAAAAAAAATAAATCCGAAACTGCCATTTTAAAACCAACAAAAATTACTGGCTGCATATTTATACAGTAAATAAAATCATTTAGTCTGGTTGATAAAAAATTAAGAGGTCAGAAGTTGAAACTTTAACTACGGAACAGACTATATGTTGAAATAAAATTCAATTTTAATTAGTAAGTACCGAACAAATACATATTGAGAAATAATTTTGTTTTAATATGTCGTTTTTTCCGTATCTCTAGTTTCAACTGTTAACCTCTCAAACTTTTATTAACCTGAAATGATTTTATTAACTATGTGACTGCGAAAGTAGTAATTATTGTTGGTTTGAAAGTGGTAGTACAGCCAAACTTACGAAACATCTCACCCTGCATTGCATGAAGATTCCAATAAAAATTGAAGTTTTAAGACCATTATTCCTCTTCTATGTCAGAAACTTCATATGAATTACACATATAGTTTAGAGGAATTCTCAAAATCTGTTTCTTTCGTCATTGATATTAAAATAGAAAATAAGATATTTATATGTCAGGTTAATTCACATTTGGTGATCTTCTAATTATATCATCATCACGAAATTCGGCATGAACCTTCGTGCTGTCATTTTTCCATCAAGTACTGGATTTTAATCTGATGTAATTTGTGTTGTTGGTGACATTCCGAAAATAAAATTCTGAATGGGTTATCGGCGGAAATATTAAATAGATTTTATTCATTCAACAATTCGTTCTCACGGCCGATCGTGAGCGGAAAAAACCAACTTAAAAACTCGATATTTGTGGAGTAGTTTATACCTTAATAACGAAAGCTGAATTGGTTAAAAGGTTAAATCTACTCAATGATTCTGGAGATATATCGAATTTTATTTTTCCGATGTTTCCAAAAATTCACATTGGATTGAATCGATATCCAGTATTTTATTGAAAAATGATGATTGAGGGTTCGTACAGAATTTCGTGAGGATATGATCCGAAGATCGCAAAATATAGAATATACGAAATATAAATTTCAATTTTTGTTTCGAATTGTTCTTATGACATGATCATCGCGAAATATTCTAATAAGTTTTTTTCGGACCTAGCTGGGCGTCATCATGATTGAATCAGTTGCTTACAAGTTATTCTGGAAAAAACAATGATAGATACCGAGAAAAAAACACGAAGTTCTACAGATATAAACATGTACTGAAATTCGCTGCGAAAGATTATGCTCAAGGTCATAATGATATTGACCTGGTACTTTCAAGGCCTGTGTTTACAGGAAACACCACCAAATCCAAATTTTCTCGAGGTTGAGACATCTTAAATATTGATTCACGAAATAACTACGGCACTACACTCTCATAAGTTTTCCTGACTGTGGTTTGTGAATCAGAGAGCTGAATGACTTATCAAATTTCCAAGATTTTTATGAGAATTTCATAGTAAATATATTGAACTCTTTCAGCCCTTCACGATTAGGTAGTTGATCACGATTAAAAAGAATTTTTTATCTCTAAGTTTCAATTCCAACAACCTACTCTCAACCTACTGGTTTGGGTATTGGGAGGAAAAAAAAACTCTAACGAATAATGAGAATATATTTATTCCAGAGTCAATAATTTCTTTCAACGAAAATGCATATCCTTAACGCTATGTTTAAAATCCCGGTATAGGTCACAGATTTCATCTCGGTATATTTGATGGCGTCACCTACATGCCGCACTAAGTGCCAGGATCTTGGCGAATCTCGATAAAAAATCGTTAGCGGTTTCTATTCATCAAAGTGAAACCTAACCTTATTTTTTACGCTGTGTCTAGACTCCCGGTAACCGTGATGAATTTTCTACATTGACTTTTGATGATGCTCCAGGTACCGAGATCTAAGTCAAGTTCGATGTTTCGAATGTGTTTGTATGGTCATTTGGATAATTTAAAATTATGTTAATTTATACGGCCAGTTTATTTAAATCGAATTTACTGATTTACTTCGAGTCAATACGTAAATATACAGTTTGGGATGTAACACTAATGAAATAGGTATCTTTCATCTCACTTTTCTAAGAGTTTGGCATAGACCTTGAGGTTACTATTACGCAGCACAGTTTCAGTTTCATCGACTTATTTTCAGGGATACCAGGAAAAATATAAGTCAAAATTCGAACCTATTTCTTCGGTATCATTCGATTTCCGGAATGACTCGAAATGATGATCCGGTCATAATGAAACTTGGTAGCTTATTGGCGGAAGCTGAGGCCTAAATTTGTGCCAAATTTCTTGATGATCGTTCCATTAAAATAATCGACACAAAAAATTTCAGAATTTTGCGATCCTCAAATCTCATGGTCCTCACGAAGTTCTGCCTGAACCTTGAAGCTGTAATTTTTCAATCAAGTACTGAGGTACAGAACTTTTTTCCCATGTGTCTTGTTGATAATCTTTTAAGATAAAATTTCGAATTGAAATATCTGCGGAATCCTTGGGTGAAGGTGAGCAATTCGCAAATTCGGCCTTCGTTATCAAACTAGAAACCTGCTCTACAAGTATCAAGTCTTTTTTGGGTAGTGGCCGAATTCACGATCGGCAGTAAGATCAACTGAAAATCCAATACTTTTCAAAAGAAACGACCCAGAGACTCGATATTTATAGAGAAGGTTTGGGGCTTGATTCTGAAGGCTCGATTCGTGAATGGAAAAGATCCGCCCAAAACATTTGAAAATATCCCCAATCAAATTTGTTCCATAAGTACAGATCTGATTGAATTGAAATCTAGTATATTATTAAAATGATAGCCTGAAGCAACGAAATTGAACAAACACTTAAAAGCTCCTGAACCTGAAGTTCAGAATTTTTTTTTCTGCTGGCTGTAATCAATCGAGCGTCCCTTTTCCAGAACTTTTTTGTCTTGTACAATTCCAAATTCTCCTCAACTTCCTCAAAATTTTTGAATGTTCTTCAGTTTTTTCATGTTTGAAAACTCGGGAAAACATTTCACTGTGACACATCAACGAAACAATTTAATAGTAAGGTCAGGTTTCACTTTGATGAACAGAAACCGCCCAAGACTACATTTTTTACTGAGATTTGCTTGGACCCCGGTAACTTGTGCGTCATATGGGTGACGTCATCAACTATGCAATGATAAAATGTGTGGCCGGTACCGGGATTTTAAAGACAGCGTTCGAAATATGCTTTTGTTATTGACTCTGGAATTTATGCGAAAAAAATCAACCATTAATTCCAACTTGTATAGCATGCTTCAGAAATATACCACCAAACTCTAGTAGAATTTTCAGTCAACACCAAGAGAATTTTGTTGAAACATTGTTTCAAGTCTATAGAAGGCTGTATTCTCACTCAATCGTGACAGAATTGATTTTGACACCGGATTCGTCATCAGGGGGTCCAACTCAGTCGTTTGAGATCAATTCCGGCTCAACGTTCAAAAATTACAGACATTTGGACAAAACGATGGCACGCTATTTTCCAGAACATGCTCGCAAAACTAGTTGGAAAATGCACCGCTATTATTTGCATTTATTTGTGTAATTCTGTTACTCGGGAATATTTTTTGTCACGAAAAGAGCAATTTATTTTATTCCCCATGCTGAATTGACATCCAATGAAACCATACTGTATACTTCATTCTCTTACGGTTTGAATAGACTAGATATTTAACATTCACAAAACTCGAGAAAAAGACATTAAAATAAAGAAATGTTCGCTCTGTACAAGTTCAAATCATGTGCCAATAGTGAACGTTTTCAAACTGTATGATCCAAATTCGGATCTATGAAATATTGAATCGATAAAAATCACGAACATGAAAACTTTCCAAGCCAAATATGAATCATGGCAAAAACATTTTTATCGACGCTTGTATCCTTCACCGGGCTTGCATAAGTTTTGACAAAGTGTCTATTTTCGGTGTGTATGTCGAGAGGATGCAATATCAAATATTCGAGTTCCATGTAATGAATTTAAAATCAACGTTTCTCATGGCAACGGCATGCTATAGCGGGATCATATAAGCTACGGAACTGTTTTTTTCGGCTTGCATATTATGTGGAAAAGCTGAAATATCCAATTCGAAGGTTCAGAATCAGAATAACTCATGACGATGACTCGCTATACCGAAGAACACTTCTGTGGACTTCTACAATCCCGCTGATGCTTGCAGCTGGCCGTCGTCATGGGGTATGTTTATTAGGAATTTTTATTACTATGTTTAAGTACCATTGATGGTTGTAAACAAGTCATAAAAATTTCGTTCTAACTGCGATCCAACTACCAAAAAGGAAACGGCTAAAACAGTTCAATATGGGTGCGTTTTTATTTTAATCAGTTGAAGCGATGAATTCCATCGAGCGATGAAAAAACGATTGACGTGACATCATCAAACCTCTCGAAAGGTTCCTAAACATAGGGTGGAATTACAAACAGAAATCAGTGAATTCCCGATGAATTTCGTTATTGGATTTGAATTTTAATGAACGGTTTTTCTGGTATAATTACTGATAACGAATACTTTATATCATAATGTTCAGAAATCAATCATTTCATTTGTTTTGCAGATATCCTATCATTCTGTGATAGTTATTTGCTGTATTTCCGCACAAATTCTTATCAGAAATCATTATTATGGATGCGGAATTATTTCCGTTGTGCAAAATATGTTAGAAACTTGATGATAATTCTGCTAGTGATGAGGAATTCGTAATTTTTGAATTGGAAACGAAAAATAATGATAGACATGTAAATGCTTATAATCGTATTGGGGAAAATGTACCTAGGTATCTTATTTTTATAGCTAATTTTTTCAAATCATCTGCACATCTGCACCATACATTTTTCTACTTTACACACTTAGAAATATTCGATAAATCCACGAAAACTTCCGGTCAAAACATTGAAGTAAGGTTAGAATGATCCATCAGTTCGATCGACTTCCGAGTAAGATTGATACGATTAGTAATCAGAAATTGATCGATTAAACTACGTTGAAAAAAACGCCCTGCTGAAATTCTTCGGGATTTCTCTGATGAAAATGTAAACTCCGTGGTGCATTTACGATTAATCGATTGGATATCTCGATTAAAATATAAAAACACACCATATTTTCATCATGAAATTTCTATACAGATCTTGAAAATTAAATATTCCATTCATCATCACGATTCACAAACCGGAAAGTCATGAAAAGCTACACCAGTCCAGTGCCGTCATCATGTTCATTTCGTGAATCAATATTTAAGAGGTCAAGAACATGAGATAATTTGTAACTTGGTGGTATGCTCTGTGAACGCAGATTTTTAAGGAATCAATTTTATGTCTACATCTTCCTGTTTTCCGTTTATTTTCGAAATTAGGAAAAAGTTGCAGTCAACTTACGACGGGGATTACTACTGTCAAGAACAATGAAGGATCATTAAAAAATATAATTATATTTGATTCAGCATGAAGAGGTAGATTTAATATTTTTTTTTTCTCTGAAAATAGGTATTGACTCTAAAATGTATGCAAGACAAATGATCCGAATTCAAATACTTGCATAGGAAAATTCAGAAATAGATCGCCAAACTCCAGATGTGGAATGATGGCTGGAAGTAAATAAAATAATTAACTAAAACTATATTAGTTTTCAATTCCCAACTCTCCCAAAAATTAACCCTCCCGAGGCACGAAAAATTTTTGTCGATTTCAATTTGTTCCTCCGAAACCAATGATCGAACAGAAACAAAATAAAGAAGAAAAATCTAGAACCTGCTAGAATCTGCTGACGTGAAGTCAGCAGCTTCTACGCGCTTGTTCACATTGCGAAATGGTGAAATTT
The DNA here is from genome assembly GCA_958510865.1 of Myrrha octodecimguttata. NCBI lineage: Eukaryota > Metazoa > Arthropoda > Insecta > Coleoptera > Coccinellidae > Myrrha > Myrrha octodecimguttata. Next base: position 5,540,809 of record OY294056.1, on the reverse strand, counting down.
TAATGAAATATAAAAATTTTCAAAAAAAAACAATAATTTTTTTTTCGAAATTTTCCATGGATAATTCTTCTCATTGACACTGTTCATCTTCCAACCAAGTTTCATTTCGATCAGATAAATATTTTTCGAGTTATTGAAAAATCAAAATTTCAAATGGCTGTAGCACAGAAACCATTTCGCAGATTTGGCCCATTAACGAACTCAACTGAGATATTCAGGATCTTAACCTTAACTGAAAATTTTAGGACTCTAGGTCTTTCCTTGCGAGGGTTACAGCGCACACGGCCGGCCGGACGGACAGAATCAATTTTGACCACGGATTCTTCATCAGTGAGTCCAACCTAGTCGTTCGAGACCAGTTCCGGCTCAAAATTTTAAAATTACAGAGATCGTGACGAAATGATAACGCGCTGTTCCCCAGACAAGCGCGTAAAAAGTATTCATATATAGAACCACACTCATTTGTTAGATTCTCTACTGCATCCATAAGAGGATGAAAATTGAAATGTTCAATACTCGAAAAGAACACTCATTTAAAGTACATAACACAATATGTACCCGCATTATGCTTCTATTAAAACAGGCTCATTTTACGATTAAGTCGTACCGATAATTCCTTCGCGGCCATCACGTGAAAGTATCACATACCCACGCTGCTCTTTCTGGCTTGTAAAATGGATGCCAAGAAATAAGTGACACCACGTGAAGCAAAATTGTTGGATTCAGGTTTTAAAAACTAATATAGTTTGAACACATTTGGACACTGACTTATTCATCTTGAGGAATTACCTGAAAACTTCTCGATTAGAAATTTTTGACTGGAAAGGAACAAGCTGCAGTCTTAACCAACTCTACAAATATCGAAGTTTTTCTCGGGAGTTATTGTGTTAACGGCCGGTCTTACTGGTAAAAAGAAGACTACTGAAATAATCTAATCAGAAACTTGATGAATGAAGGGTAGGTTTCGAGTTCAATTATGAAGGCCGAATTTGCGAATTGGTGAAATCCACTCAATGGTCCCGAACATACATATTTAATCTGGCCAATATTTCCAAGAATACAGATAAAATCGTACAAAAATCTAGTACTTCAATGAGGAATGAACACTTGATGGTCCCTGCGGAATTTCATGAGGCACATATCATTAGCCGATCAGCAGATATAATTCTGATTTTTTTGATCGATCCAATCGAACGATCATCACGAAATTTCGCAACAATTTGCTCATCAGCATTTTCCAACTATTAAGATGTTCATCATGTCCAGCTCAGTATTTTTTGAAGTATTTCAGAAATGACAACGATACCTAGTTGATAACTATACAATTTGAAAAATTTTTTTCCAATATCTCCAAAGATTAAAACACGAGTTCAAGGTCTGTGTCGAATATCATCAAAATGCAATAAATTGTTTTCGCAGAAAAACCTCGAATAAAACTTGGAAAATTTTCGAAAGGAAATTATTTTTTGATTTTGAGTCCGTAACACACTCACGAAATTTAAAGAATTGTTGCGCATCCCTAATACATGACTATCTACGAAATTTAAATCTGATCGCGTTAGTTCCGTATGAATTGTTGGGGAAATAACATTGAATTTTCAAATATCCACGAAGTTTGGCATACATATTTCTTTACCAATATCTCCTCGATTTGGTATCAGATAGAACTGAAATTTGAAGTGCTTCGGTTGGATATTGATTTTAAGGTTTGTGCCAAATTTCATTGAAATCTGTTAAGTAGAAACAATTTTTGTCAAGAATTTTGGGAATTTTTGAAAATACTTTTTTTTCACAACAAACCAGAAGACATATTCTTAAGCTAGACATGAAGTTTCAATTTGATCACGTCATTTCTTCTCGAGATATTGGGAAAATAACCGCAAAATTTCGAAATTCTACATATTTATTCTTCCAAGAAAGCCCTGAACCGGTCGAAATACTTATTTATCATAAACTCTCTTCTCTTTGTATCGTTCGATCACTCCAGATACGATATGTGGTCATGTGACAAAAAAATCCGTCGTATCTCGGATGATATTACTGAAAGGCTATTGTGTAGCAATAGCTCTGTAACATTCCTTTGTTTCTGATTATTAAACTCCATCAAGAGAATATTATCCTTTCACACTTTCTCATAGCTGTCTCCCAAAATATTTTACCTTCCAATGGTGAATCAAATATGCTTAGTGATGACCTTTTATTGTCTATATCTTTCTTTGCAAACGGAGAATATCACCAAACTCCTAATTTTCTAAGAATTCGATACCTTAATTATTGATTCATGAAGGAACGAGCCTAATTTGAAATATTCAATTTTGAAACTCTGTATGAAAGATTTTCTATGTGTTATTGACCTTTTGCCGAACTACAATACCAAAAAGCAACTTCCTATTTTACTGGTCGAAAAGATGAAATATCTAATTCAGAGTATCTGTATGGAATCATATCATATGTTTCGAGGACAACGCCCTTTACCGGGCGTCTGAGTTTGATTTTTAACGGTGTAGCTCGAAAATATAAAACATCTCATTTTCGTCCGGTATAGACCCAAGTAACACAAACTTCCCGGCGAGATATCTGAGAAGTCCTAATCCGGCTTTCACGCGAACTCCTTAAGTGATTTCCTAAAGTGATCACAAACACTACGTGATTTGGGAATTCGCAATGCGAGCTCCTAAAGTTATCACGTACGTTACCAGAATTAGATATTCACAATGCGAGTTCCTGAAGCCATCTCAGATGTAACCAGAATAGGAAATTCGCAATGCGAGTTCCTAAACTCATCACAGACATAACAAGAAAGGAAAATTCGCAATGCGAGTTCCTGAAGTCATCTCAGATGGAACCAGAATAGGAAATTCGCAATGCGAGTTCCTACGGTCATCACCGACAGAACAAGAAAGGGAAATTCGCAATGTAAGTTCCTTAAGTCTTTCCAGACGTAACCAGAATAAGAAATTCGCAATGCGAGTTCCTAAAGTTATCACAGTCATAACCAGAATAGGAAATTCGCGATGCGAGCGTAGTTCGAACAAAGAGAAATTGCAGATAATTTAATTTCGTTGTCCACAACTTATACATATTGGCCAAATATGTGTTTGATTCATAAGAACGAAATAAATAACTTCGGAGAGGCTTCCTAGAAACCAATAGATAATCGGCAAACATACCAAAAACAAATAAGTTAAAACATAATTTACATTGACTTTATCATATTTTGTAACTGGCTTTTATGGTGCCGGATTTTCCGGAAGGTTATGATGAAAAATTTTGTGGTACAAAATCACGGCGTTTTTATACATTCGGTGGAGGAGTAAATGCATTTCAGGTTGAAACCTGTATTAACAAGTAAGAGGTGTCTATAAAATTTATAGTTCTGTTATTAAATGAAGAACTTCCTTTTACAATGGTTTTATACTAAAACTATAGTTATCGTCTAGTTTACTAGTTGATAACGAAACGAACCTAATTGAGTAGCATTTATGACTTCATTCAGCGCAAAGAATGCTCTCTTTTTCACATTATCATATTTCTGTATTGAAACTCACCACCTGTATCGGTTGGACAACGGCAAACTTGTATACAACATTATGGGAGTGGAAATTACGTTCTCAAATCTGAAGAATTTCGAGAATTCTCGGAAGAAAACAGAAAAGCCAAAATTTAATCGAAACTGCTTCATATTTTTCTTAGATTCGTCAGAGTATCGACCAATCTGAGATTCGTTGTTTTTTCTCAAGAAATCATGAACACATTTCTCATTCAAATACTGACAGGGATTCCAAATCAATATTTTGTTTCCATATACCCATCATAGTATTATGGAATATGGATATCTTTTTCTAATAACCGATAATTAATCTCCATTCATTTCTGAAATACAAATCAATATTCATCAAAGCCATCTAACCTCCTGATGTAAGAACCGACAATCTAAGCGCTCATATTACGATTTCGTCTGGTATATCTTATTCACAGATCTCGCCATCTCGCGGATCTCATTCATATCCGAAATACGAATGAAGAGTGAATATAAATTTCGACCGCGCTAAACAATACTCGAAGTCATCTAACCACCAGACGTAAGAACCGACAATCCAAGCGCTCATATGTTACGATATCGCCTGGATGTTTTGATCAAGGAGCTCGCCATCTCGCGGATCCCTGGTAAAGTAGATCTGTAAATCCTTGTCTGGGTATATTACCTGAGGCGCTACTCGTGAGGGTTTTTGATCTGTGTAGGCAAAGTGCTGTGTGTTAATGCTGCTATTTTCACAAAGCAAGTCGGCACAAAATCTATATAATTATCGATCTATTTAATTATCTATATAATTCACAAGTTAATATCTGTACTTCCGGATATTTCCGTTAGGGGCATTTCCTGAAAATATCGCATGTCGTACTCCCTGAAATCTCGCGTTGGGAAGTATTTGAGAATTTCTTAAACTCTTCGCCATGAGACTGTGTGAGCGAATTTCCCACAGACTTCCCATTGTGGGAAGTTTGAGAATTTCCGCATGCGATATCTTCAGGATCTCTTCGAGAATATCGCTGTGGCGGACATTTGGAGGAAATATAGCACTCCCTGTAATTTCTTAGAGAAGTAGAAAAAGTACTCTCAATGTTCTGAGAAGATATCGCCGGGATATCTTTAAAACCTCTCTGTGTTGCCTGGGGAGAATTCACAATAAACTTTCCCCATGACGGTGACTCCCCATAGCGGGATCGTACAAGTATCCATAATAGAAGTTTCCAGGTTAGTATATCTCGCTGTACAGTGTTGCCAAGTTCAGGGACTCGAAACGTTGATTAATCATACGAATTATATACAGCTAGTTGATTCCCGCAGAAGCGCCCTCGCACTGGCCAAACCCTGAAACTTTCTGTGTATAATATGATGTATCACCGATTTTTTACACCCGGCTGAAATTTCGTTTATAGCATCCCCTGACCCCCCAGACCTCAAAAACATGGTCAGACGCTAAGAGACCCGGGACCGGGTCTGAACACGTCACTTTTGGACTGAAAAGGCGGTCAAGTGTATAGATTCGGGTCTGTATGTGCGGTAGAATAAAGCTATATATATATATATATATATATATATATATATATATATATATATATATATATATATATATATATGTTATCTGACAGAAGACTCCGTGTTTTTGTTGATGATGTTAGTAGTAGGTTCAAAACTTTGAATAATGGACTCCCACAAGGATCAGTTTTAGCTCCCCTTCTATTTAATTTATATTTATGTGATATTCCAGCAACTTCTTCAGAAAAATTCATCTATGCTGATGATATTGCTCTGGCTTTTCCTCACTCTGATTTCAAAGTCATTGAAAACACTCTAAATACTGACTTAGAAATTTTGAAGAATTATTTTGTTGAGTGGCGTTTATGTCCAAATTCTAATAAAACAGAAGTTTCTTGTTTTCATTTGAATAATCAACAGAAGTTTAAAACTTTGAATGTTACTTTCAATAATGCCGTTCTGAAACATAATTTCACTCCTAAATATCTTGGAGTGAAATTAGATACCTCTTTAAATTTCAAGGCCCATTTGGAAAACTTACGCATGAAGTTGAAATCTAGGAATAATATTCTTCAAAAACTAGCTGGTTCTTCATGGGGGGCTGACCCTACAACTCTTCGTACCGCAGCTTTGGCTTTGGTTTTTTCTGCTGCTGAATATTGTTGTTCGGTTTGGTTTAATAGCGCTCATGTTAGTAAAATAGATGTACAGCTTAATGTTGCTATGAGAATCATTAGTGGGACCATAAGATCTACACCTTTACAGTGATTACCAGTTCTCTCAAATATTGTACCGCCCCATATTCGTAGACAGGTTGCAGTGATAAAGTCTTGGGATAAATATCGTTCCTTTCCGAATTTATTCCCAATCATGTCTTATATTCCGGATTCTAAAATTGCTAGATTGAAATCTCGTAAACCTTTATGGATCAACGATTTTCTTCACACCAATAAAAGTGTGACAAAGAAATTTGTCGTTCGGAATGGAATTCGTGTAATGTTTTTAACAAAGGTTTGATCAGCGATCCTTCAGAAAAAGTTCATGGTTTCAATCTTCCTAGGAAAATTTGGTGCATTTTGAATCGACTTAGAACCGGTCATGGTCGCTGTAATAGTTTCCTCTTCAAATGGAATTCGGTCGAAAGTCCAAGATGCGAGTGCGGAGAAGAAGAGGAAACAATAGAACATTTAGTAAATACTTGTCCAATATATAAATTTGACGATGGTTTCGAGGCAATTCATTCGGTGTCTGATTCTTTTTTGAGATGGATTGCGAACTTCAAAGTAATTTAATGAGTACTAATTCATTTACTAGTTCATATTAGTTTTTTCGTCTCCTTTTTTGTTTTCAGGTATGTTTCCAAGATTTCAACCTGCATCGCATAGGAAGGAGGAAAGTTTGTCGATGAAAAAGAAGCCCTTCAATAAAAAACAACAATTTCATTACACTTATAAGGGGAGACAGAGTTTCTCCTGAGGTTTTTATCTGTGCTCTTGTATCATACGTAAAAATGTATGGTACCCCGTTACATTTTCTCTGCTAATACTGTTATGACACAAATTGTTTGATATAAAAAAAATGTAAATGCTCATCTCAAAAGAATATATATATATATATATATATATATATATATATATATATATATATATATAGTGGTCTAATCCTCGCATCCGGGCCCGTTACGTTATTCAGGGTACCTAAGGCCCACCCGATCCCAAATACTTAGACGTGTATATAGAGAAGAAATAAGCTTTTTGCAAATATAACTCATCCGGTACCTAGAGAGGGGAAAGAATTTTCTTCATCGAAAAAAGTTGCATAGTCAATATTCTTCTTCGAGCCAGAAGCTTTCCGCCATCATCTCACTCCCACATTATACAAATGAGCACTGTTCCACAACGTTTTCGGTCCCAGCGGTGTTGCCAGATCTTCGGGACTAATCACGTCGATAATATAATATAAATGGGTCCGACAAGGATGATGTAGTAGTATTTATCGTCTTTCTATATTATCTATGTTAGAAAATGCGAATGATTACTAGAAGTGTCTTCTGGTTTTTACGCGCCTGTTCGAGGGAACAGCGTGTTACCGTTCCGTCACAATGTCTGTTATGTTTTAATTTTGAGCAGAAAAAAGACTTAAACGATTAAGTTAGACTCCCTGAAAAAGAACCAGTAGTCAAATTTTATTCTCTTCGTCCATCGGTATGTGCTCTAACTTTCGAATGAAGTTAGCGACTCGAAATTCTCAGCTCAGGATTGGAGGGCAAATATATCAATTAAGTTCGTTGATGGGAAAAATCAGCTTAATTGTTTCAGAGTTATGCCTATTTGGAATTTTTATGTTAGTTCTTTAATACCTCAAGAACTAGGTACTGATATACGATCAGTTTGAAACTTCGGAATTAGTTGAGATAACCAACGCGCAACTTTGTGCATATTTTTGCGCGTATATTCTGGGGAACAAAATGCTGTGGTTTTATCCGAATGTCTGTAATTTTCAATTTTTTTCCTGAAAATGGTCGCAAACGACTATCTTGGAGTTACTGATATCGAGTCCAGTGTCAAAATTGATTCTGTCCGGCTGACTGACGACACGATAACTGTCGAACAAAGCGAGCTAGCGACTTCAAACTTTCAGGTTGCGTCGCGCATCAGAGTTCTGCAGCTAAGTTCGTTAATGGGACAAATCGGTTGAATGGTTTCTGAGTAATTGTCATTTGAAATTTTTCAATTGAATTCCTGATATTTCAGAAACTGCTCAAACGGTTTAATTGAAACTTGACAGTTAGTTAAAGTCAGATAAGGTTTAGAATCCAAATATGTTGGTTGAGTTCGTTGATGAGTGTAATCACTTAGATACTTTTGGAGTTAGGCCTCTTTGAATATTTGAGGTTAATTCCTCGATATCTCATGAAGTATTGACTCGATCAAATTGAAACTTCGTAGATAGTTTTGGACCACCAATGCGCAACCTAGAGCAAAATTTTGTGTGGATTCAGTTGTTCGAAAAATATTTTCATACGAAAATTTTCAAAATTTTTGATGAAAATTTTTTTTTCTGAAAATTGACTAGATTTCAATGAAACTCAGCACGAACTTTTGAGTCAGTATTTAACAAGAATGTATCAAATTTCAACTCGATCGAATTTTCAATTTCGGAGATATAAGAAAAAAAAATATGCCTAATATCGATGGTCTTTGTAATTGTAACGTTATTTCCGCAATATCTCAAGGAGTACTGATGCGAAGAGATTTAAACTCCGTTATCATTTAAAGAATACCAACACGCAACTAAGTGCTCTGATTCAATAGTTAAAAAATGAAAAAAAGGTATTTTAAAGTTTTCCACATTCTGTTGAAACATTTCTTTTTCAGAAACTATCGAACGATTTCTATGAATTTTGGCATATACTTTGGGGTCAATATTAAACAAAATATTTTAAATTTTAATGTAACCCACTATTTTTATCGGAGATATAAAAAAAAATTTCAACTTTCGGTGTTAATTGAAATGTCAGATTTCGGTGCTGATTGGAATGTCGAGGTTATTTCCTCAATATGGCAAGATATATAGATGCCATCAGATTGAAACTCTGAAGTAAGTTGAAGAATGCTACCTGATACAAAAATGGATATATGGATATAGTCGTAAGATTTTTCTTGAAAATCATCATTCGAAAATTTTCGTAATTTTTGTTCAAATTTTTTTTCGGGGACTATTGATAATATTTTAATGAAATTTGGTACAGACCTTGAGGTCGATATTGACCAGCAATATTTATCATTTCAATTTTATTCGATATTCATTTACGAAAAAAAGTATGTTGAATTTTGTTGTTATTCGAATGTATAGGTTATTTTCTCCATATCTCGAAAAGTACTGACGCGATCAGATTGACAATTCTTAACTAGATTGAAAATACTGCCGCTCAACATCACGAAAATGTCTTGAGGATCATAATTGTGCAAATTCTGTTGACAAAAATTGGTTTTCGGAAACCATTAATCAGACTACCATAAAATTTGGCACTAACTTTCAAGTCATTATTCAGCAAGAGTGCTCCAAATTTCAGTTAGATAAGTTATTGGTTTTTGGAGAAGAAATATGTGGTTCTTTGGAATTTTTGGGTAATTTCGTCAATAACTCAAGAACAACTAACGCTATTAGATTTAAACTCCGTAGAAAGTTTAAGAATACCAGAAAATAGAGTACGTAGAAAATTTTTCACGAACTATTCATCAGATTCCAGAGTGATTAAGCGAAGACCTTGAGGTCACTATTCAGCAACATTCATCAAAATGAGGTCACTCTTCAACAACATTCTTCAAAATGTCAGTTTGATTGTATATTAATTTTCGAAACGATTTGAATAAAGATTATTAAATTGTTTTGTTCCATCCTAAATATCATTGTTATTTTCGGAATATTTCAAGAAATCCTGATCTGATGATAATGAAACTTGGTAACTAGTTGTGAATTGCTGATCAGTAAATTTGTGCTGATTTTCGAGATGATCCTTGAATTAGATCAATAAAAAAAAACTCGAATTAGAGCAATAAAAAAGATTTCAATATTTTTTTAATTAATTTGTAGATGGCGGCCTGGTAATCATATGGTCCTCACGAAATTCCGCATGAATTATCAATCTGCCAAAAAAAAGTAACCACTAAAATGTGATTCTTTTTTGACTCATCCTATACACATTGTTGTGTCTTGAAGGATCAATAAAGTATTATTATTAACATTTTGATTGAAGTATTGGATAATAATTCTCTACGATTTGTGGTTTTTAAAATATTGGAATAATCAACTTTTGAATGCGCAATCAATTGGAGTATTCTATGAATCCGCAAATTCGGCTCCCGTAATTAAACTCTATACCTATAATGCAAGTATCAAGTCTCCAATTAGGTTCTTCCGGAAGATATTTTATTTATTATCGGCGGTTAGGGCGGTCGTAAAAACATTAACTTCCTAAAGAAACGACCAAGAGACTCGATATTCGTAGAGTAGGTTTTCTGTTTAATTACGAAGGTCGAATTGGTGGATTGTAAAATTCGCCTAAGGATTCTGTAGATTGAGGAACCCATCCATTCAAAATTTCATTTTTTCACTATTTTAAAAAATATGTGCGTTTGTGGCGGGGTCGATAAGTGAACAGGTGACAGGTGCTTTGGCAACGAATTTGAACAAGCTCCCGACCTCACGTCAGTACTTTTCTCATTCTTGTAGGTAATAATTTCAGCTGGGCACACTTAAGGGTCTTGAGACGACGTCGATGTACTATTTCGAATGAAAATATATCTCCGCGATCATTTCCGATTCTGCTTTGTCGTCAGACCATCTGGACTAAGTATTTGTATTTGTTATTTTTTCTTTCTCAATGGGTAACTCTGAGATTACCTACCGGTCGGATTGAATTGTTGGTTGGAAGTTGAGTTCGAAGTACTGACACTAAGACTGATGAAAAATTTCATCAAGAATGTATAACCAGAAATATTATGCGAAACTTAAAATTTTTTATACAGGCTGCTTTAGAATACGATGTGACGATGTGAATCCCTACGTCATTAAAAAAAAAATTCTATGTTCTGAAACTCTTTATTTTTTGCTACAGGCAGTAAAATTATTGCGAGAATACTCAGAAGAATACATAATATTTTTCCAGATATATATTGGCCTCTGCCTTGTGACGAATTTCATCTAAATTCTGATGTTAGAGTTACGATGAGAGAATGATTTTACTCATTCTCTCATCGCAATAATTTTTTTTTCAATGAGAATATGGCAAAATAATAGACATAAATTACCAATTTGACTATTTTCAGGCGATACATGCGCACGTACAAAAATTTTTTCGTGGTCGGCTTCCCAATATCTCAAGAAATACGATCAGATTGGAGGTTTGTTATGATGCGATCAGATTGAAGCTTTGTAACTAGTTGAAAAATTGAAACCGGCAACTTGGTGCAACATTTCGTGAGGATCCAATTGTTGGGAAATTTGAACAAAATTGCTTCTCGGGAAGTTATGTCGAAACAAATTGTTTTTTTCGGAATACCTACCGGTCGGATTGAATTGTTGGTTGGAATATGAGTTTGAAGTACTGACACTAGGACTGATGAAAAATTTGATAAGGAATGTATAACCAGAAGAATTATGCGAAACTTAAAATTTTATATACAGGCTGCTTCAGAATACGATGTTACGATGTGAATCCCTACGTCATTAAAAAAAAAATTCTATGTTCTGAAACTCTTTATTTTTTTGCTACAGGCAGTAAAATTATTGCGAGAATACTCAGAAGAATACTTAATATTTTTCCAGATATATATTGGCCTCTGCCTTGTGACAAATTTCATCTAAATTCTGATGTTAGAGTTACGATGAGAGAATGATTCGTTTAATCATTCATGGCAGAGGCCAATATATATCTGGAAAAATATTATGCATTCTTCTGAGTATTGTCGCAATATTTTTTTTTCAATGAGAATATGGCAAAATAATAGACGGAAATTACCAATTCGACTATCTTCAGGCGATACATGCGCAAGTACAAAAATGTTTTCGTGGTCGGCTCCCCAATATCTCAAGAAATACGATGAGATTGGAGGTTTGTTATGATGCGATCAGATTGAAGCTTTGTAACTAGTTGAAGAATTGAAACCGGCAACTTAGTGCAACATTTCGTGAGGATCCAATTGTTGGGAAATTTGAACGAAATTGCTTCTCGGGAAGTTATGTCGGAACAAATTGTTTTTTTCGGAGACTATTAATTAAATTTCAATGAAATTGGGCACAAAAACTTCTGAAGCATCCGTCACTATTCTCCGAAATCACTCTACACTTATCAAGTCTCTAAGTTGAGTCTTCCGGAAGTTATTTAGTACTCTTTCAGCGGTTAGATCAGCCATAAACAAAAAAATCACGAAAAGAAACTACTTAGACACTTGATATTTGTATACCAGGTTTTCGGTTTAATTGCGAGGGTCGAATTCGTGAATGGATTAAATTTGCCCAATGATTCTGTGGATTGAGGTATTCATACAATATGTTTCCATTAGGATCGAATTGAAATTTAGTAGTCGATCCAAAAATGATGAGGTTTATGCAGAATGTCGTAACGACCGTATGGTAGTACAGCTGAGTTTGGCGGGGTATACGTAAACAGCTGACAGCTTTGGCCTATTTGGCAACGAATTTGAACTTACGCGCAAAAGCTGCTGCCTTCACGGCAGTACTTTTCGGGATTTTTCTTTATATTTGCGAATGTTAACTTGGAATGAGATGAAATTCGAACCACTGCTGTTGAATGTCCCTTCAAGGTCTGTTCCTTATCTCGAATGTGGTTTTGAGTCTGCAGCTCAAGAAAAATGTGGAATAGAAATAAATTATTTTTTCATTCTCTAACGACAAGACCACAAGAAATGTAGCTTCAATTAGTGGGTTGGTATTCTCGAACACTAAACTATGTGAAAATCTTATCACATTGGAACTTCATTGATTATAGAGTAACTAACCTCAAAATCTCATATTGGTATAACTCCGAAACTATAGGGCCAATTCAGCCCACTAAAAGAATCAACAGAGATTCAGACTTCGAACCAAACCTAAAAATTTCGAGACTCCAGCTCTTTTCCTTCAAAAGTCAGAGCACAAACGGATGAATTGACAGACAAGCACATAATTGAATTTGATCACGGATTCTACAGTCCAACTTAATCGTACCATTATCCACCCTGAATTCGATTATTACAGACTTTGTGACGAAACGATAAGGTGCTGTTACCCAGAATAAGCGCGTAAAATCAGAGTCGGATCTAGGGCGTAGTGTTGGAGGCATACCAATAAAAATCACAGATAATAATTTAACACTTATCGATTGCCATACGGTTGTCGATCCACTACCTGGGACCCGCTCGAAGATCATAAATTATCAAGACGTTTGCGTCCGAGGCTAACGGATAGACGAACCCACACCTGGCTAAATTCTTCTCTTTTTTAGCATCTGGGAATTGAGTTCTCAAATATATTTGAAAACTAAATGATCTGGGGTAATAATTTTTACTTTGTGCAATACGGTAATCTTCTTAGCACACCTGGAAATTGTTGGTGCTGGAGAAGAAATTCAAATTTGATCAGTCTTATTTAACCCGTTGAATGAATCTCTATTACTTCGAAGTTAATTATCGAGTCAACATGATATTGACTATTTATGGCATGTTCGGTATGATTCCGATCGAATCGTGACTATTTAGATTTTAGATGAAGAATCATTCAGTGGATATTGGTAAAAAATTTCGCAAGGATTACAAGCTGACTCTAAAATATATTTTATGAGCTTTATTGACTGAGATGTGTTACCACCTGGAAAACCTGGGGAAACGTAGATTTATAGTTCCCGTTTTCGTGTGGCTTGTTTAACTACTTATCCACTTATCAAGTGATCACCCACTCAGGGCCTGTAAGGCTTATAATTTTTTGGTATTTCTGAATGCAAATTATTCAACATCCGTATACTCAAAATCAAACGGATTGTTCAGGAATCCTAAGGAATCCTTACAAAAAGTAACATTTCAAACAACACCATTGATAAATAAAATCATGTGGAATCTCCTGACTGCTTGTCAAGGCTACTTTCAATATTGAAGATCAATTGCGGTCCGGAAATTAATCACAAATAAGTCGAAAGTACGAGCCTCACAAATAACCGTCTCATTGTTAAATATCTGAACAGTAAGCTTGGGATAAAAATTTTGCAATTGCTGCTTCTGGACGAAACCAGAACAGATAAAACCATTTTTTGCTCGAATTTGTCACATAAAATTTTGACAAGCTGTTCCTGAGAACAAGCGCGCAAAAATATAATAATGCTCCATATACTTCACTTTCGCAGATAATATCATTTTATCGGTTGAATTGAGTAAGGCACTACCGTACCATATTCTTCACGAAATTGTATGAAACGCATTGCAATTCGATATTATCCCTTGTTACTTTTCAAATTGTTTACTAAGGAAAATTCGCATCCACTTCCTCAGACCACAAGTCCAGCTGTTAGCTATCTCAAAAAAAATAATCAGTATTTTAAAAGGAAGCACCTCAAGTCAATATCTTCCAACATTTATCACCATATTTTGAACAATTTACTTGAATAAATGATATATCTTAACATTCTCAACATTCGCTCTATCAATTCGAGTAAGCCGCATGACAATGCGTTCAGTCGTTTTCGAGTTCATCGTCACCAGACAGAAATAAGGACAATTCGGTCCAAGTTGCCAATCCACAAATTTCTTCCAAATTTACTATTACTGGGGAAGGGAAATTTCGGAACAAATTCGAAATAAGGCTCGCGTTTTTTATAAATATCCGTAAAAGATGCCTTGGCTACTGAAACAAGATAATTCCTTCCGAATATAGGTTTTTGTTAAGATCATCTCTGATTGTCTGAGATTCAAGTTCACGATTTCATGTTTAAAGAGTCAAGTTTATATAGGATATGTTTCGAAAATCAACTTGGTTATATCGGTTGCCGGTTTTCCGTTTAGTGAAAATGAAATATTAGGTTGGTTCCTGAAAAAAAAACTAGAAAAGCACTGACGTGATGTCAGGAGCTTTAACGCGCTTGTTCCATTGCCAAATCGGTCATCTATTCGAGTATTGACTCTGCCAAACGCAGATTTTTTCATATGGACCTCACGAAATTCTGCATAAACCTCAAGCTATAATTTTCGATCAACAACAAGATTGCAATTCGATACAAAATTTTTAATGGATATAACTATCTAAAAAATTAATGGCGAATTCAATACATTCAAGAATTAAACCATCTCAATTAAACTGAAAAAAATATATTTTTCGAAAAAAATTGTGAAAAAATTTTTTTATTTACTGACAGAACGATCTCGAAATTTCGCAAAAGTTGCGCGTTCTTATACTCCAACTAACTGCCAAGTTCAATTCAATCGTTTCTGTAGTTTCCAGATTATCACACAAATAATCTCAAAATTTCGAAGGGCTGTAACTCCGAAACCTTTTGGCCAATTGACATTTTGTAATGCAACCTAACCTGAAAGTTTCAAGTCGATAAGATTCTCCGTAAGCCTGTTATCGAGGATACGGACAGCCGGCCAAACTAATTTATTTTGGCACTGGGTCCGACCTAGTCATTTGAAAACATTTTCGGCTCAAAATTCGGAAATTACAGACATTTGAACAAAACGATAGCGCGCTATTCCCCTAGAAGATGAGCACAAGAATAACAACGCTCAACTGATCACGAAGTCTCATGTAGATCTAAATATAAGAAAACTTCTGTTGAAAATATATTTTTCTCGGAAATTATCGATCGAATACCGGTCGAATTCGGCAGGTACCTTAAAATCAATACTCAACAAGAGTTTTTCAAATTTCGATTTGATCCTATATTTATTTTCGGATATTCAGGGGAATCCATCTCAAACTTTGTTGTTTTTTGTACGTTAGAGGATATATCTATAATTTCTCGAGATGTACTGAGGCGATAAGATTGAAATTATTGAACTTGTTGACGAATAGCATCACGTTACATATCAAAAAATGTCATGTGGACTGTAAAGGTGAAAAATTACTTAGATATTTGGGGAGGTATTTCGATTTGATAATTTTCAGCGCCTGTAAAAATAAGAATTAAGATCAAATGCACTGTGTTAGGATTCGTAACTTTCAAGAAATACGATCAGATTGAAGCTTCGTATTTAGTTGAAGAATAAAACGCGCAACTCACTGCGACATTTCGTGAGAATCCAATTGCTAGAAATTTAAAGTAAAAGCTCTTCGAAAATTTCACAAATTTTATTGGAACAAATTGTTTCTTGTGGAGACTATCGATCAAATTCTGATGAAAACAGGCACTCGCATTGAAATCAATAATTAACAGCAGATCGGCTTCAGAAATCAATCGATAAACTTATTCTACAATGATCAAGTCTACCAGTTGATTCTTTCAGAAGCTATTACGTTTGCGATCGGTGGAAAGACTGGCTGTTAACATAATAACACCCATAAGGAATGATTCAGAAACTCGATATTTATAAAGTAGGTGTGGGGCTCAATTACAAAGGCTGAATTGTTGAAGGTGTTGAATTTCCTCAATGTTCGGTAGATATGAACATTCAAAATTATTGTAACTTTGTTATCAAAGTAGCAGACAATAAATAATCCAAATTCCCAATACTTCTCTATTCATTCAAACAAATATGGATGATAATATTTCACGAGCACATTCAAAATTAAATTTTTCCAGCGAGTATTTTCAGAATTAAATATCGGATCGGATTGAAATATATTCCTTGACTAAAGAATGATAGCTTGAAGATTCATGCAGAATTTTGTGATTTATAACCCCATAGAATGAAGATCTCCAAATTAGTCCATGAGGAAGTAAAGCTGCGTTTGAAGGGACCAATCATCTGAATATGCAGTCGATTCTTGTTCCAACGAATTTGAACAAGTGCGTAAAAGCTCACGTCAGTGCTTCTCTAGAATTTTTAATTCTCGAACTCTAGTCATCTCGGCGAAATGAATGAAGTGGTCTGAGTCGGTGCCACAGCATAGTAGGCTCGTATGCGTTTTCTGAATCGTATTATACTGTATGTCCAGCAACTATACATTCAAATATTAAGATCTGATCGGATATTTCGAAATAAATATGTTTCACTACGACGACTGTCTACAACAGGTCTGTAAACGTCTTTCGTGAGTGCCGTATTAGGGCTTGTACACGTCTTTCGCGGATGACGTTCTGGGGTGGGATGGAAATATACAGCTATGCAGCTGTTGAAAGGCTGCGTTGCCATATTTATGGGCTCTTGACGTTGGTGTTATAGTAAAATGATATACAAAAACTTGGTGCCGAAGGCAGCGCCCTCGCACTGGCCGATCCCTGAAACTTTCTGTATATTTTGAAGAGTATAACCGTAATTTCGGACCCGGCTGAAAATGCACCCCCTGCATCCCCCAACCTCCCTGAGTACCGTGGTATGGTCAGACGTTTTCAGACCCGGAGCCGGGTCTGACAACGTCACTTTTGGCCTGAAAAGGCGGTGAGGTATAACGTTTTGGGTCTGTATGTGCGGTCAAACAAATCTATATATATATATATATATATATATATATAGTGTTGAAAATGAAAAATTATTTAAATTCATTTTCAAATTGGACAAGTAATGAGAATGCAGAACGGGTCTCTTAAAACAAATTCCGTGAATCAGAGAGATTTTATTGGGAATATGCTTGAGCAGGCGATAACAATTTTATTTGCGATATTTTTGATGTGATCAAATGTTATACATATAGCGTGTCCGAAATTCAAGGAATGAATAATCTTTTTTTTAATGGGAATTCTCTGATATTCAATGAGCATTGTAAAGAGATATACCAGGTTACACATGTCAATATCAAATTCTTTTTTCTTCTGGCCCAGACATTCGATTTTTCATTTCTTTCAATCGGAAAATTTGTTTTTTTGAATGACAAACATTTTCTAGAATACAATGAAATGTATTTTTCAGACAATCAGCTTTGTCTAAAAGATTTGGAGGGGATCGAAAACGAAACTTTAAAAGAATTAGTTCCTCCCCTTAAATTCAGATTGCGGGTGTTGAGGGAATTGAAGAAAATTTTCGGCGCTGATGAAGAGGTGAATCATTAAAATACTTCATTTGAAATAATGTCTAACTTCATCTTATTTCAGAGATCATAGTGGTCAGTGAGCATAGCTCAGTTGGTTCAGTCAGTGAAAAAAGTTTAATTCCTGAAGATCTAGTGACAGATAATATATCTTTCTCTAGCCTAGAAAAATATTTGTTCCGTCCCACATACGAGGATTTTGATCTGAGAACGCTCCTTTCGACATCTCCCCTAGGAAATACTATCTTGGAATACTATTCCGAACATGGAAAATTAGACGAGTCTAAAAGAAACAGATTAGTTGACATTATCGTCAAACATCTTTTCAATTTTATCGTTAAAACGTGAGTTCTTATGAGTTCTTCTTTCATCTTCACACCATTTCATCGATAATTTTCTAAATTTCCGATGAACTGTTCTAGTCGTTTGAAACATGACGAATTCACCGTGCTTGCTGCGAAAATAGTAACCCTATTTCCAAAGGAAGCTTTAGGAACATATTATGTCGCCCCCATAAGGAAGAGAGATAGTTTCAATGGGAAATCTATCCCAGCAAAGGGTAAATTGGTGGATAAATGTCGAAACATTCTATATAAATCTGGGGAAAGAATCTCTAAAAGAAAGGTCGAAAACGAATCCCATTGCTCCAAACTTACAAGATTAGAAAATGGTACACTCATATATATAGATTATATTCGACCTTGGAATTTGAAAATTTTTATTCTAGATGAAAACGACCCTCATAAAAACGATTTACTGTGACTGAAAACAAACTGCGAGCCATGGGCAACGGTCACTGAAAAGTGGAATGCAACATTAGAAGTCCGCAAAAAATCAGATGTTGGCACAGTAGAAGAGTTTTTGAGAAACTGGCCTATCCTGACAGATTTACGTTCTAAAACATTGGTATATACTAGTGAATTTTAGAAAATTTCTAGCTTCACA
The DNA here is from genome assembly GCA_958510865.1 of Myrrha octodecimguttata. NCBI lineage: Eukaryota > Metazoa > Arthropoda > Insecta > Coleoptera > Coccinellidae > Myrrha > Myrrha octodecimguttata. The sequence goes on along the minus strand of OY294056.1, from coordinate 5,522,148 downwards.
AAACTTCATTCAAAAAGTGATTCATTCATATAGCTCTTTCTGAATTTCATAGTACATATAATTTTCCGTAGGTACCTATAAAAAATTATCTTTCAGATAAACCTCGATTTTGAAAAACTATATCCTGAGGCCCAGTTGGCGTTATATCTGAACTGGAATAATTTTTTTGAAAAAATCGTTGCTGGTAGAGAAAACGACATCAAAGAGGAACGCACATTGGAATTTATGAGAACGATAAATTCAATTGGGTCCGGTAAGGAATTCCCCAGAGCACCTTATAATCCATAACTGCGTACAATTCAATCTAAATACTTGTGTGTATTTAAGGTAGCTAATTGGAGCATTATGAAAATTGAAGTCAAAAGCAAATTTATTTGAATTTATACAATGATCGTTTTGTATTAGTAACTTTCATTTTAATATACATATATGATCTGTGATTTTCAGAGGAAGTATTATCGCAACATATCTATCTTCTGGCTCACATCATTCCACCGAAGGGAAAACAGAAGAGTGGAAAACAGTTGTGGAAGTTCTCAACTATCGAATCTCTCGAAGGGATTGTGGTTCATGTGACGGTGAGATGATTGACTTATTTTATTTTTCTTCCAAAAAACATTCATCTCATAACTTCATGAAATAAAGGCTTCATGATTAAAATTAATGATTATCTCTTTTTTTTTCACCAACCTGGAGAATATATTTGCAGCTATCGAAAATAAAAGAAATAGAGCTTTGGAAAGGAAACGAACAATCCAACCCTATCTCTTGGTGGTGGGAGAAACCATCAATACATTAAAATCTTTTTTCGTCGAAATTGATACGGTGAGGTTTCAATTTGATTCATTTCCAAAAGCATTTGATATACTTTTCAAGTCTTTTCATGTTCTACATGCTAAATACCCCTTAGAGAGTGAACACATATATACATTAATTCAGAGAGGGGTATACAATGTTAAAACTAAATATGATAAGATAACACCTTCTCTATATACAAATTTGAAGTTAATTTCCTGTGATTAGATGATTCACATACTCATTATTTTTTGTACTTGAGAAAGATCGCCTTTATAAACTCCATGATGATCAATTGCCAACATTATGAGAAACAGTTCGACACATTCGTAAAATATAATATTCACATTGAATATTCTCATGGAATATCGAATAATTTCACATGTCCATTTGAAAATTGTGGTAGAAGTTTCCACCCTAAAAGTGTTTTCAGGAGACATTTCATCAAGAAACATAATCAATGACCAAAGTCGGATGAATTTACAGTTGAAAAAAAAAATTTGATAATACTAGTGATCACAAAAATTATGTCGATATCAACTGATGTCAAGACTGATATGGTGAAACAAAGTAAAGAAATTGAAGAGTCTCTCCGGATTGAAAAAGATTATGACAGGCATTTTAATGAAAAAACGGGTATCAAAAGGTACTGCATTTGGAATGATGTTAAGAATTACCATGTATATAATAATTTAGCTTGCGATATTATGCACGATGTATTCGAAGGTATACACAGGTATGATATGGCACTTATTATAGATAATTTGATTGAAAAAAATATTTCACCCTTGATCAACTTACGAAAATTTTGAAAAAATTATAACACCGGGTGTTCCAAAATCTCATCTCGTCCAGAAATGTTTGATTATGTCAGCTGCGGAAATGCATTGTTTGGTCATGAATTTTCGGTTCATCGTAGGGAACTTGGTACCAACTGATGATGACGTTTGGTCATTCTATTTAAAATTATATGACCTTACTTCTATTTCAACTTCCACCTCTGTCACATCAGAAACTGCAGATTTGTTGAATAACCTTATAGAAGAACACCATTATTCATTTCTGAAGTTATTCAATATGAATCTCAAACCTAAACATCATTTCCTTGTGCATTATAAAAGAATAATTCTGAAAGTTGGCCCTGTTAGTCTTTCATCATGTATGAGATTTGAGGCAAAACATTTGGACATGAAAACTGTGGCAAAGAATATTAAATGTAGAAATAATCTGCCATACACCCTTTGTCTCAGTGTTTTTCCAAATTGAAAATATTTTTGTGCATAAAGTCAAAGTAGATTGCTCGTGCTTTTATGCTACATTATTAGGCACGATCCGATATAACACTCACATGAGGGCATTCCAAGTTGAAGGAACAGATATTAAGAAATTTTATTCACTGTCAGATTTTGACTCTGAAATTCCGACTATAATACACAAAGTATCTAACCTTGATCATGTTTCATTATAGAATCCAATGGTTTTTGTTTCTCGTTTTGTTCCGATGCCGATATCAGTATTTCAATTTGTTTTCAGAGCATATCTCAATGCTGTGATCATTATAGGATAATGGTTAATTGTTATATTTTTTTTTAATTTTGTAATTGTTAGTTTTAGTTACCCTCGAACAAGGTGAGGTTCCCTTGGGTCTATTCTTGGATCTTACCAAGGCCTTTGATTGTGTGGATCATGAACGATTGTTATCAATTCTTGAGGACTACGGCATCAGAGACAATCAGTTAAAGCTAATTGAGAGTTACCTGTCATCCAGGAGACAGATAGTTGTTATGGAAGTGGATGGTGAAATATTGCAATCGAACGAGAGAGTAATCACTATGGGCGTTCCACAGGGAAGTATCCCAGGACCTCCACTTTTCATTAACTACATTAATGGTTTACCTAAGGCCAGAATTCCAATCAAGCACAATATGAGTATGTTTGCTGATGATACTAACTACATTCTCGAATCCCCTTGTGTTGCAACAGCTATAGAAGACTCAAAAAGTGTACTGAAGTCAGTGGGTGACTGGTTGGGAGCTCACAATCTTGTTTTGAATGTTGATAAAACGCAGTGTTTATTTTTCTATACTGAAAGATCTAAATTGCACTTTCCCTTGTCAATTAACTTTTCAGGTAATGATGTCATGGTTAGAGAGAGTGTTACTTTTTTGGGAATTGTAGTGGATAGACACCTTAAATGGGGACCTCATATTGAACATCTTAGAGGTAGACTCAATTCTGTAAACTACATGCTTTTTATGTTGAGGAAGCAAATCGATTTTGATCTGCTTAAAGTTGTATATTTTGCCAGCTTTCAATCTATCCTGTCATATGGAATAATTTTCTGGGGTGATTCTTCTTATGTGAGCGATTTATTTGTCATTCAAAAACAAGCTTTAAGAACAATGTTAAATTTAGGATATAGAGAATCTTGTAGGGGATTCTTTAAAGGCAATAATATTCTAACTATCTATGGTTTATATATATTTAGATTAATGATTTTTTTCTGTAAACACAAACATTATTTCGAGCCTTACAAAAATTTAAATGCTACTAGAAGAATATTTCCTTATACTGTACCTGCAGACAAGACCACTTTAAGAGAAAAAAACGCAGAATATATGGCAGTGAGTATTTTCAACATGTTGCCACCTAAAATAAGAAATATTTCTGACCCTTTGAAATTTAAGAGAGCTTTGTATCCTGTGATTTTAAACTGTGAGCCCTACAATATAGGTGATTTCAAAGAATTTTGTAAAGGTTAACCATTTTTCTATTCCATGTTTCTGACCTATTCCAATTTTACGTTGTATATGTAATCTAATGGAATCAATAAATATTATTATATTATTATTATTATTATTATTATTATTCGTTTTTAAGAAAGAATATATTTTATGTTTCATAAATTTTTGTTTGCATACCTCTTCACATAGATTAATCAGAGTAATTTTGAATTTTATGCATTATGAATCAATATATGAATATAATTATTTTCATCACTTACTTGCTCGAAGAGTGTATCTCAAACAGAGATTTTCAAGATTCAAACCAAGTGCTCAAACGTATTCAGATAGAAAAAATGTAAGACCTTTCTTCTGAGCAGATACCTATTGTAGAATTCACTTTGATTGAGGACTGATAAAAAAATATCAGTCATAATTTTCTTACTTCATTTATATTGCACTGAACAAGTTTTTAAATGTTCAGTTTTGAATAATCCACATATTTCTCGAGAAAATGATGATTCAAATGATATACTTGTATCACTGCTCAATTCATGTGAATTCTTAAGGTGTACCTACTCAAACGAAAACATGAAATTTTTGAACTGAATATTTTTATTGCATCAGTTTGAAATTTTGAAATTCTCTATTTGAGAGATACTACTTCTTCAAGCGAGTACAGTAAAGCTTACTCTGACATTAAATCATCTTTAAACTAAGAAATTCAGATTTCTCATATCAGAACAGCTGTTTCCTTCATATGAGAAAAACACTGTTTCTCGTCAAGAGTGGTAATATGTCCGCACGAGTAAATAGATTACCCAGCTCAAGAACGAAAGATTTTCGCCTGAGTAATTCAAAACTCTCGAGTGAAGAGAAATAATTCTCTTACATGAAGAAGAATAATTACATCAAATCAAGAATATTGATGTCCTTGTACTGAGAAAACTGATTTTCTCAGATCAGAAATATTAACTTTCTTGGAACAAGAACTTTTATTTCTTGAAATGAAAGAAGTTATTTATTTGACCTGAGAAAATTGGATAAAACAGATTGTATAATTCCAAGAAAATCATTCTGTTATATATAACCGATAAAACATTTGTTTCATTCAACAAACTAATTTTCTTCAAATGATTTACTTGATTAAAGAAAAAATATTTCAGAAGAAGAAAATTGGTTTGCTCATATTGAAGAAATCAATTCTTTTGATAAGAGAAAATCGATTTTCTTGATTTGAAATATTTAATATTCTTAATTTTAGGAACTGGGTTCTCTTGATTAGAAAAAATTCAAGTTTTTGATGTGAGAAATCCAGGTTTTTTGTTCTGAAATATTTTTTTCTTGTACTGAGTAAATCAGATTGAGAAAATCAATTTCTCAAACGAAAAGAACATTTTATCGGTTATATATAACGATATGGTTTTCTTGAAATCACACAGCCTGCGTTAATCCAAGTAATTCTTTTTATGTGTGTAGGCATATCATCTGAAGTGTTTAATAGAGAGCATAGGCCCCAGAACGCTTCTTTTGGGGTATTCCAAAAAAATGCACATTCGGTGTGGCTTCAATGGCCGAAAAAGCTAAATTTCAGCGGAATATGACGAGTAAGAAATTTTTTGAAAAAAATTTCAACAAAATGCGCACTCGACTTAAAAATAATTGAGTTTCAGTCGGATCGAATTAGTATCGTTTGAGATAATCAGTAAATAACAGAAAATTTCAGATCAGTATAATACCGAAACCATTGGGCTGACTTCGGTAGTGAACAAACCGAGATATTCAGACCCCACGCCTACATAAAATGCCCTTCGGAAATAACGGCGGGCCAAAAGGAAAATATTGGAATTCACCACAAATTTTTCATCAGTGTGCAACCTATAGTCGCTTAAAACCTTTTTTGGATTAAAATAAAAAATTACGTACATTTTGCCAAACGATTAGACGCAGGAAAATTGATCAGGGAGTGCTTTGTCACCTTGGAGTATTTCAATTCAATCTCCCATGAATCGTTTAGAAATAGTACTAATTTTTTTAACAGCTATCTTCTAGACGTCCAATCGCTCTGCTAGACAGTTTGGAGCATAACGGTCCTTTGAGTAAGTACTTTTATCCCTTCGATTTTGATGTCTCATTTTCATTGCTTTCATTCTACTAAACCCATTACTTCATTCACGTATACATAATTTGAGGTGTCACACCATGTATAACAATGAGCAAAGGAAAAAAACAGTTCAATTGAACCCTATACAAAAAAGAAACATTAAGAAAAAAATATAACACAGTATAACAGAAAATTTTGTAATTAAAGTAATGACAGACTTAATTGCTGAAAGTTCGTCCGCATATACTGTCAACAAAGGTAGGAATCATTGCCCACTATGAAGATCAGAATACCGGCTTTTTTAGCACATGTCACGTGACAAAGGTGTCCAATAAAGCGACCTACTTTCGTTATAGTATAAAGCACAATTTTTCATATTTTCTTCTAGGTACTATGAAAAATCAGAATTTCCATTGACAGACCATTTGCATGGCGGAAATCCCTTGCCAGACGCCCAAAAACATCAAAAAGAAGTAATTGTACTTTCGTCATTTTATAAAAGCTAAATTTCATATATGCTTCTTCTGTAACTATAAGAAGATGTATTCTCAAATGCCTGACCATTCTGATAGTGGGCAACACCTTGCCAGACCAACTTAGGGCCCTTGAGACTTCCTTGGTGAAGGCCGCCTTGAATTTGCTTTTCTCTGCAAACAAACTTGAATTTTATTACATAGAAAAGCAAATTCAAGGCGTCCTTCAGTAAGGAAGCCTCAAGGAGCAACTATAAATACGGCCCTTAAAGAGTCACCGTAGGTACTTACACGTGCCAAGTTAGTACACTTATTTAGTAGTTCTACTGAGAAAATTTTCCCAGAGTTTTGAAATTTCGTGATTTTAAAGATTTTGGCTTGTCCTCTCCGAATTTCAGTACTGCAGCTCCATTTCTCTTCCACCTGCATTACTATTTGAAAAAAAATGGCGTCTTTAACCAGTTTTTCACAAAAAATTTTTTTTAGCTTATGTAAGGCGAAGAGAGGCGGCTAGGACGAGTAGTTGAGTTTTGTGTTCTTCTGATGGTCAATAAAACTCATTTTTTATATTTTAATTTTTCGAATCGGTCCGATTTCAGGGGATTTCAATGTAGAATTATATGAGGTGGAATATATAGAGCAATTGAAAGATTTGGATATGGGAACAGGGTAGGAAATAGTGCCCATTGGAACATAGAAAAAAATTTTGACGAGTTGAGATCAACATTGAAACAAAACGATAGCACGCTGTTCCCCTAGAACATGCGCGCAAAAATGTTCAGAACATTTTTATGTAGGCGTCTAGATGGATACTTTCAATAGCTCAGATGTAGATATTTTAGCATAGAGGGATATGAATGATTAAAACGGCGGAACAAATAGCACAAATGACGGAGTAATCATTTATGTTCGAGATGATCCCAAGTGCAACCATAGGATATTTCCTATCGGTAATATTGAAGCATTGGAAATATATGTAAGATAAACCGGGAAGACTGTGAAACTCATAGGAATTTATCGCTTACCACAAGCATGTCCAAGAGAGTTCAACAATGATTTATCTGAGTATATAGAAAAGATAAAAACATAGGGTTATCACGTTATAGTGGGTGACATAAATATAAACTTATTATCTACCAATGAATACATTGATGAATGTAAGAGTCTATTTAGCGCATTCGGATAAGGATCATATAATATATAAATGATGTTAACATGCCTTCTAGTAATAGCTGTTTGGATTACTTCTTTCTCGGATCTCATAACCCTATAGTAGTTCATTGTTCGTATAGACTGTAGTAGTTCATTGTTCGTACAGATGTAACTGACCAATATGGATTTATAGAGAATAGAAAGACCTGTGATGCTATAATACGCTTGGTGAAGTAAACCTTGAAGTGCTTAATTTTCTTTATCTAGATTTTAGATCTCAGCAAGGCGTTTGACATGGTATCACCTTCGGTCCTCTTGAAAAAGTTAGTCAAATATGGTCTTGATAATGCTGCACTAAGATTGATTAGTAGTTATTTTGAGAGACGGCGACAAAAGGTTTTCACTGATGAAGGATGGTCTCGAGAGAGACAGGTTGAGACTGGAGTACCCCAAGGGTCAATTTTGGGACATTTTTTCCTTATATCGTTCGTTAATGATTTCTCATATGAACTTGGAACCTATGAACACATACAGTGAGCAGATGACTCTAGTTTCACGGTGGGAAGTCACGAGATTCATCATTCAGACGACTTGGCATTGAGAGTGGAAATTATGGCAATGGAGTGTTTTCAAGAAAATGGTCTTAAGTGTAAACCAGATAAAACTGAGAAAATGCTCTTCACATTGAGACATTCGATCCATGAAAAAAGTGACGTTTCTAGGAGTTCAAAAACTAAACAGCATTCTCTCACGAAAATCGGGATCAACGGTAATCTTGCTTTGGGCCCATTCACCGAATCTACGCCTTGTTAGGTGATCGTGTGGCTTCAGTGTATGCACGAGTTGGATTTTGTAAGCATGCAAACCAAATAATAAAATAAATATTTGAGTTCACTGTGGATACAATACTGATAACAAAACAGTGTGTAACTACTCTCTAATAAACTAACACTTTCTGCGTCTAACGCACGTTTCAGAAACCAAGTTTCCTTTGTCAAAGACATGTCGTTACAGTAACGATATGTCGGCGACAAAGTAAACTTGGTTTCCGAAACGTGCGTTATACGAAGAAAGTGTAAGTGAATTAGAGAGAAGTTACACACTGTTTTGTTACGCAAACCAAGATCTTTCCGCAAAATCGTCCATTAAGTGGTTGGACAGATATCCATTTCCTGTACACGCTAGCGGATAGACTGATTCAGGACTTCCCCTACGCTACGCTCTACATCAGCAATGGCTTCTCCTGTTATCACTGTACGATGCCTCTGTGGATGCGTATTATCAGTTAGAGTAAACGTGGTGCGAAAACGGTCCATAGTTTGTCGAATTAATTGCTCTGATTATTTTGACCGTAAAATTGACGTAGAGCGCGATACGTATTTCGAATAGAACCATTATTTTCAAAATAAATTTGCACAATTTGGAAGCGTTGTTCAGGCGTCAGGCTATTAATGTTGAAATACCAGACCAAACTAAACACAAATCACTTGACAGCTGATAAAATGGCCGCCAGTTGAAACAGTGTTGCTAAGTTAAAGTTCTATACCTCTAAAAAAATACCCTTTATAATGAGCAAATCTGGGAGCGCGTCGTGGGTAGAAAAATTCATCGACAGGCCAAGAGAATTCTATTCGTAGGCCACATGTGGCCCGTGGGCCGTAGGATGCCGATGACTATTCTAGAAAGTCGAGTGTTGACGGCCACACGGGTAGAATCCTCTTCGACCACAGATTCGTAGGAAGCTGGCATCAATCTTTCTTATTCAAATATGCTAAGGTTTTTGCTGAGGCGGCTATTAAATCAAATCTGTTGGAATATGATGTTTGTTTATACTGTTTGCTATTGCTCGTGTATTAATATGATCTTATAGGTAGTATTTTATCAAATTTTATAGCTAGATCGAAGAGGAAGGCCGCCGAATGCGAGAAGGAATGTGAAGCCCCTCAAGCGAAGAAATTCCGGAGAAGCCCACGCTTGGTGAGTGAAACATGTGAACTTTATTCCTTTTTATAAATTCACTCGGTTGACCATGAAAGTTCTGACTCATGCCAACTTGTATATTTTGAGATCTGTTAGGACTACGTGACGTTGTCCTCTCTATATAAAGGCCGTAGTAATTACGTATTTTTCACAATGTGAAATTAGTTCGGAAAAATAATCAATTCAAGATGATATAATATGAATTGTGAATTCAATGATCTCGAAGACCTGGAGAAAGATAGAGAAATTTTTTCCTGTCTAGTTACTGCAAATAAGTCACGTATATAATCTGGTTAAAAGATTCAGTTATACCGTTTTTTTTTGCATGGAAATCAGCAGTAAACTGTTCAAATTTTAATAAAAATAATATTTTGAATATGGCGAAGTAAAAAAAAAGTTATGCTAACCACCTTGAAAATTTATTGGTTATTCTCTCGGATATAATTGCCAAATACCTTATTGATCTTGAACCAGAATTTATTTGAAGCATCATCTCGAAAAAGAATGAGGAATTTCTGGAAAATGAGGGAAATCGAAGTAGTTAAAGGAAGGAGTTCAATATCCTAAGACAAAAGCCAAAAGCGGTCATGTCCATTCCACAGACGCGCAAAAGCAGCTGCGGGTTTTTTATAAATTCGTTCAACCCATGATTCTCTTAGGGATCATGCATTTCGAACCCCTAACAATAAGGTTTCCTTTCAGAATGAAGATATAGAGGAAATCTCAAATATTGCATACATCGCTCGGCACCTGCCCTTTGAACTAGAAGAACGGCAGGAGTACATTAATCGCAAGCGCACATGAGAACGAGAAGTGGGTGAATTTCCTTTTAGGAAAACACAAGGGAAAGTAAAGTGAAAAATCATCCGGTAGTGGCCCCGTACAGGAAAAGGATTTTCCCATTAGAGGAAAAAACTTATGAAAGTATGTGAAAATGTGAAAAAAACACGAAATATGAAGAAATTTTTTACTGATATCTCCAGAAATTTCGATCTAATCAAAGTTAAATTTCGCGCATTGTTTTGAAATATTGATGTCAAGCTCTATGCAAAATTCAGTCAAAATCTGTACAAATGTCCCAATAAAAATTCCCCAATAATAATTTCGGAATTTTTTTTGATTAATCTGATAACTCAATCATCACGAAACTTCGCACAGACTTGTGCATCAGCGTTTTTCAATTAGTGACCAACTTTCATCGTGATTTAATCGATAATTTTTAAATAATTTCGGAAGTACAAAACGATACCGAGAAAAAATATATTATGATATTTGCCATGTTTCCACCAATATGCCTGAAAATTGATATCGAAACCAACTGAAATTTCGTTTTATGTTGATTTAAATGGAGTTCAAGGCTAATGACAATTTTTTTCCGAAATCTGACGAAAAGTTTTCGAAATGAAATTTATTCAATTGTTCTAATGATACGATCGTTGCGAAATTTCGTACAAAGTTTTGCATAAGTATTTTGCAACAAGCTGCCAGGCTTTTGGATTCGTATTATTCGATTTATTCTGGAAATAACAAAGATACCGAGCAAAAAACCTCAAAATTATTTTTTTCCGATGAAATTTGGTGCATTGTCCGGAAATATAGAATTTAAGGTACGTGCAAAATTTGACGGAGTTTTCGGACAAAAAATTTTATTTAATCTTCATGGCTTCATTTCGATATTCAACAACATCGTACCTATGAATTTCAGCTGGATAGGATTGAGCACCAAACTTGCTCTTCAATTTTTGCGCGCATGTTCTGGGGAACAGAGCGTGCTATCGTTCTGTCTAAATGTCTGTAATTTTCGAATTTTGGGCCGAAAGTGGTCTCAAACGACCCGGTGTCAAAAACGATTCTTTCCGGCCGGCGGTCCGTAGGCACGACTACGGTCGTACGGACAATCTTATCGACCTGAAACTTTCAGGGTAGGTTATTTTTCAAAATGCGACGGATAAGTTCGTTAATGGGTGAAATCGGCCAAACGGTTTCGAAGTTAGAGGTTTTTAAATTTTTGGCGTTATCTAAGCAACAATTCGGAAACTACTGGAACGATTTAATCGAAACTTTGCAGTCAGTTGGAGTACAGCAACGCGCAATTCAGTTGAGATCATACAAGCAGTAAATTTTTTCAATTTTTTTTTTCTCGAACTATTCACATTCGAAAACAAAATTCAGGGCTCAATTGAGCTCCATATTTAACAGCAGTGTACCGAATTTCAATTCGATACGGCTGACAGTTTTGGGGGTACATTTGGGGAAAAAATACATGTAAAGATTCATGGTTTTCTTCTCGATATCGTTGTTTTTTTCGTAGAAACTCAAGAAATACTGATTCAATCATGATGAAACTTCACAGCTAGTTGGGAGATACTGAAAGACAACTAAATCCCTCTTGGAAATACTACAAATGAGCTCTGAAATGGTATAAATAATTGAAAACTCTTCAATGGGTCGAAAAAATGTGTCTGGGCAAAAAAGTCACTATTATGACACTTTTTCTCAGAACGATACGTCACTTTTCAACTATTTTTAACCCGCTGAACTGCTGGCAACCCTGCAGAAGGTGGAATGAAAAAAATTCTGCTTATGCTGATGCTTATGCTTTTTCAACACCAAAAAGATAAATGTCATGACTTTGTCATTTGACTTTTTCTCATAGGACTTGTAGTTTTGCCGGAAATCGAGATGGTCCGTTTTTTACTCTTAGAACCTCAATCCTTTCCACTTCCCGACCTCAGATCGCCCGTAAATTATTTTTCCTTTAATTTTCATTCTATTCTCCTCCTTTTCCAATGGGTTCCATTTCACTATTATTTTTTTTTTTTTTTTGAAAATTATCGACCCTGGTCTATATTGCCTTAGTGTACTGTATCACAACGAAATCTCAAGTATTTGATTGTTTCGAGAAATACTGCAAATATGTCATGAATCTAACGAAAGAGGAAATTTGTGAAATAAGGTGTGATAATGGCACCGAATATCTAAATCAGAGGTTTCATAACTTGGCTCAACAACTTGGTTATAGGTTACGTCCATCACCCCCTTATGTTCATGAATTAAACGGTACAGCTGAGCGTTATAACAGGACTTTGATGGATAGAGTTAGGTGTTTGAGGAAGGAGTCAGGGTTAAAAAAGAAATATTGTCCAGAAATTGTGCAGGCTGCAGCTTATAAAGGAAACATTGATTTCTTCATCAACTCGTATTCCTTTGTCACCATATCAAATTTTTCTTGGGAAAAAGCCTTAAATTGAAAATTTGAATTTGTATGGAAGTAAGGTTTTCGTTAAAATTCCGGATAAGCTTAGAAAAACTCAAGATGATAAATCTAGAGAAGGTGTATTAGTGGGATTTTCAGATGTTGGTCATAGGATTTTGAGCAATGGAAGGGTGTTTGTTGCCAGAAATGTTCAGTTTGTGGATAAGAACAAATTTTGTATTAAGTTAAGGAATGAAGATAGCTCAGAAGAAAAAGACGATAGAGTAGGAAATGAGGAGACAAATTTGAGAAGATCAAATCGGCAAAGGAAGGTCCCCAACGAGTAGAATGAGTATGAGATGTATGCAGGTATTTGTGATGTTGATGTTCCTAAGTCATATGAGGAGGCAATGATACGGCCGGACTCAAAGATGTGGTCGCAGGCAGTGGAAACGGAGATGCAAAGTCTGGAGAAGGCAGATACTTGGGAATTAGTGAGTTGTCCAGTAGATAAAAGGGTGTTAGATTTGAAATGGGTTTTCACAGTTAAGGCTGACGGGATGTATAAGGCTAGAATTGTAGTTAAAGGTTTTCAACAGGAAGACGTGAGAGAAGATGTCATTCACCGGTAGCCCGTATGAGTACTATAAAAATATTACTTGCTCTAGTTTGTAAAAAAGGGTTAATCATAAATCAACTAGATGTTGAAGCAGCCTTCCTAAACGGTACTTTGAAGTCTGATGGTTTTGTGGTAGGTGACGGTGTATTTCATCTTAAGAAGGCATTGTATGGTTTGAGAGAATCTCCGCGTGCGTGGAAAATTATTATAGAGTGCACACATCACCTAAGGATGGTAAGCCTCGACCGATAGTTATTTGTTTCAAAAACAAACTCTACAGGAACGAATTTTTGAAGGCGTACAAAAGGCATAAGACATTGAATTCCGGTGACATTGGTTTGAGAGGTTCTGAAGCAAGGATTTATGTCAACGAGTCACTCACAGCTTCCAATAAAAAACTGTTTTACACGGTTAGGCAGTTGGCAAGGACAAATGCTGTCAAATTCTGTTGGACTCAAGACTGTAGGTAGGATCCTGTTAAGGAAAAATGAAGGAACTAAAATTGTGAATGTAACATCCGGAAGTCAGCTGCATAATTTGATTAACTAATTCAACATCCGCGATTAAATAAGGTGTAAGTACACTATTTCACAATGGATACTTCACTGAGCATCTATTACCAGAACTGTCGTGGCCTCAGAACTAAAACTAGTGAATTTTATACATCTTCTTTGAACAGTAGCTATGATTTGATCTGTGTTACGGAATCTTGGCTCAAACCTTACATGGGCAGCTCAGAATTTATCTGTGATAAATATAACGTATATAGAAAGGATAGATGTGAATCAAATAGCGCCAAGAAGGATGGTGGTGGAATTCTGGTCGGCGTGTCTACGGACATGAAGGCCGAGATGTTAACAAGCTTGCCAAATTCATCAGTGGTGGAAGACCTGTGGAGGAAAGGGACTATTGATGAAAATAAGAAAAAACTTCTTTTGTGCGTTTGCTACTTTCCGCCGAACACTAGTTTCGATGACTACCTTCAAAATTTCAGTTTGGTTACTTCCCGGATAGAATTGTATCCTGATAGTACTTTTGTGATGGTTGGTGATTTCAATCTTCCGGAATTTTCTTGAAAATATGATGGCGATACAGGTTTGGAATGTAATGTTGTCAAAAATGATAAATATACTGCTTTTCGAGATTTCATCTCTTTCGGCTCTCTATTTCAATTTAATGGAGTGTTGAATGATAATAACAGAATACTAGATTTGGTTTTGTGTAACCATGCCGAGGTGGAGATTTATAGGTGCACTTCGCCGTTTGTTGCCGAGGATGCTCATCATCCTTCTTTGTTGTAAAAAAAATTTCAAAATGCTGTTCTTCATATAAGTTTTTCAATGCTAACTATGAAAAAATAAGAAATGATTTGTACAGTGTTGATTGGGGGGAGCTTCTGTCGGCTGCGGAAGTGGATGTGTGTGTTGATTCTTCTTATTCAACCTTAAATGAGCTAATTGTTAGATATGTTCCGATGAGATGTAAAAGGAATGCCAGTTTCCCTATCTGGTTTTCCAGAGGAACAATTGCTGCTATTAAAGATGAAGCCAAGTATCATAAGAAATTTAAGAAGTTCAGGAATAGGTTAGACTATGAAATATTTGTCAAAATGAGAAGAATTTGTAAGTCGATGATTCAGAACGACTATAAGGCTCACATCAATTCCGTTGAAGAGAATGTTTCAAAAAATCCCAAAATGTTTTGGACATATATAAGCTCTTTAAAAATCGTGAGAAAATGCCATGGGTAATGAACTACAACAACTTAGTTCTCGAAGACGAATCTTCTATCGCTGATGCTTTTGCTGTATATTTTGCGAGCGTTTTTGAATCCTCAGATAGGCCAGTTCGTTATAGAGGTAAAGATACAGTCACTTCATCGATTGTAATCAACAATATAGATATTGATTCAATTAAAAACAAAATAAATAATTTAGATAAAAATAAGGGTTCAGGACCAGATTTGATACCCCCTATATTCATTAAATCCTGTGGTGAACTTTTGGTAGAGCCACTCCTTATAATTTTCAATAAATCTCTCATTCAGGGAATTTTCCCGAAAATGTGGAAGGTAGCCAAAATTGTACCAATATTCAAGAGCGGAAAAGGGAATGATGTAACCAATTACAGACCTGTCTCTTTTCTTAGTCATTTTGGAAAAATATTCGAATCAATTTTAAGTGATATTTTTCTTCAGCAAATCAGTTCAAAGATATCAAGTCGACGGCACGGTTTGTTTGAAGGAAGATCAGTATTGACAAACTTATCGCCTTATATTGATTTCCTAACTGAGAGCGTCGATGGTGGTGTTCAGGTGGATGCAGTTTATACAGATATGGCTAAAGCCTTCGACAAGGTACATCATCCTACCCTGATGGACATTTCGAGTGACTTCGGGGTGGTGGGGTTATTTCTGAGTTGGATAGAGTCATATATTTCCGATAGGCAGCAGTTCGTGGTTGTGAATGGTACATCATCTGATGTTGTTCACGTGACATCTGGAGTACCACAGGGTTCTCATTTTGGCCCACCATTGTTTTTGGCATACATCAACGACATTTCATCTTGCTTCCTGCATGTTCTCTTTGAGCTGTATGCGGTTGATTTGAGACTTTACAAAAGCATCGAGTCCCATCAGGATCTTTTATTTTTTCAGGAGGATTTAGATCGTTTGTTTAAATTTTGCGCAGAGAGATATTTTGTTCTGAACTTACATAAGTGCATGCATATAACGTTCACCCGAAAAATCAATATTTTCGGGTTTCCTTTGTCGCTAGGAGGGTGTAACCTACGGGATGTTGATCATGTGAAGGATCTGGGAATAGTCCTCGTTTCTTAATTATCTTTTGACACTCATGTCGACAATATTTTCACAAAAAGTTTCAGAATGCTTGGCTTTATACATCGCAATACTAAAGATTTCACGAGTGCTTCAGGTCTCAAGTCTCTCTATTTCTCACATGTCAGAAGTAATTTTTAGTATGCTACTCCTATCCGGTCACCTTTTTATTATAAATATATAGACAGACTTGAAAGGGTCCAGAGGAAATTCATAAAAAGTTTAAATTATAGGTTTGATCTCCCTCAGTTGAATTATAGTTACGAGATTAATTTAAGAAAACATGGTATTCTCAGTTTACAACATAGGAGAGTGTATTTCGATTGTATGTTCCTGTTTAAAATTTTAAATAATTATTTTAATTATGCATTGACACATTTTCTAGCATTTAATATCTCGCAGTATCCAGATCGTCGGAGGGCACTCTTCTATGTTCCAAAGACAAGAACAAATTTACGATATCATTCAGTGTTCCTGGGGGTGATGCTCCTTTACAATTGGCATCTGAGCGGTATCGATGTTTTTGGCTTGGATATAAGTAGTTTTAGAAGAGCCCTAATCACATATTTGCAGTCATCGTATGATTAAATTTTGGAATGTTGGAAACTGTTTGAAACTTTAATTATTTTTTCGGTTGTTATTTTTTTGGGGGGGGGATACAGGTAGTCGGTAGTTTTTTATGCCTTATGTTGGGTGAAGCCACCATGCATTTTTAATATGATACTGTGTTCATTTTGTGAATCTCTGTAATTGGGTTTTCCTGTTGAGATTCCTGTTTCAATAAATAAATAAATAAATATTGATGGTGGAGTAATTGATTTTGACTTGACTTGAATCTAGTTCATATGGTAAAGGTGGTTAGAAATGGATTTGGTGAAATATGGAGGTTTGTGAATATTGATGGTAAGGTAATTGATTTCGACTTGACTCGGATCTAGTTCATATGGTAAAGGTGGTTAGAAATGGATTTGGTGAAATTAGAAGGTTTGTGAATATTGATTTTGACTTGACTTGAATCTAGTTCATATGGTAAAGATGGTTAGAAATGGATTTGGTGAAATAAGAAGGTTTGTGAATATTGATGGTAAAGTAATTGATTCTGGCTTGACTTGAATCTAGTGCATATGGTAAAGGTGGTTAGAAATGGATTTGGTGAAATAAGGTTTGTAAATATTGAAGGTGAAGTAATTGATTTTGACTTGACTTGAATCTAGTTCATATGGTAAAGGTAGTTAGAAATGGATTTGGTGAAATAAGAAGGTTTGTGAATAATTTATGGTGAAGTAATTGATTTTGACTTGACTTGAATATTTCGCCATAAAGGAAAGGACTTCATCTAGGAACTAGATAAAGAAAGCAACATATTGAATTTTTGAAACAAAAAATTAAAGTTGAACCTGTTACCCAATTATTCAGCCGCTCAGTGTAAGAAGCCTTAATATATTGTGAAAATGAACTGCATTCGAAAGAATTTAATGATTGTAGTGCAACAGCAAAATTTATACCAGCCATCAATGATCCTTTGGATATCTTAAATTCCCATTAAGTTCCAGATTTAAATTTAAAGCAGGCAATATGTAAAAAAAATATCGAAAAAATTAGACTTTCTCATGAAGAAATCCATGAATGAAAAAATTAAGAAGCCTGACTGTCTTCTAATTTTTTCATTGAAAATTAGTTTCCATCAAGTAAAGACCGAATCCATTATACAAAATCCATGAATATTTTAACAGTTTAAAATGGCACTTTTGTCCTAAACTCGCAAAGAAAGACTGGTTTTCTTGGTTTGTTGGTTGGTCTCAAAGCGGTATTAGGAATGTATGATAAATGTTTTGAAAGGAGATTTAAACAGTTCCACGCGATTTATTTATTTTAAGGTTCGTGATGTGCTTCTTTCGCTTGCCACGGTTGAGATCGTATATTCAGTTCCCCACGTGAAAAAGTGGGTGCATTGATAATTCAAACATCTACTTCAAAATATTGAAGGTTCATATTGTTTTGAGTTCTTACGTAATATTTGTTATCCTTGTAGGTGGCGGTTGCTTATTTTTCTGTGTATGCTATGTGTGTCTCATAATTATTTGATGTATAGGAGTTGTCAAGTAGGGAAAGATCTCGACGAGGTTGTTAAACCAAAGCATCAATTGGTCAACTTACAAAAAACAAGGAATAGGTCGACCTATGTATCATTTCTTGTGAGAATTAACAGCTCTCAACAGAACGAACACACTTTTGGGTCGAAGATCTGACTCTTTTCACCGGTAGTATCTTTCCATTTGGAACTTTTCACCTGGAATCATCCTTTTCACTAGTGAAGAACACTGGAGTTTTCTTTCTAGTTGATCCTGGTTACACGTCTACACTTTTGGAATACCGAATACTTTGTACAAGGCAGCAAACCTATCGATTCTAGAGAGGAAGTTGAAGTACGAATCTGCATTAACTGTGTAGGTTTCTGTTAATCGGAACATCTGTTTAGATGAGTATAACTATTGTATATAATCTGTGCTCATTCTCACATGCCATATTGGTCAATCACTTTCATCACGACTTTAGAATTAATGTGTGGATTGGACGAATTGTGCCTCATTTACTTGGACCAGTATTCCTTTCGCCTGGATTGTATTCGGAATCATTTCTAAATTCTCTACAAATAACATCAGTGACTACCATTTAAAATGTGGTAGGTTATGTGGTTTCAGATGGATGGTTGTCCTGCTCATTATAAGCGCATGGTATCAGATTATACGAATTCAGCCTATCCTGGTAGATGGGTTGGACGATTTGGTCCGATACATTACCCAGCAAGGAGTCCGGACTTAACTCTTGTGGATTTTTATCTGTGGAGCAGGCTGAAGTCTGAAGTTTATACGGTTGTGTCATTAGAAGATTTGAAGATGAAAATTTAAGAAGCCTGCGATATGGTCCGCGGAAACCGCAGGAACTGCAGCGCGCGATTAACTCAATTCGAAAAAGGTGTTCTCTGGGCCTTCAACACATCGAGCAGTACATTTGAGTAAAAGTTGTCACCAAATAATTTCTTATATTTTGATTTTTATTATTAAATCTTCAACTTCGGGCAACTTCGGATTACATCGTGAGCTTTCGCGAATCTATAAAAGCTAACGATATAATTGTTGTTTCAGTTCAATCGAAATGTTCACCCTGGACAATTGTCTTGAAGTGATAAAGCCTTTTTGATCACAACAAATGATGAAAACATAATTGTTGATATTCTGAAAGAATTTTTCTTGGCTATCCGAAGAATCAATAAAACACTGAGACATGCTATGACAACTGGAGAGAAGCAAAAATTGTTGACTTCCTTCAATATAGTGGAATCCTTTCGATCTCAATTGAAGTTGCCAAGAAAAGAGAGTGCTAATTATAGCGACAGAAAAGAAACAGCTCGAGAGAGAGAGACATTGGAATAATTCTACGGCACCATTGAATGGTCGTATTAGAATTGGGACCTGTAACACAAACCTTACAAATGTAACTAGTCTTCAAGTTACAAGTGATCTGTCAGTAGGTTCCACCTAATTCGGTTTCATATTGTGAATGGCGAGAATTGTAGAAATTGAATAATTTTTTACATATGTAGCTACATATAGACAGGATCGAAAGGGTACAGAAAAAATTCATTAAAAGTCTTGATCAAAGATCCGGTCACCACCAGCCTTCAGTTCAATACAGAGAAAACTTGATCAAATATAATATTCTTAGTCTGCAGCAGAGTAGAGTACTCTTCGATGGCATGTTTCTGAATAAAATTCTGAATAACTATTTTGAATATTCTATGATAAATTTGATGACCTTCAATATCCCCTAGTATTCGGATCGGTGAAAAGTACTTTTTATAAAGCGAAGTCTTCGACAAATGTGAGATATCATAGGGTTTCTCAGGATTATGCGTTTTTACAATTGGCATATAAGTACCATAGAATTCTTCAACGTGAGCATAAATTGTTTCAGAAAATCAGTTGTAAGTCAGCATATTGTTGAGGATTTAAGGTGATGGGATGTTTTCTTCAGTGAGAAGTACCTATATACATTTTCGTTTTGTTTTCTTATTGTTAAAGTTGTGAACTTGGTAAATATTAAATATTAATTTTGTTAGATGTGAAGAAACCACATGTATTTTGTTCATTTTTTACTCATGTTACGTTTGCGAACTTCCATTATTGGGTTTCCGGTTGAAGTTCCTGTTCAAATATTTAAATGAGTAAATAAATATGTAAGGTGAACATTATTCCAACAGTAGGAAGACTTGTCATGACACCTAACCACCAGGTTAGGTTAGGTTATTCAAGTGAATGGCATCAACATAAATAGGGGAGAGGGTAGGTTCAATAGGTCACGAGGCACATATGGACATTTCGAAATGTAGCACCACTAAGCATAAAGTTTAATTGTACAGCTAATCGTTAGATCGACTCAGTAGCTAGTTACAGTTTGTTACGTGCATGTGTCCGGCCTAGTGAATAAATCAGAAATCGTTTGGGGTCGAATATTTTCCAAGTGATGGATGCTAGAATTAACTCAGTTGAAATTCTTAAGGTAAGTGGACTCGTTTATGCTTACTATGGTTGTTTGTGCTAATGTTATTGTTCATTTTAGTGATTTATATAATCCCACTTTGTTCATAGGAATGTTTGGGGTTAATTGGGACAACTAGTCGTGGGCACATATGGACACATTCCCAATCTACCCCAGAGAAAGATGTGGAAATGACTGAAAATTTTTCAGGCTTCAAGATGGTAATTTACTTACAAGAGGAATACCAATCGTTCTGCTATATCGGAGGAGAACATATTTGCAGCTGTTGAAGATGTTTTGCAAGAAAGACTTCAAGTCAGAGATACAGCCACAACATTTAACTTGACAAAAACGACCGTGGGTAACAGAGTGAAGAAAATGAAGAAACAACGTCTTGAAGATCCTGACCGAGATCATGATGCTCCAGACGATCAAATATCATTTGCATCACCATTCGACTAAAAGTACTCAACAAGTTTTCACATCTGCTCAAAAAGAACAACTGGCCAAATATTTTGCCCAAAGTTCTAAAATAACTCATGAACTGACATATACACAAGCTAGCATATATTAATGCCAAAAAACCAAATGTAAAGTATGCACCGAGCTTCAATAACTCGTTATCCGCTGGAAACCATTGCATGAAATAATTCATCAAGAGGTTTCCATTGGTGTCATTCAGAAAGGCAGAAAATAGCAGTATGGAAAGAGTTTCCGCATTCAATGAAACAAATGTGAAGGAATTTTCTATAATTTACTGAGAGCTTCAGAGAAGTATGAGATACTCCCAGGACGAACCTACAATTTGGATGAAACAGGCGTTGCCACTGTTTTGGATGCACCGAGAGTTATTGACAAAACTGGATCAAAACTAGTTGGCCAGGCAGTATCCGCCGAACGGGAAGAGCTTGGTACATTTTGCGCTATAGGTGGACTTGAAATACAATTCCTCCTGTCTATGTTTTTCCAAGAGCAGACTTCAGGAATGATTTTAAAAAAGGAGCGCCCACAAGAAGTCTCGGATTAGCCAACGAGTCAGGGTCAGGATGGATGACATCAATATTATTCATACAGAAGCATACTAAATATACGAAAAATGAATCATTATTGATGGGTTTGGACAACCATGAGACCCACACCAGTCTAGAAACTATTTGTAGGGAGAACAGAATTATTTTCGTTGTTTTCCCCACATTGTACGATCCGCCTTCAGTCTCTTGACGTTGCGCTATATGGCCCATTTAAAACATATTAAAGCAAGCTTTCAATGATTGGTCGGAAAACCATCCTGGCAAAAAAGTATCCATTTAAACAATCGCAGAATTGACAGAAAAGACGTATCAACAACCCTTGCCTCTGGTCAACATACGTTTTGAGAAAAACCGATATTGTACCTTTTGATAGAGGTAGTTTTAAGGGAGATGATTTCGCTGCTGCATCTGTAACAGATTCAAGGGATCCAGTAGCAATAGACGCAAAATCAACATCTGCGTTGGTCAGTTGCACTTCAATAACTTCATGACAGTCGGTTGTTATATTTTTATATATTATTGTTGGGGCCCTATCCCAAAGCAGAGAAAAAAGCTAGACAGCCTGTGAAATCATGAATTCTAACAGAGACGCCAGAAAAGGATAAACTAAAAGGAAAAAAATAGCCAAGAAAAAGAAGAAGCACGTTAAATATAACTTGTTTGATAACTAAGAGCGACAAGTGAACGATTCAGATGATTCTGGGGAGAAAGTGAGCTACGCTGATGATAATCTGACTGTTTAAGTGAAATGGACCGTGAAAATCCCGATGAAGAATTCATGCAAGATATAGACGCTAACATGGATGCTGAATCTGCTATGCCAAATTTCAAAATTGGGGACTTTTCGCTGGTTACGATATGTTGGAGAAGTGGAAGAAATGGTTGTCGGAAAAGATTCGATGAATTTTTTCAGAAAGAAAGGAACTGAATTTATCCTACCCCAAGTACCTAATAAGGGCCTAATAGAATTGGAACAAGTGGAACTGAAATTACCTAAGCCAAGAACGTCTGAAACAACCGCAATAGTTCAATGAAGCGGATTCAAGTCGACTTATGAGCCTATAATGTCGACCAAATTAAATGAAAATGTTATGTTTTTTGATTTTTTTTACTGCTTATAAGATTTATGTCAGATGGTACGACCTATATTCAACAAATTAATATGACTAAAACTTTACGAATAAAGACATTGATTTTTATCCACATCTGCCCCTACATTTCCGAAACAAACAGAGTTCAAGTTAACAACAAAAAACAAAACACCGAACGGTATCCATGGAGTTAGTGTAGTTCATGCAGGTACAACGAATAAACCTAACTTCAATTAATAATAATATAATAATTTCATAATGAAAGAGGCAAAAGCCTAGTCAATCAATTATTATAATGGCAAATGAAAGAGTAGATTTATCCATTGCAGAAAAATTTGGAATCCTTTTACCAAAGTTTTCAGATGTAGAAAAAAAATTGCATTCTTTTATAAAACACGCTGAGCAGTATCTTTTGATGTTTGCGAATGAAGATCATATTGTCAGAAAATATTGTTATGCTGTTGTTTCAGCAACAGATATTTCTGATAATTGGGAAATTTTGAAATATTTCTTCTATAACAAATTTGGCGATCAAATCAATTGGGATGTTCTGATTCATAAATTACAATTTTCAATGGAAAAACACAACGAAGATTTATTGGCTTTCATTGACAAAATTATTTCTATGAAAATAAGAATAAACCATAGATTTGATTCAGATGGAATGCCTGATCCAGAAAAACAATTATATAAGTCAAATATTCTGAAAATTTGTACAACTTTCCTGACTTCCAATTCTCCCGTGGAATTAAGAACATATTTGATCACAAACAATGCCCTTTCATTCGATTGAACAGACAACCCAGTTAAAGATTATCTATGTAATATGGCGCAGTGTATGAATTACTTGATAAAAGCCGTCTTAACAAAAATGTACAATCTATGCAGCCAAGCAATCCTTTCAATTATAAACCTACGCATAAAAATAATTTTAATGAGAGATTTTATAATAATCAGCAAACTTTTTCGTCACAACCGATTCAATTTAAACAAAGAAAAGTAAATACTTTTTCCCAACGAATCGTCAACACTAATGTATTCAGACGGAATCCTAATCACAGAAATACTAATCTTCCTGAAAAAATGTCAATTCAAACTAGGAATTGAATTAAACATAACAAACATACATTCGTACGTTGATGAAGTTCCTGTCCATTGTAAGATATACAGATATCCAGAGGTACATAGAAAAGAAGTTCAAAGACAAATTAAAGATATGCTCGATGAAAAAAAAAATATCAGACCCAGTATTTCACCATGGTCATTCCTAGTTGTTGTAGATCCGAAGGAACCAGATTTATCGGAAAAGAAAAAATGGCGTATTGCAATTGATTATAGAAAGTTGAATGAGAAAACGATGATGAATACCCACTTCCTCAAATTGATGCTATTCTAGACAAATTAGGAAACAAAAAATATTTTACAACCCTTCATCTTGCATCTGGTTTCCATCAGATTGAGTAAGAAAAAGATTCAATTGAGAAAACTACTTTCACTGTAGAAAATGGTCATTATGAATTCAGGAGAATGAGTTTTGGTTTAAAAAACGCACCCGCATCATTTCAAAGGTTAATGAATAAAGTATTGAAATATTATATCGGAACAATTTGTTATGTATACATGTATGATGTAGTTATTTTTTCGAAATCAATTGAGCAACATTTAGCAGATATTCATGATATTTAAGAAACGTTCAAGAAAGATAATTTGAAACTTCAACTAGATAAATGGGACTTTTTCAAAACTGAAATCGAATTTTTAGGCCATATCGTCGGTACAATGCCAAAACAACGAAGTTGCAAATTTGACAAGTTTCGCCTAAGTGCTTCAACCTTAAAAGTTTTCATTGCCAAAGCCACAAATGCGCATTGCGAGTCTAAAACCCCTCCACGTCTGATCTCCAATTTGAGAAAGTGGGAATTTTTCAGTCGCGTCAATACCTAAGGCAGGAATGTACCACATTGGTGTTTTTGGCATTGCAGTTTGCGCGAGTTTGTGAAATCCAAAATAGTAAATGTGCCACATTCGTGTTTTCGGCACTCAGAATTTATCAGATGGTGAAATTGTTTGTCTTTTAAGATCAGTTCTCGTTCACAAAAAATATTGGAGCTGAGTAGGAAGGTGGATTCAAATAGTAGGCGAAATTAACATATTATCAAGTATAGTAATGATAGTGAACATTGATAACAATATCAAGCAATAATAGTTATTATAATTTCTGGTTGTTTCTCATGAAATCTTGATTTTATTTTTCAGATGACGTAAATAATGGGTATTCTACTATTGCAGAGTTGCAACAAAAATTTATTGAGAACAACCCTCAGCCATCTACCTCTACTACTACCCACGCTAAAACTCTTCTTGCGATATCCGGAGAAAAAATATTTTTTGGATGATTTGGATCCTTCCGGTTCCCCAGATATTTACGAACCATCAACAAGTGAATCGGACAGCGACTCATCTAATTCTTCTGATCATAGTCTTCATCAAGAACCTCAGAGTATCCAACGGACAGAAGAACCGAAAGAGAAGCGACCTCTGAAAAGAAGACAAAGAAACGAGATGTTGTGGAGGAAAAATATTAGGAAGATGTAAAGAGTGAAGGGTGAATTCTAAACTGGACATAGAGGAGTTTAGAAGCCTGCTCGTCCTCTTTTACCAACTCCGTGCCTTGGCAAACCAAAACACAAATGTGTTCAACTTGTTGATGAACAGAATCGCCTGAAAATGTATATGGACTTCCGTAGTTTGAAAGACATTGATGACCAGCGAGAATCCATAAGAAGGCACATAGAACAAAATCTAAAAAAAACGCACAACGCGGAATATCGAAAATTCCAGAAAAACTTTCACGTCCAAATATTTTTTTTCCGTTGACGGTGCAAAATGCAATGTATGCAGAGTTTTTTATGGCTACATTGAATATAACGGATGGTTCACTACGGAGCTCTTTAAAGAAGTGTTCTTCAGGTGGTTTTCTAGATAAGAAGGAAAAAATACTCCATTTAATAAACTACTATCCCACAAATCTGACGCGTTCATACGAGAACACATTCTTTCTTTCCCATCAGTAGAGTCGCATTATTGCCGTGCTTCTAGTACCAAAAAGTACCTAGATCCATCTCTAAATTTATCAATAATGCACAGGATGTATAAGGAAATTTGCATTACGAAGAACTTTAAATCGGTTACTCTTGAAAAATACCGGCAGATATTTCAGGAGTACAATTTGGGTTTTTTCACACGAATATTGCACATTCGTTGTTTTGACATCACACCGACGATATCATAACACGTGATAGAATTAAAACGAACTCCGTTATAATTTTGGGGCGATTAAAAGCTTTCCAATTCCAAAAACTTCGAAAGAAATTAAATCATTTTTCGGATAAGTTGGTTTTTCTCGGAAAGTCATTCCCAATTTTGCAAAAATTACAAAACAATTGACGGTATATCTGAAAAACGATGCGAAAATAAATACTGATGAGCCCAAATACGTTGAAGCATTAGAAATCTGTAAAAGAAATGTAATTAATCACCCTGTATTAAGATATCCTAATTTCAATGAACCTTTTATTCTTACTACTGACGCATCAGGATTTGCGGTAGGTTCTGTATTATCGCAAGGCGATCCACCGAACGGCCTTCCGATTGCTTTCGCAAGTAGAACGCTGAATGAAGAGACCAGAGTTCGAGATATAGTACGATCGAAAAGGAACTGTTAGCTATTGTTTGGTCATGTAAACATTTCAGACCCTTTACGGTAGAATGTTTGTCATTTATACAGATCACAACCTATAATTTGCTTATTCTCATTAAAGGAACCCAATTCTCGACTCATGAGATGGAAAATAAAACCTGAAGAATTTTATTATGAAATAAAATATCGCAAAGGCTTGAGTAATAATGCCGACTCTTAGTAGAATCAATTTAGATTCAACAGAAGACAAAAAACCTACGAACATTTTTTGAAGTTATATGGAAATTATAGTATTTCTAATTCTCCGAATATTGAAGAAAAACAAGGAAACTTATTCATAGCACCTAAAATTATTTTTTTGCATATTGCGTTTCTCAAGGCTTCAGAATGAGTCGAGGTATTGCCTTAGATTTCATAAATAAGTTTGGTAGAGTCGAAGAACTCAAATCTCAAAATATAACTATTGGTAAGTAGCAGTCGTTAATGCAGATAATAGGAATATTTATTATTTAATCACGAAAGAAGTATGTACCCAGTACTGATGATTACCCCTCTCAAAATTATACCCCTGGAAAATAATCTACTTCCAATTCTCTTAGCAAAAGCCTATGTAACAAAAAAGCATATACAACAGATTTATCATATTGACTTAAAACAAATTGAAAAGATTATTGCAAAATATCAAAAAGAGATGGATAATTTCACAAATCAACCACTAGAGTTTTCTCAAATGGCACATTATAAATAGCTACAGCATTCAAATTCAATTAATGTGAAAATATTAGACGAGCATAAAACGGAAAAATTGAAGAGAAAAGAGGATTAATTAATATTGGAGGCAAACCATCAAAGATATTGTTTGGAACACTAGATTCTGATGATGAAGATCTTTATAAAAGCTATTTTGATAGTATACAGAAAAATGAAGAAACACTCATGAGAAATAAAAAAACAAATTGCCACTACTGTAAATGATTTGAAAAACAAGTATATCGATAAATTCAGCCAATCAATGAGTAATCTCAAATGGCTTCAAATTATACCATTATTAGAACAGGTCGAACAATCTCATCTCAGGACATTCGAAATTTAAGATATAAAAAATGTTTTAGATGAAATCCAAATGGCTGTAAGACTTCCTATTTTACATGAATCAATTTTACCTTATTCAAAATTTGCGTAAATAGTTAAAAATGATTATTCCTGTGCAGCATTTAAAAGATTAGTTTCAATTATGTCACACGAAAGTCATATTTAAAGATGAAACATTATTATTTCTTATATCAATTCCTACGGTTCATGAAGAAAACCCAGAGGAATTTTACCCTTCCTTTTACCAATCCCTTTATGCTCACTCGAGATGAAGAACTAAAATGGTCCACGAAACAATGCCATCAAGTTGAAGAAGGAGTACCTATTGTAACAGAAGCAAGATCTGATAGATCTCTGCAATTAGAATAGTTAAAGAACTATCCGTCAGAGACCGCTAACAGTATGAATGTCGTAAGCGATCCAGGACCAGTTCAATACAGATCGTCATAAGAGACATGTATATGTATAATAATAATAAAGACATGAGCTCCCACAAATATTTAATTAATAAATAATAAACATAACATGGTGTCAGGTGTAAAACCACAGAATTGCTGAGTAAAAGAAGCTCTGGAATAAATTGAAAACTGTGAGTACATCAACATTATAAAAGTAAAGTGTGAACTCAACAGACAACGCCCAACAAAATGGCGGGGAATTTCAAGCCACCCAAAAATTTAACATTCGATACTAATATAGCAGAAATATGAAAAATTCAAAAGTAGTTTTGACATTTATCTAAAAGCATCAGGATTAGATAATAAATCTGACGATGTCAAAGTAGCAAATTTTTTGAATGTGGCTGGTGAAGAAGCCCAAGATGTATTTAATACGTTGCCGATATCAGAAGAAAATAGAGCAAAATACAAAGAAGTGTTAAAAGCATTCGATGCATACTGTAGACCTTTAAAAAATGAAGCCTATGATGATTTCAAATTCAATACTAGATGTCAGCAAGAAGGGGAAGATTTTGATCATTTCCTAACTGATATCAAAATGTTAGCCAAACAATGCCAATTTGGTGATATGACAGATCGTTTCGTCAGAAATAGAATAGTTGCTGGAGTCAAAGATGTAGAACTTCAAGAAAGACTTCTCAGAATACAGAATCTAACTTTACAAATAGCCGAAGAGACATGCAGAGCCTCGGAAGCTAGCAAGATTCATATGAAAGGAATTAGAGGAAATGAGGTAGATTATATAAGGAAGAAAAACAATTTCACAAGTCAAAAATATGACTGTGGAAAGTGTGCAGCCAAACATAAACCAAGACAGTGTCCAGCGTATGGAAAGAAGTGTGATTCATGTGGAAAATTGAATCATTTTGCATTGTGCTGCAAGAACACTAAGAAGAATAATGAAAGAAGTCAAACATTTTCGAGAAATAAAGGCAATTATAAGGAAGAAAAGAAGAAACCAAGATTCAATAAGAAGAATGTGTACGAAGTGGATTATAACACAAAATCAGAAGAAGAGGAAAGTTCAGAAGAAACATATATCAACACCATTGAATTAAATAGTGTCAGCGAAAAGAAGAATAACTCTGACATGTGGACGACAGAAGTGGCCATAAAAGACAAAATTATAAACTTCGAAATTGACACAGGAGCAAACTGTAATTGTTTACCTTTAAAATACATACAAAGGCTAAGGTTAGTAGAAAAAATCATAAACAATAAAGTAAACTTGAATACTTATGGAAATAATAAAATCCAAGCAGTAGGATATATAATTTTAGATTGTATCATTAAGAAAAATAAGTATAAAGTGAAATTTATAGTTTTAGATTGCAAAAATAGCATGCCTATTTTGGGATTGAACACATGCAATATAACAGGTCTAGTCAAAAAGATAGATTCAGTAAATTTGTGTGAAAAAGAGAAAAATGTATTCATAGCCCAAAATAAACATGTTTTTGAAGGTACAGGCAAAGTTCCTTACAAATATAAAATCATATTGAACAAAAATGCACAACCAAAAAGTAGTAGTTGTCGTAGAGTACCTGAAGCATTAAAACCTAGATTAAAAGATGCGATATCTGATTTGGAAAAAAGGGGTATAATTTCTAAAATTGAAGAGCCTACAGAATGGGTCAACAACATTGTTATA
The DNA here is from genome assembly GCA_958510865.1 of Myrrha octodecimguttata. Taxonomy (NCBI): domain Eukaryota; kingdom Metazoa; phylum Arthropoda; class Insecta; order Coleoptera; family Coccinellidae; genus Myrrha; species Myrrha octodecimguttata. The sequence goes on along the minus strand of OY294056.1, from coordinate 5,492,706 downwards.
GTTGAAAAACCATCTGGAGCTATAAGAATTTGTTTAGATCCAACACAATTGAATCAATATATTTGCCAGGATCAATTTCCAATACCAACTCTAGAAGAATTGTCTTTGAAATTGAAAGATAAAAATTATATACCGTACTAGATTTGAAGGAGGGATTCTATCATGTTCCATTAGACTCTGAAAGTAAAAAGCTATGTACATTCATCACTCCTTTTGGAAAGTATTGTTTCAATAGATTACCATTTGGAATTAAAGTTAGTTCTGAAGTTTTTCAACGGATGAATGAAAAGATTTTTGGTGGTCTGCCAATTGGAGTCTATTTTGACGATTTCATAATAGCTGCCGAGACAGAGCAAGAGCATGATAAAATTCTCAAAGAAGTTATTAAGAGAGCAAAGGAGTTTGGTGTAAAATTTAACAAGTCAAAAGTACAATATAAAGTTAAAGAAGTCAAATATCTTGGACAAGTATTCTCTGCTGAAGGTGTTAAGCCAGATGACGAATACATAAATTCAATTTTACAGTTAGAAGAGCCTAAAAATAAAAAAGAACTACTAACAATACTGGGTATGTTCAATTATTTATCTAAATACTTACCAAAACATTCTGATCTTTTATATGCACTAAGAACATTAATCAAAAATAATGTAGAATGGAACTGGACAAGGGATCACAGTGAAAATTTTCAAAAAATCAAAAAGCTGATTTCAAAAATTCCTGTTTTAAAAATATTTGATCCAAAATTAAAAATAGAAATTCAGTGTGATGCAAGTCAATCTGGAATAGGAGGTTGTCTTTTGCAAGAAGGAAAACCAGTTGCATTTTGTTCCAGAAGTTTAACAGAAACAGAATGCAGGTGGGCACAAATTGAAAAAGAATATCTAGCAATCTCATTTTCATTGCAAAAATTTCATCATTTTGTGTATAGTAGAAAGATTCTAGTAAAAACAGACCATAAACCATTGGTTTCAATTCACAAAAAAGATATATCTGCAGTTAGCTCAAGACTTCAGAGATTGAAACTTAAAATGTTGAAATATGATTTTGAAGTAGAATATTTGGCAGGTAAATACATGTATATAGCTGATCTTTTGTCTAGATTCTATCTAAAGACACCGGTAAAAGATGACAAAGAAATGAAAGAAGTAGTACATTCATTAGAATTAGATTTAGCAATATCAGATGAGAGATTAGAAGAATTGGGAAATTATACTAGAAATGATTTAGTTTGTAAAGAAGTAAAACAATATTGTCAAACAGAATGGCCAGATATAAAGCAATTAAAAAATAGAGAAGTCAAAGTTTTTTACAAAATAAGAAACTCTTTAGGTGTAAAAAATGAATTATTACTTTATGACTCTGAACTTATTATACCAAAAGCATTGAGAGTGAAGATGTTAAATAAATTGCATGTAGCACATTTTGGTATGGAAAAATCTAAAGCAAGAGCACGCAAAATTTTCTATTGGCCTGGTATGACTCAGGATATACAAGATTTTGTAGCTAAATGTAAAACTTGTCTAATGTTTAGTCGTAATGTTACCAAAGAACCACTTATCCAGGATGAAAGATCCAATATTCCGTTTGAAAAAGTAGCAACTGACATATTAACTTTTGGAGGAAAGGATTATCTAGTTCTAGTTGATTATCATAGCAATTGGATAGAGTTGGTACCATTAGAGTACAAAACAGCCAGAGAAGTTATAAGTAAACTTAAGATTATATTCTCAACACATGGCATTCCATCAAGATTTATGTCAGACAATCAACCATTCAATAGTCATGAATTCAAAAAATTTGCTAAAGATTGGGACATAACCTTGATTACATCTAGTCCAAGATATCCAAGGTCGAATGGCTTGTGTGAGAAAGCTGTAGGAATATGTAAAAATATATTAAAAAAATGTCAACATTCTGGTAATGATATATATAAAGCATTGCTAGAGTATCGCACATCACCACTAACAGGATTAAATCTCTCACCATCAGAATTACTTAATCAAAGACTATTAAGAACAAATTTATATATTTCTAAAAAACTTTTAACAGAAAAACCTAAAATAAATAATGAGTATATTCAACAAAAAAGAGAAAAGGCCAAAGTATATTATGATAAAAATGCTCATTCAAGAACCGATTTTTATGAAGGTCAGAACATAATTTTTCAAAAAGGGGAGAAATGGGTTCCAGGGAAAATTGTTGCAAAACATGAAACACCTAGATCTTATTTAGTCAGAGAGAACCTGGATAGAGTGCTGAGGCGAAACTCCTCATTTATAAGAGCAAATCCCAATCAAGTAGAACTAAGACACAAAAATAATGACACACATAAAGATGTTAAAAGTGCTAAATTTGGTGAAACACAAATAACTGAGCATAACGCTCATCGTGGATGTGATAGTGAATACAAACCTAATGAAAGAGTGACAATAACTCAACCTACCAATGAAGTGACATATAAGACACGATCTGGACGTACAATTATTAAACCAAGTAGATATAGAGAATGAACTGTTGTAATTATTGAAAGATAGTTATTAGTATATTAGTTTAGTTTCTATTCAGTTTGAAATTCTTATTTGTTTACTAAAATTGTATAAAAAAAAGGGAGATGTAACAGAAGCAAGATCTGATAGATCTCTGCAATTAGAATAGTTAAAGAACTATCCGTCAGAGACCGCTAACAGTATGAATGTCGTAAGCGATCCAGGACCAGTTCAATACAGACCGTCATAAGAGACATGTATATGTATAATAATAATAAAGACATGAGCTCCCACAAATGTTTAATTAATAAATAATAAACATAACACCTATGAGATCAAGATTCCCTTGAGAAACCTCCAGAATATATGAATGTATTTCGAGAACGTATACGGAAAACTGTCCCAGAAAAGAATTACCCTAAACACCAATTTGAATAAATTAAAAGATGGAAATACTTCATCAATGAATGACTTGGAAATCAAAGAAAAGTGCCCTCAACAAACGAAAAACGATTTTATCCCGCCAATGGCAATTATTCAATCAAACTGCATCGATAAACAGAAAGAAAGTTACCCCATCCAGATAATGATTGAAGAAAAATACATAATTTTACCAAAAACACTATTTTTAACAAAGGAAGAATCACTTCAAGAAAGAAGAAGAAAAATTTGATGATGAAGAAATTCCAGATATTTCATTCGAAGAAATTGAAGAATGGAAATTGAATTCATCATTAGCCACATTTATGATTTTAATAATTATATTGAAAATACTTCATGGTATTTGTGGATTTTTCCACACTTTCAAAGCTACACCTCAAAAATTTGATACCTTCATCTAGAAGGGGGAGGAATTACGTAGTAGTACCCCATATTAATACAATGTATTCTTTTAATTACGCCTTATTGAAATATATGAAGTGAGTATTACTTTGCTAAGTCAGCAATGAACACCTGCAGTGATGTGTCACATCCTTAAGATAAGATAGTCCTATAAATACAGTTTCATCCTTGTTTTCAATCAAGAAATAGATCGTCAGTGTTGAATGATAGTTTTCACTTATTCTTAGTGTAATAGTATTCTGGTAAATAAAGTGTTTTAAAAAACCCGCCTTTCTCCCCTAAATCTATAATTATATATTTCACTCTCGCAATCCGAAGCAGGCTTTGGGAAATGGACTGATTCCAATCAAAATACATCGAGTACTGAAATTCAAGCAATCTGCATGGCTTAAGTCAGATATCGATCGGAATATCGACCTGAGGAAAAAGGCCATTAATTACTTAGAGAAGAATTTATTTGAGCTGGTGAATAATGCTGTCTTCTTTGAGTTGAACTAAATCGTTCATCATATTCATATGTTTCAACTATTTAATTTCAGATATCCACACTGTATCAAATGTATCAATCAAATGTATCTATGCGCATGTCATTCCAGAGCAAATGCGCTCTTGTAGAATGAAGAGAAGGAACAGACAATAAAGTCATCGAGTCAAGTCAAGTCGTATTAATTAAGAATCGTCATAATCATCCTTCCATATAATATAACACACACATACTTTCTTTTTGTTACACGGAAGACCATGGAGAATATCCGTAAAAGGGTTAATGTTCGTCTTCTAACAAAGTAGGACGGGCGTTATGGTGCTAAAGCTTTTCTTTCTATGCCGTAGTTCAAGAACTGCACCATATTCAATGAAAACTTGGTGGCTATTGAGATGCGAAAGCTGCAGATCTATTTGAAAAAGCCAATCTACGCGGGAATGAGTATCCTAGATTTAGCAAAAACAATTATTTATAACTATTCATATCACTATTTATAACTTTCACTATGATTATATGAAGAAAACTTTCAGTAATTGTTTTATCGCACCATATACTGATATCGATTCAATGATTTATGAATTATTCAATGATCATTATGAGGTAATTTAGAGATTGTCAGAAATATTTTGATACTTCCGACTACCCCAAGGATAACCCCTATGGAGTCTCGATATAATAGAAAAGTGTTAGGCATGACGATCGATGAGAACAATGGAGTACCGATGACTGCCTCAGATCTAAATTATATGCAATGAAGAATTCGACTACTGATGATGTGATAAATACCAAGAAGCGTAACTGGGAGTGGGAAGAATATGATAGAGAGCGTAAGAGAACCGCACCGAATAGCCAAATTGTTGTTTTATTCATTCTAACCTGACCTTTCTCTCAATATTCTCTCTCATTCTCTGAATATAAAAGTATTTTGGGTTGCGAACACAACGTTGAATACTATTCATTTCACTAGATGATCACAGCATATCGGCGATGGGTAGGTTTTTAGTGTAGGACTTTAAAGCATCTCACGGAGTAATATTGAAATTTTGGGATTTGATTGAGATAAGCAGAAAATGATCGACGGGGTTCGGTAGATTTAATTTTCCCGCACGTCATTTTGCTCATAGAAAACTTGAGGGAAAAAATCGATTGAATATCGGAATTCCAATGAATTTTTAGAAAATTAGTTCAGTGTAATTGAATTGACAAAAATCTCTGAAAGATTAAATATTTGTATTTTTCGATATTCTGATATATTTCCAAAGAATATAGAAGGAATTTTGGGAAATTTATTTCCATTATATCACACAAGAGTTTTTTCGAGTAGAAAGCAACAATTTCTATGATATAAATTTTGATAACTGGTATCAGTTCGGGATATTTTTCTGTATTAGTTTTCTTCACAATCCATATCATCATAATGCCTTACAAAATTTTCGAATCAAGAATATGATCATGTTTTGTTCGTGTATATTTATTGTAATGATTTCCTTTTCAAAATGAATTCTGTCAGAAAGTCAATGGTGCGAAATCGAAGAAGAAGAAAAAACAATAGAACACCTGGTTTAAAGTTGTCCAATTTATAAATTTGACGATGGTTTCGAGGCAATTCATTCGGTGCCTCATTCTTTCTTGAGATGGATCGTGAACTTCAAATTAATTCAATAAGTAATAAATCATTCACTAGTGCATATTGGTTTTTTAGTCTTCTTTTTGTTTTCAGGTATAACACTATTTCACTACACTGGGTAGAGTTTTTTCGAGGTTTTTATCTGTGCTCTTGTATTATACGTAAAAATGTATTGTACCCCGTTCAAATTTCCTTTGCTTATAGTGTGATAATACATAATTTTTGTATTGCATTTTAGCCTTGAAAAATAACAATAGAGTTTCGAAATCTTGGCAGTGAACAACGATATTTTCATCACAATCAATTGACCGCTTTACCCAATAGTTCTCTCAATATTTATATACTACGATCAAGAAACTTTCAATAATTTCAATATATATATATTTTGAGACAGAAATGGTGGAGCAGCTGTATGGGAATATCAATCAAGATTCCCCAATAGAAGAATAACATATAAAAGAACTTTCTTTTCAGTTTTCAATGATAATCGCAAAATGGCCGTTTCTACATCGAACGTAAATAACACCCGAGAAAGGCGACATCAAAGAAGGCATTCTTGATATGGAAGGGACACATCCAAAGGAAGAATTGCGCATGCTCTGAACGTACCACAGGTAACTGTATGGCGTAGGTTGAAGAAAAATAATCTTGACCCTTTTCATCTCCAGAATATACAACCATTGGAACCAGGTGATGACATTCGTAGAACTAACTTACCCAGCTGGATTTCACAAAATAAGAGAATGATGAACAAAATTTCATCTACCGATGAAGCCATACCCACAAGGGATGGAGTCTCTTATGAGGAATTCGCATGAATGGGCTGAAGGAAATCCGCATGAGGTCAGGCATACGAAATCCCGACACAGATTTTCAATAAACGAATGGTACGCAGTGGCTAAAAATCTATTGATTGCATCACATCCTACAAAGACAGCTTACGGGTAATCTTTACTTAGATTTCCTACAAAATTATCTTCCGGTATTACTCGAAGGAACGGTCCTTGCAAGAATGCATTTTCAGCATGATGGAGCACCACCTGATTTTAGAGTAATGGTCAGATATTTGTTGAATCAGATCTTTTCAAATATGTGGATTGACATAGGTGGACCGCATGCCTGGCCCGCTAGATCACCGGATTTTAATCAAGTCGATTATTTCATTTTGGGATATTTGAAATGTTTGGTATATTCAACTCAAATAGGAAGTGAGGAGATACTCATGCAATGCATCGAATTCGCCTGCAATATCAGGCATATTTTGAAAAGTACAAAAATCTACATTGAACAAAATGGGTACTTCCGAGTACTTTCTGTGATTCACGTTGATTATTTTGTTTCAATTTTGATTTATTTATCGTGGTTAATTTCAAATCATTTTTTCGCAATCATTAATGCTTTTATGGAAATAATTCGAAATAATTCAGAATATTAAGAGGTACGAATGTGCAATCGGTGAAGCAAAAAACATCTGATCTCAATGGACGATTTTTCTGAGAATTCATTGGAATTCTAATGCTAAATTGAATCGTTCCCTGGAGTTTTCTATGAGCAAAATGACGTGCGGAACAATGGAATCTACTGAACCCCCTCGAAAATTATCTGCTCAAATCCCAACATTTCAATATTCAGAGTGTTGAATCTTAGCTCCAAAGAAGTTGCATATTCTTCCGATACGGACCAGGATTTTTCTGGGAATTTAAATATGAATCAATCGTTTGAAAATTAACTAAAAGTTTCAAATATCGACCGAATAATATATTAGGTGAATACATAAAACACCTTGTATCTCGGTTATGGAATTGATTATACCTATCATATATAGGTTTTTCAGACTCGCATAGGGTAGCTCTAGCTCAGGTTACCGTATGTTTATTCACCAGTGAAACACCATGTATTCATGAATGTTGCAGTTGATACTGTAGCGCCCCGGATCATCTTTCCACGCAAAGAGACGGGTGATCATCTGAAAAAGACATCACCTCTAGGATGGTTATTGCTTTCCATCAATATGGGTCCCTAGCCAGAAAGGGAGCACAAACGCTTCCTACTGGCCCAGAACCTTTCTGTGGTATAGGCAAATGCACCTATAAGAAAGAGTTTTTGTAGAAGGGAGAAAATGAAAGAGGGGCACTCTGGAGGAATTCTCCAGGAATGGAACACTCTTAAAAGTTCCTTTTTTCTAAGAAAATTGAAATTTCGATGGAGCATGTTGCGAGTATTATTAGCTCTATTCTATATCAGCCCATTTGACCATTCAATCTTACATTCCATTTTGGTTTATCATGTAATGAATCAAATAATAAACATAAGTAATCGACCAGAAAAAAAATAATTACCCCCCCCCTGAAAGTTTCACAGTTTACATTTTGAAGTATTTAGATTAGAATGAACATTAATAAAAAAACCGAACGTCCACCGTCCGTACTCCGGGACTTTTCACTGAAATTACTGAGCCGAAATCCGTGAAACTTGGTAGAAAAATTGTATGTAGCTCGATATTGATCCTTCAAGCTTTTCAGCAGGGTCAGTGTACCCTATGGGCTCAAATCTGTGGGTAGGAGGGAAAAATATTATTTCTCGAGAACTCACCACCGAATTTTCAACGTTGATTACTGTTGCATAACCCAACCTAAAAATGTTCATCCCTATGATTTCCCTGAGTTATAAAGAAAAAAGCTGCGAATTTCCAATGATCCCGAAAATTAATCATCGCATTCGGTTCTAAGATTGGAATTCAGTGGAATAATCGATTAAATTTACCTCCAGAATCATATATCTAAAAGTAGATGAATAGATTGATTACCAAATTTTCATGCTCGTAAGTAGTTCAAATTGAATATTTTCGGGTTTTCTCTCCCAATATCTGAAACATAACTACTGATAATCGGATAAAATTATTATTTATAGAAATCACCCCGCGGATTACGGGATTCAAGATTAAATTCCTTCGTGAAGCTCATTCATATCTTGAAAAAAACGTCATTCATAAATCATTGGTTTTTTGCAACACAAAAAAACCAATTCATTCGAAACATTGAAATCTCAATGAATACTCTGGTATAACTGAATACCACTTTCACATGCACAAAGCGAATTAAGTAGCGTAATTCAAAATAATGAATATTTCCGAAAAATTCGGTTGATCCGAGGTTTCCATCAAATTTGATTTGCGTAGTACATTTGTACTACTACATGTGGATATCCGTTACTGGTTTCCATCGAAATCCAATATTTTTCGTGATGATAGTTTGAAATAAGGGTGAATATAAAAGATAATGAGCCTGTATATGATAACACAAATTGGAGGATATAAGCAGGAAAAAATCAATAACAAACCGGAAAACCCATCAATTGTTGGTATTTATAGCTCATATTTCATCATCCAAGTCCATTTTTTTTATATCCATCCTCATTTCAAAGTCTCTGTAAGAAAAATATTGGATATCGATTCAATCCAGTAAAGGATATTCGCATTTTCACGATTGATGTACAACGCAAACCAAAATTCTGGGAAACCCCCAATCAACCGAATTTTCTGGAGATTTTCATTTTAATACGAGGCCTTAATGTGGATTAGGCCTACAGGGGAAATAACCTCGAAAAAAAACTCGCCTTGTACTCTACTTCTTAGGTTGTGTGGAAAAGAGAAAGATTTTTATAGAGGTGAAACGACTGTGGAGTGTCTCTTCTCATTCAAAAAATTTCAATATTATTAAAATTATATTATAATTGTTTTAAATTATGCTACTCAATTAGCATTCTGCATTTGGAAATGTTATTCAATTAAACAAGGGTATTTATTGAGAATTCAATGTTTCACATTTTTTTATGGAATTGGTTTTTGTGTTGTGAAAAACCAATGAGTTATGAATAATATATGAGTTTCATTCAAGACATCAAGGATATTGGGTTATTTAACTGAGAAAATAATGAACCCTTGTGTGAAATTTGCAGCGTTTTTTTCTATCGAACAAAAATTCATTCTCGAAATTAATATCGATGAAATGTCCGAATTCAATTTTTACATTCAGTTTAGTATCTGATGCTGTTTGGATGTACTAAGAACATTTACTAATCAAATATTGCAGATCCATAGACATTAGTTTCTCTATGAGTGATTGGAATTCCATATATGCAGACTTAACACTTGAATATTGTTATTTTCGAATATATCAGAAGGTTGAGGATTATACTATATAGAACAGAATGTTAATCTTTTGTCTAGATGAAAATGAAGGTAAAACGCTTGTTTCGTTAAACAATTGAAGAAACTACGATCGTTGGAATCCACACAAAGTTATTCATTCAAATTATTCGTTCACATTCGACATTCGGAAACATGAAACCAAAACAACCTACTATTATTCTCAACTTGAAACTCATGTCAAACCGCTCCTGAAATGGATATTCAATTCGATTTGGAATCCTAAAATCGGGTATACCATTATGTTCACAAAGGGATACAGGTTCAGAACAATAAAAATAGGTAGGTAGGACCGATGCCGAACAATATTTGGAAGTGAAAAAAGTTCTTGTTTAGGTTTCTACCAAAGCAAAACTCAAGGAAGAATAACACGATTTGAGGCAATTCTTTGAAATTGTCGGATATTTCGACAGTTCAAAAGATCATAATTGCCTAAGAGCTAGGAGATTATTTTCCACCTCCTTGGAAATTATTATTTCTCCCAGGACATGTCGATGCTGGTGTATGAAAAGAGTAAATATGCCACGGGATCAATGAAAATAATACTGACATATTGTCATCGTGCCTCTCTATAGTTTTTAATCAAATAGAGATGTGAGGGAACTACGACCAGTGCATAACCTGCAATCGTAGGTGCTTAACCAGCGATTCGCCTGCAGTTGCATGGATTCAGGATGATGGGTATTTTTGAGGAGATGCTTACCTCACAAATGTTTAGCAGTTGTGAGTATCACTAGAAAGAGACTAACTAGAACTGCTTTCTATTTGGTCGATCGAAGTCACACAAATAACGTTTACTGAGAGAAAGAATATTTCACACTTCGACACTCAAGAGCTCATCATTAGCGTTGTTGCGGGGTCCATCATTAAGCCGCGTACAGACCCGAGAACTGAGCGGCTTTCGAGGCACTTGCGAGGCAGCCTCGCGTTGTTGAAATGACTCGCGAGCCGCTCAAAACAACGTACACACTTGCGAGGCAGCCTAATTAAACTGCCTCGAAAGCCCCTCAGCTCGCGTGTCTGTACGCAGCTTTATAATGAAAACTTTTGTCGAGTTTAGCCAAAATAATGAGCGCATTTGTACATTAAAACTTGCTTGAAAGTGCCCAGGCCTTTTCCTTTAGAATTAACAGAGTTTAGGTCCATGACAGAATCAAATCTGACCGATAGTACTTAAAGACTGTGCTCAGAAGCTTTGGGATGTATAAGGATCTGCAATATATTCACTTTAATTAAGTCTGGCAATCAGCGAAACGAGGAACGGCGAATATTTTGGTTTATAGCCTGAATAAATTTCCGTATCTGATTTTACTGCGAGTGTGCTATATGCCACTGCGAAGGAGATACCTACTGGCATCGAGCAATGGAATATGTGAATCACCCTTTAAAGTTCCTTTGGAAATCCTCTCTCGATACATGCACTTTTTCATCCGCTTGAGCGAAACTTGATCACGACGGATCGAACTAGAAATCAACTCATACAAAGATAACATGAATACAGTTATTCTAAATCAGATGAAATCATCTACCTGTAAACCGTATGATTGCAAAAAGTATAACGGTAAACATGGTATAGGTCAATGTCCAGCTTTTGGAAATTAATACTTCCACTGTCATAAGTTAAATCATTTTCAATCTGGCTGCTCAATTGAGAAATGCAATGAAACATTTCATAGGAAGAATAATTTCGGTAAGAAAAAACTACACGCAATCAAAGTAGAACATTTAGATCGTTAGGTTGACATGAACCGTCTATTTATTGATGGCCTTATATCAAGTGAAGTGAAATACATTTTCTGATAAGTATGATAAGATAACCCATTGCAATCCTATTTATCCTAGAATTAATGGAATTGCGGAAAAATTAGTCAACATTGCAAAGAAATGCGGATAAAGTGCATGTATGAAAATGGCTTCCACATTCAAGTATGATCGACACTCCTCAAATATCTACTGCCATAGTATCGAAGATCAAGGAAATCATTTCGAGGAGGTGGAGCAAAATTTTCACAGGTACACCCCTAAAGATCAGAAAAACCATGCATTCACATTGAGAGGCATGGGGGTCGACAAGGATATAGAAGATATCGAAAGCGATTTGATCGAGACGCACAAGATCAATGTAAGAAATGTATCGCAGATGAAAGAAACCCAGGCCGCCTGTTATTTAGTTATAACTGATAACAACATTAAGGACTCTAACAGCCAATGTAAGGATGCTCAACTATACCGCAGTTCGCTGGGACCGATATCGAACAAACAGGGAGGTGTAACTGCCAAACATGGGGTCATGCCATCTCCAATTGCCACAGGCCCACCAGATGCTTTAAATGCGCAGAAAATAAATTAACTAGTAACTGTTGAAAACCACGATCCGAACCAGCCAGGTGTTTAAACTGTGAAGGTGGCCACCCAGCGAACTCGGTAAATTGCCTGCATTATACATTTTTTTGATTTTGCAAAGAGGGCAACGTATTTTATAGTGTACCTTCGCTCAGAATTTGTGGGAATATAAAAGATTTCTATTATCTTGAAAGTGAATCTATATACCAAAAGTTCACTTTCACAGCTTTTCTCAAGGCTATCCAAATCCAAATCTTCCCAAGACAAAATTATCGTGTTACAGGAAGGAAGCATGTTAGAAAACTAAATGCAGAGAAAACAGGGCTTCTTGGCTAAGATACAAGGTTTCCAGTTCAAAATCTCAATCTTCAACCTCATCCTTAGAAGATAGTGAAATAAGAATAACAATGGCTTCATCTAGAGACTCTAAAAGCTATGAGGAGATTCTTGCCTTAGTGAGAGATACAGTCTCCAAGATCTCCAGAGATGATCTTGAAAAATAATTGAAAGACTACGCTTACAAGGGTGTTGATATAAAGGAGATTCAAGCCTTTATGATAAGAAGCTCCAAAATTAAAGATAGATCTCATACAGATATAACTGACTTGATTGTTTGCTGTCTCTTAAGGGGAAATATTACATTTAAAATGAAAGACAAGAAGAAATCATCAGCAGAGTTTAAAGCTAAATTTAGCCCACTGATTGCTCGCTCCCGCCTTTTGTACGAGGACATTTCATGTGCTCTCATTTGCCGTCTCGAGTCAGTGAGGATGAAGCAGATATAGCAAACACTATTTTTGGTCTCTGTGTCTGTTATGGTGCTGCTCGCTTGTTAAGGAAATTAATGACCCTGACAAATTGGTGGAAGTCATAGAAGAAGCCGAAAAATATGCTAAAATAGCTTATGAATCAGATTTGGTTCCTGAAGATTTGAAACTGGATAGTTTCCACAAAATGGCTTCAACAATAACCAAAGAAATTGTTGATGAGTATAAGTTGAGTACTCTGTATGAACTGGTTGCTTTCAAAATTCCTATCTCGAATTAGACTAAAGGAAATAGTATTTCCCCTTGTTTGTCAATTTACTACATTCAGTTTTGTTGAGTTTTTTTATCAATTCCCCTTCCCTCATATATAAGTGTATAAACCTCATTGAAGGGAAGCAAACCGCAAATCAGACGGCCAAGCCTAAATACGAAGATGTTCCTGCCACCAAGACAAACGTATCGGAGGAAATAATGATGACGCAACGGTAAGACGAAGAATGGAAGATCACAACAACGACCCCTAAGGTGAATAGCAGTGCAAATTCTAACACCAATTCCAATCGGAAACCCAATAACATATTCAGTGAAATAGATATAGAATTTCAGAAAAATGATCGAACATACAAATATTGCCAAATTTCCCACTCAAACACTTAAATTTCAAATTGATTAATGCAAAATCAAATTTAGAGAAAAAGCATATCATGTTTGAATATTTTAATGAAAACTGAATTAAAACTAGCTTCTTATCATGTATACTTAGATCAGGTCACCGTGGAAGCAGCTTCCTCCCCGACTTGCGAATTTATGATCATAATGATTATTCTGGCATACCTTAGAAATTCGTTTTGCCCGGTATGAATTCATTATTTTCCACATCAATTTATGATAGTTATATTTCAATGTATGAATTAAATCAAAAGTGCACTGAGAGAAATGAAAGGGTCTATAATGAAAATTTCTTCATTTGGAACAGTTTTAATGAATACCAATTGAATTTATTTATCATTCGAAAATGATATTTATGATAAGAAACTCTGGATTTTGAATTGATTTCTGAGAAAAATCCTATTTATTCAGGCAATATTGATTCATAAAGAATATAAACTCTTATTTGATACACATACACTACAGTTATTCATGACAAACAATTGTGCTTTGAATTATATTGATATAAAACTTATTAATTAAAAATGAAAATTGCATGGAGATTAACAAGTGTATATTAACTCTGGGATGTTTGTTTTACCGCGAATCAGACCACGTGAGGACAATTGTCGATTGCCACAGTTTCCTCGCTTTTGGAGAGTAGACAAAGCGCGCATATATTCGTAGTAAATGTTCACATTGAAGTGGTTATAATTTTTTCAGAAAATCGAGTCATATTTGTGAGAATGAAATGAGTTGAATTGAAATCTGTCATTTGATCCTCAGTTTTGGCAAAATTATATAAATTTTCGAAAATTCTTGCACATATTCAAAAAAGCGCACTCATCAGCAATGTTCAGTGAAAAAAGTTTTCGAATAAGTACCAACTCAGAGACATGGTATCCAGAATGTCGAGGAATTGAAGCGAGTTTCTCGAATTTTCTGAATGCCCATTATCTCGGAAACAGTGGAAATTTTACCTGCAAATTTTTTCGATAATCTAAAGTGTTTATGACCTAGTCTAACCCAAAGTTGAATATTGTTCAAGGTTAACTGGACACCCTGTTTATGCTTCGAAGAATTCTTTTCCTAGTTGTAGCCAAAGTTATTTACTTCCTTTCGAGTAAGTTTCAGGGTCTCATATATATTATTCAATTCAGATCATTTTCTGTTTTGATTTCCAAAAACTGAAAAGTCAAGACTTCTGAAAACTTGCGAAACATATAGTAGATATTTTTCGGAGAGAAATTTCACAAGTATACTTCACATCGCGCATCAAGAAACCTTTTATTGACGATGAAAAGAGTAGAATAGGCAGAGGAAATCTGGTGGATAAATACAGGAATCGATTAAGATTTTTGAGATCTGCTGGCATATTATCATGCCAGCAGGTCACAGAAGAAAATGATCTGCAGCACACATATACCGATGGTAAGTACATGAACAATATATCATTTGACTATGTCGTAACTTATAATCTGAAGAATTTTTTATGAATATGTCTTTACATATAGAGTGTAATGTAGGCACGTGGCCGAACTCGAAGGAGTGATTCTAAAACTAAAAGTTCGTGTAATCAAAGGACCGGCAACGCTTCGTTTTCAAGATTCAGGGTGTCAACATTTTTAAGGAAATGGTTTTTCGTGAATATCTTAATAATCCTTTTAAATATAGTTACACCCTGTTGTATCTTGGAAAAGAAGCACAACCTTTCTAGTTTGGACAAGTGCTCACATAACAACCTTTACATTGCTGTATACAGTATTTCCGGATTTAACGTTTGTATATTTCAGAAGGTGATTCTAGAGATCGAAAAAATGAAGAAAATTTCAAATCAGCTCATGTCCTAAAATACACTTCATCAGGCGTAAGAGCTTTTTCATCTCTAAAATCCCATAAATATGTGATATCTCTCCCAAAACTTAGCGGTTCCGAATCAAATTGTTCATTTTCGGATATACGGAGCAGCAAATCTACACAGTGGCGAAAGACAACATACGGTGTTTCTGGAAAAACCAAGGAAAGTGTATTAACTGGCTTGACTCGAAGCGTTCTCGCATCGATATTTCTATGAGTTTCTATGTTTTGAGGTACACAAATTTTTATATCATTATGCCAAGAGTTGACCACCAATACTCAAGAGAACAGGGGTAAAAAAACCGACATTCAAGAATTTTTGGCATACTGGGTTTGCTATAATTCATCGTTGTAAAAAACAACTGAGCAAATTTAAAGGAGATATTTTTGCCAATGACGGTACCAGTATTGAAATAGCAAGAGTTGTCATGAGTAACGAGAGATTGCTCTTTAACACCCGTTGTCTGAGATTCGATAATAAGACTCTACCCGTGTTGAAAGAAGGAAAGTTAAGAAACTGCCAGCGATACGTGATTTCTTTCAAGCTTCCGTCAATAAATGCAAATCTTAACACAACCAGCAAACTACAGGGTGAAGTTGTTCGCCTTGTGTGAAGCCAAAAGTTTTAACTCGTCCGGTTTAGAACTATACTGCGAAAAGCAACCCTATAGACCATTTGCGGCTCGAATACTTCAACAGATATTGTGAAGCGTCTAGTCACTCCGATGGAAAATCCTAACCGAAATTTGACCATCTTTAATTGTTGTAAAAGTTTACCACCTTAAAAAGGAACAACGCAGAAATCCCAAAACAATTCTTGCCGAACAAAACCAAAAGTGTTGGATCCACTCTTTTTGGTTTCTAAAAAGAAAATATGATGGCTTCTTAGGTACCTCAGAAAAATATATCAGTAATATTGCTTTTAACAGTACATGACGCCAACCAATTGGATCCTAACACCTGAAAGCTTGAGGATACACACAGTCGGTAAAACGTGTGCCGCTTTCTCAGTCTATAGAATAGCAAAGAAATGGCCGTGTGTAATTTTCTACTCTCTAATGAATATCGGCGGCATAAATTCTCAAATTTCACACAAGTTCTCCTTTCCAGGAAGTGCTCCAAAACATCGAACAATTTTAGTGAAGAATTTGGCATTGTCCATGATGAAAAATAATCTCATCTCTGCATTGAATATCAAACATTTACCGCAAGATACAAGTGCTTTTCTAAATGTGAATAATGGTCGTGAAATTGAACCAACAACAGGAGAATAAAGGAGGTGTTGAGCCGTGAATGCTGGGTTGCCTAACTCGAGATATTGGACAACTTGGGGTGGAGTGGGAGTGTGTTTCTTAGCAATGAAATTTGTACAGAAGGCATGTTAATCCCCATGCTCCCGCCATTATTGTTGCCGTAACCAGGAAAGTTCAATCTAAATATTCCCTAAATTCAGTCTATTACTGCCATTTCATTTGTGTTCATTCATTCATTTGATTTCGAATTTAAGAATTCACCACACGGAAACTATTTTCGCGTTTTTATCTTTCGTGGTAAGCGCCTCTATCAAGGATTTATTCCGAAATTCCTTCGAAATGAATTAGTATCTCGAAATTGCAATTTCACGGTACCTATTGTAATTTCTAGTGTAGCTGAAGTTTTTTCATACGAACAGAAAGACAAAAAACGAAATTGATCCGTAACAGGCCCGTTTTTTCGATTCTCACTTTCGTTTTCTTGCAGGAATGAGGGAAAAAAGTGACATTTCTACGAAAATCCGCTAAAAATTGGACATTTCAACTATTTCTGTGGACTCGGCCGAGATCGGCTATCTCCGCCGCCTTCGGGCTCGGTTTGGAGGTAGAATTTCTCGCGACGGTGGATATATGGCAACATCGAAGTGTGAATTTTTGTCGATTTCGCGGAAAACCTTAGTATCATAGGCTTTGACTATCGGCAAAGATAGGGTACTAATTAGCATAACCGCTGAAAAGTGTTACGTAAGCAAATAAAACAATTATTTCCATGAACAGTAGGAACTCTGAATTGAAAACATTCAAATGAACCAAATTCGCGCCACAACAAAGCCATAAAAATATTGCGGATTAAATTGACTTTTTTTACAAATGATATGCTCTCTCCAGTAATTTTTTGTCCGTAGAGATTTCCTTACCCGAAGGACTTTGACTGTCGGCAATGATCGGGTATTTAATCTTGGAAAGCGCATGTTTCGCAATGATCGGGTATTTCCGGGAATTTAATCTGGAAACTGAATTGAGGTTAAGATTTCGAAGATCGTTGAATTGTTGTTGTTGAGAAAGTTTGCATCAGAGATAGGATATACTGATTTGCATAAAATGATGAGAGATATGGATAAATTACCAATTCCAGGTAGTTAAATCTTAGACAAGTCTAAGAGTCAGATTATATAATGAGCAATTTTCGTGGAATTTTCTTTCAAAAAAAGTCCCAGTTGACATGAATTACCATCACGCTGGAAATAATTCCTTGAAACTTGAATTGTTGAAGTAGAAATGAAATAAGGTTAGTACCGATTGTGTTTCTTGATAATATGATCATTTTCAGGCATTCTAAATCAAACGACAGAGAACTCTTTGAGTTCTGAGACATTCATATTTCTGAAAAGTCGAACGAATCATTTAATACGTGCCTTAAATAAGTGAATTCAGTAATTTTGCTAGGTTGGAAATTCGTAGAAAATGAACATCCATATGTTTAGTGAATATTGAACGGCAGATATAACAACTCCGATACATTATTAATTGCTGGTGTTGCTTGACAGTAATAGTGAGTTTTTCCAAGAATTTTTTTTAACGTAATACAGTGTTGAAATATGAATTTCAAATGCGATTTCATATCTATTCAGTATTATTGGTGTCGTTTTGAAAAATTTATTTGAGTTTTAGTTTTATAGTCAATTTTATTTTTGAATGTTAATGTGAGGTTATCGTCTATCCTCGAACTGAATTTCGACTAAATCGTGTCTTTTTTTTGTGAATATTGAGATAATGAAATTTCAAATGCGTTTACTTTGCAAAGGAATAATTGAGAGATTCAAAATTTTCAAGGCAGGTTTAAAGCTTGAATTCGATGGTCAGGTACCAGATTGAAAAAAATCTGCCCAACGGTTCAGTAGATGAACGCATTTGGAATTTTCATCATCTCCATATTCACAAAAATACAGACACGATTTAGTGGAAATTCGGGTCGACGATCGACGATGATCGTGATGGAATATAATATTAGCTACTGATTTTCTCTAAATTTATATACAGTGTGCCCCGTATGTAATAATTCAGTCAACTATCCAATTGATCTGCTAGAAAAGGCAAATCTACCCGCTAGGTAGATCTGGGCGCTCCCTACGTAGGTATTGTTTGAGTAGATCTACAGTAAAGGTTGATCTATCGCTAGGTAGATCTGGGCGCTTACTGGTAATTTGTGAAGGTAGTCGCCAATAGAAGTAAAGAAAAATGGATCCAACGGTGAGACATTTCATACAATTGTATGATTTTACCCTATAAAAGAGGATTTGCTATTTTCATTCAAACCTTTGAAAATTGCGTGATCACAAGACAACAATTTGTGAATGTGTATGCTGTTGTTAAATTTTCAAATACCGATTTGGAATTTACTGGACAAGACTCTTTTGTGCCACTGATTTGAGTTCACAAAAATGGTACTGAATGTTACTGGTGAATACGTACCAATAAAGTTCCTTTCCAACAATTCATCAAAAATTTGACCCCCTTGAAGAAATCATGGGCGACATACCGGATCAAAGTTGATTTCAAATCGAATTTGTCATCTGATTCATGTATTTTAGTGAACAATTAACCAACCACATGTTTTGTTTTTTTAGGTTCTTACGACTCTGCCGAAAAAAAGATGGCGGATTTGTTGGCTTTTCAAATGACCGAATAAAATAAATTAATTTCAAACCATAACATTAATTTTCTCGAAAATTTCTTCATCCAACATGTCAAAAATTTTGACGCGACGCGAGGTTGTAATTTGAAAAAAAATTGATAACGGCATATCCGCGACACTTATGACGTCACCAATGACATCGAAACGTCAAAAAGAGCGCATCTTAAAACAGAGTTTGATTGCCCGAGAATTTCTTTCAAAAAAGTTTTTCTTTTATAGGTACTGAATTTATTCCTTATCTTATGTACACACTGTATAACTCATCAAGTTATGGCTTCTGAAGCAGCGAAAAAGTTAACACTAGTTACTTGGAATTCCAGCGGAATTCGACACAAACACTACGAAAGAGAGGATTTTCTTGGAAAATACGAATTTGACTTTTCACTTATTAACGAAACTAGACTAATAGACTCGAAAAAATTTGAAAATCAGGGGATTCCAGGTAGCTAGGAAGGATCGCTCAGGTGCTACAAAAGACGGAAGCATCACTATTCTTGTGAGGGTACGTACAGAGTGAAAGTGGAAATCATTAATTAGTGAAGTTTTGAAGAGGAAACAGTTGTGGGATCAAAAAGACCTCAAACACCACACTCGATTTGTTTCAGATAAATTGTGGAATGAAGTGGCTTATGGAATGAAGACAGTTCCTCAAATAAATGGTGAAATTCACCGAGGACACTACGCGATTGATGAATTGAATGAATTCCATCACGATTACTTCGGGCCAAATACCACATTTTGAGTGACGAGGTTTCGTATGAAAACAAGGTAGTCGGATCCTTTCGCCCGAAACCCAGTCTTGAAACAAACTGAACGAATTATCGCTTAAATCTTCACTCCTCTCTATGTTTTGGCTGCGCTTTGATCTCTGCTCGCACGTTTCGCTCTTTTATCGGAGGAATATCGCTGCTTTGCTCTACTCTCCACTCTGTACATACCCTACGAAAGGGCATTTGATTCAGAATACTCCCTGAAGTAAATGGCACATTAGGGAATATAGGCATCCAGCTGGCCACTGGATAAAATATAATTTCCATCCACAATATCCCTGGAAATAAAGTAATGCGAACAGATTAAGAAAATTTACTGTTTAGTGACAACACAATTGTTGTTGGAGACTTTAAAACATTGTTTCGAAACTATCTTGCCTTGTGTCAACTTATCCTAAAATCTGACGGTCTCCCCCGGAATCATCCTGTATATTATTTTTAGTGTATGGGGCAATTATTAATTGTGTTCCTTATTCTATCCACACACTGTATATCATTCAAGATGAAAGTATATATTTATTTTTCCTTAGAGGCTCTGGATAGAAAATTGGGGTGGATTATTGAAACCCAAATGAAGGAAGAGGGCAAGATAGTACGGAATACCAATACCAGAAATACAGCATCGTGAATACAAGAAAATTAAAATCCCCTTGCTGAAAAAGAACATGCAAAATTTTGTGAATTTTGTTGACTCCAACAGATATCGAGTCATCAATAACTGCCCTTTCGATACACTGCTCATTTGTTTTGCTGTTGCTTATTACGACAGTGCAAGGTTTAGTGAATTTTCAAACATTTAGAGCGCCAAATGCGTTTTTTTTAATTTTTTAAGTGTATTTTTGGGAAAAGGGGGTCAGCCTATCTGTATATAATATTGACATATTTTTTGAACGGACAATGGTGAATGGTGATATACTGATGATGTCAATTGTAATATTGCATCGCGAATCTTGAGAGAGTTTCCATGCGCAGTTGAGACATCAAGATGTGATGAATGTCTGAACACTGTAAAAACTCGGGGTATCTTTTTCTTTGCCGTCTACCTAGATAGTGATGAGTGAAGGATTTAATCGCCTGCAAAAATGCATCGATTTTGATCCCCATCACATTCAAAATGCAAAAAATGTTCAGTAGAATGAACTGTTGAAAGGAAATATTCTGAATATTCATTGATCGATTGTGATGTGGGGGAATCGATCATTCTGAAACAAATACCATTAGAATAAATATCCAATATGAAACTTACATCCTTAGACGAGTTGCGAATTTTTTAAGTCCGACGGCAGGCGTAGGGATCGGCCATAATACTTCCTTTTGTAGGCGAAATGATGGACATTAGGGAGAGTATAACCATTTGGAAAGAAATTTTAAAATGTGAGAAATGATGTTTTAGTTAACCCCTCATTTGCTTTTTCACACCATCTTATTATAAGTAGTTATGGTTTCTATTTTCATTTCAATGTAATATTTATTGTAATATTTATGTTATATTCTGTTTATGGGGGTTTTCCGGGATTTATAGTTGATTTCGAATGATAAATACAAACAGCATTCGTGTAGAAAATATTCATTCATGTCTAACTCTTTGGGTGGCACCTCAAGTCAGTAGAACAAAAAAAATATTGAATTTCATTAAGGGCTACGAAAATTTTCTATTCATCAAGCTCGAAGAATTTCATTGTAGTCTTGGAGAAATGAAAACAAGAGAATCATCGTTAACGGAAGATATTTTACAAATTACAATGAGAGGTACGTAATCACCGATTCAATCATAACGTTGCAATATACTCTATCCATCTCCCAAATATTTTCATGCTAACATTATTTTGTTTGATTAAGTATTTGGTTTGTCGTGAGTTATAGGTACTATAGGTTTTTTTTCTTATTCAAGTGAAAATAGGTCGACAAATTTGGAAATTTCAAAAACCTACTGGAGTTTCGGTTTCGGCCTAACACATAAGAGAAGACGAAATTCAGTTCGGTTACTTACAAATCAAATTTCGGTGGGTCACTAATTTTATATAGAAAAAAGGACCTTCATATATAGAAAATATTTGAAATTGTAATACATCCATTTTGACTGCTTGAATTTCATTCCAAACGCGTTAACATAATAAAAAGGAGCTACTGGTAATACAATAGGCAGTTTTTAGACCGATAAACAAATTTTGCGATTGAAAAATTCGAATGGATAAGGTTTTCTACGCTGAAAATTCATTGAAATGGCAAACAAGTCAAACACTGCAAATTGAAATGAGATTTATTTCTTGAAAATGTGTTTTGTATTCGTGATTCAAATATCCAATTTAGGTTATATGTGTATTTTCAATTCGAATATCCGATATTTCTTCTCGAACTGAATTGAATGTATTTTCTTGGCATTGAAATAGCTAATGATTAAAAGAAAAAAACCTATTTGAGAGGTATTCCGTCACCGGAAATTCTGCACCAATCATAAAGATCAAAATATTTCACTCCATTTTGTATGAATCAGTCTGCAGGTGATCCGAAAATAAAGCCGAAATTACGTCATAAACCTTTAGAATATGTGAATTTGGAATTGACTCTATAACTAAATGAGATAATACTAATATTATGTTTTTATTCAGCATTTTTTTCGAATGAATTCCATGATACAAATCATATTTCCCCATTGTAATTCCAGCAAGATGTGATTCCATTTTGATTTTAGATGATTGCTTATACAGGTTAATGAAAAGTAATGAAACATATCAATTTTGATGAAACCGAATCTCAATATGCTCATATTTCATAAAGAAAAGACTTTTTTCTACAAGCGTGAACTTTCATTCTCTTTCCCGCACGTATTTCAATTCGTAAAGAGTCACATTGCCAAACAGTGTGGGAAAAACCCCTGCTATTCCATTACCGCACGCAAATGCGTGTGGTAATGGATTAGCAAGGGTTTTTCTCGCACGCTTTTTCTAAAGAATAAACTGAATAATGATATATCTCTATGCCACCGATGACGTTACTATGGAAACGGCATGTGAATAAGAATTAATACATTGTCATTATATTATGAAATTGTGTTTAAATCATAGACCTATAAAACTATATGGACATGGCTTAAAGAGAGAGGAAGCGGGCCGACAAAGGTGGAACTAGGGCGGGCCAAACCATCATAGAATACGGCAAAAATAAGACAGATCAGTTTGAAGCCATAGACTGTAATTATAATAAGTTTATGTTTCGATTAAGAGGTTAACCGTTCCACGTGCCACACGTCATTCCGATAATCCTTAATTTTTCCATAATTTAGACTAATTAATTGTCAAATAGAGTTTATTTTTTATTTCTGTATTCTTATTTGGGTTTAATTTTCATTATTACAGTTCCTCCTATTCCAATTGTAGTGTATTGTGATAGTATTTTGTCCGGGGTAAGTTAAGTGTCTGTGCAAAGTCGATCAGAATCAACTTTAATTTCTAATTTTCTTTTCTCAATCTCAAATTAACTATTAAGTAATGCCCTACTCCTCCCCTAACTGATCTCAGTGAAGGGATGGATTGGGACATACAAGGGGAACCTGATGGTTCCTCTTCGGTGCATTCGGATGGCTCGATATACAACCATTTAACACCTATGTCAAAGAGAACATATGAAAATATCGTGGAGAGATCAGAACAAAATCCATCTCCTCTTTCCTCCGCAAACGTTTCCCTCTTAACAAGGGAACTAGAATCAATAAAGAACCAATTTTCAGATGATGAAGAATTAATGAGAGAAATTCTCAACCTCTCCCAAAAAATATCTGAAATATCAGGTGAAAACAAAAAAGTAGCAAATACCAATAAATTCGCTGATAAAAATAAAATTAGGGTCAAGTACTCAATCACTTCTTCTGGTCCGTACATAGTAATTATAGAATCGAGGTCAAATGAAAATATAGGCAACATTCATCCAATGAATTTAGGGAAACAACTTTTCAACAAAGGAATTTCCGGCATAAAAAATATCACTAAAAAAGGAAAAAATAGAATTTGTATTGAGTTTACAACTACTCCTAGTGCCAATTCGTTTCTTGAAAACAACCCATTTAAAACAGACAAGAGTATAGATATATATGTCCCTTCTAGAATGGTCACATGCAGGGGAGTTGTAAAAAATATTGGAGATGAAATTTCAGAAAACGACATTTTAAAATATTCAGATTCAAAAGTGAAAATATTATCAGCTCGAAATCTCAAAAGAAGGACGAAAACAGATGAGGGAGTCAAATATGTGTCTTCCAATTCATGGGTTCTCACTTTCGAAGGTAAAAATCTTCCCGAGTATATTTCCATCTGGGGATGCATCCGCAGAATTTCTTTGTACATTGGACCAGTAATCCAATGTTATAATTGCCTTAGATATGGACATGTAATTTCTGGATGTAACGGAAAAAAAAGATGTAGAAACTGTGGAGACCACCATTCAGAAGAAGAGTGTTCGAATAAGGCAAAAGAATTAAATAAATGCGTCTTTTGCGAGGGTAAACATGCATCCACAGATCGTGTTTGTCCCGAATTCAATAGACAAAAACAAATAAACACCATCATTGCACTCGAAAATATATCCTATTTTGAAGCGGTTAAGTTATGTCCAAAATCCTACTCCTCCAGGGAAACCTCGAATGCATCTACCAACGTAAATATACACAAACACCCCCAAGTCTTTCCCAATCTTCAAAATAAATCATCTATCAATAAAAATACACGAGACAATATCGTACCAGTTCATAATCGAAGAACCCTATTGAGTTCAAGAGAACTCACATCTCAATACTCAGAAATCGCTAAGAGAAGAAGGTTACCATCCCCTCCGGGATATGATAAAGCTACTCATCAGCAGCAACTCATATCTCACAATCTATATCCTTCTACCCCAATCCTTGAAACTACTTCATATTCATTAGCTTCATCATCCAACACTGAAATCTCTTATCCTTCAGAAGTATTTCGCCCAGATTACATCAACAGTATGATTACAAAGAGTCTTTCGTCAGGTAACTTTACTGAATTAAAAAATAACTTGAATAAATTGATATCCACACTAGAACCTTTTCTACAAAAGACCAGTTCTAACACCCCTGAATAAGAATAGTTCTACTTTCCTTTCTTAGGATAGTTTTTTTTTTTTTTTTCCTCTTCTTTTTTAACTTCTTTATATGTTGAACATTCTTCAATGGAATATCAGATCCATAAGATCAAATAGGGAGAACCTAAAATTGAGAATTCAAGAGTTGAACCCCAACGTAATTTTGTTGTCAGAAACTTGGTTAGATCACGACACAGATTTTAGAATACCAGGGTATAGATCTCAAAGGGGAGGGGGGCTAGCAACCCTCGTTAAACATCATATTAAATACTCCACTATTCCCTCTTTAAATCAGTTCTCCACAGACTTATTTCAAATACAAGGAATAAAAATTAATAACCTGACAATAGTTAATGTATATTCTCCTCCACGAATTAAGTTTGATAGAACCATATGGTTGAATATTCTAAAAAAACTATGCTACCCATATATAATAGGCGGCGATTTCAATGCTCAGAACCCTGTATGGGGACCGGGAGCTATTAATTCAAATGGGATAGCTCTGCAGGCTTTTTTCTTAGAGAATGATCTTTGCTTTCTGAATGACGGTTCCCCTACGAGAATTACCGTAGACGGTCGAAGTGCTCCAGATATAACATTTTGTTCTAGTGACATTAGAAATAAGTTAAACTGGACTGTGTCCCAGGATCCAGGTGATAGTGATCACCTACCTATAACTATCAAAAGCAATGAAATAGCTCTTCCAGATACTTCTACAATCAAGTACAGCACGAGAAAATTCAACGTCAAAAAAGCTAATTGGGAAAATTTCCAAAGTAAAGTGGCTGAATTATTGGATCCTCTAGAGGAGTATAATTTAGAAACTTTTCAAAGCTTAATAATTCGTTCAGCGGAGCAAACGATTCCCATTAAAAAGAAGTTCAGCAAAATTAGATCTCAATACAAAATTCAGTGGTGGAATGAGCACCTGACAGGCGTAGTTGAATCAAGGACATCTGCCTTTCGTCGATTTTTGACCCATCCAACTTTGGAAAATTACATTGAGGCCAAGAGAGCTCAAGCTCAGGCAAAGTTCCAGATAAAAAAAGCCAAAAAATCCGCTTTTCAAAGCTTTTGCGAAAATTTATCTCCTAAGAATAGTTCTGAAATGTGGGAAGGTATTAACAGATTTAGATTTGGATGTCTACATAAACCAATTCGAAGACCCAATAACTCATGTGGTCAAGAAATCCTCGATCTCCTATGTCCTCCTCTCATCCCCTCCCCCTACCTAACATCCCCATCCCAGGTTGAACCTGTTCCTTTTCGAGACATTTCGTTGGATGAACTAGTATTTGTTCTGAACACGAAAAAAGATTCCGCCCCAGGAAAGGACGGCATAACATATAGCATGTTGAGGAATTTGCCCTCCTCTGCCAAAATTGTCTTTCTACGAATACTTAATCAAAATATGTATTCTCCCAATATACCAGGCTCCCTCAAGGAATCAGTAATTGTTCCCATATGTAAACCAGGTAAATCGCCTGATAGTGCACTTAGTTATAGACCAATAGCGCTAAATTCTTGTCTTACTAAAATTTTGTCATCAATCCTAGCCACTAGGCTGGAAAGAATCTATGAGAGGAATATTCCTTCTTATGAAGTTCAAATGGGGTTCAGAAAGGGAAAATCTGTAAATGATGCACTCGCTCTTCTCACATCAACCATATATTCTTCTTTTGCTAAAAACGAATATGTTGTAGTGGTGTTCTTGGACATCGAACAGGCATATGACTCGGTTAATTTTCACAAATTAAAAGAAATTCTGAAACTTGAGGGTATTCCTGACAATATTGTAAATTTACTTGAAGCCTTGATTCTGGAACGTTCCATTTATCTGGTGGATCCAATGACAAAGGAGTTATTGGGTCCAAAACAGGCAAACCTTGGTTTAGAACAGGGATCCCCGGCCAGTTCCGCCTTATTTAACTTTTTTGTTAAGGATCTAGGAAAATCCATAAAAACTAAGGAAATTAAAACTCTAAAATATGCAGACGATTTTATAATGTATGTATCAGCAACTAAGTTTAAAACCGCATATGAGTCCATGAACTCTGCATTATCTCAATTAGAAGAGTGGTCTTTGGGGAAGGGTTTAAGAATATCATCGGAGAAATCTTCTGCACTTTGCTGTCATAGATCCAAAAAATGGATTAATCTTGCTCCGTTGAGGATTTTCAATTCGAATATACCTTGGGTGGATTCAATTAAATATTTAGGGGTCACCCTACAAAGTAATATGAAATGGACAGAACACATTAATAACATTTGCATGAAGGCCACGCAGGGTATAAATATTATTAGGTCCTTAACTAGAACTTGGTGGGGTTCCCATCCCTCAACCTTGACGATTCTATACAAGTCCATAGTTCGTTCGCATCTGGATTACGGTAGTATTTTTTATGCTAGATGTTCCAAGAACCTACTAAGGAAACTAGATATAGTTCAATATGCATCTCTTCAAGCAGCGTTGGGATATATGAAATCCACTCCAATTAATATTATTTTAGCGGAATCTAAAGAATTGCCACTAAATTTAAGAAGAATCTGGCTAGCTACAAAATTTCTGTCAAAACAATTTAGGATTAGAGATAACCCAGTAATTCCTCTTATAGAGCTTATGGCATCCCTACATCATTTCTGGATAGGATCATTTAATCATCCTCTTGTTGAAGCATTTAATGTGATCTCATCCCCAGAAAACATATTTTCCAGCATGCATCTTCCCTGCTTCCTTTTCGATATAAGTGTGCATTATTTTAAGATCGATTTCTATAATCTCAATTTGAAGAAAGACGACATTAACACGTATCACTTTCTCTCTAAATGCAATGAACTATTCCCAGGCTACAAGAAGATATTCACGGATGCATCCAGGGTTAACGATAAAGTAGGGTTGGGTATATACTCGGAAGAAAATATTACAAGTTATGAACGTCTCCCAGATTATTTCTCAATTTGCTCTGCTGAGATGACGGCAATAGATAGGGCAATTTCCTTGATAGAAGTAAAGAATTTCTATCATGCAATGATAATATCAGATTCCAAGAGTGCACTGGAGAAAATTACTAATTGGAGATTACATTCCTCTAACGATTTCTTGACATTGCAAATAAGAAAGAATTTGTATGAGTTAAATCGGAAAGGTTACTCGATTAAGTTGGTCTGGGTTCCGAGTCACACGGGAATCGACGGTAATGAAAGGGCGGATCTCTTGGCAAAAAAGTCTGTAACTTTGGATTATTGTAAACCTATTAAAGGGGATGTCAGAGAATTTTGGCCTAAATTTAAACTAACAGTTTGGGAAAGGTGGAAAACTCAGTTTAAGAGAGAAGGTCAACAGAAGGGTAAATTTTATGTTGAAATGAATAAAAAGAACTTCCTTAATTATAGTCCTTGGTTCAATTCAATTTTACTTCCGAGAAGATATATCACTACCATCTGTAGAATGAGATCGTTACATTGCTGTTGCCCGTCTCATCTATTTAAAATAGGAGTTTTGCAAACCCCCCTATGTCATTGTGGAGAAAGAGGAGATCTTTTTCATGTTTTCTTTGCCTGTGAAGAGAATAAAGTGAATATTAATAGGTTGTATACCGATTTACAATCGTTACTACATGGACGATATCACTTTCCGCTCAACTTGTGGGAAATCATCTTCGACGATGATATTCTCTTGATAAGAATAATAGTGAATTTCCTATCAGCGTCCAACATGAGTTTGTGAAGATTCTGATCGACATGTTTAAGAATACTAACAAATCCTGATGTATTTGTCATGTCCTTTCCCCAGATCATCTGGCAGATGACACATAACCTCAAATATTGTCGAAAACGTTTATGTCAGTAATAGCAAATCATAGATCATACACATAGAAGACAATTATTGATGAGAAATCCCCTGAAACTGAAACCCTGCTGATTATTGACCAAGTCAAGACCCATTTCCGATGGAGTCAGCAGGAAATACTCGAAGATGTGTAGATGGACTTAATATCCCGGCACATATAAAGGAAGAAGAAGAAGAAGTTTATGTTTGAAATACATTTTTTTTCAAAAGGTTTGCAAGTCGAAGTAGATTTTGTGTTATTCCATTTTGAATAACAATATAAAGACTGCATAGAAGATATAATTCCCATTTTTTTTGGTTTCCGTGAGCGTTTTGAATATAATTTGATTTCCTTCATTTTAAACCAAGTTCACTGGTGAATAATGGTAAATTTGTTGTGCCATTAATTGTACGAGGAGATATAAAATGAAAGTAAAATACAATAATTTGGAAAGGGAGTTAAAAAATCAAATGAATGTATAATTGCTATGAATCCGAGCGCAGAAATGAATTTCGCACAGGTTTCTTCACTATTTAGAGCATTCTTATCGTTTGAGACCATCTAATGCACAAAATTCAAAAGATGCGTTCACGCGAGCTGAGCGACTTTCGAGGCAATTTGATTCGGCTTCCTCGCAAGTTTGGACGGTGTTGAGTGTACTGTTCAAAACACCGTATATACTTATGAGGAGGCTCAAAGCTCAATTAAATTGCTCCGGAAGCCGCTCAGCTCTCGTGTCTGTACTCTGATAAGGAAAAAATATCATTTGGAGCTGGGAATACCGTCCTGAAACAAGCGACCCAGGAGAATTCTTAATATATTGTTATTGATTAATCATTTCGAATATTCATATCGGAGTTCACATTCATCACCACATCAAACATTAATGTAATCTAATATACCAAGAAGAAGTCATTTCCCCGGAGATTCCCTAAGTAAATGCTCGATTTTATCTCTAGATAGGCGTCATATTGTGCAATTGAGATCATCCTCCATCTCACTCTCCATGCGCTATAGAATAACGGATATTGGCATCGTGTATCTTGTCTATGGCCTGCCCGATCCAGGTCCATCTCTCTCTCGGACCTCTCACTTGCTTCATTATCCCCATTCGACTCTTTGGAAATGAATTCGTACGCCGTGTCCAGAGAGTTTAATATGTCTATGGTTTAAATATAAATAATATCAACTCGAATTCAATCAGTACGCTCCGGTAAAATGGATACTTCGGGATCTGATGATGGCCTGCCCGAAGAAATATTAGCAGCTTCTTATGAAACGAGTTTAAATTTGTTACCGGCCAAGACGAAGATAAAATATGAGAAGCAATATTCAGAATTCATTAATTGGTGTAATTCCAAAAAGGTTCAACCGAGGAAGGAGGAAGTGTTTTCGGCGTATTTTTTGGAAATGTCCAAAATTTGGAGACCAAACACATTATGGTCCCGATATTCAATGATAAAGAGTGTTTGTAAACTGAAACAGGATTTGGATATTGGAAAATTCCATAAATTAACTGCCTTCATTAAACGACAGAATATAGGATTTCGTCCAAAAAAGGCCAAAACTTTTAATGAAGAGGAAATAACAAAATTCATGAGTGAGGCATCTGATGAAATTTACTTGATGATGAAGTTGGTAACAATTTTTGGATTAGCTGGTGCCTGCAGACGAGAGGAACTTACAAAACTCACCATCGACGATATAGATGATAAAGGAGACTTGATCATCGTCAATATTAAGGACTCCAAAAATCATTCACCAAGATCGTTTGTTATATCCCAAGACACCAATAATGGATATTTTCTGAACATATACAGAAAATATATGAATTTACGTCCAAAGGAAATACCTCATCGCCGAATTTTCATAAAGTATAATCGGGGAAAATGTAAGATTCAACCTGTCGGAATCAATACAATAGGAAAAATACCGTCCGAAATTGCAGCTTACTTACGCCTACAAAATCCGGAATTATACACAGGACACAGTTTTAGGCGCTCCTCGGCTACTTTCCTAGCCAATTGTGGAGAAGGTATCACAAATATTAAACGTTTAGGAGGATGGAAGTCAACTGCTGTTGCTGAGGGATACTTGGAAGAATCTATTAACCAGAAAAAAAAAATGTCCACTAAAATTCTTAATTTGAATGGTTCTTCCTCTTCAAACTGTAATACAGAATCATTACCTTCCAAAGAGCCTTCGAACAATATGATGGCAAATATTCAACGTTTTGCTTCTTCCTCTTCAAACTGTAATACTGAATCATTATCGACCAATATGATGGCTTCTGCTATAAATTTGCATAACGCGACCAACTGCACGTTTACAATAAATATAACTAATAACTGAATATTTCTAATGAATATATTGATAATAATGGGAAGAAAATGAATGTACATAGATTCCTTATCAAAATTCATTTTTATGTGCTGTTAGTCTAGTTTTCTTTTCAATTAATAAAGAATTTATGAATATTATTACAGTTTAAATTTATTTCATAGGCTTGTAGTCTCTATGGACCGAACGTCAACGATGAGAGTACAATAATCGATTTCAAGCGGTGGACCAAAAGCTCCGGTTATAGTTGCGGTTATCCAAAATGACATACAGGCAAAGGATTATCTGTCAATGTGGATAACCGTAACTATAACCGGAGATTTTGGTCCATCGCTTGAAATCGATTAATGGTAACGACTTGTCAGAGACTTTTGTCATTCATGTGTATTTAGAATGATCAATTCACATTTGATCTGTGTGTTGAAATCGATCTCGTATAAGCGCTTGTAGAAAAAATATTGTTCCTAACTCGTGCGGAAAGTGTTTTTCTCGCACTCAACTGCTTACCCGAACTCCGCTTCGCGTCGTTCGGGTAACGGCAGTTTCGTGCGGGAAAATATCACTTTCCGCACTTGTTAGGAAAATAACTATTGTCGATATGCTTCCAATTTAATCAAAGCAACGGCACTCTTGTCACATCTGATTAACAACCATATTCCTATTATCCCAAAACTATGTCTACGGCATAGTTATCCTTCCTTTCGAAGAGCCGATCTGAATACTGCCAAAGGGGGTTGGAAACTCAATTACGGATTAGAGTTATGTGTAAAACACAAAATTGTTAACAACTCAAAAGAGACTGATATTCTGGAACTCATTTCAACGTAAGAAATTGAAACAAATTGATTACAAATTATTGGCGCAAAAAGAATGAAAGAAATGAACACTTTTCGCTAACTTCACGCTTCATTCAAAACAAGAGTGAATTACTCGAAAACTGAAGTAATTTAAGCAGAACAAATTGGAGCAAATTGGTTACATATAGTATTGATACTGAAATTTTTTCGAAAGCGGAAAGTTTTGCTGTTAAAACGGATCACACACTACCCAACTTGGTCGTGCCGACAGCCCAACTTTGTCGAGTTGGCTGTGAAATTGGGCAGTGTGTAGCTGTGTCCGCCAATACAGGATTTGTCGGGCCTTGTCGGGTGGCTAGGCCACCCGACCGCCCGACCAAGCGACCTAATTGTATCGTGTGTATCGCTGTCGGCTAGTAACAGGCTCATTTTGTATAGGTCACGAGCAGTTTTGACGTTTCAGAGAGAATGGAGGACCAACAAAAGATTAACATAACCGCTCCCCTGTTGTTTGAGCACTGTAAAAAGAGATTTTGCTGGAGTTTAAATGTTTATTCGGAGATTTTCAGTTGTGAAATTTACCGTTTTAGTATTTAGGAACTATTGTGGTGTAGTAAGTATCTTGTTACCTTCACAGTTTTCGTAAACTTGGCGAATATAAAATAATAGCATTGTCTTAGTAACTTTCCCTTTTTTAGATACTTTGAAATCCTGTGTTTCTGTCGATTATAGTTAGAATCATGGTGGACGTTATTGATTACATTGGAAAACTGTCTGAAGCTGATAGAAAGCTTTATATGGATAAAATTTCTATCATAAATGGTTTAGACCCTTTCTGCATTAAAAAGCAGGAATGCTCAACAAACATTGAAGACTTTCCAAAAATATATTACCCTGATATTTTTATGTACCGTGTGACCACCAAGAGTAAATATACCTTAGAAGAAATGCGTTCTTACAAAAGTTTGGAGGCGTATAATCAGGCAGCATGTGGTTGGGTGCGGAATATCACGATAAAGAAGATTGGAAATTACATTTTGATGATGTCAAAGGTTCTTTCATGATTAACATACATATAACAACTGGGAGATTTTCAATATGGTTTGTTTTCCAGGTAATGCATTCACAGCGCTTACGGGAAAAGCTTCTTTCACCCTGGATTTTGGCAGAAAATGACGGAAGAATAGAAACTGCCCATTGTGACTGCATTGCAGGATTCAGTGCTGTATGCTCACATGTAGCTGCGACATTATTTGTTGTGGAAAAGGAGGCACGTGCGGTAGAAGAATGTACCAGAACTGGAAGAAAGGCATACTGGATGCCTCCCTCAAACAAACCGGCAGAGACTAGATAACTGCCCGGGAAGTTGTTCTGTTCCCGCTGTGGTCGGTTGGATATTTTATCTCAAGATTGCAGGTGCGGCCGGCTAGGACCGTCCTCCAATCAAGAAGGGAAGCGGTCCGTAGGAGTCCAGTGCGAACTGCTGCCCACGCCCCAATTTCCCGAGGAACCAAGGCAATGGAAGTTTCAACCGGGAATTTTCATCATGAACTAGTGTCAGGTAAGGCGGAGTGAGAGAGTGGAGAAAAAAAACTTCCAGTTTTTTTAAGGAGGAAGGGGGGGTGTGTGACGAAGCGTCCCTTTTTAGCCGTTTCACATAATCAATTGTCCTATTCGACCACCCTAATAATTTCCCAGCCTTGCATAAACTTAGTTCTACTATTCAGAAAGGTCAAGGTTAGGGTTGGGTAGTGTATTTCGATCGCGTATCTTTCGTAAGATTGTCGGTGTGAGACCGCGTCCAGTTGATCAATTTAATACCTATGTCCATTTTCGAAAGAGTAAATTCGGTCGTTTCAACATTTTTACGCGATGATGAGCCTTTCCACTTCGATTTTTCGGATCTTTCCATAACCCGAAAAATTCCGTTTTCGCGATTCCCATACCTCTGCGATACAGCAGAGTCGGTGTAAAAGAAATTCAACATATGTAGTTTTATATTCAATAATTGTTTTCAGTTATTCTATATAGAAAAAGTCCCTTTTATCTGAATGCGTGAGATAAGGAGTTTGCGAATAGCGTGTTTTTGTGTTCGAAATCGGCAGAAAAACTACCCGCGGATTTTTCGATAAATCTCCTTATAAGGAATTGTTCTACGGTGATCTAGAAAGATATGACGCCGGTAATAACCAATCAGAGGGCCCGTTGAACCTCTTCTCGAGTTTTCCGGAGAGGGGCTGTTCGAAGTTATAAAAGGGGGTCGCCGGTGGAAATTAATATAGTTCTGAGATTCTTGTAACCGAAGTACCTACCGATTTTTTTTTGATTAGTTGTTGGTAGTCCCGAGTGATAATTGCTAAATTTTCGAGTCTACGTGCAGAATTAAATCCCGTAGTTTTCCAGGTTGAGAGATTCTTTCATCCGAGATTTGTATATATTTATAGTTAAGTTGGGTTTTTGAGATAGACTCTTTGATTGCGAAAACTTGTGAAAAGGTTGTGAATTCCGTCATAGAGGTAAGGCCGATTTCCGTTTTCTCCGTAATTTAAATATTTGCTGCTATAAATCAGGGTGTCGTCAGTCGTAGTTCACCGGGTTCCAATTCCTTTTTTTTTTTTCGTACTTTTTCTTCGGCAAGAAGTTGGCTAGGTCACAACGCTCTCACGGGGGCGCTCCTTCCGCCTTTTGTTGTCGAATTCCGACAGAGTCGTTGCATAAGCACTGTTATTTTTTTGTATTCTACATTTTCTGACGATACCTTGTAGTGGCTTACCGAATGATCAACTGATGCTTGTCTGACCCCGATGTATTTCCCTCCACACTTCCGTTCGATAGTTTTCGTACCACTGCTCACTCCGTCTTACTGTATTAACCGTTTGTTGCTGAGTCATTATTAGTGATGATATTTCAATCGAATCATTGTTAATTTAGTGGGAAAATAAATGTATAAAACCAGCTGCGTATTCGGTTTCGTTTTAGAGTAAACCTCTGTTTTGAAGTATTTTCTGGCTATCGCTAACATCTTAGATAGCACCTGAATCCTGCTCCACTGTGTAAAAGCTACCCTGGTGACTGTGCAGGGACCGTCAAGGCGTTAAAAACCTATTGTAACTGGTGCTCGATTAAATTTTATCGTAAATTAGTGGTCAGGACCAGGAGGCGTCACCTCAACTTAGGAACACCCTCACAATGTGTATGAGGTACAAACGAGCTAACTTAACAGTAAGTATTTATTTTATGGCTCATATAATCTGTATATGTTTTGCATTTTCTCAAAACTATAAAAAGAAAGATGGTGAACTATGCCTGGTCAGGACGAAGTCAGGGGAAACCCTGATGGAGGTCCGTAGCGATTCTGACGTGCAAATCGATCGTCGGAACTGGGTATAGGGGCGAAAGACTAATCGAACCATCTAGTAGCTGGTTCCCTCCGAAGTTTCCCTCAGGATAGCTGGCGCTCGTTGCGTACGAGTCTCATCCGGTAAAGCGAATGATTAGAGGCATTGGGGTCGAAACGACCTCAACCTATTCTCAAACTTTAAATGGGTGAGATCTCCGGCTTGCTTGAATGTGAAGCCGCGAGATTACGGATCAGAGTGCCAAGTGGGCCATTTTTGGTAAGCAGAACTGGCGCTGTGGGATGAACCAAACCTGTGACAAATATATTAAGAACTACACTAACCTCACCATCCCCAATGACGTCAAAATAGTGCTAGGCTTGGGCCCCAATCACGGACTTATACCACCGAGGCTTCCGATTTTCGAGATGGTAAAGGACATTGAAAGCTGCATTTCTACTAGACCGATGCCAGAAGAGTCTAAGAATAGATATAGGATGGAATGCGTGAAAACCATTTGTAATTACCTGGACAGAGACAGAAGAGATCGACAACAGCAGCCCAGCAGTAGACAGTTAAGGGCTACCTCTGAGTTCATTCGCGACAATCCTGAAGTGATCATAGGACGCTCTGACAAAGGTAATACCACTGTCGTTATGTACAGAACGGAATACATGAATGAAGTTTAACGTATGCTTGAAGATAAGAAAACCTACCTCCCGTTAGGCGGAGACCCAACCATAAAGTTTCAAAACAATATCAACAGTACGTTAAAGTCATTAAGAGACAATAAAAGTATCACAGAAAATCACTATAAAACTCTAACTAGATTCAATAGCTTACCACCTAGACTATATTGTCCAAGAAAAACACACAAGAACAGTTTAAGTCTGAGACCAATAGTTGATAACACCAAAGCCCCAACTTATAATATAGGGAAATATTTGCATAGTATTTTTGTTGATGTTTTATCCACTTCTGTATTCAGTATCAAAAATTCCTTACAGTTGGTTGAAACACTTGGCTTGACAGTCGTACCGGAGGGTTATATATTGGTATCATTGGACGTTGTGTCCTTATTCACTAACATCCCAAGGGAATTAGTCATTGCAATAATTAATAAACGTTGGTATTATATCAAAAATTTTACTTGCTTAGACAAAGATACATTCATTTTATTTGTTAACACTTGCTTTGAGAAAAGTTACTTTCTGTATGACTCAACATATTTTAAGCAAATATTTGGAACTCCCATGGGAGCCCCCCCTAGTCAAAGCTTCGCAGACCTGGTAATGAATGACCTGTTTGAGTTTGTACAAGATAATGTCAGCTTCATGATCCCTCTTATGAAGGTTTACGTCGACGATACTTTTCTCTTGATACCTGAGGATAGGGCACAGTACATTTTGGATCTGTTCAATTCATACAACGGAAACTTGCAATTCACGATGGAGATAGAAGTGAATAACTCAATTCCATTTTTGGATTTGTTGATTATAAGGGAGGGTCAGAGTTTGAAGACCGATTGTTATACAAAAACTATTAGCTCTAATAGAATTATTAACTATTTCAGTAATCACAACATCTCACAAAAAATTAATATCGTTAACAATTTAGTAGACAGGGCCATTAAACTTAGTGATACATCTTTCAAGGATAATAACATCAAAAAAGTAAAAGAAATATTAAGGGAGAACAACTACCCTAACAGTTTTGTCAACACCATCATAAACTCGTACCTTAATACAAGAACAAGTACTCTATCGTTCGATACTTCAACAAGTCAGAGTAAAAAATATTTTAAATTCCCATTCATACCATATTTGTCTTATAGAATAAATAAAATTTTCAACAAGTTCGATTGTACATGTGCTTCTTATAATGTTCTTTCGACAAGAAAGTTTTTCACAAAAATTAAAGATGACGTTCCCAATGAGTGGCAATCAGAAATAGTGTATGAAATTCCTTGTCACAATTGTAACAAAACATACGTCGGTCAAACAAAACAATATCTGAAAGAAAGATTGAAACAGCATACATATAATACTAAAAACATTAATAACCAAAATAAAACTGCACTCACTGCCCATACACATATAGAGGGACATTCCTTCAATTTCAAGAATACCTCCATCTTAGACAAAGAAAAGCACTTTTACAGAAGAAACATTAGTGAAATGATGCATATCAGAAGGTCGAGAACTGTACATTTCAGAACTGATGTTGAAAGTTTAAGTAGTTTTTACGATTGCCTACTCGACGCAACTTGAAGCAGATCTAGATGTGATGTCGACAATTGAAATGACATAATACTTTACTAGTTGCCTTGTCTGTCCGGACCTTTTGTCCACTCCGTTTTTCTTCTTTTTCTTCCTTTTAAGATTTGATTTTAAACAGTTGGTAACGCTGACGTTTGAAGTACGACAGCTTCACTGTCGGTTGTCAGTTACAACTCAAGATAAATGACGCCGCTATCCTTGCACCCAAATTGTTTGCTTTTAATAATTTTAATTGTCGACAAGAAATAAGTAGACCATGTTTTTAACTTGTTTGTGCACTTGTTTTATTTCAGTGTCTCTGTAAAAGGGAATTTCGAAGGTGAACGAAGGATTTCACCGTATTTATTTATTTATTTATTTCACTTATGGAGCACATACAGGTAATTCAAATTATTGGAATTTTAAACGTATGTTTTACAATGCAGTCAAAAGCTCAAACTTTAAAAATAAAATCTTCAACGCAACTTACCTCCAAAGAGGCAAGCAAACCAAGAGACGATCCGCTGTTGGCAGATACAAGTACAGACTTCCTGGAACTACGTATTACGCCGGCACCGCGTTTCGAGCGGTTTAGCTTTTCAGCGCATGGACTGATTCTATTAGCGCGTAATGTCTATGAAAAGATGTGCGACGCGAATGAGTTGGTCAAAAAACAATTGCCTGAGGCTTTATGGTTATACAACATAATTCAGCATTTCTGGATTAGAGTGGTGTGTATCAATAAGCATAAGGGCATTGTTACCGCTGACTCAAGAAGATTGGAGCAAATTTTCATGAATAAGCAGTTTCCAGTACCATCAGCAATCTCGGCTTACCTACGAGGAATAGGAGATGTTCAAGATCCGAATGGAAGTTATTTCCATCTGAATTCAGACATTTACCCATCCACAGACGGGAGTTACGGACGGATTAGCGAGTGGACACATAACTGTTATGAATTCTACCCTGCGCCAGCTATAATCGCACAGACTCTACAGCATTTAGTGAGATTCGGTGACGATGACACAGCACCAAGGAATTGGGATGTAGGCGAGGAGCTCCGCTACTTGGGACAAGAAGATATAGATGAAAGAGTGGACAACAGACCATCGAACTCAGCCACCTCTACCTGTCGAGGCAAAGACTTGACGCGAACAGCGCATGATCCACGCCTGGTCGGAGCAGATGTTATGGTTTTGAGATCAAGGGCAGTCCAGAAGAGCACGGCCACACAAGCAACAAGAAGTGGCGACGCGCAAAGAACGGGGGCAGACGTACAGACAGACGCTGCAACAAGGACCTCGGCGCATGCAAAGGTAGGAGCAGATAACCCTTCCGAATCTGAAGACGCAGAAGATGCTAGCCTATCCGATGACGAACAAGTCAACCATCCAACAGTAAATCTATTAGGTTGGTTGCCATTACAGAATTTAAAACGCAAGCAGATTGAATTGCTTCTAGGTCTTGGAATATCAGAGCAAGAGTTCTCAAGAGATGTGGATACCTTCCTGTATAATAACAAGATTATGGAACACGTGTCTACGATTCTTCGCAGGACAAATGTTGATTTGGACTTAGGGCCACACCGATCGTTAGCTGGTTTATTAGCTAATATCGCTAAAACCATGAGGAGTGACCAAGCGCCAGTGAACATGGACAGACAATACGCGGACTCTCTGATTCGAGTGGAGTGCGCTTTTGCTTTAAATTCAAAGTTAGTGAACGCGTCACAA
The DNA here is from genome assembly GCA_958510865.1 of Myrrha octodecimguttata. Taxonomy (NCBI): domain Eukaryota; kingdom Metazoa; phylum Arthropoda; class Insecta; order Coleoptera; family Coccinellidae; genus Myrrha; species Myrrha octodecimguttata. The sequence goes on along the minus strand of OY294056.1, from coordinate 5,453,330 downwards.
GCATGTATGTACAGAATCTTTCGTGATAGCATACATACATACTGAATTTTTGAATGTTTTAGCCTTGAAAAAGGGACAATTTCGTCACCGAAACGTTGGCTGAAGGAGTTATCAAAGAGAATAATAAAGTCTGATTCCTGATATCTTTTGTTTTTATAAAAAGAAACTTCTGTGCAGAAAATTGAGAAATATTTCTCCGTGCAGTTTTTGTCTATGTTTGAAAAATATTCTATAAACAACAATTAAGCTTGAAAACATTATGACTATTGACCTTGGTTTTTTGGTGAATTGGATTAATTCAAAAATATGTTCCTAGTTGGGGTGATTTCGGACAACTATGCCTCGCAAATATGTGAAGAAACTCGGTATCCATTTTATGAATCATTCACCAGAGACCTAGCAACTCGCCCTAGAGGATGTAAGACAGGGAAGGAGGTCCATTCGTGAAGCTTCACAAAACTATAATATTCCGAAATCGACAATAAGCGATAAGTTAAGAAACACGCACAGTCGAAAACATGGTGGACAGTCTGCTCTATCGGCAGAAGATGAAAGATTTTTGTCGGAGAAGTCCAGAAATTTGGCGAATGAGGCTTTCCACTTACGCGTTCCGACATACGAAATCTCGTCAAGAACTACTTGGATCGTAAAGGAATCAGGATAGCAGAATTCCGGGATGATATGCCAGGAAAAGATTTGTTTTATCGGTTTTTGGAAAGAAACAACCGTCTGACTGAGCGACTGGCACGAAACATTAAGCGTGTCAGAGCAGCAGTTAATAGAGAGACTATTGTGGAATATATTTCAAATTTGAGGCAAACGTTGGAGGAAGTGCCAGATACGAACATAGTTAATTATGACGAAACCAACATGATCGATGATCTGGGTCTTATTGAGGCGTTGTGTCGAAAAGGCTCGAAACGAGCAGATAGAATAATGGATTCGAGTAAAAACGGCATTTCCATCATGATTACCATTTCTGCATCAGGCCAACTATTACCGCCTTATACGGTGTATAAGGCAACACACTTATATCCAACATGGATGGAGGAAGGAGTTGAAGGCGCTAACAGAACAAAAAGCGGTTGATTCGACGGATCGACTTTCGAAGACCGGTTTGATAAGATCGCATTGCCTGATTTGAAAAATCTTCAAGGGCCAAAAGTTATAATTGGAAATAATCTTTCAAGCCATGTTTCACTACATGTCCTCGAGGAATGCGAGAAATATAATATTAGATGGGCATTGGCGCCTATAATTGCGATACATCCTGGTAAAGATAAGATGGCTCGATTTGCCACTGTGAAAACTGCCAATTGTATACTTAAGTTGGTCCACCCCTTCCTATTCTATAGTTTATTGCTTCTATTCCCCTTTCTCTTATATGAAAAATAGTGGACATTTGATTTCGCCATATGTTTTGGGTGTGTTTGCAAGAAATCACCAGTTATAATTCATATTTGTATATAGTAACGACAAATTGTTGAATAATAATTGTATTTTTAAATAGATAAATAAATAAAATGAATCTTTGCATTATAGTTCAATTCAATCAAAAGGTTTCTCAACTCATATTTCGACGCGTCGTCGACATTTGAACATATGTGCAAAATATATGAAGAAAAACTTACATCAAGACTAGACTTCACAGAACGTATTGACTTCAGACTCTGAGCACAGATGATATCAACCCTTGAACTCCTAATATTTTCTCAGAGATCTTAAAAAATAAATGAATTGGTACATATGGAGGATACTGAATCATTTATAATAGCATCTGAAGGTAGTTTCTGGAACTGAGGTGGAATAATATTGATAGCTGAATGAATTAAACTGTGAATTTGGTAAAATTGAAAGAAATGATATAGCTCGAATTCGGTTTCACCTTGATTTACAATGAATACAGTCGAATATACTCCAAATGGTCTTATTTACCATTGCTCTGAATCCTGCTTACAAATTGTTCAGTGGCACAAATTTATAGACAATGTTTTCTCTAATATTTAACAGCTGTTTTGATTGTTACGCATATATAGTTGAAAACACTCACCAATCTTCTATCCACATGGTAGTCACCTCAGTTTTCTCATAATGCAATCATTCATAGATGTATTTGTTGAAGAAAAATCAGTACTGTTGTAGTTACTTCTGAAAAGATACTGAGTAATAGAAATATGTATTTTTTCAATATTTTTCTTATGCAAATATTGAGTACATTAATATGCTTGTGATTGTAATACAATGTAGTCGGCAATGCTTTTTTACACACTGGTGAAAATGACATGACAATTTGGGTAATTGCCTACGAAGCCTGATCATATACATGAAAGCAACTAGGCTCGAAGCTAAAGACTCCAAAATGGAACAAAAAATTATGTCGATAAAGTAAGCAGAGCCACTTGCACGAAAGTCAATGAAAACTACCTCACTAATTGTCGAATATTTGTCTTGAAAGAAAACAATTTGTCGCGCTTTAAGTTTTTTTTTAAAGGGTTGGCTCTGCTAACTTAATATTAAGTTAGCAGTGCCATTCTACAATATGCATCGAATTCGGTCAAAAAAGTTGTAAATAAGTGTCGAGTATTTGTCGTGAACCATCTAACGTGAAAAAACAGAAAAAATCGTTTTCTCATAGCTTTTTTTCAGGTTTCAATAAAATGATCTGTTTCCTGAGAATATTTCGCAAAGTCGGCAACACTGTATTGGTATATTGGTATTTCAGGTTTATTTTTCTCGTATCATTATTAAATGATATTGGGTTATATGTTAAGTCTCTATTTCCCGAAACCAACAGTTTACGTCTCAATGCTGAATAATAATAATAATAAGCCATTTATTTCCTACAGGAAAAACCCAATTACAGGAACATAATCAAAATTAAATATATCAGATCAAATAAACCTAGAAAAAAAATTTATTGAAAACATTAAGATAAAAGCATAACTTGTCCACAGTTTACACACCATATTGCATTGAGACTAGTCCAACAATACATGGTAGAGAATCAAAGTTGACATCACAAACCGCACAGATATGATTGAATGTTCGGCACATAAATTCAATAGGAGATTGTGGGCGAATAATAGAAATATTCCATTCTCAAGAATATGCACAGACGTAAATTTTTCACCGACTTCAAATTTATACGAAACAAATATTGAAAATTACATAACAATGATTTCTTTCATTGGACGGCGCCACGAGGATGTATTAAACACTTGCAAGAAAAATTTATTTTTTGCGTTCTAGTTCTCATATTCAGATTTTATTCTGAGAAGCTGTATTCATCATATCTTTAATGGCAAAGACGACGTTTACTTCGAATAATGCAAAAGTTCCAAATGTCACCAATGTCAATGATCTGTTGTGAAAAAACCTAGAAAAGCACTGCCGTGAAGACAGCCAAAGCTGCTGTTAAATGGAGATGACCGCTGTAGTAACGAATTTGAACATGCGCGCAAAAGCTGCTGCCTTCACGGCAGTGCTTTTCTAGGTTTTTTCACAACAGATCATTGACATTGGTGACATTTGGAACTTTTGCATTATTCGAAGTAAACGTCGTCTTTGCCATTAAAGATATGATGAATACAGCTTCTCAAAATAAAATCTGAAGATGAGAACTAGAACGCAAAAAATAAATTTTTCTTGCAAGTGTTTAATACATCCTCGTGGCGCCGTCCAATGAAAGAAATCATTGTTATGTAATTTTCAATATTTGTTTCGTATAAATTTGAAGTCGGTGAAAAATTTACGTCTGTGCATATTCTTGAGAATGGAATATTTCTATTATTCGCCCACAATCTCCTATTGAATTTATGTGCCGAACATTCAATAATTTCTTTTTTCAAATTGTTCCCATGACACGATCATCACGAAATTTTGCACAATGTTATCCTTCAGCATCTTTGATCTAGCTGAAAAGATTTATCGCGATTGAATCAGTATTTCTTGAGTAATAATGAAAAAAAACAACGATGTAGAGAAGAAAACCACGAAATTTCACATATTTCTTCCCAATATCTCCAGAAATTCTGATCGTATAGAACTGAAATTCGGTACACTGCTCTGAAATATGAATCTCAAAGTCTAAGTGACACTTTTTTTGAATATGATGAACAATTTCCGAAAAAAATTTTTTTCCAAATTTACTGACAGTATGATCTTGACAAAATTCCACTAAAAGTTGCGCGTCGTCATACTCCACCTAACTGCCAAGTTTCAATCCAATCGCTTCAATAGTTTGTGAAATAAAAAATAAATAACTTCAAAATTTCAAATGGCTATAACTCCGAAACTGTCCGACCAATTTGGCCCGTTCAGGTACTTAACCGCGGCATTCCAATGCGCGGCCTACCCTGAAAGTTTCAAGTCGCTAGCTCACTCCGATCGCCAGTTATCGTGTCCACGGCCGGTTGGCTGGACGGACAGAATCGATGTTGACACTTGATTAATCATCAGGGAGCCCAGTCTAATCGTTTGAGGCCAATTTCGGGAAAAAATTCGAAAATTACAGACATTTGGACAATACGGTAGCACGCTGTTCCCCTAGAACAGCGCGGTAAAAGCAAAAAAACCTTTTCTGTTTTTGATATAGACCTCCCATGAGAATTTAGCAGTTTCTGTTCATTTCGAACACTTGGAAATGGAGAACTAAAAGCGGCATAATCTTGAAGCGGTGCAAGACAATAAAGTAATAAACCATTGTGAAGCTCTGCTCCCACAATGTTCACAAAATGTGTTATTAATTTTGATAACATTACAACCTTTCATGATAATGGTTATTTCATTCATCATTTCGAACATCGTTTTCTATGTTTATGTTTGACAGTTGGAGGTAGCCATTAGTGAAGTTTGAGAACTAATATTAAGAAATTGTAATAATCCCTGTATTTTTTATAAATTTGACGATTCTAGTTGAGAGTTCAGTGAGACTGGTCTGATGATGCTCTGACGTATAAGAGCGAAACTAGTCACCACAATGAATGAACTAGGAAGAAACAACCTTGTTTTATTCAATAATGATATGAAAAATAAACCTGAAATATCAATAAATCAATGCAGTGTTGCTGACTTTGCAAAATATTCTCAGAAACCAGAACATTCTAATGAAACAAAAAAAAGCTATAAAAAAATGATTTATTCTGATTTTATCACGTAAGATGGTCTGCAACAAATTCTCGACAATTATTTATGACCTTTTTGATCGAATTCGATGCATATTGTAGAATGGTACTGTTAACTTAATATTAAGTAAGCAGAGCCACCCCTTTTAAAAAAACTAAAAGCACGACAAATTTTTTTTCACCACAAATTCTAGACAAATATTCGACAATTACTGGAATGGTCTTCATAGACTTCCGTGCAAGTGGCTCTGCTAATTTAATGGGCATGAAAAAATTCAAAGAGTACAGAACAAAGCTACTATATTGGACTTCTTTACGCCAACAGCTCAACTGTATTCTAATACATCAGTTCTAAGTGTAAATGAGTTGAAAAAATTAGAACAATAGAAAAACATGACCACAATGTTAGAAGCAAGAATGAGCTGAGGAAAAATTTTGCAAAAACATGTATTTGTCAAAATTCCCCCATATATCGGAGTATTGATGTATTCAATAGTCTGTTGTATGTATTTTTTTATCATTGGAGTCAAATATGCTACCCATGAGATTATTGAAGATCATAAACATAATTTCAATTTTAAAACGGACAAAACTTCGCGCCTTCCGTGACGTACCCAGGAGTGTGTTCAGATGCTTTACCCGGTAGACAAAAATCGCACTGTAGGATTTTACTTGGTTGAAGCCGTTGACAGAAGATTCATCTGAACGATGTGGTGTTCTATAAATGCCAAATTTCATCTCTTCTTACTTAACCCCAAAAAAATAATATTTTTGATATCTTCGTTTTTGGCAGGGCAAAAATGCATATACAAGTCTCAGAGGAAGAATTATATATTTCTTCCTCGGAGATACAACCAGTTCGAGAGCAAACTATTAAACCTGATTTTGAAATTGTAAACATAACCCAAACTGCAAAGCGCATGCGGGTCAATTTCTAACCATCTACGGGCTACGTTGGACGGTTGGAGGCCCGGTAAACTTTCTCCCAAGCATCTGATCTAACCATTTGCCTGACGTAATCATCTAAACGCTTTGGGACGCGCCCAGCGTCACACGGCGTAGCATCCGAATGTAGACATGTCCCTCTATCTTCTCGTGTACTTTTCTCTGTAGCAAGCATTAGACAGTTCGGCTGTACGGATCGGTGAATCTTGCAATAAAGAGTGACGTAGAAGGCAATCTGACGCCCTTCACCCACTTCGTACTTGCGTCCTACTTTGACCATTTTTAATATCGAATTATTCAAACTTCGCGAATTGTTGAAGTGTGTGATAGCATACATTATGATTTTGTATCTATATAGAATGAGGAAAACATGAAAATATGATAATTCGTGTTGCATGCAAGAGAACTATCCTGTTCCAGGAGAGGTAGTCTGTAATAAACATATAAGAAAAATGAGCCATGACCTCAAGGAGTATCTTAGACTTCAGTTATTTCTTTGTATATAAAATTTGAAAAAAAATTTTTGTTCGCAGTTGATGAATTGTATCTGGGGATTATTGTTGTTTGAAATATAATACTGTAAATAAGGACTCTGATGGCAGAAGTTTTGCTGTTTAAAAGTCAGGAATAAATAAATGAAGTGTGAACATCTGGTCCTCATTACCCTTAGTCTAATGGACTGGCTGAACGTGCAAGATGTGAGTAAAAATTTGCTCAGAAAAGAATATTGACATTTTTGAAGTATTGCTAGAATACCGTAACACACCTTTATCTGGTTGAAGGTTTAAGTGTATCACCAAGTGAATTTCTACAAATTAGAATATGGAGAAGTCTTTTACCTGTTACTACCAATATTTTGATAAAATTTCCAGTTATGAATAATGAATCAATCCAAAAACAAAGACTTCATAACAAAAAATATTATGACATGGATGACTCGTGATAACTTCAAGGAGGATGATAGTGTATTAATCAGAAATGATGATTTCAAATTGTTGGGTCCCAGGGGAAATATTGAGTGAAGCTGAAATACCCAGGTCTTATTATGTTGATATGATCATCATGGTCAAGTTCTCAGGAAAAAATTGATCGTTTCTAAGGTCATCACCTCGATCATTCAAGATTGACAGGCCTGTAACGTAAAGACACTCTGTATAATTAATACGTAAGACATGCAAGGTCCAGACAACCTCGCATCATACAAAATACGTGATCTGAAAGATACCTACTGTTAGATTCTCACGTCTGTTATCATAATATGATTGTAAACACCTTGACCAAAACATAAATAATATGTTACCAATTACCGAAGTAATTAAACCCTTTATCGAGTTTGAATGTTATTCCCATACCCTCTCATATATATACCCTAAGCGGGTTACATCACATGGCGATCCTGCCAGTTGACTGAAACATCACAGGCCAATAAATTTTGACTATGAAATTTGTGATCCTAAATTTAGAGATAATGAACTACGCTTCGACATTACAAAATATTGAATGTATTCCACCTGATCAAAGCAATGATGTTTTTACAAGAACTGGTCGAAAAATTGCTAAGCCTGTTAGATAAAGAGATTAGCAATGTTGTAGATTTATATTTAGTTAGAATTCATGTTTGAGTTGTATAAGGGAGGATTGTTTGACATTAGACAAGTGACAGGAGTGAAACTGGCATGGTGCATTTACCCCTAGTAAAAATAGAATAAATTAATAAAATCTAATAATTAAACACTTTAAAAGTGAAGCAAAGCAACCCAAAACATCTGGTTCTTCAACGTGTGTCTCAAGAAAGAAGTGACAACAAACTACATGAGCCTGAAAACAGACAACATCAGCTCAGCAGCCCAAAAAGCGAAAATAGCAGTAGAGAGAAGATGGATTGTAGAGGAAAGGAAAATCCAATACAACAAAAGAGACACTGTCAATATTTATGCTAAGGTAATTATCAAGCTCCTATGTACATTGAATCCAATAGAATTTGACATTTTCGATTTTCAAACTAAAACAAAAATAAATCAATCATCCATAATCAATTCATAACCTAGAAGAAGAAACTTAAATCATTTATAGAACGTGCAACTCAAAATATTGAATCACACACTAGAAAACTTTACAACCAACAATTCTTTGATAGATTCATAAATCTCTCTGATACAGTTCATAACTTATACACGTATAAACTTATAAATAAAGGCTTCATATACAACATAAAGAAGATTTTCGAACTGAAGAAGCCGAAGCTTTGGCTATAGTATCAGAATTAGCAATTATAGACACTCTAAACAATTAATTCATTCAGTAAACTGAAAATATCAAAAATTATAAAAAACAACTAAGCACATACACATATGCGTATAATAGTGATGAGAAAATTGTATCACATAAGAAAGAAAGCTGATCTAAATAACACTATCTTCACAAGAGCAGATAAAGGTAATACAATAGAAGCAATAAATAAGCCTGATAACATTGAAAAAACAATAGAATTCATCAAAAAAAAGAAAATTTTATCCCATTTAATAAAGACCCGACCGAAACTTTTAAGAAGAAGCCGCGCCAGAAAAATCTGGCACTAATATCACAAACAAGAGACTTTAATAAACTCATTTCAAAGAATCCCCACCACCAGAACCTTATTCCCAAAACAAATTACATAAAAAAGACTACCCCATAAGACCAGTTGTATCATATCTCACAGCACTAGCAATCTTTCCAAATTTCTCATAAACCTTCTGTAACTTCAAAACCAAATTCTCAATTCAAAATTCCTTAGAATAAATAAACAAAATATAAGACGTCTAAGCTCCACCCAAATCAAAACTAGTGTCTTTCGATGTTGTAAATTTAGTTCCGAGCGTAAACCCTGATGAAGTGATAATCCTCATAGATGAAATGCTAACCAAAGAAAAAGTAAATCCCATAATAAATTCAGACATCCTCCATTCATTGAAAATATGGTCAGATCAAAATTATTTTAGCTTTGGTGGAAAATTTTATACCTTATAGTAAGGAAGGCTTGATTATGGGTATCCCCTCAAGCTCACATTCAGCAGAAATATTTAAGAATTATTCGGAAAAACTCATCCATAGAAATAAAATAATTTCAATGGAACTATTTTAGTATCCATATGTTGATGACGTCTTCATTTGCTTCATGCGAACACTCAGGCAACTCAATAGTCTTTTCACTATTAACACACTGCATAAGAACATCAAATTCACAGTGAAAGTAGAAACCAAAGACCAATTAAACTTTTTAGAACTAACAATATCAAGAATCAACAAAAGTTCATAAACCATCCCATACAGATACAAAGATTCTTTTCATCCAATTCAACACAAATTATTCGCATATGGCACAGTGATTATTATCAACTCTTCTATCCCCAAAAAACTTCGATTACGAATTGAATCTAATTAAACAAATAGCATCCAATAACGGTTATTCAACTTCAATGATAGATAACAAAATCAACAAAAAACAATAAATAAATGTTATCTCAGAAGCATACCCAAAGTAGAAAATAAAGACAATGTTGAAATCTTTAACCTTTTTTGGAAACCCATCCAAACAAATTGAGAAATTTCTGAGAAAATCTGACATCATAGCTTTCAAAACCACAAACTCTTCAGGTAGAATCTTGAAAAACTATAAACCTAAAATCCTGAAAGTCAACCTATCAGGAGTTCATCAACTTTCCTGTGGTTCATGCCCTAAGACTTACATAGGTCAAACAGGAAGATCATTCAACACCAGAATAAAAGAACAGAGATTTTTCTTCTTGAAAAATAAATTGAACTCCACATACGCAGAATAAGAGAAAAACACGAGTTCGACAGAAATTTCAAGATTCTGCACATCGAGAACAAAGGGCGGAAATTAAATGTATTGTAAGCACTAGAGATGAAACATCTGAGAAATTCAAGGAATTTTTTAAAGACCAGATGGAACTATCTAATTCACCATTTTTGAACCTATTCGTCTAGGAGCTTGGTTGGTTTTTCCATGATTGACCCGATGGAAACAACACGTATAGGTTCTCAAGAAATCTAAATGGTGAATCTGGACCCTGACTTCAAACACAGATCCAGAGTCTAGGCCAAGGAATTAGAAATGAGAGGTACTAGAGCCTACCATACATAGAACACAACCCTCAAATTCAAACATGGAGTCATTTTGTTGTTCCTGGAAGTTCACTTTAAAAATAGTGCTCAACATTAATTAGACTAAATAAAATAGTAACTGAGAACGAAACTATTAAATTAGGGTCACCTTAAGAAACTGTTGCGCTGACAAAGAAATAGCAGTTAAGCATGTTAAATGATGGAACTGTTGGAAAATAAAATTCAACACGGGGTACTTGGAAAATGGCTGTAAGCTGATTTTCTTCGAAATTATTGTGATTTATTTATCTACCATTATCCACACATCACCATGATGAATTTAACAATAGTTAAATTTCCGCTACAGCCTGTGATTAGTGTTTTACACACAGCATAATTTACTTCAGCTGTAAGGTATATGTTGCTTGTGAATCAAAAAATAATACTTTTGTTCATTTCAGTCCTTGGTCTCAGAGGGCCATTCCATTTCCTGGATCTTTCTCTCATATATTGCCCCTTATTATTTCACTTGAAATACTCCATAGTATGCTCAAGTGTCCTTCGATTACTCTTTTTGAATCTTTCGCTCTGGTTCATGAACCCATAAATGCGGATTTGAGTGGATGGTGCGACTCGAACGAATCCAACATTAATAATGTCAAAGCCAATCTGCTTGATCCAAGAATTAACTTTTGTCTCATCTCTAGAGTTCAAGTATCTACATTATCTTGTAATATGTATATCATTCTTTATTATAGGTGACCCGTAAGTTTTCCCATTGCCGAGAATTCATATCACTGTAAGCAATGTGCTTTTCTGTACACAAAATTTGAAGTGATACATACGCGGTCTCTCCCAGTTTGGAAGATATGGGCCCCCAAATTTCCAAATTGATGCATTCTCAGGTCCCTTTTTCAACCATAAAAACATTAACTCACTTCTTTTGAATATTTCAAAAATCATCTTCGAATCTTCAGTCAATGATTAGCGTCACTCTCTTTTGGATACTCATTATTCAATGGAAAATAAAATAAAATACACATGACTTGAAATAACCTAAAATAATAATGTTATATTAGCTTTGTTTTGGTTTCGACCACAGAATACAAATATCGTTCCGACTTCAGAACCAGGACTGTTTGGGACGGTTCCAGTATGCCGTTTTGAGTCTGAAAAACCGCAATCGCGCATACTCGAACCGTCCCGCACAGTTCTGAATTTGGATAGGTTTAGGCACAGAGACAGAACATCAAATATTGGGAACTTCTGCGAAGATGCCAGCGCCCTAACGGATAAATTTGGAACCTGTCCAAGCTAGTAGTTTTATGTAAACAAACCTTAGAAATGTGGTGGAGAACGAATATTTATTGAGCAGAGCTTGAATATTCAAAGAAATTATTATAATTTTGTGTAAGATTTTGAAAAGGAACTTTTCGTTTGGATCACTATATAACATCGTACTTGAAATCGTTCCTGGAGGATAATTTCGGTGTTATTTTAGTGTATGTTGCTTGGTGGATCAAAATGAACCAATATCTAAGTTTACTTGAATTCCTGGAAAAATAGACACCTCAATAAGTAATTTAAGGACTCTTATTTATGTGAAGAAGTGCTGAATGAAGGCTATATTATGTGGTAAATCTAGAATCAGTCCAAATGATATGACTTGTTCTTTGTTTACAAACGAGTGAATCAATAAAATGAAAACAGATTTTCTGCTTTAGTTCTTTTGCATCGTATTTCTAAAGAAAAGGAAACAGATAGACATATAATTAATTTCATTTTCATATTACAGCAGCTCAAGATACACATACAAAATGAAAAATGTCACAGCTGGTGCAACCTACCGATATATAGAAATGAAAAGTATAAATGTATCTATATGAATAACTTCAGCTATTATCAACTCTGACAGTATATCTAGTTTTTATCAGGTTTTCAACCAGATCACTCTTTTGGAATATGATTATGTGTATGTGAATTAAGTAGCTGCAGGAGTGCTCGGTAGTTTCTCTGCAGCATTTTTCTTCAAAATTCTCTTATTTTCATTTACACCTGAAAATATCATGACATGAAGTTGTTTCGGAATGAATACAATGTAGGTAATTTACCTTTATGAAAATAAACAGCTTCAGAGAAATGCAGTGAACATACTTTCATGTATTTCGTGACCTGTTTTCCAATCTTCAATTTCTAAAGCTAGGCCTTCCTTCTATCATTGAGTTCCCTGCCAAATGCTGTTTCCAAATTAACATCACTTTCATTTGGCTTTGGAAAAAATGAAAACTAGAGGCACTAGATGATCCTTTCTTCTTTGACCATGAATAACATTTAGTTGGGGCACACAACAATAGTCATTTCGGGAGGATGCCATTTCGAATTAACACAATCGAAAATTTTAATCGGAAAGAAAGGAATCGATTGATGAATATTACAAACACTTTCGGTATACCAAAACTACAACTCGGAGAACAACAAAAAAGCTCGAAAATGAACTCAAAAAGTAAGCAAATTACGTAAGAATAACAGGCACGTCAAAAAACTACTAGCTTGGAAGTGTTCGAATTTCTATCGCCAGAGGGCGTATCGCTTAGCAGTAGTTGCGAATAAGAAGTGCTACCTCCCTTGTAAACTGTGGGGCTGTGGGCAACATTTGTGACATTTCTCCTGCCAAAAAAAATAGTTGGGAATATTCCATTATGGTTCTAGGGGGTGTCTGCTTACTGAATTATGTCATTTCACTTCAGACTTTTGATGGTGTTCTGTGGTCAAATATTGATTTTTCCAGGATGCAAATATTTGTACCGTGGATTTTTTAAAATGTTTTCTATTTCGTGTTGTAAACTTAATAATAATTCGAAAGAAAATATTCTTCAGAAATGAAACAAAGCATTAAAAACAATAATTTCTTCATTTATATCATTTTTACAATTGCATATAATTATAATATATTTTCCAATAAACTATGATATTTACAAAGATATTCTCTCATACTCATCAAAAATGTGCAAAATTAGTAACTGAAGTATATTCTAGCCATCAAAAATTATCCAATACCTAGTTGAAAAGAAACTACTTAAACACAAAACAGATAATAATCGTAATGTCTCGAATATATACTGATTACATTTTTATTTCATTTCAAATATTCTGTTGTACAATAAATAAGAAAATATTTGTCTCACACCTTATCAAATATGACTATAATGTAAGTGACAGTTTTCTTAAACAAATAAGTATAATTGGCTTCTAGAGGAACCAAAAACTATGACATATTTCAATGAAACTAACACAATTTCTGACCAACCACAGGTCTTACACTGTTGGAATTTGGTTTGAGTTATTACTAGTTCTTTGTGGTGTAACTACAAAATTCCTGAACAATTATCTTGATAAAATTTGAATTACACTTTGATGTTTATGAATTATGGATAAAAAGATATTTGTGGGGTGAACACCCAACAGCCTTTCAGTTATTATTAGGATCAGAATTGTCACTGCACTGAAACACAATAACAGCTTTGTCTAGGGAGGGGAAAAATCATCCAGTCACAATTGCCGTCTGAATTTTAGATTGCAGCGCCACGGTGGCCAGTTTTACAACTTTACGTACAGACATAGATTTTGTTTTGATAGTCGATTTTGTACTGTTTGTTAGTGTTTGGTTTGATAATTTTTGATTTCACGATTCATTCAAATACTTTTTAGACTTTTATAGTTGACGAGAGTATTACTGGGAGTACATATTCCATTCTTATAAAGTAGGTATGTATCATTCTTCAATCTTATTGAGTGTAGCAACTCTAAAATTACGGGGATATCTCCAAGGTTAGACAGTATTTTAATATTATTTATTTTCAGATCCAAATGGCAAGATTGACTTTGGTGGATTTCTTAGGCTGTGTTGAAAGTTGAAAAACGGATAGTATTGTAAAACATACTTTTTGGAATAATAGACAAATACTCATAACTACACTTTTTTTCTAGGGAAGGACTAAATACTCAATATATTGTGAACGAAATGAATACATTCACATGAAACTAGTGCTACTTGTACCGTAAGCCTTATTCATTATGGATTGACAAATAAATTTTCCAACACTCATATGATTGGTCTTGAAAAAGCTGTAATAAATAAGCCTTGTTCAACTTTGCTTTCATCAGCAGAAGCACTTTGAGGGAAGGGTATTCATGACCAGATATTTCCTTGTTGAGACTCTTTTGGTTTATTATTCGATGAAATCAAATAATAAACCTTAGTGATCGACCAACAAAAAAAAAATTTTAACCCCCCCTGAAAATTTCACAGTTTACGTTTTGGAGTATGTAGATTTGAATGAACGAATAAAAACAAATCCGTCCGCCGTCCGTTGTCCAGAACTTTTTTCGGAAAGTACTGAACCGAAATCCGTGAAACTTGGTAGAAAAATCATGTGTCGCTCAGGATTGATCCTCCAAGCTTTTCAGCAGGATTGGTGTAACCTAAGGGCTTAAAATTGGGGGTTGGAGGGAAAAAAAAATTATTTCTCGGAAACTTACCACCGAATTTTTGTGAGATTCTCAACGTTGATTACTGTTGCATAACTCAACCTAAAAATTTTTACCCGGATGATATCCGACCAGTAGTCTCTGAGTTATAAAGAAAAATGCTACAAATTTCCAATTATCCCGAGAATGAATCATCGCATTCGGTTCTAAGATTGGAATTCAGTGAAATAATCGGTTAACTTTTCATCCAGAATCATATATCTTTGAGAGGTTCACGATATATTTGATTTTTACAGAAAAGTTATTGAAAATAACTTTAGGTCTTCAGTTTGTGTATTGGATATTTTGTGAATCAAGTGAACTCTTATCGGATATATGCACTGTGGAAAATTTTTTTTCAGATAAGTTGCACAGGACGGGTGAGTTTTTTTTCATTTCATTTTTTTTTGTTTTACGTATTTGTTGTTAATTTGAGAGTTTAAGTTAATTTTCCCGAAAGTTTCTCAAGAAATTCTAACGCGATCAAATTGAAATATCATAACTAGTTGTGAAATATCGACGCTCAATTCAATGCATGATTTCGTGAGAATTGTATTGGAAAAAAATTGAATTTTTTCTAAACATTTTTTTCGGAAGCTATTCATTAAAGTTCAATATAATTTGGTACAGGTCTTAGTCAACATTTTGAAACCATATTTATTTGCAGAGATATTGGCGGAAAATTTTGTGGCCATTTTAAATTTTGAGGTTATTTCCCTTATATGTTAAAAGGCGCAAACGCTTTCTGATTTGAATTTCATTTCTATTTGTGTAATACCGACACGCAATTTAATAAGTAATATCGTGAAGATCGTACTGGCAAAATATTAGTAAAAAATATTTTTCGGAAATTTAACTTAACTTTAACGAAAGAAACAACATAGTGACTTGACCTTTGTAAAGTAGTTTTTTAAGAAACTCAACACCAAGATAATTTTCTCTTCAACTCCAATATTTCATAGGAAATGTGATTTGGAATGAAAAATATTAAAGATTTTTATGAATAACATCCTCTAGGCTTAATTATAAAGTGATTCTTTCAATTCTTTCCAGCAAAATTTTCGTTATATGTTGATACCTTAGTGAATAGGTTTATCTACCATATTTCGGGAATATATTTAGATGAGACAGACAACATGGATACGGTAATTGATTATATCGGTGACAGGACCGATAATTCTGATGATCAGTCGGACATAAAAACTCCATCTCATTGTCGAAACTCGACAGATTTGTCCCCAGATAATTAGGGAATACGGCCCTGTGCGGCCACCTGCATTGGTCTCACTTTTCGAGCGAGCTAAGGCGGATCGCCCTTCAAGTGGTTTTGTGCGTTATTATAAACATAGACATATTTAGGCATGTAAGATTTATCCTTGGGGATATTTGAAAATTCCAGACATAAGTCAGTCGGGATCGGAATTGGAAGCGATAAGCTTGAGGTCGAAAACGCCGAGGCTCGGCTCAAATATTTAAAATAGGTTTTTTACGTTTTTGTTCATATTTTCACACGATCGATTATTTCGTATCGGCACTAGTCTAGTATATTCATTTTACAACTAGGAATCGAATTAAAGTGTTTTTTTTTAACTGTTCAGTTTGATTTTGAAAACTTTCGAACCTCCTAGACGCCAGATCCTAACGGTGTGTAGGACTTCGGCGGGGAATTCACAACACTCATAGTAATACTACGGAATCACAAAAAACACGAAGAAAGTTGCTAAAAATCTTCTTCAGGTATCTACATTTTACTGACTGATGGTATAATGTAGTACAACAAGGTTTAAATATGGTCCGGAACGTGCCTAAATAATTATACAAAGCGTAAAAGTGAGAGTAGGTATAAATTGGGGTTTGCCACAGAGTTTTTTGGTTACAGAAAAATATTCAGTAGTGGAGAGCTATTCACATCTGTTTGTTCATTCAATAGGATTTTGCGGGTGTTGTACCTATTGATTTCTAACGACTCTAGGAGTTATGTAGTTACTTTTGGTTTCGACGTGGATAATTTTGTAGTTACTATTGAATTTAAATATTTCACATGAACTTCTTCATGGAATTGATTTTCGTTTGGTGAAAAACCAATGAGTTATAAATAATATATACGATTGATTTGAGATATCAATGGTATTGGGTTATTAAACTGAGAAAATAATAAACCCTTGTGTAAAATTTGCAGCGTTTTTTCAATAGTCTGTTCTATCACTAGAACATTTACGTTGCTCCTTAATGATCAGTTCAGCAGGCAGATTTCTGGAAGGCGTAGCATTCCTCTTAAGTAAATTTCTCTGCTTAGATTAGGGGGCTGGAAAAAAGTTGTCTTCATGAATGTGATCTAATATTTCATGAGCAATTCGTGCTTACCTCTATAAAAATTATCATCATCGGTAAAATACAGGTAACAGACTCTCATAAATCTTGTTTGTTGGTTTTTATCGATTCTTTAACATTTTCAAGCCTGACTTGTTAAGGGAAGTAAAATCACACAAACGCCAAGAAAAATGCATAAACTTTCTCATTTTCTTAACATTTCTTTTAACTTGTCAATGATAATGTCTGTACCTTGGGTTACTCGGATAGTCACCAGAGGGAGTAGCGTTTATCTTCATTCGCCAATAGGCAGTCAAAATCAGGTGGAATCCATCGATGTAGATGATTGCCCTCAATATCACTCTTTTCTGAAAAATTAAAAAGTATCAATATCACATGAAGATGAATATTGAAATATATTTTTAATATAAATAGTGATTATAAATCTTCTCAGGATAGATCTTAATAGGACGGTTACTATGTCTTTTTGTCAGTAAAAACATATGACGTAGAAGAATCGTCAGATGCTGATTCATTTCGATGTGAATTTTCAGGGTGGAATATACCTGACATAAATCAATTTCAAGCGATGGACCAAATGCTCTGGTTATAAATCGATTTCAAACGATGGACCAAAAGCTCTGGTTATAGTTGCGGTTATCCAAACTGACATATAAATCGATTTCAAGCGATGGACCAAAATCTCCGGTCATAGTTACGGTTATCCAAATTGACAGATAATCCTTTGCCTTTATGTCAGTTTGGATAACTAACTATAACCGGAGCTTTTGGTCCATAGCTTGAAATCGATTATAGGCAAAGGATTATCTGTCAATGTGGATAACCGTAACTGAAACCGGAGATTGTGGTCCATCGCTTGAAATCGATTATAGTTTCGGTTATCAAAATTGACAGGTTATCATTTGCCTATATGTCAGTTTGGATAACCGTTACTATGACCGGAGCTTTTGGTCCATCGCTTGAAATCGATGATAGTCTTTATCATTTGGTGAATGGATCATATGAAAATCGTTAGATGGTGATGATTCATTTGGAAATACACTTTTGGCTGAAATTGTCTGCCATAGTCACGCTCATTGTGTAGATGAATCAGCTCAGATGATTGTGGCAGAGCCTTCTTGTTCAGATGACCTGTTGAGTTATTTGATTGAAATCAGAGACTGAAAAGTAATCACTACATAAGCGACTATTAGTAATATTTTTGCTGGGACTTATTTCACAAATATTTTTTCAAGTTATGCAGGTGACAGGGTCTTTAGGGAAGCGAGAAAATCTTTGTTGTTACCAAAAAGAGAATTGCTGATATATGCATTTTTGCAAGAAAGCAGATGAAACTAGAGCCATTTTATTGATTAGTATAACGGTAAAGTCGGGTAGATTTATAGAATTGAACTTCGTAAAAACATAAACTTATCAGATCTCACCTAGCGCCCTAAACCTAAACATCTTGTAATCCCTGAAAAGAACCTAATTAAAGCACCTGTAAAAATATCATATCATCAGCATAATCTGAATTCTGAAAAAAAAGTTTCATTATACTCTGAAGAGAGCACCTGAAAAAGAGTTGAAATATTTTATCCTTTGCATCAGCTGAATCCTAAAAAAGGGAATTTTTCATTGAATTTCGAAAGAATAAGCTATCTTCACATGGATTTCATATAAATACTAATCAATATCACCACAGTTATTGCCAAACTCTAGAAAATATCACTTACTAGAGAGATATTGCAGTGTCAAATTTGTGTGACGTTATTAGCGCAAACGTTATTTTTGACATCTAAGCATGCGCAGATTCAGTTTCAGAATAACACGACGTTAATAGCGTTAGCGTCTAACGTTATTTACGGAAAATTGCGAGCCGCAATTTACGTTGCGCTATTCTATATCGGAAGGATTCGTTAAGCTTCGGGTCCTTTCGGCTCCGATCACTGTCATAGAGAAGCTGTTTGTTAATATGTTTTTTGGTGTTAATTACACAACTTTCTCGGATTTTTTAAATCGATTTTATAATGCCTTCTACACACAGCTGATATTAGACATAAAGATTTCTTAGTGCTGCCACAGCAATTTTGTTTCATATATAGGTATTTGTTACTTTTTCACGAATTAAGGAATCCTTTTGGAAGCAACATGAGGGGTTTGAAATTAGGAATAGTTTGAACTAAAATTTAGTAATAAAAACCAAATTTCAACTCAATATCAGCGGGGACCCAAAACTTTAATATTTACCATAGTTATAAAGTTAAAGTAATTGTTCAGTGAATACACCCCTGTGCGCGCCCAAACTGTTCCCATATGGTTTGTGTTACCATAAAAGTGTGATTTTGTGAACTTTTCAACCACTTATGATCAGAGACTCGAGAAACACACAGTACCTTATTGTAAATACGTCATTCATCTATTAAATACAGTTAAACGAAATAAACAGTTTTCCTACGTATCATTTTTATACATATTCCACTTACATCTAGAGTTAATTCAAAACATTTGGTCCTTCGAACCCGATTAGAGTGAAAACTAATCAGTGCAACCAGTGCAAGTTTGGTGAAAATCGGATTTGGATACGTCAAGCTACCTGTCTTCAACGAAGAATTTATCGATGCGAAGTGATTCAACACTGACCAAGGGTGAGCCGTTCCTATTCCATTTTCTTTCCTCATTGAAATAATTGTCTTAATTGGGTAAATACTGTATTTAACTGCATCACTCGATATTTTGCGTCTAGGTTGGTAAATGATCGAGATTTGTTGTCTCGGTCAATTTCTGATGACAATAATATAAGCTGATATTGCACAATTAGGAAATGAAATGCGATGTCTTACCTTAATGGGTTGAAGGTGAAAAACTAGGCGAATTGCCACTGGTCTGGTAACAAAAGGTACAGGTAAAGGGGAGGGACTCAGGGATGTACCTTTCCTTCTGCTCAGCGTCCTCGGCCTTCACCTGATGGAAACAAAATCACAAGACACTCCACTCCAAATTGTCAATATCACTTGCAGTGGGTTTTACCCGTATAGGCAAATAGACGAAATTGTATGTAGATCAGACGAACAATGCGGCGAAATAATGCGACGATAAATTAGCGATTCCAATTCGGATGAATTTAGAGGTTATCTCTTAAATACGTAAGTACTAACTCCGGCGATTCTAGAAGAGTAAGAGCGTCCGCACACGGGTCGACGCGATGTGGCCGACGAGATGTGCTCGACTCGAACAGTGCGACGTCGGCAAGTTCGTACGTCATAAGTTCCGAGTTTATTCAATATTGACCATAGATAGTGCTGATTTCAAAATCAGCGCTTGAAAAGAAGGTTGTCAATTCGTGGAAAACTATTTTTCCAAGTTTAATAATTATTTTTCTCAGGGGCTGATTCCGATGATTTTTTTTGCATTGGGTTCAATATGACAACGAGGTGGCCCTTCTCTAGAATAAAATATACAGGGCATTTCTGAGAGACATAAAGCAGCATAATTGCTTCATTCTTTGGCATCACCAACTTTCTATTGAATGAATTGGTAGGAAATTTCCTACCTACGGCAGGATATTTATGACAAAATACACAGGGTGTACCAAGAAGTTAATTTCCACAATTTTTCTATTTATGGATATATTTTGATGATATCCCTTGGTTTCCATTCAGTATAGCTTCAGGGTGGGCTTATTTTAGAATGAGATATACAGGATGTCTCAAAATATTAATTAGAACTATTCTAATGTTTATATATCCATTTTGATGATTTATCTTCCTCTGTGTTCCGTATGGCTCCATAGTGGTTTAATATTTGAATGAGATATACAGGTTGTTCCAAAAATAATCTGGAAAAGCATCATTTACGTTGAACCTGCGAATTGCAACTTCAGTTTCTGATGGAAAGATTTGGCGTTCTCTTTTTCATATGGTTCCCACGAAATTTTGCATGAACCTTCAATATGTCATTTTCAATCAAATACTATATTTAAATTCGATCCGATCATTTGTTCTGGAAATATTTGGAAAATAAAATTTAAATGGGCATGTCTACGAATCATTAGGACGTTTTCAACCACTCACGAATCCGGCATTACGAATGCCGCCCAGAACCTACCTTATTATATTATATTTTATATAATTATTATGGGGTCTCAAAGAAGCTCCTTTCGGAAATGATTGTGATTACGGCTGGCCTAACCACCGATCATAAACACAATAACTACCGAAATAATCTACTCAGGGGTTGAACAGGTTTGGAGCTCAATAAGGAAGGCAGAATTCGCGAATTGGCTAGGTATATTCATCAAATACAGGTATATCCATTAGAAATTTTATTTTTCTAATATCTCCAAAAATACAGTTCGAATCGAATTGAAATCAAGAACTTGATGTGAAAATGAGAGCTTGAAGGTTGATGCACAATTTCGTGAGTACCAAACTATGATAACGAGGATAGAGCACGAAACATTTTTTCCGATCTCCGAATATAAATATCCAATCAATTGAAAATCGAAACACTATCGTTAAATAGTAACCTCGAGGTTTGTTCTAAACTTTATGGTTTGTTTTTTGTGTTGATATATTCACCTCGTACAATTAGGTAAACGGTGAGGAGATTTTGTGCATTGCTCGCACAAAAAATGTGAATTATACGAAGCTGGACGTATACATTTGGTGAGCATCTACGCATTAGATTTTTACGCGCATGTCCTAGGAAACGAGAGTGAATAATTCCATCACAGAAGTCTGATATTTTGCACCGAAAATAGTTTTGAACGATTAGGTAGGACTCATATGTGAAGAATTTTTGGTCATTTGCAATTTATCCGTTTGATCAGTCGTTAGTTTGACCCTAAATACAGAGAATATTTGATCAATATCCATCTAATTATTTCGGCGATATATGCATTCGAGATTTTATTTCGCTACTATTTCCGAATATCAAATGGAAATAAGGTATATCGCTAGGAAATGAGATTCGAATATGTAAATTTAAATTCCTGATTCTTTCGTTTTTCTTGTGGTACGATTTCCACGAAAGGTTTCTGACAACAAACTTCCAAGTTTCATTTGATCGGAGCAGTATTTTCCGAGTTATCTAGGAAATTAGAGCAAAATCAGCGCATTCAGATGTGCTATCTAGCCTGGAAATTTCACATCACTGGCATTTCTCCTTTGTGAATCATCTTGGCAGAGGACGGACGGGCCGTCAGAATTGATTTTGACCCCAAAACTTCCTATAAATGTGTCGATATTAATCGTTTGAGCTTTTGGCTGAAAATTCCAAAAACCAGACTTCTGGACATAACCATACTGCGTGCTGTTATTGAGCTACCTGTAACATGCGCTCAAAATTGACGCATCATTGTTATTTCGTATAATAAGTTTAGATTTGTTCGAGAACTTGTCGAAGCACTTTCAACGGCCGTGATTTTCTCCAGTTTTTCATAGGTTAGAATATTATATATATATATATATATATATATATTTTTTTGTGCCGAGACAGTGTTCAATTCATTCGAGGAGGTAAAGATAATAAGTGTTACCCCACATAGTATTTTTCATGCGTGAGGACGAAATCGGGCAATCAATAGAAAGATTTCATCATTACATGTAATTATATGATCAATTCCAAGACAGACTATGGATGAGCCTCAGAATCATGTTGAAAATAATAAAAAATCATATTTATATCGGAAAGCTAGCGACGTACGAACCCCTCGAACTTTCTGCTTCCATGCCAGTCGCGTGAAACGAGGCATGCGAACGGAACTCAAACGTACGTTTCGAAACGACCCGTGTACGGAGCCACCTTGAATTTCTTGGGAAGCCGATTCGAGAGACGAGACCGGATCGCGTCGAGCACATCGGATCGACCCGTGTGCGGACTTCCTACGAGTAAATCGTGCAACCCCTGTGCGGCGTTGACTTGAATTGTCTAGGAAACCGCATCGAGAGACAAGGCTGGAAACGCGTCGAGCACATCGGATCGACCCGTGTGCGGACGCTCTAACTGACGCCTGACAGACGATTCCAGCAAGAATGCGTTTCACGCCCAACACAACCCGAGTTAGGCAACCCAACATTAACGTTGGCTGAACAAAAGGAAGGTTCGCGACTTGACATGCCGCCCGCCCTGAAGAGTCCCTTCAGTAAGATGAACTGAAAGGCGTGAACAAATGAAGGAAGCCAGACGCAATCTACTGGGTTGGAAGAGGACACAATTTGACGACTGGTCGTCGAATGATTCCAGAAGCAGTAGCAACATCAGCTACACGAGTTGTGGAATCAGCTCCCGGGAAAACAGAGGATATACGGCCAATAGACCACTTCAGAGGAGGAAGATTATCATCTCGAATGATGACAACGGTACCGGAAAGGATAGGAGTCGATGGATGCAACCACTTGTGACGCTGCTGCAAAGTTTGCAAGTACTCCTGACGCCAACGCCTCCAGAAGTCCTGCTGAAATCTTTGGACGAGCTGCCAACGAGACAGGCGGTTTAGAGACACGGAACTGACATCGTTATCAGGAGGAGCGGTGAGGGAGCGGAAAACCAGAAAATGCCCGGGGGTGAGGGCCTCAAAATCAGAAGGGTCGGACGATGGGAGATACAGAGGACGAGAGTTGAGGATTGCCTCAACCTGAGTGCAGACGGTGAGAAACTCCTCGTAAGTGAGTTTTTGCTCGCCGATAACGCGAGTGAGATGATGCTTCGCAGACTTGACAGCGGCCTCCCAAAGGCCGCCAAAGTGAGGACTAGAAGGAGGAATGAATCGCCAGTCGGTTCCGGAAGACGAGGCTGCATCACAAAGACTTTGCTGATGTTGTGGAGCAGACAACAAACGGCCAAGGTCACGAAGGTAGTTGTGTGCACCCACGAAGTTGGTCCCGTTATCCGAAAAGATAACGGAAGGATTACCTCGGCGTGCAGCGAAGCGACGATAAGCAGCAATGAAGGCTGGGGTGGACAACTCAGATGCCAACTCCAGGTGAACCGCTTTGGTAGTGAAACAGATGAAGACAACTAGATATGCCTTGGTGCTAACGGCTCCGCGTAGGCGTGCACTCGTCACATAAAATGGACCGGCGTAGTCAACGCCAGTGGTAAGAAAAGCCATAGCAGAGGATAGCCGCTCAGGTGGAAGATTGCCCATTGGTTGTATCAGAGGACGGGGTTTGCAAGAGAAGCATCGGTTGCATTTGCGTAGACGATTACGTACTACATTACGTCCGTCGAAAATCCAGAATCGTCGACGAATGAACGAATGAGTCGCCAGAGCGCCGGCGTGCAGAAGACGATGGTGGGCATCGTCGATGAGCAGATGAGTGAGATGATCATTTTTAGGCAGAAGAACAGGATGTTTGTGTCTATATGGTAATAATGAGGCGGAAAGCCGACCTCCAACACGGATAAGTCCATGCTCGTCACGAAAAAGGTGTAGTTTCATGATGAGGCGATGACGAGAAGAAGGTTTCTGAAGCTCAGCTAGCTCCTCCGCGAAATGAACAGATTGAACTAGACGTATCAAGCAGGTTTCTGCTTCCTGAAGCTCAACAGAGGAGAGAAAACCTGAGCGAGGGAAAGATGGACTGCGAGAATTCAGTATGAAACGTCGACAAAAGGCAGTCACGCGCTTGAGTCGAAGATACGAGGAGAAACGTTCAATCATGGTGGGTTCATCGGAGATGGCTGCTAACATTAAAGCGGAGATCGGCTTGGCTTCGTCGTCCACTTGCTCAGTTGGAGATGAATCAACAGAGGAAAGAGGCCACGAAGACGAGTCGAGAGACAACCAACGAGGACCACGCCACCACAATGGGTGATGATGAATGTCTGCGGGCATCAGTCCTCGAGAGGCACAATCAGCTGGATTGTCCTCAGACACCACATGCCTCCAACAAGCCGAAGGAATCAGATCCTGTATTGCGGCGACTCGATTGCCGACAAATGTCTTCCATCTGTGACTTTCACCACGGATCCACGACAAGGCAACAGAAGAATCGCAAAAGGCAATACATTCAGCACCGAGATGCTGCAAAACGTGGGTGGACAGATGATGCATGAGTTTTGCGAGAAGATGGGCACCGCACAGTTCTAGACGAGGCAGGGTCACAGCCTTACAAGGAGCGATTTTGGATTTTGCAGCTAGGAGAGACACATGGCATTGACCAGATGATGAAGAAGTGCGAAGATAGACGACTGCAGCGTAGCCCGATTCAGAGGCATCACAGAAGCCGATGAACTGATGAGCAGAAGATGAAACGGCAGGGATGAACCTTGGTATGTGAAGCTCTGCCAAGGAGGGAAGCTGGGATTGGAACTGCAACCACGGGGGTTGGACCTCAGTCGAGAGAGGTTGGTTCCATTCCAAGTGAAGTAGGCAGAGCTGACGGAAGAAGACTTTGGCATAGAAGGTGACAGGAGTTAGCCATCCCAAGGGATCGAAGATTCTGGCCAGTTGACTCAGCACAGTCCGTTTGGTGACTGCCGCTGATGTCAAGCGGACAGAATAGAAGAAGTCAGAGGACGGATTCCATCCAAGTCCCAGGATCTTGAGACTTGGTTCACGATCAAGAAGAAGGGGGTCAATAGAAGAGGATTCTCTACGATGATCAGATGGAATGCCGTCTAACAGAGGAAGATGATTTGTAGCCCATTTGCGCAACTCAAAACCGCCCGCCATGAGCAGATCCTGAACCTGCTGTCGCAATTCAAGAGCCTCAGACTCGGATGAACAGCCTGTCAGAATGTCATCGATATAAATCTCATGCAGCAAGACGTGCCTTGCAGCAGGAAATTTGGGTCCGTCATCCAAAGCCAGTTGGTGAAGGGTCCTAAGTGCTAAATAGGGAGCAGAAGAAACTCCATAGGTGACGGTGTTCAGGCGATAATATTGGAGGGGTTCCTGTTTGGTGAAACGCCAGACTATGCGTTGATAATCCCTCTGCTCAGGGCGTATCAGAATTTGTCGATACATCTGTCGGATATCGGCAGTAAAGACAAATCTGTGTAGACGAAAACGAAGCAGAAGGGTGGAAATGTCCGCTTGCAGCTTCGGACCGGTGAGCAGAAGATCGTTGAGGGATCTGCCATTAGCGGATGCGCAAGAGGCGTTGAAGACTACTCGAATTTTAGTAGGAGGATCATCCGGACGATGTACAGGATGATGAGGAATATAATAGGGCTCATATCGAGGACAGTCAGATGACTCAGGTACCAATTCCATGTGGCCACTCTCGATATAATCTCGCATGAAATCATGATAGGCGACGCGAAGATCAGGATTATTCTCGAGGCGATGTTCTAACCTTATGAACTGCCTAGTCGCCACATTGACGGAGGGGCCCAGACGATAAGATGACAAGGGCAACCCAACAGTGTACCTACCAGTGGAGTTACGGGTGACATCAGCGCAATACATAACCTCACACTCTTTCTCGGCGGGGGTCAAGGGGAGCACGTCAGGTACCTTATCGAGTTCCCAGAAGCGCCGAATGATGTTGACAAGTTCCTGGTTTGAGTGTTGAGAGGAGCTCAGAGGAATAGTTTGAAGATCGGAGACGGCAGGATGACTTATCATATCAGATGGTAAGATTAGGGGTATTGAACCAGAAGACTCAGTCTTGTCAGAAGAAAAATGGCAGGTGGCCACTGACAGAGGGGGATCAAGCTGAGTTAATGGAGGAGAGACAGCAGATGATGATCCTGCAGACGATGATGGAAGAGTGTTTCGACGTGAGGCCCGAAGAGCAACCCGAAGACGTCGAGCGGGACCATTCACAGTGTCCGGTGAGAAGGAAACGTGTTTGGTCTTCTTGCGATGGCGCGCATACGGTCCATAGAGTACCCAACCTAGGGTGGTAGATAATGCAACTGGAAGCTCAGACGATGGGGACAACGTGCCGGGAAGAATAAGATGAGGGAGCACATCCGAGCCGATCAACATGCCTATGGTACGAGGAAGATAGAAAAGTGGATCAGCTAGGCTGAGTTGCTGAAACTCAGGCCATCGGCCATTGAACGCTTGGACCGGAAGGGGATCCACTGGACTGTCAATCACGTATGCTTTGATGATAAACTGGGGAGGATCTCCTTGGTGACAGGGGGTGACGTATGCGTACCCCTGGATGCGAAACTGATCCGCATTACTCAAGGTGCGAAGTTGAATAGGATCAGGGTGAATGCACAGACGAAGCTTGGAGGCCCACTCTCGAGTGATGAGGGTATGTTGGCAGCCTGAATCTAGAAGAGCACGGCCGAACAAGACATTCCGCCGGTTATCTAGACGGATCCAAGCGGTAGGCATGAGGTAGTCAGGCTTATGGGTCTGACGCAGAGAAGACCGCGGAGCTGGAGACAGATGACAAGAAGAGAACAGACGAGAAGATGCAAACAGATGTTTATTCGGCGGGGTTAGACGACCGCAAGATGACCACACTCGCAGTCACTCGGAACCACTTCCAGAGGAGGGACAAGAATGAGGGGGCGACGGAGCAGGCGAAGCTCGAGAAGATGTTGAGCCTACCGCCCTAGGAGTCTTGCACGACAGCAGCCGGAGCCCCGCCGATTTACCCCTTACTGAGCTGCCCCGAGAGGTGAGAGCACGGATTGGAGGCTCGGATGAGACAGAGGGCGAAGAAGGACGTTGGTCCGTCGAACGGGATGTCTCCTCAATGTGGGAAACGGAAGGGGACGTAGTCGTAGCAGATGCTAGGTGGAGAATCGTATGGTGTCGTCTCCGGCATGTGTGACAGCATTGATCCGAACCGCACTTGGCAGTGACATGGAAAGACGACATGCAATTTCTGCATAGTCGCCTCTCATCCACGAAAGCTCGTCGCTGATGAATGTCCATGGCCTTGAACTCACGACATTGGCGAATGGAGTGATTCGCCGAACAGAACACACACGCGGAAGACGAACCAGACGATGTAGAGGGGCGTGTGCCAGCGTAAGCAGGACGGCGAGAGGACGGACCGGGGGATGAAAGCACGGACGAGGAAGGGACAGACGCTGAGCCTGCCGGGGATTGAGGCCTTGACGATTTCCTCTGCACAGACGCACGAGACGAGGTGGCCGAAGTGCTCTCCAACACTCGCAACTGTCGGTTAGTAAACTCGAGAAGTTGCGCGAGAGTGGGAAATTCATCAGAGGATAACTGCCCCTCGAACAACTGGCGAGATGGTACATCAAGGTTGCGCAAAGCCAGCGAAAACAGGAGGTAGTCGGCTGGATTAGATATGGGCAGCGCCTTGATGGCATTTATAGCATTCTGATGCGTTGTTATGAAATGCTTCAGCTGCGACAAAGAGGACACAGATGCTGGCCGGGAGTCCAATATCTGGCTTACATAAAGATCCGCCAACCGACGAGGATTTTGGTACCGGGAGTGAAGGGCTTGGTAAGCCAGAGGGTAATTAACCGAATCCAATTCAAACCCGGAGATGACCGACGCTGCCTCACCGGATAGAGCAGACGTTAGGAGGTGAAATTTCTGAACAGGCGCCAGAGATTTGTTTTGATGCACTAGGGCATCGAAGAGAGCGATGAATCCGGACCATTCCTCGATTTTGCCATAAAAGCCGGGCAGCTCAACTCGAGGAATGGGTAAATCAACCGATGAGGATGCGAGCGCCGTACCAGAAGAAGAGCATGTCAGACGACTGTGGGCCTCACGTACACTCAGGCAAATCTCAAAGAACGCCGCGAATTTTGATGGTGATCCATCCTGTGCCGGTTCCTCCAACTGAGAGTTCAGTCTGATGATTGATTCATCGGCTTCCCTGAAATTCTTTTCTACCTTGATCAACTCGGACAGGCACATGTTGGCTGTATCCACCTCCGTGGTCAACCCTTTGATCAGCTTGAGCAGTGTGGACGCTGCGGAGAATGCATTCTCACGCTTTACTACACACTCGCTGATAGATGCCTTCAATTTCTCCACCGACGGCATTTTATATTTTGAACAACCCGCGTATACGGAATTTAATTATTCACGGAAATTGAATGTAAATGAAACAGACGATATTATGGGTGATAACAAACAGATGCCGTAGATAAGACTTGAAACAGATGACAGCGATAAAGATTAGCGTTTCAAGTAATTTGTCTGAACGAATATTGAATTATGAATTCACGATGAAATAATCAGATGAATGGAATAAATATGAATTCAAAACTAGATAATCAGATGAATGGGATAACTAGACTGAATTATTTTTTGATCTAAAGGTCCCTGGTTTCTCGGCACCAATAAATGATCGAGATTTGTTGTCTCGGTCAATTTCTGATGACAATAATATAAGCTGATATTGCACAATTAGGAAGTGAAATGCGATGTCTTGCGATGGGTTGAAGGTGAAAAACTAGGCGAATTGCCACTGGTCTGGTAACAAAAGGTACAGGTAAAGGGGAGGGACTCAGGGATGTACCTTTCCTTCTGCTCAGCGTCCTCGGCCTTCACCTGATGGAAACAAAATCACAAGACACTCCACTCCAAATTGTCAATATCACTTGCAGTGGGTTTTACCCGTATAGGCAAATAGACGAAATTGTATGTAGATCAGACGAACAATGCGGCGAAATAATGCGACGATAAATTAGCGATTCCAATTCGGATGAATTTAGAGGTTATCTCTTAAATACGTAAGTACTAACTCCGGCGATTCTAGAAGAGTAACTGACGCCTGACAGACGATTCCAGCAAGAATGCGTTTCACGCCCAACACAACCCGAGTTAGGCAACCCAACATACACGTTGGCTGAATAAAAGGAAGGTTCGCGACTTGACAGTTGGTTTGGTTTCAATCGCGCTAAATAGAGATTGTCAGAAACAATATAGGTCAAGTTTTGTGGATTTCTTTGTTCATATAGTCACCCAAAATTTGCGTCAAGATTGATTTGATTCCAATCACACTTTAAGGGGTTTAATTCAGATCTTGTTCCCGGCGATATAGTTTGAAATTTGCGAGTTTCGATTTCTCTAAGCGTTGAAGTAGAAATGTCGGACAATTTAATTAGAAAACGAGGTGCAATCAAGGCGAAACTAACTTCATTCAAAAAATATATTAATTGTTTATCGGATTTGAATAAAGACACGGGAGAAGTTACTTTAACAAATGTAGCTTTGAAAGAAGTGGAAGAACGATTGGCTAAGTTTTCACTTCTTATTGATGAATTCGAGAAAATTCAGGAACTTTTGGTAGAGTCAGATGTCGGAGACGATGATATCATTGCGGAAACGGAGATATTCGAAACGGAATATCATGCAATAAAGGCGTTAGCTGGCAATATCATTGAATTCAACAAAATTCAAAATAAAACTCCTATTGCAGAGCCGTTGCTAGCTCAAGGTGTAGGTCAAGTTGTAAGCAATGTACATTGAAATAATGGACGTTCCAGAGAAAAACAATGAAAACTTAATGGAAATAATGACCAGTATTGGTTCTTTCATGAAATACGAGATTAATGCGGAAAAGTTGGATTTCGTCACCAGGGTCCCGACAAAGTTGCCGAATAAGGCTAAGAATATAATCGTCAAGTTCAGGTCAAAAATTGACAAACAGAATTTTTTGTCGGCTGTCAAGGTTAAGCGAGCTCAGCAGGGTGGCAAACAGGGCTTCAAGGTTGATAATGTTGCCCCAAGGTGTTATATAAACGAACATCTCACAACAAGGAATAAAATACTATATAAGAATGCTAGAATGGCTGCTCGCGATAACAATTTCAAGTATGTATGGGTTCAGAATGGCAGCATTCTTGTTCGGCGGGATGACAGTTCTAAAATTTTGCATATACTCAGCGAGACCGATATAAGGATGATTAAAAAATAGGTGAAGAAAGATGATATATAAAAAAAATAATTAAAAATAATTTTAAAAAAAGTTAAAAAAAAAAAATTTTAAAGTTAAAAAATTTAAATAAATGCGGTCTTTTCCACTTAGTTGTACTAAGATATTTTTTATTTTTTTTTTGAAATAATTATTGAACTTGATGGCTTTGCATGTTGCCTATCAGAACGTTCGCGCTTTGCGAACCAAACTATGTAATTTTAGGGAAAATATTGAATCAAATCATCAAGATATTGTATTTATAACTGAATCGTGGCTAAATGAAACGGTAGATGATCGTGAGTTGGTTGACAGTGACTATTATTCGATATTCCGAAGGGATCGTGGATCCAGCTCTTTCCTGAAGAAAGACGGTGGCGGGGTGCTTGTGGCTGTAGCAAAGTGGCTTAAACCTGAACCTCTGATGAACTTCAATAGTGATGCCGAAGATTTGTGGCTCGTGGTCATGATCAATGGTGTGAAATTGTTTTTGTGCTGCGTTTATCTTCCGCCGAGTGACGGGACTGCGTCTGCATCATTTGTCTCCAAACTTGAATCAAATAAATTTGCCATTGGCGATGAAATCATATTAATGTGCGGTGATTTCAACTGCCCTACTGTCAATTGGGTAAGTCAAGATGGCAGCAACGCTCTGTTACCCACTAATGTTGATGATGGTACTTCTAGAATTATTGACACTCTTTGTTTCATGGAACTTGCTCAGTATAACAATATTGCTAACAAAAATAGGAAAATACTCGATCTTGTACTGTGCACGAATATTGGTATCAAACACTTAATGAGAAATGAATCCCCATTGGTTATAGAGGACAAACATCATCCAGCCTTAGAGTTTTTGTTTGATGTTGGTGTTACTCAATATTTAGGAAATGCCATCAGCTTTTTCAAGTTCAACTTCAAAAGAGCCAATTATGATGAATTAAATGATAAGTTGGCTGCAATAGACTGGGATGTTGTCCTCAAGGGTGATAATGTTGACGTGAAGATAGATAAGTTTTATGAAATTGTAGATGATATTATGGTAGAAAATATTCCTAAGATCAAAATTAATCATGAATTTCCAGTCTTCTTCTCAACGAGAACGGTACTATTGATTAGAAAGAAAAACAAAATTCACAATAAATGAAAAAAATATCATAATTTGAACGATTTTTGCACTTTTAAGAACTTACGTTCTCTCTGTAAGAGACTAATATCGTCTGATCGTTCGAAGTACTTAGAAAGAATTGAACTGGATCTAGCCGCCAATTCGAAGCACTTTTTCAGATATGTTTCACATAAGAAAAGGCAGTCACGCTTTCCTGCGGAGATGACACTTGGCCAGGAGAAAGGGAATACCTCGGAGGACATATCGAGGCTTTTTACATGGTTTTTTCAAAAGGTCTATGAGCCTGGAGGTCAATATTATCCGGATGTTAATAATATCCTAAACTTATATGGTAGTAACTATCTGCTGGGTATAACCATTGAATTGGAGGAAGTATTGACTGCCTTGGGTTCAATTGATTGTTCGAAGGGTGCTGGACCGGATGGCATTCCTCCGATTTTTCTGAGGAATTGCGCGCCTGCTTTGGCCCCACCACTCCTCCACATTTTTAACTTTTCACTGTCCAACTCAACGTTTCCTGAAAGGTGGAAAATCTCTTCCATAATCCCAATTCATAAAAGTGGTCCGATCAACAATGTTGAAAATTACAGGCCAATAAGCATAATGTCCGCCATTCCGAAAATTTTTGAAACGTTGGTTTACAAATATATTTTCAATCATGTTAAAAGCACCATAATAGAACAACAGCACGGATTTTATAAAGGAAGAACTCTTGAAACAAACCTCATAAGCTTTACCGAATATCTTCAAGCATGTATGGACCAACAAACTCAAGTAGATGTAATTTACACGGACTTCAAAAAAGCGTTCGACAAGATAAGTCATGAGATATTGATACGGAAACTCGCTGAGGTGGGGATAAGCGGAGATCTGTTGAGGTGGATATCCTCTTATATACATAGAAGATCCCAATTCGTCTCAATTAATGGTAGCCGATCCTTCATATTCTATAACACCTCAGGCGTTCCCCAGGGTTCACATCTGGGGCCGCTTCTCTTTATCATTTATTTGAATGATATTGGAATGTGTTTCAGAAACTGTTTCTTTTTGCTTTATGCTGACGATCTTAAGTTTTTCAGAGCGGTCAATAGCTTGGAGGATTGCCGTCTGATTCAGGAAGATCTCGATAGATTGAAAAATTATTGTATAGAAAACAGCTTATACCTCAATTTTGACAAGTGCGAAAAAATAACTTTTGGCAGAAATGTTCACCTGATTCATTGTCAATATGACGTGGCTGGACGCCCTCTTCTTGAGGTGGATAGCATTTCCGACCTTGGAGTAGTTTTTGATAAAAAGCTTATATTTGATCAGCATATTGATCGATTAATAAGGGATGTCAATAAGATGCTTCGATGGGTCCTTCGACATTGCAGGACCTTCCAACATAATAAAACCTACATGGCATTGTATTATTCATTTGTTTATAGTCGTTTAAACTTTGCGTCGATAATTTGGAATCCACATTATAACCGTTATATAACCAGAATTGAAAGGATACAGAATAAATTTCTGAGGTTTTTGGCTTTTAAAAATAATATTGCTTATAATTATCATGAATATTCCCATATACGGTTCAAGTTTGGTTTGTTGAGGTTGGAAAGTCGTCGACAGATGACTGATGTTGTATTGCTGTTCAAGTTACTCAACGGATTTTTAGATACACCTAGTATTTTGGGGTCTATTCCATTTAAAGTTCCTGATATGAGACTTCGAAATGATAGCACTTTTTATGCCCCTTTCCGGAGAACAACCAGTGGACAAAATGCTCCTATTTATAGAATGATTAATACTTGTAATGATCACTGCACTGATTTAGATTTGTTCAGTGTATCCCTGGCCCAGTTGAAACGCTACCTTAGGAATGTTTTCTCATGGCATGAGTAATTTAGTTTGTAGATTGGTATATATATCTGAGTGTATATTTTGTTTCATGTTTGGTACCTATCATTTTTGTTTGGTTTCTTCTGTTTAAATGTGACGATATATTTGTTTTAAAACTAGGTGAATACTTTGATCTGGGCTTGTCCCGTTGTATTCCATACCGAGTTATTAAATAAATAAATAAAATAAATGTAAAATTGCCCGATATGCCACTCATAAAATTCAAAGGAGATATGAGTTCGTGGTTAGAATTTCGTGATTCCTTTGTTTCGGTAATTCACGATAATAATCGATTATCGGATATACTGAAATTCCAATATTTGAGAGCCTCTCTAGAGGAAAAAGCATTCAGAGTAATTTCGTGTATTGAGCTCAGTGCGGCAAATTATAAGCAAGCTTGGACCACCCTGTGCGAAAGGTACAATAATGTGAAATTGTTAATAAATAATCACATCAAAGTTTTCTTCAACCTGGAACAAATAATGCAAGAATCGTCTGAAAGATTGCGGAACATGGTCGATTCAATCAACAATAATTTGAAATCCTTGAAATTGTTAGAAGTAGAGATAGAGAATTGGGATCCTTTGTTGATCTACATGATCACTTCCAAATTAGATGCAAACACGGTGAGAGAATGGGAAGTTTTGACCATAAGCCAAAACCATCCAAAACTGAGTAATCTCATTGAATTTTTGAATAATATAGCGGATCTATTGGAAAGAATAGAAATGGGAAAACGAGATAGACAACGCGATTATGTTCCAAAGTCGAAAGTGCAAAACAGATCGTTTTTCTCGGAAGAAAGGGCATCCAAAACCAGGGATGCGTCCCATAATCAAGGCTCACATAAATCGTCGGTAATTTGCTCATATTGCAAGAAAGGACATCACCTTTATCAATTTAGCGAATTTCAAAATCTATCTCTTTCTGCCAGATGGGAACAAATAAAAATTTTGAAACTTTGTCACAATTGTCTGAGAACAGGACACCGACATGAATCATGTCGATTCGGTTCTTGTAAGGTGTGTAAAAAACCACACAACACGATCCTACATGAGTTTAGTCATGTTAAAGAAATACCGGGTGAAACGGAGACTAATTTTAATACGAAAACATTTTCGGGAATTGCAGAGAATCAGGTTCTACTGTCTACTGCAAAAATTATAGCTTACGATGCGAACGGGATAGGTCACAGAGCCAGGTGTATATTGGATTCGGGTAGTCAAATTTCTATAATCACTTCGGAGTTGTGTCAACAATTGAATTTGAATATCACGAAAACCAATTTATCGGTATCAGGATTGAACAATTCGGTTTCGCAGATTCAGGGAAGGTGCGTCATTTCACTAAGTTCCCAACAGAAAGATTTCAAAACTGAAATATCATGTTTCGTATTACCAATGATATCGGGATATCTTCCACATCACAGGTTGAGTCAAAATTCGTTAAAAATCCCTAAAAACGTAGCATTAGCCGATCCTGAGTTCCGAGAACCAGGAAGAATAGACATGCTGTTGGGAGCCAATGTATTTTGGCATCTATTGCGTCGGGGACAGGTACGGATTGGGGATCATCAGCCTATCTTACAGGAGACTGCTTTGGGTTGGATAGTTTCAGGTCCCATTCGGGACTCCGGGAATATCGATCATGTTACCTGTAATTTTTTAAGGGAATTTGATATTCAGGAGCAGTTAGCGCGATTTTGGGAAATTGAGGAAGTTCCAGATGAAAGGCAATACTCAATTGAAGAGAAACTATGCGAGGAACACTTCAAATTGAATACACGCAGAACAACCTATGGAAAATTTGTTGTGTCTTTTCCGCTGAAAGATGACATTAAAAAACTAGGCGATTCCTCACAAATAGCTCTACGTCAATTCGTTGCGTTGGAAAACAGATTGGAACATAATCTTGAATTGAAAGGGCTTTATCACGACTTCATTCGAGAATATGAAGCGTTAGGACACATGCGAAAGATTCCAAAAAATTCAAACCGTTCCGTATGTTATTAACTGCCGCATCACGGGGTTTTGAAACGTGATAGGGATACGACCAAGCTCAGAGTCGTTTTCAATGCGTCGTCACCTAGTTCCACTGGGGTATCACTCAACGATCTACAGATGGTTGGACCGACAATTTGAAATTAAATTAACTCCTGAATGTATCCCTAATCGTTAATCTGGTGGCAATGATGCATTCTCTTACTCCCTATCTATTTATTTCAACTTTACAATTAAAATTGCTATTTACAAACACAAACTCAGGTACAATGAATCTGAGATCCGGGACTCGAAGAAGCACCCATCCTAAAAGTAAGGATCCGGTGGTATGATCCTCCAAAATACAGGTACTATGCAGGTAGTCTAGTTTCAAGAGATTCCAACCAGAATAAAGTCCAGAATTAAGATGTTCCAGTAATAATTAGCTTCGGAATAAAGGTATTCCAGTCATAATCAACTCCAGTATTCAGATAATCCAGTAATGATTGCCTCCAGCATTAAGATGATCCAGTCCAACCCTGGGTCCGGCAGCAGGATGTTCAAACGGGCATTAGTCCCAGTAAAAAGGTAATCCAGCAGTCGATAGCTCGGTACAAAGATGTTTAAGTGAGCAGTAGCCCCGGTACAAAGATGATTTAGTGAGCGGTAGCCCCGGTACAAAGATGTTTCAGTGGCCGACAGCCCCGGTACAAAGACTGCAAATTTAAAAACTATAAGATAGTGCTTGTAACACGTGATCTCATTCCCAACGACTCTAGACGTTATTGCAACAATTTACAAGTTAATAAATACGAGATGAAATATCTAGAACTCAGGAATAAGAGCACGTTATTCGATAATAAGAACGAGATAAGAAATCAAATGCACAATATCATACAAAGGAAAATGTTAAGCTGTGTAACCTGCATGGAATGAAAATAATTAGAAATCACAATTTGGCATTCACAAAAGCAAAAATATTGGTCGGGATATACGTAGTACTTACCGCCTTTTGAATAGACGTCTTATAAGAAACAATAAAACTTCAAAATTCCACGATGTTAATGGCAAGGTGTTGACTCTCCAAATTCTTAGCGGTAAAAAGAAAGAACTTTCCATCGGCTAGACTGACTTGGAAAGGGTCGCGCATGCGAAACACACACTCAACTGTCAAAGCGAAGTGCGTTTTTTAGCGACCGATCGTATAATCTCAGTAAGGCGTTTTTGCTTGAGATCGGAATTGAAATTAATAGTATGACGTATTTTCGCGATGGAAACTGAAATCGACAGTGGAGCGTTTTGTAACGTTACACACACCACTTACCAGGAAAAAAAAATTTTGAAGAAATTTTTTTAGAAGAATGTAAAGCCAATAGGTTTCGATTAATTTTGAAAAATAGAATACTACGAGGGAAAATAAAGTTCTTTCACGTTAAATGCCAAACTGAAAGTTAAGTCAAATGGATAAAAGGGAAATTAATCTTGCAGGTCACACAGCATAACTGAAACATAAATTTACATAAATTTATACGGCAAACAATGAGAAATCGCAACTTAAAAGACAAGGTTAAGGTAACATGAAAATGTTAGGTAATAATCGTCGTTCAGGTGAAGAAGTCGAAAGATAAAAACAGGAGTCAAGACGTGTAGATATAAGGAAAGATAGGGTATCGACTAATCGACAGGTAAGGTAGTCTACACGAATGGAATCCCGAAATTATCCAGACTGAGGTCCTCAAAATCGATAAAGTTATAAACGGTAGGCAGCAGTAGTCAAGATAAAGATGTTCCTTTCCGGAGCAATGAAGTCTAACAAGTGGCACGATGCAGATAAAAAAAACAAAACTGTTAGGAAACTGTGGAAAGAAAGGAAGGAATCGAGGAGAAAAAAAATTATCAGGCAAGGTACTATTGAACATATCCCGAGGTGGTTTTCCAAGTTTAAAAGCTCGAAATTTGAAGCTAATTAATTAATCTCACTGAAGGTGTAAGAGATGTATGTGTAGATGATGTAACCAATAATATCAAGAAGTATTTAAAGCTAATTTATCTGACCGAAGATGTGAATGTATATGTGTAGATTATTAACTAATAACATCAAGAGATCACTTCCCAAGCAGGCCTCTCCTATAAAACGATCCCCAATATGCGAAAATAATTAAAGCAGATAATAAATTGGAAAAACAATCCCGGAAATACGTAGGAAAGAAAAGGTAAGATTGGGCGCCAGCGATTACAAATCGCAAAGTAGGTTCGATATGAGGAAGCGGAAATAGGTAATAGAAATAGGTAATAGGGATAGATAATAGGTAATAGGGGTAGATAATAGGAAATAGGTAATAGAGAATAGGTAATAGGGATAGATACAAACAACAGGTAAGGAAAGAGAAAGAGAAGTGTCCGCCCGTTGGTACAAATAATAACTGCATCCAAAAATGCAAGAAAAATAATCTCTATGAGACTCACAGATCAAAGAAAACTTCAAAGTAAATCGCTAATTACGCCAAATTTTCAATCAAGATACTGCATAGTCGCTCTAAACTTCAAAATATTAAAAGATACGTTGTGAGACTCACAGATTAAAGGAAACTTCAAAGTAAATCGCTAACTACGCCAAATTTTCAATCAAGATACTGCATAGCCGCTCTAAACTTCAAAATATTAAAAGATAAGATGCCCACAGGCATAAGATACGATAGGTGTCCGAGACACAAAAGATACGGTATTTGCCAACCGGCATTAGATAAATTGTCATTAGACACGATAAGATACGGTAGTTGTCGTAAGACACGGTAATTGCCTACAGGCATAAGGAAAATGATACGGTAATTGTCGAATCGAAGGCCCGAGAAAACTTCAAAGTAAACCGCAGACTACGCTCAAATTTCCATTCAAGGCACTGCATAGCTGCGTTAAACTCGAAAGATTAATCGCCATCCTCACGAAATCGTCATGTAAACCAAAAGAAAAAAACTAATAAATATTTGCACCAGACAGACCGACACTTGCCTTAAATAGGAAAGGGAGAAAAGGTATTAGGAAATTTAGATACACAAAAAAAAACGACCAATCATCACCTCCACCCAAAAACATAACTGCCTTCGTCACACTTAACAAGAAACAAAATAATCCTTTTTTTTGGTGGATGCGATAACTTTCATTCACCTTGCCAGACAGACATACTACAAACAATAAATTACCATCACACGAACACACTACAATCGTTCACCAATAAACCGACGATAATAATTGCTTTGACCCATCAGATAGTCGATGGTCAACTTCCCAAGCGTATGATGGCTCCAAAAACTAAGCCCGCCATCAACCAGGCCTACCAAGCTTTAAAGGTATCGAGAATGAACTACATAACTCAACTCGTGAGACTTAAAATTATCGGGATTCACGATTCAGCCATCCAGACAACACCAATACAAGATAACGACAAGGTAAAAGTTGAAAGATAGCAATATCAAACATTAAATCTCGGAACTCAGACTCAAAACGAAGTCACCCTCACAACCAGAAAAACGAAAGAGACACACTCAGGAAAAAAATGCTACTCAAAAAAAAGTTACTCGTGGCCCCACGTTACCTGCGCCAGTGAAATTAAATTAACTCCTGAATGTATCCCTAATCGTTAATCTGGTGGCAATGATGCAACCTCTTACTCCCTATCTATTTATTTCAACTTTACAATTAAAATTGCTATTTACAAACACAAACTCAGGTACAATGAATCTGAGATCCGGGACTCGAAGAAGCACCCATCCTAAAAGTAAAGATCCGGTGGTATGATCCTCCAAAATACAGGTACTATGCAGGTAGTCTAGTTTCAAGAGATTCCAACCAGAATAAAGTCCAGAATTAAGATGTTCCAGTAATAATTAGCTTCGGAATAAAGGTATTCCAGTCATAATCAACTCCAGTATTCAGATAATCCAGTAATGATTGCCTCCAGCATTAAGATGATCCAGTCAAACCCTGGGTCCGGCAGCAGGATGTTCAAACGGGCATTAGTCCCAGTAAAAAGGTAATCCAGCAGTCGATAGCTCGGTACAAAGATGTTTAAGTGAGCAGTAGCCCCGGTACAAAGATGATTTAGTGAGCGGTAGCCCCGGTACAAAGATGTTTCAGTGGCCGACAGCCCCGGTACAAAGACTGCAAATTTAAAAACTATAAGATAGTGCTTGTAACACGTGATCTCATTCCCAACGACTCTAGACGTTATTGCAACAATTTACAAGTTAATAAATACGAGATGAAATATCTAGAACTCAGGAATAAGAGCACGTTATTCGATAATAAGAACGAGATAAGAAATCAAATGCACAATATCATACAAAGGAAAATGTTAAGCTGTGTAACCTGCATGGAATGAAAATAATTAGAAATCACAATTTGGCATTCACAAAAGCAAAAATATTGGTCGGGATATACGTAGTACTTACCGCCTTTTGAATAGACGTCTTATAAGAAACAATAAAACTTCAAAATTCCACGATGTTAATGGATTACGAAGTTCGTTTATTCGTTAAACTCTAGCAAGGTGTTGACTCTCCAAATTCTTAGCGGTAAAAAGAAAGAACTTTCCATCGGCTAGACTGACTTGGAAAGGGTCGCGCATGCGAAACACACACTCAACTGTCAAAGCGAAGTGCGTTTTTTAGCGACCGATCGTATAATCTCAGTAAGGCGTTTTTGCTTGAGATCGGAATTGAAATTAATAGTATGACGTATTTTCGCGATGGAAACTGAAATCGACAGTGGAGCGTTTTGTAACGTTACAAATTCAGGTTGATTTATTTTCCATCTTGTTGAGATTTCGTGAACCACTTTACGTAGTTACGGCAGACATTGAGAAAATGTACCGCCAGGTCAAAATTCATGAAAGTCAACAAAGTTTACAAAGAATTATGTGGAGATGGAGTAGGATGGAAGAAATCGATGAATATGAACTTTTAACAGTGACATATGGAACCGCTTCAGCACCGTACTTAGCCACTAAGTGTTTAGATACATTAGCAGATGAATGCAACGAAACTTCACCGGAAATTTCGAAAATAATAAAAAATAATTTTTATGTAGATGATTTATTATTCGGCAGAAACGATCTGAGCGAAATTCGAAATTTATGTTCAGATATTCAATCAATCATGAAGTCCGGAGGCTTCAACTTACGGAAATGGAAAAGCAACGATCCCAAATCATTAAACCAAGTTACGCATGATAGGAGTGAAAATATTCTTTCCTTCAACTGGACTTCTACAGTCAACAAGACCTTGGGACTTGGTTGGATATGCACGTCTGATGAATTAGTTTTTTGTGCGAAAAATCTACACTTCAGTTCGGAGAATACAAAGCGAGCAATTCTTTCAAATATATCGAAGATTTTCGACCCGTTAGGTCTTTTATGTCCGGTTATAATTTCCGTTAAAATAATGTTGCAAAAATTATGGCTGGAAAAACTAGATTGGGATGAAAAGTTACCCAATAGCCTATTAAAATCTTGGTTGAAATTCAATGACGAAATCAAGGAACTAAATGACCTACAAATCAACAGGAGAGTCATTTGTAGGAACGCAATAAACGTACAACTTCATGCCTTTTGCGATAGTTCAGTTCAAGCGTATGGAAGTTGCATTTACATTAGATCGGTGAATAACGAGGGTGAAGTCTTCGTACATCTTTTGTGTGCCAAGTCCAAGGTAGCACCACTCAAATCGTTGACAATCCCAAAATTAGAACTATGTGGAGCACTTGTCGCTGCAAGACTTGCCACAAAGATAATTAATTCGTTAGACATCGAATTAAACGAGTGTTTTATGTGGACGGATTCCACAATTGTTTTAGGATGGTTGAAAACTAGTCCAAATTTATTAAAACCATTCGTAAATAATCGTGTGGCGGAGATTCAAACGTTATCAAAAAACTTTCTTTGGCGCCACGTTCCCTCAACTCATAATCCTGCGGATTTGCTAAGTCGAAGCTTGATTCTGAGTCAATTGAAAAAAGAAGAACAGTGGTGGTTTGGACCTCCTTGGTTACAAAAATCCATGGACTTGTGGCCACAAAATGCGTCATTCGACTCAAATTCACTGCCAGAATTACGTGAAAATGTCAAGGCTTTTATCGTTCAAAATTTCGAAGACGTTTTCGAGGTGAGAAGGCGATCCAATTTGCAGCGTTTGAAACATGTTGCGGCATACGTCTGCAGATTTGGAGAAAACTGTAAGAAACGAATCGAAGAAAGAAACCTCGGTCCTTTGACTACGAGAGAAATTGATCAGGCGTTCGAGAAAATTCTTAGAATAACTCAAGCACTATTTTTTTCGGAATACTATAAAAATTTGATAAACAACAGAGCCTTGGACAAGAAAAGTAAGTTAATGAGTTTAAATCCATTTATCGAAAACGGTCTCATCAGAGTAGGGGGTCGTTTGAAACATTCTAAATTCGAATATGCGAAAAAACATCCGATTCTCCTGCCGGCAAAGGATCATCTAACTAATCTCATTTTTCAAAATGAACACGAAAGATTGTTTCATGCAGGCTCACAACAACTATTAGCGTCTGTGAGAGAAAAATATTGGCCCATATTCGGACGTAATCTTGCAAAAAGGAT
Source organism: Myrrha octodecimguttata (assembly GCA_958510865.1). Lineage (NCBI taxonomy): Eukaryota > Metazoa > Arthropoda > Insecta > Coleoptera > Coccinellidae > Myrrha > Myrrha octodecimguttata. The sequence continues at coordinate 5,410,878 of OY294056.1, read as the reverse complement.
CGTTAGGACTTGTGTTGTTTGTTCAAGGTTTCGGAAAACGAATGTTGTTGCGCCCATAATGGGAAATCTACCCCGAGCACGTGTAGAACCAGCACATCCATTCGAGGTTTGTGGTACAGATTACGCTGGACCTTTTTCGATAAAGGATCGAAAAGGTCGTGGATCAAAGGTATCCAAGTGTTATTTGTGCCTATTTATTTGTCTTACAACCAAAGCCATACACCTTGAACTGGTAACCGACTTGAGCACTGAATGCTTCATCTCAAGTTTACGGAGATTTGTATCTCGGAGAGGAAAGCCGAGACAAATTTTTTCTGATAACGGAAAAAATTACGTTGGAGCTACGAGAAAGTTATCAGAGTTAGGGGAGTTCATTAGAGTCCACAAGTCCGACATATCGAATATGTCCGTTTCGCAAGGGATTCAATGGAATTTCATTCCTCCTTACTCTCCTCATATGGGGGGTATCTGGGAAGCAGGCGTGAAATCTACAAAATTACATTTATATCGAGTTTTTCATGACGCAAAATTGACATTTGAGGAATTTTATACAGTCGTTACTCAGATAGAGGCAATTTTGAATTCTAGACCTTTATTTCCTCTATCTTCCGATCCAAATGATCTTACACATCTTACCCCGGCACACTTCCTCGTTGGTAGATCGCTAACTGCAGTACCACATCTATCTACAGATGAATCGATTATCACGATATCAACTGCTACAAAAACTACAGCAGCACTTCTGGAAACGATGGAGCAAGGAATATATAAGCGAGTTACAACAACGGTCGAAATGGAAGGTGACCCAGTCTCAATTGGAACTTGGATCCATAGTAGTAGTGAAAGAAGATGGCGTTCCTCCTATGAATTGGACAATGGGACGTGTAATTGAAGTCCACCCTGGTAAAGATGGAATCGCCCGCATAGCAACTTTACGTACAAAGAATGGAACCATCAAGCGGTCATTTGCGAAAATATGTCCACTTCCAGTTAATGAACATTGAAAGTATTTCATACGTTCCAAGGCGGCCGGTATGTTCAGAATTCAGTGAATACACCCCTGTGCGCGCCCAAACTGTTCCCATATGGTTTGTGCTACCATAAAAGTGTGATTTTGTGAACTTTTCAACCACTTATGATCAGAGACTCGAGAAACACACAGTACCTTATTGTAAATACGTCATTCATCTATTAAATACAGTTAAACGAAATAAACAGTTTTCCTACGTATCATTTTTATACATATTCCACTTACATCTAGAGTTAATTCAAAACAGTAATTCATATAAATACATTGATATTATTTTCATTTCTATATAGGTAGGTAGGTTGAACCAGCTGTGACATTTTTCATTTTGTATTTGTATCTTGAGCTGCTGTGATATGAAAATAAAATCAATTATATGTCTATCTGTTTCCTTTCTTTTCTTTTGAAATACGATGCAAAAGAACTAAAGCAGAAAAGCTGTCTTTTCATTTTATTGATTCAGTCGTTTGTAAACAAGGAGATCGAGTCATATCATTTAGACTGATTCTGGATCTACCACATAATATGGCTTGCATTCAGCACTTCTTCACATTGATAAGAGTCCTTGAATTACTTATTGAGGTGCCTATCTTTCAAAAAATTCAAGTATCCACCAAGCAAGCGGCACTAAAATAACATCGAAATTATCCTCCAGGAACGATTTGAAGCACGATTTTCTAACGTCATCCAAAAAAAAGTCCCTTCTCAAAAAATCTTACACAAAATTATAACAATTTCTTTGAATATTCTAGCTCTGCTTAATAAATATTCGTTCTCCACCAAATTTTTACGGTTTGGTTACATAAAACTACTAGCTTGGACAGGTTCCAAATTCAACCATTAGGGCGCTGGCCTCTTCGCAGAAGTTCCCAATTCAAATCACTTCACAGTTAACACAGGCATCGGGGAAAAGACGTTCACGGACGGCGTTGACTGATTCCGATTCCAGATTCACGTACCTCTTGTTGCACTCGGTTCGTTGTCTGGTTCATGACATGGCATTAGGGAAGTAATTCGAAGTATTCTACTTGATCGGAACTCAGTTGTAGAATGGATGGATGGGATGTTTTAGTTTAGTTGAGAAGTTTATTGGTATTGTATTCTTGTTACGGACACAGGATTATGATTTATTGCTTCAAAATCGAGGTCTCTGATAATTACTGTTTGTGAAGTATTTAATTAAAAAAATAAAACTGGTTTATTGTTCGAATTTTAAAAAAGAATCACATTTATTATTTGTGATTTCGAACAATAACTATGTAATCAATCCTATTTCATCAATTGCAAATGGAATGTGTATAAATTTTTCTTATTATTATTTCTTACTAGATTTTAATCACATTTAATGCATCAGGAATGGCAAATAATAATGAAAAGGAATTCGGGATTGAATGTTGCAAACAAGTATACTTAAAAAAAAATCACAATTTATTTATTGTGGTAAATTAGTGAATTAGAAATAAATTTTCGGCAAAATAGTCCTACTTTTCATGAGTACTTTTTCTAGGTTCATCAAAGACGTCAAGCCTCTCGCATATTCGTATTCAAAATCTTGAGAGTAATATATGAAATGAACATTGAAGTTGTATTCGTAATTGAAAATGATGTGAAAAATTTTCCGAATTAATTTCTACCATACTTTCGGCGAGCACATTCAATAATTATCATTTTCCTGAAACTGGAAATGAAAAAAACACTTTCATTTAATTTTTAATAGTACTGTTTCCGATATTGGGATTGAAAACGAAAAAAACCTAATAAACTGATGCAAAATTCTCCCAAAATGAGCTCTTAATCGATACTCGAAGGAAATGCTTGTCAAAATGATGATGCATGAGCCTACTGATTTTTTTTTTAAATGATACATTTGAATGAAATTGTTATAGAAAAATATTGGATAAATTTATTCAATATGAAGTTAATATTTCCGTTAACTATGCTTATTGTATGTTCAAACATTGAGACTATAGTTTCCATATCATTATACACATATTCAGCCTTTCCATATTTCCAATAATTTCTTCATGAAAGGACTTCGACTGTACAGGATTCTCGCCGTTTGTTTCAAGTCGGAAGTCGCAACAGAAGCAGGTACCAAATCATAGCCCGGATACCATTCTCGGCTCTAGTTCCGACGTTCCTGACTCCTTAAAACGTTCCGATTCCGCCGGAATCGCAACAGATCATGCGTACTCAGCCCAGTCACGACTCCGAAAAGGAGCTGTGATTTGGCCCTGTGATTTCTCCGGAACTGTCACAGTGAGTCACAGCTCCGGAGAAATCCTGTCACAACACATCTCTAGTTTAGGGGGTTTAGGTCTATGAAAATACTGGATATTGGACAACGAACAACAACACGACACCTTTTTTCTTTTTCTTTCTTCTGGCTCTGATCTGATAATCTGTTCTGATCATAGAGTAAACTTTCTGATTTCTATAGCATTCGATTCTTTAAATCATTCGTTGCATTCGAATGAAAAATTTCAACCATTCGAATGATTTTGCAGTGACATCTACTAGGAAGGGCGAAAATACTATTTTTTTACAGGAAAAGTTTGAGAAATTGATCTTTATTTGCAATTCATCAGAATAAAAATAAGTGTGAGCTGAATGAATCATTCGGTATCTAACAGAAATGATGCAGTAACGGCAAAAAGCCGTTATTTTTCATGAAAGGTTCGCGAAATTGACCTATTAATTCGGTGGAATGATTGAATAATTCGATGTTCGAAAATTCATTTGTTTTGCAGTGACATCTGCCAGTTAAGGCGATAATACAGATATTTTCCATGAGAAGTTAGGGAAATTAATCTCTATTAGCAATTCCTTCGGTGGACTGAATGAATTACTCGTATTCGTATCCTGAAATTCATTCGTTTTGTAGCGACATCCAACAGAAATGATGCAGTAATGGCTATTATACTGTAATCGTAGCCTTCGTAATCTATTAGTTAACGTAGGCTACGCTGTAATTTTTATGAAAGGTTCGCGAAATAAATTTTAGCAATTTATTTGGTGGAATGATTGAATGATTCGATATCCGAGAATTCATTCGTATTGCAGCGACATCTACCAGTTAAGGCGATAATACTAATATTTCCCATGAGAAAATTGGGAACATTCGGTGGACGAAATGATAAGCGCTTTTCCCTGTGGTGGCTATCAGAGTAACCCGAGGTACAGGAATTAGTCTATACTATACTAATTGAATAAGGAGTGCATTCGCCATTTTGCAACATAAGAGAATCCAACCGTCTTCTACCGTGGAGGTAGATTTTACCTCCATGTCTTTCACAATGCTGTCAGACATTTAGAAATGGGCGAATCTATTTCTAAGGAGATTCGATGATCTACACTAGTCACTGAACTAATAATAACCCATGGAAGGAGTCTAACCGTCAGATGCTGGCATAGAACTCTATATTACTACCTGGAAAGGACCCGACCCTTCTTCGACTAAGCTTAAAGCGTAACAAGGGGCAAGGAAACAAAGATAGCGCTAATTACAGTAAACTCTCCCTGTCACACCCATTGGAGTAAATGGTGTTTAACGGCTCAAATTTGGTTTTACTTGGAAATTCTGGTAGTTTGGGTATTACATCGTTTAGAAAGTGCAATATTTTTGAAAATGAATATCTATTTTTCTCTGATATGCCATTACTTTCTCTGCCTTCACCGCGTGCGGTTCAAAAAGTGAAGAATTATGTTGGTGTGAGCTGTGCATTGAAGATTTACAAATGTTTCATCATTATTAAAATAAATTCAAATAATAGGAACATAGGAAAATACTTCTCGAAAAGCAGTGACCTGAAGTCAGGAAAATTTAAGCGCTGGTTAAAATTCATTGCCAATGAGAAATTTGACGTATACTTTTTTCCGATATTTTTGGAATCGAATGTGTCGAATCGAGCTGAAATTTCGAACATTGCTGTTCAGATTCGACTTCAAGATCTGCGCCAAGTTTCATTGAAATCTCATTGAAAGTTTCCGAAAAAAATATATTGTTAACGATTCTTCATGCAATCAGTTAGCAAGTTTCGATCTGATCGCATCAGTACTTCTTGAGATATAGAGGAAATAAAATATAATAATATATTTGAAATGGGTATAACTTAGAAATTGTTAGGTAAAATTTGCCCATTAACGAACCTATTGAGAATTTTTTAAGTCGCTATAGCTTTTCTCGATAGTAAGTTATCGTGGTAACGAGCGGCTGAATAGAATTCAATTTGACATCGAACTCTTCATCAGTGAGTCTAACCTGGTCGCTTAGAACCATTTTCGGCAAAAAAACGCAAATTTACGGAGGATGATAACGCGCTGTTCCCCAGAAAAACCGCTCACTAAGTAGAAATTTCACTTGAACATGTGCGATCTTCTTCAATCCTGCCTTCTTCACGAATTAGTCAGAAAAAATTCAGGTTCTCCTAATTTGAAATGAAAAATTGAAAAAGATTTAGAATAAATGCGACAGAGTTCCCTTTACTTCAATGAGGAAGAAAGGGATAGGTACCCGTCCACTTCGCGGGTTGCATAAGCAACGAATTGGCTTCACTTGTCGCTCAAAACGGGTCCCTTCCAGGGTTCCAGGTATATAATATAGAGTTCATTGGATGCTGGTAACGAAGATAAAAGTCGCGTGATCCGGGACAAAAAACGGGGCGGTTGAACTGAATTCATATCGATTTTGGGTTTTTTCTTCAATTTCAAAGATTTATACAATCATTTTCACGTATCCACTCATTATTTTTATAGTTAGACTTCTCGAATTCAATAATTTTAATAATATTCTGGAGTCTAAAGCTTCTTTCTGTGCGAGGTAGATTCGTGTCGTAACTCGACAGATTTGTCCCCAGATAATTAGGGAATACGGCCCTGTGCGGCCACCTGCATTGGTTTCACTTTTCGAGCGAGCTAAGGCGGTTCGACCTTCAAGTGGTTTGTGCGTTAGTATAAACATAGACATATTTAGGCATGTAAGATTTATCCTTGGGATATTTGAAAATTCCAGACAAAAAGTCAGTCGGGATCGGAATTCGAAACGATAAGGTTAAGGTCGAAAACGCCGAGGCTCGGCTCGAATATTTTAAATAGGTTTTTTACGTTTTTGTTCATAATTTCACACGATCGATTATTTCGTATCGGCACTAGTCTAGTATATTCATTTTACAACTAGTAATCCAATTAAAGTGTGTTTTTCTTTAACCGTTTAGTTTGATTTTGAAAACTTTCGAACCTCCTAGACGCCAGATCCTAACGGTGCGTAGCACTTCGGCGGGGATTCACAACAATTCGGGTATTTGGGTAATCGGAGATTCTTCCCTATTGGCCAATAGGGTGAATCTCCGATTCCCCAAGTGCCCGAATCTCCCTCGCACAAAAGGCCCTTTAAGAGTTTGATGATAAAACGTATTAATTTATGTTGAATCAATTTGTTTCCGACTGACGGAGAAGTTTTCAATTCGGTGTTCCATAGGAATTGAATTCAATGACATTTTCAAAGGAATTATCAAGAGAGTTTCTAATAATTTTTGTCGTTTTGAAAGAGTTAATATCGTATAATTGTTCATCATGCGTTAATTCTATATCAATGGTTTATTAATCTTTCTTATGTATTCTTAGATTTATATCTCAAAAGAACTTTTAAAGTAGTGTAGAAGTTTATTCGAAGGTTCTGATCCAAAATTTACTGATTCAAATTAAGGAAAGATCAAAATTAACAATAAGCATCGATTTTGCGAGCTTTTTTTCAGTTACAAGCGCTTCATTTTATTATCCAAACGGTCTCAAATTTTTTGATGAAGTTATAATCAGATAGGCAAACCAACTCATCATTTGTAGTCATTCCAAACTTATAGTTCTAATATTGATAATACTATTTTCGTGATAGGTAAAGAAGGTTGTTGAAAAATCATCGAAATGAATTTATTTTCGAGTAAGAGAGAGTTTAAATACATTTGGTTGGTTCTGAAAGAATAATTAAAGTTGAATTACAAATCTGAATGAATCATGAATAAAAATTAAAGGTTTGTTAACCTTTTCCTGTAATTTAAATTTTTTGCACGTAGATTATTATTTTCTTTTCTCATTTTCTGAATGCTTCTATTGGCAATATTTCATACCGCTTTAGCTTCTGCAGTTTCCAGAGCAGAATATTTTATATCCCCGAAATAATATCTCCTCTCCTGCGAAATGATTATTTAAAGCGACTGAATGAACCAGCCTAGGAAAGAAAAATACTTTGATTCCTTTGGTATCTGAGGTTTTCGAGAACAACCTGGGGTATCAATATTTCGAAGCTAAGTTTTTAGAACTGAAATATATCAAACCTGAATATAAATATACTTCACAATTAAAAACAGGTAACAACCTAGTTGATGGAAGATCCAGCTTTAGCTTCTTCTCAATAAAAGCAGATTCTGCTTCAATCTCCTTCTTAGGTAATAGGTTTTTTCCTTAAGTGTTCAGGAAAATCAAAAATTGAGGGAATCGAGCGTTCTCTCACTTTGATTTCACCGAATTGTCTTATTACATCAATTTCAAGAAAGTGTTTACTACAAGTAGACGGAATTAGTTTGTTCAAACCTATAGGGATCTCAGTTTTGAATCTCTGGGAAACCTACGGAAATTTAAATATTAATATGATAATTCAAGAACTCACGAGAAAACGAAAATCTGATGCCCTTTATGCACCTTTGTGTGCAATTATATGTCGTACAAGACTTTGCCATTGTATAAAGACTCTGTATACAATGACTTTACCATCGTGAAAAATCAGAAGTAAATTATTAAATTAGTATACAATCATAATACGCATAAAATATGGAAAAATCCATATAAAACTAGTAATTCACCGATTCACATATAGACTGAAGAGAAGTATTGCCTATGTTTTGCCCCGTATCAGCTGATTATCTTCTATCTCACAAACGTTACAGTGAGTCTCTCTCTACACTCCTTCCATGGGTTATCAGTTCAGTGCTCTGAATAAAGAACAAGCGGAAGGAGCATAAGGCCTCACATCGGGGTCCGGGATGGAGGTTGCATGTGGCCGACTTCCCTTTCACTTTTAAGAGAGAACGAAGGCGAATTTTGGAGGTGTAAGAGATTACAGCTTCTGTAGTAAGCTGAGGAGCTTCCTACAGATTGTGGTTAGATGTAGTTACTTGGGTTACCACATTTTTGGGGAGCTAACTATGTAAATATGACGTATTGATGACGTCACGCCAGAGCTTTGCCATAGCCTTGTGCTTAGTGCTCGTGAAAGCACTCGAAGCACTTTTGTGCTCCTGAGCACTGTGCTCGCGAGCACTTCATTAAGCCGGTGCTTAGTGCTTGGTGCTTCGAGAATTTTTTGAGAAGGCTTAGTGCTTAGTAATTCGAAAAAGTGCTCCTAAGCACCGCAAAGTGCTCCCGAGCACCGTAAAGTGCTCCCAAGCACCGCAGTGCTCCCGAGCACCGTAGGGCTTTGAAGCACTTCTCGGGAAGCACTGAGCCCTTCATGGACTTGTCGAAACAGGAAAATGTCGGGCCATTGCGTGATTGGAGTAGACATTGGAGGGCAAAGCGTATGGTTTCAGCTGGGAATATCGAGATAGAATATTTCGTTTTCTATCTCGATCATGGAGATATTAGAATTGCGTTTTGAAAGAGTGTTGGAAAATTTCAGGAAATCCATTGACGTAAAGTCACGTGGATTATACTCCACTATTACTACTATTATTAAATTTTCGTATTCGTATGTCACACATTCCGGTTCACATTTAAAATTTCATTATTTTTTTTCTCTATGATTTCGAACCTAAAGATCTGATTGAAATAATATTTTGATTCTTTGATGTAGTATGATTGATTCCAAGAGTATCGCAAAATTAGAATATTTAAGAAAAAATATTTCTTGAGCTCAACTGAATCCTGAATAAGTGATTTAAGTCATTTATAGCAAATGACCAATATCTACATTCAAATACTAAAAGTATCAATTGAATTAGTTTATTAGTTATTATATATGATGGCAAAATACGAATGAGATTGTTTTTTGATCTCCCGATTGAACGGTCATCACGAAACTCGGCACGAAGCTGTCCATTTTAGAGGTTATGGCACAAAAACATATAATTATGCCCACGTCAATAACACTGGAAATTCCCGACCGATTATGCCAATAAACAAACCGAGATATTCAGGCTCTGAACCTACGCTGCAACTTTTCGTAATCGTGTTTACGGACGGCCGAACATCCAAACATCGATATTGATAACGGATTCATCATCAGAGAGTCAAACAAGACAAGAACTGGATTTTAATTCGATATTATCTGCGTTTTTTTGAGAAATATTGGGAATATAAAATTTTGAATGGTTATATCTGCGGAATCATTGAGCGAATTTTACCCATTTACGAATTATACCTTCGCAATATGTATACCCATTGAAAATTTCATATTTCCAGTGTTTCAGAAAATGAAGATCAACTCGATTTGAATCCGGTACTTCGATGAGAGAAGACAACTTGGAGGTTTGCTGCGAAATTTCGCTAGGAACATGATTGGCAGATTCTCAAATATAAAATTTGTGGAAACAAAATTCTGAATTTTATTTAATTCAATCTAATTGAACGATAATCACGAAATCGTACAAATTTGGTCATTACCTTTCGTCAACTACCCTAACGTTGTAGTAAACACAAAAATTTCCGAAAGAAACAACTTAGAAACTCGCTATTTGTGGAGCCTTAATTACCTAGGATGAATTCGTGACCACTCACCCAGTGATTCCGCAGATAGACCCATTCAAAATTTTAAGACCCATTATTTTCAAAAATACAGATAAGATCAGATCAAAACCCAATATTTGATTGAAAAATGACAGCTTGATGGTTCACACAGAATTTCGTGAGGATAATATGAGCAGAAGATAGCAGAAGATGGAATATTTGAAAAAAAACATTTTTCTAGATTTTTCTAATGACACGGTCATCACAAAATTTCGCACAAAGTTGCGAATCAGCATTTTCGAACTGGTTACCAAGTTTCACAATGATTGAGATTGTATTTTTCGAGTTATCTCGGAAAAAAAACAACGATACTGAGTAATAAAACGTCCAAAATTCCCTCCAAATCTTTTTCACAGTATCTCTGAAAATTATGAACATATCGCCCTGAAATTTGGTACACTGCTATGAGATATGGAGGTCAAGTTATGAGCAGATTTTTTTCGAATGTACTGAACTGTTTCCGATAATGAAAATTTTTCTGAAAACATTTTTTCAATCTTGCTGACGGTACGATCTCAAGAAAATTTTGCAGGAAGTTGCGTGTCATTGTGCCCCAACTGAGTGCCAAGTTTCAATATCAGGGAAATCACCTCAAAATTTCAAATAGCTATAAGGCTGAAACCGTTGGGCCGCTTGTGCCGACTAATAAATATAACCGCGGCATTCGGATGCGCAACCTATTCTGAAAGCTTTAAGCCGCTAGTTTGCTCCGTTCGGCAGACATCGGGTCCTCGGTTGGACGGTCTGAAGAACAGAATCCACTTTGATACCGGATTCTTCATCAGTGGGTTCAACCTAGTCGTTTGAAACCATTTTCGGCTCAAAATTCGAAAACTACAGACAAACCAAACACTAAACGATAGCACGCTATTCCCTATTAGTGTAGGAAATGAAAAATATCTGCTCAGTAGGAACTAAATATTTATGAAATTTTTTACTCCGAGGACCAATAATTCCAGTTGTGAATTTAGAATCCATATGCTTAATTTGAAAAATAGAATTCAAATTCCTCCAAAAATGTCCTATGATCGGCTATCCAAATAAGTTTGCATGTATTTGTATATTTATTCGCGAATTAACAGAAATCGAATGAATAAAAATATACTCAAATAAAAAATTTATTTCATCCACTAAACTGATTTGTCAACTTATGCAAATAACCATATTTATTAACAAGTTAACAGAAACTCAATAAAATATATAAAAACATATTCAAACACATAGATGAAATTAATAATTTAAATAATGACATCTGAAAAATGGGCGAACAACGTGAATGTTACTTGAATGATCTCTTTAAACTGAACCTTATGAACGCTTCGATGCATAAGGTCGCTTATTTCTGGTCCAACACCCGTTTACACGCGAGAGTGCGCCTTACTCGCATCTTCACGTTCAGCCATGGCGAAGGGGATTCAACAACACATTTTCTTATTTTTTGAGAAAACTATTGGTCCCATTGAAATTTTGAAGAATCCATCTGAATCTAGTGCTATCTGTTAACACCTTTTATAATATAAAGGAGATTTTTTCGATATTCCTAACAGTTTTCGAGCAAAATTGAAAAGAATATAATTGTAAGCATGCATTTTCAGTTCATAAGGAACTCCATATAAGAGCATGGTATCCGACTTTTTAGATAATTTTGATTTTGCATTGTAAGGATGTAGTGAATGATACTAAGTGGTTCACACATTTCAGCAATAAATTTCACACGAAAATCTGTTTTTAAATGAAATATGAAAATTTTCACAAAACAATTTTTTTTTTAAATTTTTCTATGGAGAATTCTTCATATTGCTACTGTTCATCTACCAACCAAGCTTATTTCGATCAGATAAATATTTTTCGAGTTATTGAAAAATCAAAATTTCAAATGGCTGTAGCACAAAAACCATTTGGCAGATTTGGCCCATTAACGAACTTAACCGAGATATTCAGGATATTAACCTAACCTGAGAATTTGAAGACTCTAGGTTCTTTCTTTCGAAAGTAATAGCTCACACGGACGGACAGAATAAATTTTAGCCTCGGATTCTTCATTAGTAGGTCCAACCTAATCGTTTGAGACCAATTTCGGCTCAAAATTTGAAAATTACAGACATCGTGACGAAATGATAAAACGCGCTGTTCCCCAGAAGAAGCGCGTAAAAAGTGCTTAGTGCTCGGTGCTCGTGTAAACGAATTATTTTTTGAAAGTGCTTGGTAATCGCGAGCATTTCACAAAAAATGAGTGCTTAGTGCTCGAGATTCCGGAGCACTTTTCGAAAGGGCTTAGTGCTTTGTGCTCGGAGCACTTTCCATCAGTGCTCGGCACAGCTCTGCGTCACGCATACCATACCGCGTAACCTTCCTCTTGAGCAGGGTTAGGCTGGTCGTCCACTGCATACTGCAAGCGATTTCGAGAGGCGCGATAGGAGCGTAAACGAACGAATTTGCGCGACAGATCCAAATGAATGGAATTCTAGGTACCCTCGTCGACTGGCAGCGACTTCATACGGGCGACTTCGAGAGAATTCGAGCGGCGCAATCGTATCCAGATCACTTTGGATCTGCCGCTTCTATACGCTCGAAAAGAGGAGCTAGCCGTCGGATAGTGGAATGTATAGTTTGTGAACGGAATATTTGTTGAAGCTCGTTGTTTATTGTTGGTGAATTTTAGATGGATCAGATTGAAAGGTTAATGAATGTTGTCTTTTTTCTTACATTAAACTCACATCCAGAAATTCTGTACGTGTATAGTAGCCTACCTGAAGTTGGACTCTTTGGCAATAATCGGCTGTATAGCATTCCAAATATAATTAATCCAGCGTGTTTCGCCATTATCTCGGGTTTTATAGCTCTTATTATCTCAATATCTATTATCAATTTGTTTTTTAGTCTCCGACCAATTTTATTCCGAACATTTTTCTATATGCTCAAGTGTTTTTTGACCATACGTACTGTAATGATTCAACTACGTTTCAATCAATCTCATATGCAGAACGATCTTTTCGATCACAAAATAAACCTAGTTTTTTCTTTATAAAATGCTACGGATTTTTACTAGTGACCTGTTTTCTAAAATACACATGCACTTCTGCAAAATTTTAAGAATTTCTGAATATCTGTGTCACCATCATTTCTTTCGATGTTTGCAGTTCTTAAAGTTTTGAAGTCACGTTCTAGATACATTAATAACATACTCACCTTCTGAAGCTGACTTTCCACAGATAAAATTCAAATCAGCCATAACTTCGAAGTTCCACATCCTTTGTTTTCGAAGTACCCATCAGGTCATCAACATTCACACTTCAACTTCCATTCCAGTATTATAAATGAGTATACGATAATAATCATTCATTATCAAGATGGTGAATTGTTTCCGATAATTTCATTTTTTTTTTAATTTGAATCTACCTTAGCTCAAAAATTTTCCCCATTCCGTAGCTAACATATGCTTGATCAAGTGAGATTTATCCTTGAAATGAATTATTAATCTTAACATTAAAACAAATAAAACACTTGACTTCGTTCACAATTTTCAATTCAAAATATTTTGTTGACATGCATGTTTCGGGTTTGACTCCATTATCAAAACTGAAACGAAAATAACTGGGACTACACAAATATACATTAATGAATTATTAATTCTAAATCCATCCCGTATCACAATTTCTTCAATAAACACGGAAATCTGAAGTAAAAATCCTCTGCTACGCAAGAACAAGAACGAACCGAAACCTCGCGAATTATCTGCCAGTGGACGACCCCGAAGCTTGAGACCGCTTCGGTCGTAAAAGCTCCTCGGCGCTCGTAAAACGCGTAGCTCATAAAAGCCCCTAATCGCTTCCAGTGGACGGCCAGGCTTACTCGTGTAGTATGTAGTTCTATATCTTTCGAAAGAGCGAAATGGAAGATTCGAGAATGAAAATAATGGGGGGTCATATTCTATGGGAGTTTCAAATATTTTTAATGTTCATTTTTGAAACATCTGGCAGGTATTGTTTTTGCAAGCAAGTTTGATAAAAATGGATACAATTTCCATTCTTATAAATAAAAGAACTGTTTCGATACAAAATAGTATCGAAGTCCTCTTTGGAGTTGACACCAGAAAGAATTGAAAAAGAAAAGTGAGGTTCTCTTTGGAGTTGACAGACAGAAGCAACTACATGACTATGACGTCACGGGTAACTACTAACTATGGTCACCTGTGGTTACAGCTCCAAAATTCACTTCAACTTGTTCCGAGACTTCTTTGTTCGAAGAAACTAACTAACATGAGTCATACTTGGAGGTTCAATATGGCCGCTGAAATTTGAAACACTGTTGTATTGACGATTCCGATAAACTGATGTTCATGCGCTACGGGCTGTGCTGGGCAGTACTTCAATGGGGGCGTTTTTGTTTTCATCGAAATGATTAATCGATTAACCTCGATCTTTCTCTTCTTTGGTGGAAAACAAAAGAAGAGAGAGTGGGAGATACACCGAATAATCAGTTCGATGAAAATAAAAACGCACCCAATTACTTTGTATTTGAAATACGTTTTTGAAAATCAAATACGTATTTTGTAATTGTATTTCAATTACTTCTTGAAATTGTATGTTGTAATTGGTTTTTCAAATACCTGACACTGAAGTATTTTGTATTTCGATACTTTTCTTTTCGAAATACTTTCGAACAAATACATTTAGCGCACTACAGAAACTAGTCCCTGAACCTTCAGATGGCGCGATGTTCATCTGCTTAATCTAGTTCTTCTGCTAGCAATCATATTTTCGGCTTATGGAAAGGAAGAAAACGTCCCGCGCAATGGTCATTTCCAAAATATTTGTAACAGGGACTGGTGAACTCTTAAACTGTATTTTTTATTTGAACTTCTCGTAAGGTTTGTTGTCTGTTCTTAAACGGTTATTCTCATTAATTTTGGTTGAGTTCTTGATATTTGACGAATTTATTAATAAGAACTTTACGATGGATGATCAAATTTCTTCCTCGGCCTCGGACGACGGCAGCGATGGGGACGGAGTGAATGCGGGGACGTATCCGGTAATCTTAAGTGGAAAGTATTCGACAATGGTCAAAAGCGATAATAGTACTGTAATGATCCCGTACTTCATTTTCCCAATACCCACCTATGGCTCAATTGTGATCGTCTAGTTAAGAGGAAAGGACTCTTTGTTGAGTAGACAACCCAAGTTACACTCGAAAGATCCAAGGAAAAGTGGCGAGAAGTTTAAAATTCAAACAACAGTAAAGTCTTAACAAATCCTTCATTTCAATACCATGAACAGGAAAGTTTAATAAGAATACATATCAGTCTCATAATACTGCTCAGGGAAGTAATTATTGATTTCAACAGACTCGCAGTCCAAGAAACACATCAGATTACACCAACTCTCTCAAACCAAGAACTAGGACCTACAACCCGCACCATGCCGACATGCCATGAACCTCCATGAAAGGCAGGGCACTAGCCTCTCAGTAGTTGTGGTGAGCCCGATGAAAACCACATACTACTTGTAGATTCACTTGAACATGGTTAGCTCTGTCAACGATACCTTTTATTTCTTACTTCTGTCTGTCAACTCCAAAGAGAACTTCGATACTATCTTAGGTTTGTTCCAACACCCAGTTCTGTTACTGTCTTGAACTCATTCAGAACTGAATCAATTCACACGTCTTCGCTCATTCTAGTTCGGGACTAATTCTGAATAGATAGTTCTAAAGTGTTGGAAACAAATCATTCTTAGGAATTCCCTTGTCATAGCCTAAAGGCTGTTTGTCACCCGAAAAATGCAGCCCGTCTCTGCCAGATGTGGTTTTATTGCCCCTTGCTGCATTC
Organism: Myrrha octodecimguttata; assembly: GCA_958510865.1. NCBI lineage: Eukaryota > Metazoa > Arthropoda > Insecta > Coleoptera > Coccinellidae > Myrrha > Myrrha octodecimguttata. Next base: position 5,395,249 of record OY294056.1, on the reverse strand, counting down.
GAATGGCATGTAACAGATGACCGATTCAATTCCTCCTTCTCAGTTCTTGCCTAAACCCAAGAACTGAATTCACCGTTCTAGAACTGGTCTGCCACAAATTGTTTTTACGTTGGAACACTTGGTTTGCAATTCCTAACCAGTTCGAAATTTGTTGGAACGCTAATATCGATATGCGCAAACTCCGCCCGATTCAGAACTAGTTCCAGAGTGTGTAGGAACAGACTTCTTGTATCGAAATAGTTCTTTTATTTAAAAGAATGGAAATTGTATCCATTTTTATCAAACAAGCGTGCAAAAGCAATACCTGCCAGATGTCTCAAAAATGAACATTGAAAATATTTGAAACTCCCATACAATATGACCCCCCATTATTTTCATTCTCGAATCTATGCCCTAAACGCATTCCATTTCGCTCTTTGGAAAGAGATAGAACTACATACTGCACGAGTCACCCTGCTCAAGAGGAAGGTTACGCGGTATGGTATGCGTGACGTCATCAATACGTCATAGTTACATAGTTAGGTCCGCAAAAACGTGGTAACCCAAGTAACTACATGTAAACACAACCTGTAGGAGGCTGTGGTTACAGCGACAAAATTCGCTTTAAGTAAAAATAGAACAAGCACCTCTCTAGTTGACCAACCTCCATCGACTGACCGGACTGACGCCGTGCCGCCTCGGGGCCCTGGTGATCTCTCCAGAAGTCGCTGTCATTTTTGAACCATCGAAAAATATAGAACTTGTTTGATATTACGCCGCCAAGTCTATGATTTTTCATAAGCGTAACTTCCGTTTTGGCTAGTCCTATTGAATTTAGGGTTAATAAAAAGGCAGGTCAGTTCAGTACCAACAAATCCAACAATTGTTACTACGGCAAACTTCTACCCATTTTAATGTCCGTAAGACCTAAATTAGATCAGCTGCAGGATTCCGAGTAGGGAGGAAGATGACGGATTTATTGTTATTGCGAACAGGGACAGTGATCGACTTCCAAAATGGAGTTAGAGTTAGTCAGCTTCCAAAAACGATAAGAACAAAGAGCTCACTTGAACATCCTAATCCTAATATGAAAAATGTGTTCATACAATATAAAACAAGTTTGTGCTCATCAGGATTGTTTTCTTTAGCTGGTTTTATTCATTCCCCAACAAGAGGCTGTTTGTCTGATGCCACATTCAAAAAGCTAGTGTTCCTTTCTGTGAGGAAATTCTTCTTTTAGCGATTTATTGGCTGAGGTGAATTAGTTCTACTCTTCCTGCATTTTTCGTTACACCTGAATGTATTTTGTTATTTGTATTTCAAATAAAAAAAGTTAAAATACTGTATTTTGAATTTTATATTTCATATACTCTACTTGAAAATATTTTGTATTTTGTATTTCAAATACCTGCGAGAAAGTATTTTGTAATTTGTATTTCAATTAAGCTAAGCATATATTTTGCACAGTCCTGGCTACTGGCAAATGCTTCCTGGGAATTACCTCATGAGGCATGTGTAGAGTGTGAACAGACGCCGCTGTCCCGCATAATGTAACTGTAGGATCCAGTAAATGCTTCGACTATTCACCAGTAGATGTCGAGAACGGTTGATGCAAAGGAATATTCTATATATCTTATGCTTCGGAAAATATATATCTGTTCAGACTGAAATCGAGTTTTCGCTGTTGTTGGAGTAAAATTTCAACGGAATCGGCGATATGCTTTTTGCGCGCATGTTCTAGGGGAACAGCGTGCTATCGTTTTGTCCAAATGTCTGTAATTTTGGATGATTGAGCCGAAAATGGTCTCAATCGACTAGGTTGGACTCACTGATGACGAATCCGGTGTCAAAATTAATTCTGTCCGGCCGGCCGTCCGTAGACACGATAACTGTCGACAGAAGCAAGCTAGCTACTTGAAACTTTCAGGATAGGTTGCGCATCAGAATGCCGCGGTTAAGTTCGTTAATGGGCCAAATCGGTCGAATAGTTTCGGAGTTATAGGCACTTGAAGTTTTGAAGTTATTTATTTTTTATTTCAGAAACTACCGAAGCGATTGGATTCAAACTTGGCAGTTTGGTGGAGTATAACGACGCGCAACTTTGAGCCAAATTTCGTCAAGATCATATCCTCAGTAAATTTAAAAAAAAATTTTTTTCGAAATTTTTTTACAAAAAATTTTTTTTCTCGGAAACCGTTAATCATATCCAAAAAAAATTATACTCACACTTTGACCTTCTAATTTCACAGCAGTGTACTAAATTTCAGTTCGATACGATCATAAGTTTTGGAGATCTCGGGAAAAAATATGTCAAATTTCGAGGTTTTCTTCTCGATATCGTTGATTTTTTCGGTATAACTCGAGAAATACTGATTCAGTCCTGATTAAACTTCACAGCTAGTTTCAAGATGCTAAAAGACAACTTTATGCAAAATTTCGCTATAATCGTGTGAACAATTTGAAAAAAAAAATTTCTATGATTTTCTCATCATATCATCCTCATTAAATTCTGTATGAAACTTCGAACTGTTATTTTCGATGAAGTACTGGATTTCAATTCGATCTGATCTGTATTTTTGGAAATATTGGAAAAATAAAATTTTGATTGGGTATATCTACGGAATCATTGGGTGGATTTTACCCATTCACGAATTCGGCCTTCGTAATTATAAGGTCCAAACCTTCTCTACAAATATCGAGTTTCTGAGTTGTTTCTTTCGGAAGTTATTGTGTTTACGCAGTCGGCCGTTAGGCTGACCGTAAACACAATAACTTCCGGAAGAAACGACTTAGAAACTCGATATTTGTAGAGTAGGTTTGGGGCTTAATTACGAAGGTCGAATTCGTGAATGGGTAAAATCCACCCAATGATTCTGTAGATATACCCAATCAAAATTATATTTTTCCAATATTTCCAAAAATACAGATCAGATCGAATTGAAATCTAGTAATTTATCAGAAAAAAATTTCAAAAAGCACTGCCGTGAAGGCCGCAGCTTTTGCGCGCACGTTCAAATTCGTTGCTGAAGCGGTCATCTACATTGAACATGCGCGCAAAAGTTGCTGCCTCCACGGCAGTGCTTTTTGAAATTTTTGAATTACTATTTATAAAATAAATTTCATTGATTTTTCTATGGATTTGTTCCTCAGGTAAATCAGGAAATCTGATTAGGCTGAAATAAAGTATTTGGTTATGAAGTGGCGGTTTGGAGATTTCAGTGAAATTAAAACGGAAATTTTCGAAAAAAAATGTATTTCAAATTTTTCTATTGATAATTCTTCATATTGCTACTCAACATCAACCAGCCAAGTCTCATTTCGATCAGATTATAGTTATCGAGTTTTGAAAAATCAAAATTTAAAACGACTGTAACACGAAAACCATTCAGCAGATTGGACCCATTAACGAACTTGACCGAGATATTCAGGATCACAGCCTAACCTCAGAATTTCAAGACTCTAGGTCCTTTCTTTCGAAAGACGGCCGGCTGGACAGAATCAATTTTGACCAAGAGTTCTTCATCAGGTTCATACAGGTTAAATAGTAGAAATCACGAATTATTTGATTAATTACTTAAAAAAATTGACAAATTTTCATTGGAAATGAACGAAAACGATTATAATATCTTGTAAATAAGGGGTTTAATTGAAAAATAACTTGAAAAATTCAGCTTCTTCGAAGAGTATGAAGCACCTGCTAAGAAAAAAAACTCAGAAGCTCTGCTTATATAATTTATGTCAGTGAATGTTATCAAATTATCTGATATCCACTTCCCCACATTTTGATATTGTATTATATATACAGTGAGCTAGCAATAAACTAACCAATATACATATTTAATGAGGATATATAGGTATAATATATACAGTATATTGCTTTTTTATTATTGCAGTTGGTGATAGAGTAAAACATGAAGCAAAAGAAATAAATGAATTGAAAATTTCAAATATTCTCGAAGATTGGCTCAAGTATGCGGAACTTTAAGAACGTCATCCGAGTGAAGAATTTTTATTTACCGAAAATAGTAATATACCAATTGTTTTGAATAGAAATTTATCTACATGTAAAATAGGTTTATAAAGAGTGTTTCTGAATTTATGCGAAATATTTCAATGGGTGATTCTTTAGCAAAAATTAAGGGGGATCTTTTATATAACTTTTTCTTCTACACCCTTTCCCCTCCAAGTTAGAGGCCTTTAAAATTAGGTAAAAAAATTCTTTTCATTTAAAATATCCACTTTGGAAAAATTCAAAAAAAGACTTTAGAGGCGTTAGAAAACTCTGAATTCCAGAGTAACAACTAACGTTACCCACGGAGGCAGCTATATAGCCATACCTGCGTGAACATCTGTGTCCAGGATTAAATATGAAAATGGATTAATGACGGGATTGTTTAGAAGAATAGGAATTTAAGGACATATCCTTCAGGTAAAATAACCGTGAGGGATATGTCCTTAAATTCCTCCTTAAATAATGATATTAGTATTATCGCCCTTACTGGTAGATGTCGCTGCAAAACGAATGACTTTCCGAATACTGAATGATCATTCAGTCCACCGAATGAATCGCATATAGAGGTCAATTTCGCAAACTTCTCATGGAAATATCAGTATTATCGCCCTGAAGCTACCTTTTGTGCTAGGGAGATTCGGGTATTTGGGTAATCGGAAATTCTTCCCTATTGGCCGACGACGATCACGTGACCGTCGTCGACCAATAGGGTAAATCCCTCGGCCAATAGCGTGAACCTCCGATTCCCCAAATACCCAAAACTCCATCGCACAAAAGGCCCCTTAATGGGTTTGTTTTGGTTGTGAGTTCAGAACTGTTCGGGACGGTTCGAGTATGCGCAATTGCGATTTTGAGTCTGAATAATCGCAATCGCGCATACTCGAACCGTTCCGAACAGTACTGAATTGGTTCTGAAGTCGGGACCAAAACAAAGCTGATATGTCTATAGTTGAGTTCCGATATTCCTGGCCAGTACTTGTCAGTAAATTTTGACAGTCGATTTTACCCATAGACATAAGAGGCGAATTTTGGCGCTGTAACCACAACTATGTAACTATGACGTATTGATGACGTCACACATACCATACCTTCCTCTTGAGCAGGGTTACTCGTGTAGTATGTAGTTCTATCTCTTTCGAAAGAGTGAAATGGAATGAGTTTATGAACATAGATTCGAGAATGAAAATAATTGGGGGTCATATTCTATGGAAGTTTCAAATATTTTTAATGTTCAAATATATCGTTATCGGGAGAGAAGTCACTCCTCCTGTCGTTTTGTACCGGTGCAAAAGTTTTTTAGATTGCATTTGAGCTTGTATTAGTTGTTGTTTTTAGATTTTAAAAAGAAAGTGTAAGAAATTCTAATCAATAATTGCTATTGTGAAACCAATTATGGTTCAGAAGTTGCAGCTATTGATGAAACATTATATTAATGGTAGATAGTAATTGGTCCTATGTATTCAAAATTCACATTGAATGTGAGGTTTTCTTTAGCACTTTCATAAGTGAATGCTCATTTCAAGTAACATCATTTCGTTTTCAGTCCCTGAAGAAGTTCCAAAAGTAGGAACGAAAGCTAGGAAATATCAATAAAGAATACACTTGTAGTCCTTATTAATTTATTTGACTTCTTTCCCGATAACGATAAATTAATTTCCAACGAAGTCGAGAATTCTACTCAATTTTTAATGTTCATTTTTGAAACATCTGGCAGGTTTTTTTATTATTGTTTTTGCACGCTTGTTTGATAAAAATGGAAACAATTTCCATTCTTCTAAATAAAAGAAGTCTTCCGATACAAGATAGTATCGAAGTTCTCTCTGGAGTTGACAGACAGAAGTAAGAAAAAAAAGTGAGGTTCTCTTTGGAGTTGACAGACAGAAGTAACTACGTGACTATGACGTCACGGGTAACTACTAACTATGGTTACCTGTGGTTACAGCGCCAAAATTCGTCTATTCGCAACTACTGCTAAGCGCAGCGCCCTCTGGCGATAGAAATTCGAACACTTCCAAGCTAGTAGTTTTTCGACGTGCCTGCTATTCTAACGTAATTTGCTTACTTTTAGAGTTCATTTTCGAGCTTTTGTGTTGTTCTCCGAGTTGAAATTTTGGTATACCGAAAGTGTTTGGAATATTCATCAATCGATTCCTTTCTTTCCGATTAAAATTTTCGATTGTATTAATTCGAAATGGCATCCTCCCGAAATGACTATTGTTGTGTACCTCAACTCAATGTTATTCATGGTCAAAGAAGAAAGGATCATCTAGTGCCTCTACTTTTCATTTTTTCCAAAGCCAAATGAAATTAAAGTTAATTTTGAAACATCATTGGGCAGGGAACTCAATGATAGAAGAAGGCCCAGTTTTAGAAATTGAAGATTGGAAAACAGGTCACGAAATACATGAAAGTATGTTCACTGCATTTCTCTGAAGATGTTTATTTTCATAAAGGTAAATTACTTACAGTGTATTTATTTCGAAACAACTTCATGTCATGATGTTTTCAGGTGTAAATAAAAATGAGAGAATTTTGAGGGAAAATGCTGAGGAGAAACTACCCAGCACTTCTGCAGCTACCTAATTCACATACTATACAAAATCATATTCTAAAAGAGTGATCTGGTTGAAAACCTGACAAAAACTAGATATACTGTTAGAGTTTATAATAGCAGAAGTTATTCATAAAAAAACATTAATACTTTTCATTTCTATATAAAGGTAGGTTGAACCAGCTGTGACATTTTTCATTTTGTCGTGTATCTTGAGCTGCTGTAATATGAAAATGAAATCAATTATATGTCTATCTGTTTCCTTTTCTTCAGTAATACGATGCAAAAGAACTAAAGCAGAAAATCTGTTTTCATTTTATTGATTCACCCGTTTGTAAACAGAGAACAAGTCATATCATTTGGACTGATTCTAGATTTACCACATAATATAGCCTGCATTCAGCACTTCTTCACATAAATAAGAGTCCTTAAATTACTTACTGAGGTGCCTATTTTTCCAGAAATTCAAGTAAACTTAGATATTAGTTCATTTTGATCCACCAAGCAACATACACTAAAATAACACTTAAATTATCCTCCAGGAACGATTTAAAGTACGATTTTATATCGTGATCCATACGAAAAGTTCCTTCTCAAGAAATCTTACACACAATTATAATAATTTCTTTAAATATTCAAGCTCTGCTTAATAAATATTCGTTCTCCACAACATTTCTAAGGTTTGTTTACATAAAACTACTAGCTTGGACAGGTTCCAAATTTATCCGTCAGGGCGCTGGCATCTTCGCGGAAGTTCCCAATTCGCAACTACTGCTAAGAGATACGCCCTCTGGTGATAGAAATTCGAACACTTCCAAGCTAGTAGTTTTTCGACGTGCCTGTTATTCTAACGTAATTTGCTCACTTTTGGAGTTCATTTTCGAGCTTTTGTGTTGTTCTCCGAGTTGAAATTTTGGAATACCGAAAGTGTTTGTAATATTCATCAATCGATTCCTTTCTTTCCGAATAAAAATTTCGATCGTATTAATTCGAAATGGCATCCTCCCGAAATGACTATTGTTGTGTGCCTCAACTCAATGTTATTCATGTTCAAAGAAGAAAGGATCTTCTAGTGCCTCTAGTTTTCATTTTTTCCAAAGCCAAATGAAATTATGAAATTAAAGTTAATTTGGAAACAGCATTTGGTAGGGAACTCAATGATAGAAGAAAGGCCTAACTTTAGGAATTGAAGATTGGAAAACAAGTCACGAAATACATGAAAGTATGTTCTTTGCATTTCTCTGAAGATGTTTATTTTCATAAAGGTAAATTACCTACAATGTATTTATTTCGAAACAACTTCATGTAATGATATGTTTTCAGGTGTAAATAAAAATGAGAGAATTTTGAAGGAAAATGCTGCAGAGAAACTACCGAGCACTTATGCAGCCACCTAATTCACATACTACACAAAATCATATTTTAATAGAGTGATCTGGTTGAAAATCTGACAAAAACTAGATATACTGTTAGAGTTGATAATAGCTGAAGTTACTCATATAAATACATCAATACTTTTCATTTCCTTATACAGGTAGGTTGAATCGGCTGTGACATTTTTCATTTTGTATGTGTATTTTGAGCTGCTGTAATATAAAAATGAAATCAATTATATGTCTATCTGTTTCCTTTTCTTTAGAAATACGATGCAAAAGAACTAAAGCAGAAAATCTGTTTTCATTTTATTGATTCACTCGTTTGTAAACAAAGAACAAGTCATATCATTTGGACTGATTCTAGATTTACCACATAATATAGCCTGCATTCAGCACTTCTTCACTTAAATGAGAGTCCTTATATTACTTATTGAGGTGCCTATTTTTCCAGAAATTCAAGTAAACTTAGATATTGGTTTATTTTGATCCACCAAGCAACATACACTAAAATAACATCGAAATTATCCTCCAGGAACGATTTAAAGTACGATTTTATATCGTGATCCAAACGAAAAGTTCCTTCTCAAGAAATCTTACACAAAACTATAATAATTTCTCTAAATATTCAAGCTCTGCTTAATGAATATTCGTTCTCCACCACATTTCATAAAACTACTAGCTTGGACAGGTTCCAAATTTATCCGTTGGGGCGCTGGCATCTTCGCAGAAGTTCCCAATAGAATAACATGGACCGGTACGGCACCTGAATGAAATAGGAGCCACCATAGAATAATGGTAATGCCGAAATTCTGACGTTTATGAGATTCTCTGTGCTTGTACAGCTGTTAACCTTCATGTTTGTTTGGGTTATGATTTCGGAATTTTGAACAAGTTTTTGATTTCTTATATTCGTTGTTTCCTAAAAAGGTATACATATAAGAGGGTGCATTTATGTCATTGTTGCCTACAAGTTGTACTCGAAACCGAAACATTCAAGAACTTGAAACTTGCAATTTCTATTCAAAGCGTTTAGACAGGACAAAATACCTATGGCCGAGTTTTTTAATTCACCAAATTGGTGTGGTGGAAGAGTGATGGATCCACCAAATCGTTTTTTTATTGTTGTTTGATTGACGTAAATGTCAAATTATTTAGTCGAACATCCACCACTTATGTTCTATGTCCACATTGTCCACCACACTCCACCACAACCACACCATTTTGGTGAATTAAAAAACGCGCCCCATATATTTTTAGGTTGTCTAGCAAATTCATTATTTTACTGAAAACAATTTAGATTTGAATTTTCTTTATTCAAACTTGTGCATAACTTTCATGTATGAAATTGTACCCTTCTGCTACAATTTTCGTTTAAAAGTTTTACACGAAGCATTCGTATTGAGGAAAACTTTCAATTCATTTACTGGTGTTTACACAAGATTGTTCAGAATAATTCAATATGGTCCTAAAGAAAGTTCAAATGTGAATCTTTCTTCATTCAATCTTGTGCATAACAAGATGAACCAGAACTTTCATATATGAAAGTTTACCTTCCCGACTTTGACGAGGGAAAGCTTTCCGATGTAACCATAAACTGCATTATAAGATTTTCGTTTTTTACTGGTTAAAGTTGATATATATATTCACCAACTCTGTTATTACGAAGTGATATCATTATTTAAACTAACAAGTTCTTTAAACCTTGGTAATAAATATTGCCACATTTGGAGTTAGAAACGATTTACTTATGTGAATCCGTAACAAATTGAACATGTAACATCACATCACACAATTTGAAGTTCAAACCTTTTGATTTGAGTTATTTTACTTTTGATCACAAAGATGAATTTCCATCGAGTAAGACTAAGATTGATTTTTTTGTGGCTTCAAAAAATGTTTTTCCCTTCAGAGTTAAAATAATGTGTACTTCAATGATGAAGTAAAGGAAATTTTGGTAAAGAGCTTTCCTTTACAGTACGAGTTTTATGAAAGAAGATTTTTTGATATTGATAACACTTTTCTATTACTTACTTTCCTGTTGGAACAGAAACATATAAGACAAATACAATATTTAATTTATACGGAACAATATGAATCTAACAACATTGTAATGGGTATCAAAAAAAATTTTAATTAAATTTTTCTCATGAATTCATAGATATTTAAGATAACATAACGATGAGAAGGAGCCTCTGATATATGATCCTTTTTAGAAAACAATGAATATAAAGGGGAATCAAAAACTTGCTCAGTAGTTCAAGTTTAAATATTCCAAAATCGGCCAAATCAATGATTTGAAATCATAACAAAAATAAACATGAAGGTTAACAAAGCTATTAAATCACAGAAAAGCCTTTTAAACGCCAGAATTTCCCAATCATCAGTACTCTATGGTGGCTCCTATTTCTTTCAGGTGCCGTACCGAACATGGACTGGCCCTGAGAAAGAGAGCACTGATATATCAGTTGCTGCTTTCTTTTTGACGATTTGGGTAGCTCGGAGCTCCCCCCGCGCATGAAATTCGTTAACAAATTTAATGAAAAAGGACAGAAAGGGTACAGGCAAAACATTGGTTTCCTTTACTGTTTATATGTGTTTTCCTGAAGTGTATTATCGTGTTTTTCAGATTTCTAATAATTTATTTAGTGTTTCTATGTCTTTCTGAAGATAATAAACAATATTGGTTATGCCTTCTTCATGTGTGGTTAGAATTTAAAAAAAGACTAGGTGTGAAATTTCATAAGTGAGTTAACTTGGAGTTTTTATCGCCTGATTTCTAGCTTATTTTTCAGATTTCCGAAAAATGAAGTGATGAGAAATAATTGGGTAAAAGCTACGAAGAGGGAAAAACTCCAAACCTACAATTCAATTTGATATTTGAGTTCTTAACGGATCATCTATCGAGCTTCGGTACTTCTTCAAGGAATTCTCGATAGCACATACTCAATATTCTTAAAACAAAAAAATTTGGGAATATTTTCCTACAAAAAAATTTTTGACATTAGGTCGAGAGCTTTTGCACGAATATTCAAAAGTCTTAACATCTCGCTCTACCGAATAACATTTATTTCAAAAAAAATTATTACGCTCAAAGTGAATGGCGGAAACCTTATTTTCAAAGTATACAGATCTGATCGAACCGAATTATTTTCCGAAATTAGATTTTTGTTTATATTCGTAATGATTTGGTTCTCGAATTTGACTAAAAATTCCAAAATTAAAGACAATTGGGCGAAATAATAGCACGCTAGCTGTATCCTATAAAATATGCTCCCAAAAACAGCATATTCTGAAGATGACTCGGATTTTTTTTTGGAAGCGTTCTATTGGTCACAAAATTTAAAAAAAATGCCAGAATTCCTAATTTCCAATGATATCGAATATAAAACTAACCATCAATAATGTGTTTCAGTTCTGACCGTAACGAGGAACGTACTAAAAACTTCGGAATAGAAATTAATGCATTTTCATTTAAGAACACAATAAAATGCCCTTGTTTCTGAAATATATCAAAAATAAATCCTCACTGTAATTAATATAATTTTTTTTATGATCAATGAAGTCAATATTTTTTCCTCCTAAAATAATTCTAAAACCCAATTTTCTAATGTATCCTAATAGCAAATTCATATCTTTTGCCCGTCCTTATTCCATCCTTCACAATACCTCTCTCCCTATAATTATATCATTGTTTAAACAATGATTATAATATGCACAGAGCTGTGTGGTAAAGTGACGTGACATGTTATTGGGAACTTCTGCGAAGATGCCAGCGCTCTAACGGATAATTTGGAACCTGTCCAAGCTAGTAGTTTTATATAAACAAACCTTAGAAATGTGGTGGAGAACGAATAGTTATTAAGCAGAGCTTGAATATTTAAAGAAATTATCACAATTTTGTGTAAGATTTCTTGAGAAGGAACTTTTCCGTTGGATCACGATATAAAATCGTACTTTAAATCGTTCCTGGAGATATTTTAGTGTATGTTGCTTGGTGGATCAAAACGAACCATTATCTAAGTTTACTTGAATTTCTGGAAAAATAGGCATCTCAATAGGTAATTTAAGGACTCTTATTTATGTGAAGAAGTGCTGAATGCAGGCTATATTATGCAGTAAATCTAGAATCAGTCCAAATGATATGACTTGTTCTTTGTTTACAAACGAGTGAATCAATAAAATGAAAACAGATTTTCTGCTTTAGTTCTATTGCATCGTATTTCTGAAGAAAAGGAAACAGATAGACATATAATAGATTTCATTTTCATATTACAGCAGCTCAATATACACATACAAAATGAAAAATGTCACAGCTGGTTCAACCTACCTATATATATATATAGAAATGAAAAGTATTAATTTTTTGATGTAAATAATTATATTCATTTTCTGAGAATATTGGCGGTTGTTTTGGATGCTGAGATTATCTGTTTTGTTCCCCCACGAACAAATGTATAGTGTATATGATTGTTATTTAGAAAGTGTTTTTATTTTGCTTCAATAAACATTATTATTATTATTATTATTAGTTACATGAATAACTTCAGCTCTTATCAACTCTAACAGTATATCTAGTTTTTGTCAGGTTTTCAACCAGATCACTCTTTTAGAATATGATTTTGTGTAGTATGTGAATTAGGTAGCTGCAGAAGTGCTCGGTAGTTTCTCTGCAGCATTTTTCTTCAAAATTCTCTTATTTTTATTTACACCTGAAAACATCATGACATGAAGTTGTTTCGAAAGAAATGAAAACATTGTAGGTAATTTACCTTTAAGAAAATAAACATCTTCAGAGAAATGCAGTGAACATACTTTCATGTATTTCGTGACCTTTTTTCGAATCTTCAATTTCTAAAGCTAGGCCTTTCTTCTATCATTGAGTTTCCTGCCAAATGCTGTTTCCAAATTAACTTTACTTTCATTTGGCTTTAGAAAAAATGAAAACTAGGGGCACTAGATGATCCTTTCTTCTTTGACCATGAATAACATTGAGTTGAGGCACACAACAATAGTCATTTCGGGAAGATGCCATTTCGAATTAATACAATCGAAAATTTTAATCGGAAAGAAAGGAATCGATTGATGAATATTACAAATACTTTCGGTATACCAAAATTTCAACTCGGAGAACAACATAAAAGCTCGAAAATGAACTCCAAAAGTAAGCAAATTACGTTAGAATAACAGGCACGTCGAAAAACTAATAGCTTGGAAGTGTTCGAATTTTTATCGCCAGAGGGCGTATCGCTTAGCAGTAGTTGCGAATTCTATGATTTTACCGGCACTGAACGCAACATATGTGTGGGTTTCCAAAAGTAACCTAAACTTCAAGAGTTTTAATTTTTTATTTCCTGCACGTTTCCACTAATCCTCTCATCATTGTTTTTGTTTCTTTCTGTTATCTGTTTCTCTTATGGTCTTATGTGCGATCAGCTTACAAGGATGAGACTGCAAACGCAGTTTTGAATCAATTTCAGTCCAGGTAGGTGCACTTTCTTCGAAATTATACGGTATTTTCATATTGAAAATTTAATTGAGATCATTTCGGAACAGAAGCAGCTGCAAATAATTGTATTTATTAGCGGTCGAGTTGAATTAACTAAGCTGCAGTTTTCACAGATGAAAAATTGCTTGGATTGGTGATTGCAGTTACATGTGGAACCCAACTCGCATTAATATTGACTTTTTGTGTTTTCGGAAAAAAAAAGACTAATCATATTTGTTTTGATGTGAACCTTAATTAACATAAGTATAATATTTTCAGGTTTGAAAATGATATTGAGGCTGTAGAAGCTACCAGGAAACTAAGATGTTAGTTTCGATTAATCGAGAAATAATAACCGGATCAATGAAGAAATGGTACTTTCAGGATTAGATATAGGTATGAATAAATCAGTCATAATATTTCAAATATGCAGGGTTCATCAATACTATTTGATATTACATATAAACAATTGCCTTGACTAAATTAAATTGGGAATCTGTCAGAAATGAGTTTTTTGATGATGTTGAATTCAATTATCGGTAATCTTTGGGTTTCGACAAGTGGAAATCAAAACAGTGTTATTTAGGGACCATCGCTGCCAGATTGTGCGGAAGCCTAGTACTAGATTTGAGTGATAGTAGCTTGATTCATTCGAGATGGTTGTTAATTCTGATCTGGAAATGAAGTACATAAAATAATGATCGAGTAATGTCATGAATTCTGCCGTGGGTTAGGTTAGTTTAGTTTATTACATTGCCAGTCCAAATCAGAAGAAATTTAATTTTGGGATGGTGAACATGAATTTCGTCTTCTGATTTGTTGAGGTCCTAGGTGAGGTTGATGCATTTAGGACAGTATCAATCCAAATCGTAAAATAAAATAACGGCGTCCCATAATTGAAAATTATTGAAAAACATACCACCTTTATCTCTGCTTCAAATAAAAATAGTGCAGAATTGCTCTTACTTACTTATTCAGACATATTCCTTTTACGTTCAATGTACTTCTCAACGCATATTCTAAACTTATATAGAGAAGACCGAATTTTACATAACATGACATCCAGTGGCATCGGATTTATTTTACAGTCTGGCAACGTTGCTCCCTAAATGACACTGTTGGAGCATGCGTAGAACTTGTATTGATTTCCACTTGTTGAAACCCATAGATTACCCAATTATCAAACGGATATCAACTGGAATACAGGGGAATTGTAAAAATCATCCATAGACAAGATATACTATAGATGGAAATCTCGAAGCATATCCCGAAACCGTGATACTAGCGCCACCAAGCAAGTGGTTACCCAACTAATGACAACAGATTGGTTTCCCATAGCAACCAATGTAAATAAATAATTGGCGGGAATTCTGAATCGACTGGTACCCCCTATTCCTTTTGCAAAATTTCTGCCTATTTCAAATTCATTTGATGGAATATTCTTGACTAGCAAAAAATGATTCGATCAAACAATTATTATCAGTTAGGAAATGAAAGTAGACTTACGTTCTCATTAGCTTTTTAATAAAACCATCATGAAAAAATCAATTTACAATAGAAAATGGATAGTTTTATGAATGAATATCAAATGAACGACCATAGTGTCAGTAAAATGTCGAGAAGTCAATACAATATATGTGTAGTAATGAATCTGATGCGCAGAAATTGCATGTATTACATATCAATAAAAAACAACGCAAAAGTACACTCTTAAGAAACAATGGACCAATTCAGGTTAAAAAGGGGGCCATATTGACACCTTATTGGAGATTGACATGCATTTTTCAGTTCTTGCACTATCTTCCTTATGTTGACGTTTCTATCTTCAAGTCTTGAGATCTTTCTGACAAGTTCCAAAGAACTCGATAAAGGCTCTTCCATCTTTGGAAAGTTCTGCTGCTTTCCTGGCTGAGGCAATAGACGATAGGTTCTGTCATTTTTTCTCACCTGAAAAGAAAAAAAAAGATAATTACTTAACAAATCTATACATGTATTAATGAGAAAATTCAATGAATATTATTTATTCACTAGAGAGAAGTCTCCTCGGACATAAAAATTGATCACTCGAAAGTCAAAATCCATAGTAATTGAAATGAAATTCTCACCTTGAAGTGCAGCCATATCATCCTCAAATTCGCCACCTAATGGAACTCTTATTATGATCTTCTTTACCTGGAAAAGAGAAAAATGTGTATGAAAATAATTGCATCACAAGAAAATCTCCTTGTACATTGATATTGAATAGCTCAAATATAAAATCTATGTAAATTACAATGAACAACTAGCCAGCAGGTTCGAAGCTTGGTGCTGATGACCCAATGAAATTCCCTGCAATACATTATGTCTTGCTAGCAACATGAGCTTGAGTTTTTTCTTCATTCATCAATTTGTAAACACCTCATCCTACTTATATTTTGGTATCTCAATTGAATATTTATCCTCTAGGTATGTCCAATACATATGCTTTTGTAATTCACCTAATTTTTTCGGAACTTTATTAGGCAGGAACAATGTGGGTAAAGCATTTTCCTTCAAGGATTATTTACGTTTCCTATGTGAAAGGTTGATATATGAATAATACATATACTTGCTTTTAGAGATTACTTCTTCAGATTCTTTTAAGAAATTTAAAAATCCAAAGTTTTTCACCCACCTGCTGTATAGCTGAAATCATGAAATTCTATTACTAAAAGATCAATCATATTGAAGCTTTTAACTTTCCTTCTAATCTCCTGGAAATCTGCATTTAAAAGAGAATCAATTTGTTTTTGCACGCTGTCACACATCAAACAACTAATTTTAAATTCAAAATCAAAATAATCCTTGTAATAACGTTGAAGGCATCATGTAAACATCATTGTTGAAGGTTCATTTATTTAAAATGGCGACACTACGACAGGGAAAGAAATCGCTGTTATCGCAACTGCGCAATAGGCGGTTACCTCAAGATTACAAAATTACAGATCGTAGAAAGTACAAACTCTAGATTCCGGCCCATGAAATCATCTTAACATTTTTAGCGCTTAACACCTAAATGTTCATCGAAATAATCTATTACACGTCCATAATGAGCCCCTAATGATGAATATTATGTTGAAATATATATCTTCCAATTTGGGAGTGATCCATTCGACCTTATAATGAATGAATTGGCCAACCTCAATAGCATCAGTTTGTTAAACACATAATTCTTTGAAATTTACAACAAATCATGAAAGCTCATTTGTAAATATCAGGTTCTGCTTTTGAAATCCTGGCAATATTCTCCACAACTCCAACTCCATATGTATGAAACCCTTATATTATAATAATAACACCGTTCTTTATTCTCCCTGAAGAGGCCATAAACTGGAGTCCTTCAGCCTAGCCCCCATATTTGCTTCAATTATAATGGAATCAGGTCCACCCGATAAGGTTATCATTATTGAATTCATAAATTAAACTATCATTCCTTTTGATTACTTTCATTAGTTAAAATTCACCCAACATAATTTAACTATGAAATGAATCCTGTTTTTTGGCACACTGCAGTCTACTAGTTGTTCGCAAATATACAGGCAGGGGAAAACAAATAAACAATAATCAGAACATTAAAATCGTATTTTCCATATATATCTTATAGAATAGGACCGAATCTTTTAGGCGATAAATATACTATTCTTCTACTTAATTTTTTTGAAGGATGCATACTAATTTGCCACGGAAACCAAACATGATTGTTAAAGATGAAAAAAATTAGTAAACAGGCTTGCCAACATACTTTCTCATCAAGTACCCCTTTAACTCAGGTCTCCTCAGGTTTAAAAAACCCTCTTATTGTAGAACCTCACTAAATTTGATCCCTGGTGTTGAAGTTGGAACTAATCTAAATTAACTGAATTTCTGTAAGCTTTGATGAGGAGTTAAATAAATAGAACTATAATTTTTCAGTTGTGCTGGAGGAATCGAGGCTGAAGAAGCTACCAAGAAAAGAAAAGGTATGAAAAAATCAGTTGAAAAGTCTCAAGATGCAGACTTATTATGCAGATATATTTGGTAATATCAAAACACTGGAAATACAAAAGAACAGGAATTGAGCTATTGTAGAGGCTACTTTGTAGTTATTCCCAAAAAATTCTAGAAAAGCACTGATGCACTGACAGCAGCTTTCATGTGAATGCTTAAATTAGTTCCTAAAGTGGTCACCTATTCAGTTATTGACTTTGTCACACGTAACTTTACATCAAGATGGAAAGGTTTGGCGATATTCTATTCGTATGGTCCTCATGAAATTGTGGATGAACCTCAAGCTATCGTTTTTCAATCAAGTACTAGAGTTCAATTCGATCCAAGCAGTACTTTCGGAAATATTAGAAAAATAAAATTTTGAATAGATATATTTTTCTACGGAACTATAGGTTGCATCTTATCCCTTCACAAGTTTGACCTGCATAACTGAGCTACAAAACTACTTCACAAATTTCGGAGTTCTGTTCTGTTCTGACCTAACCGCAAATCCTGAAAAAAATGACTTTTAAAAGAATCAACTTGGTGACTGGTTTACAGTAATAAAACTGCGTAATAAAATGCAGGCCGATTTCGCGAATTGTTGAAATCCACGCAATGATATCGCAGATTAACCAATTCAAAATTTCATTTTCCCAATATCTCCGAAAATACAGATTGGAAAAAATTCAAATCTAGCACTTGATTGATAAATAGCAGCTTGAAGGTTCATGCAGAATTTTGTGAAGACCATTTCATTAGTAGATCGGCAAATATAAAATATTTGATGAAAAAAATTCAAATTTCATTCTGAACAATCATCAAGAAAGTTTGCTCGAAGTTGCCAACTAAATACTTTATTTTTTAATGATAGTATTGCTTGAGGTATTTGGGAAAACAACAATAACTCGGAAACATCCAAGAAATTTGACATATTTTCACCCAATATCTCCGAAGATTAATATGCCATCAAAGTGAAATTTGAAAGATTGTTGCCAAGTTGTGGCTTCAAGGTATGTGCCAAATGTCTCCCAGAAAAAATATATTTTCGTGCCGACCTATTTGTTTAAGATCATTTTCGGTTCAAAATTCTAAAAATTACATACATTTAGGTAACAGAACAGAACAAAAGCGTAAAAAGAAACAGATTTCTTATTACATGGATTATTAAAATGTCAGGATGTAATATATCTGAGTGAAATACAGTGCAACCTCCCTAATCCTGACAGTTGATGGCGAGGTCATTGTCCGGATTTTCGATTTGTCCGGATTATAGAAGAACGGAATTATTCTTATAGGTTGTTTATTCAATAGGTTACATCATTCATAAAAGTGACAGAAAATATTAAATAATTTTGAAATCTGAAATACAAGAGATCAGGATAGAACTTATTTATTTATGATTTCTTCAATTTATTTAATGAATAAAATAGATTGCTAAGAAAGTAACGGAAAAAATAAATTGAATTCAAATTTTCAAAGACAAAAGATCATTTTCCAGTTCATCTATGTATTTATTTATTTTTACTTCGGAAGTAACCTGAAATTTTTGTTTGAACTTAAGAGTCAGCTTAATTTTTCAATGTTAAATTTTTCAATTTGAAAAGCATTTTCATCTGCTCGTCTGAGATTATATTTTCTGATGGCCACTGAATGCATTCATTGAATGCAATTACTACATCATCTTTCTTCACTTTTGTGACTACTGGTTTTTTCAGTGCATGGCGTGAAGGTAATCCTTTCTTTGGAAAGTTTTCAATCGGGCTCCAATTTTTCAGATCCATGTGCTAGGGTTATATTTGGCAATACTCTCCAGAAGAGTTCCATTTCATCAGCATTATATATCTATCTGATCAGGTTGAAAATCAATTTCTCTGACTTTAGAGAACATCGGTTCTTTTAATGGTTCCACTGCACCGACATTACTTAAGAGAAGTTCACCAGTAAGTAGTCAAGTACCTGATACTATATCTCTGTTTGAATTTTGGTAACCATCCGCTACTTGCTTTGAAGACACTGGTTAAGTTCACTCTTGATACCCCAGTATCGGGTGATCTCACATCCCTCTTCTTCTTGCCTAAACGAACCAAACATAGACAGCTTTTTTCATTGGATATTGACTAAATCGAAGAGTTCTTTTTTCCCCAAGTTTTTCTTCTCAGTTTCAGATCTTTTTATATTGTCCCTATAATTGCATATGTCATATAACGAGGATTTTCCAACGTTGAATTTCTGACACTAGCACCTATCTTAACAAATTTAAATACTTCGCACTTTTGTTTTAAATTCGACATTCTTTAATTTCTGTTCGGCTTTTTTGGACAATAATCGTTGTGAACTGTTCTCAAAATAACTAACAACAAACTGAACGTACATTGGTACAGCTAATTAGATATTAGAAATTGTCCTAGTTAAAATTGAAAGATTGCAAAGTATATCGTACCAAAGGTTAATTCCCTCGGTATGTAATCAATGTGTCAGCACTTCTGCAATGCAGACTGGAAGGTTGCCTATTCACAGGTGGACTAATTCCAATCAATCAATAAACGTTGGCGAATCGACTAGTATGATCTTAATATCATTTACCCTAACTTACACCACTACAACACTAGCGCCGCCCAACTATCTTCCGAATTGTGTCCCGATTAAATTTCAGACACGTGGTGACTATTGTGCGTCCGGATTATAGAGATGAATCCGGACTAAGCGTTTTGAAATCAGGCATCTGGAGTACTGGATGTCCGGATTTGAATGTGTCCGAATTAGAGAGGTTATACTGTTTAGTGATAGTATTTATTGATTTCAACAATTACATGAAACAAGTCAAAACAATAGTAAATTTGAAGCTTACAACATTGGATGAACTCTTCAATACTGTAAGGTTCAAATCTAATTGTAAATTCAAAAATAGATTGTTTCTAAGCTTTGAAATTATGTATGCATTAATGTTCACGAGGCAAGGCATTTTATAAAATCTGATAGCACTGTAGAATGCAGATTTCTTCATCAAAGTTGGTCCATAAGCGTATTAACTGTGTTTTTTTCATAAAAAGTAGAAGCCTGTAAACCTACAACTCATAGGCTTTCAGAATATTATTATGCATTATCCTTGTGTTATTAAAGTTTTCACATTTTGAGAAATAGTAAGTGTGTTTTCGCTCGCATGCTCTAGGGGAACAACGTGCTATCGTTTTGTCCAAATGTCTGTAGTTTTCGATGATTGAGCCGAAAATGGTCTTAAAAGACTGGGTTGGACTTACTGATGACGAATCCGGTGTCAAAATCGATTCTGTCCGGCCGGCCGTCCGGACGTCACCACGATTACGGGCGTACGGAGGATTCTATCAACTTGAAAATTTCAGGAAGGGTTTCATTTCAAAATACGAAGATTAAGTTCGTTAATGAGACAAATCGGCCAAATAGTTTCAGAGTTATAGCTATTTGAAATTTTGAGGTTAATTTCCTCATATTTCAGAAACTACTGAAGCGATTGAATTGAAACTTGGCAGTTAGTTGGAACATAACGACTCACAACTTTGAGCATAATTTTTTTGAAATCGTATGGCTATTCAATTTAAAAAAAAATTTGCAAAATGATTTTCGAATTTTTTTTTATCTGAAACTATTGCTCATATTCAAGACAACATTCAGTTATACCTTGAACTTCATTTTTCAAAGCAGTGTACCGAATTTCAATTCGATACGGCTATTAGTTTTGGAGATATTGGGCAAAAATATGTAGAATTTCGTGGTTTTCTTCTCTATATCGTTTGTTTTCGGTATAACTCAAAAAATACTGATTCAATCAGGATGAAACTTCGCAGCTAGTTCGAAGATGTTGAGGGACAACATTGTGCATTCGTGATGATCGTGTCATTGGAACAATTTGAAAATTTTTTCTTTAAAATACATATTTAATATTCTGTGCTCTTCCTATCATATTATTATCCTAATTAAATTCTGTATGAACCTTCGAACTGTCATTTCAAGTACTGGATTTAAATTGGATCTAATCTGTATTTTTGGAAATATTGGGAAAATAAAATTTTGAATGGCTATATCTGCGGAATCATTAGGTGGATTTTACCCATTCACGAATTCGGCTTTCTTAATTAAGGTCCAAATCTTCTCTACTAATATCGAGTTTCTAAGTTGTTTCTTTCGGAAGTTATTGTGTTTACGGTCCGGCCGTTAAGACTGTTCACACTAGGCGGCAATCTATTCCAAACCTCGAATACTCTGCTGGAAATGAAGTACTGCCTTGTGGTGGTAAAGAATCTCTCTCGTGAAATTTTGGAAGCGTGTCCTCTAAGGTATGGAGTATGTCTTGATCGAAGTATGAAGTATGTCTTGATCGACATGATTTCTGAGCCTCAAAAAGTTGTAGATGTTTGTGTTGAACATCAGAATTATTTACTGCAACTTCAGTAACCTAACACATGAAATTTTCAGGAAAGCTTTCAGTTGGCCTGCCTATATTAAAAATCGTGGCATCCGTTTTGTAGACGTCCATAGTCAATTTATGTTCTTAACACCAATTAGTAATAGTTATCAAAATGACCTTTGCTACCTCAATTAAATTCTCAACTTCCTTCTCTTCTACAAAAAAAATGCTATCATCAACGTTGATGGATGGATCTATATGGTGCCCCCAGTACTCCACAGCATAAGGTGTTCTCATGAACTACAAAAATTAGGGGACCAAGTATGCACAGTGTGTATTTATTGAGAAAGAGCGATTTGTTTTAACTATATACTACCTCCATGAGATATAATAAAATGGCCATATGAGTATAGAAACCAAGAAGTGGAAGGCATTGAACCATATTTGCATGATGAACACATATCAATATTTTAGGTTGTTAGCATCATATCTGCACTACCTCCCTATCTATGTGAAAAATAAAAATAATAAGTATATTCGAGATCAATAAATTCACATGTGACATGATACACTAAATGATGCATGATTCATTGAAAGAGCATACCGATTCTACCGAAGATGGGTTCAAGAGAATTTAAACCTCCCCTCAGGAGTAGTGGCAACTTTGAAGGAAAGTAAATAGCTAACTAATTCAGAGGTGGCCAGGTAAAATGTAAACCAAAAAATTTAAGTGTTACAACACCATCATGATAGATACCGTCTTTATATTGATATTCGTTTAACGTTTGTATTGTTTCAATATTGGTCACAGCAACATTTTTTCAAGAAATTTCTCAAAAGATATATTTGATCGTTTCGGTCTCTACTTAACGGAAATTAATCTTGAATTAAGAAATGAAACAATTTTCAATTGCCGTAAATTGAGTTAGAGGGAATTGAGTCCTGTTTCATTTCTCAATTCAGATACAGATGATTATGATATAATTTGTTCTCAATAGAGAATTGTGAAAATGATTCGAATAATATTCTGAGATCTATAATTTTTTCAGGAGTGGTATCATCAATTCTTAGCAGCCTTTTCAGATGGTATGCGAACGTGAGTAGAATTATCCATAACAATACACTATTTTGTCCGCCAAGAAAGGATTAGGAATTTTTTATTTTTTATACTTTTAATATCTTTCTTTTCTGCACATTCTAAGACAAGAGTAATGTATAAAATGGGTCGTGGAGTTACTTGGCTGAGGCCAATGTTTCAGAACAACACTGTTTGTCAAATATTGTTGATTGTCAACAGCTATTCAATTCATTCAAAACTGGAAGAATATTTTTATAGAAAAGATTTTCGAAACGGTTAATAATTAGTGGAATTGATTGAATTGGAAAATGTGTAGTGTATGAGATATTAAAGAGGATAAAAATCGCATACATATGAAGCATAGACCAGTTTCAGGAAGACAGCGTAAGATTGACGGAATATTGGCTAATATATTTGGAAATCAACGAAAAATAAATGCATGTCCAGATACCGTCATTATGTCACTGAATAGACAAGGATCAAGGAAACCAAAAAATCCCTATTATGGCACCTGTGCAAAAGGCACGATGAATTTAATTTTGTCAACGTTTTCAAGAAGATAATTTCAATACTGTCTTTATATCTGGTGGAAGTTGCTTCCAACTAACATAATCACAAGGACGAATATCCGTCGATTAATCAACGAACGTTTCTCCTTGATCCGAGCTAATCATCCAATCAACCAGAACATTTATACTGAAGAAGCGGTATCCAAGGAGAATGTTTTCAGCTGTTTCACAGGTTTTACTGATCATCAGATCAACTGACCTTGCTTCCAACTTGGTGGAAATTTCTTAGAAATCCTTTCGAAATAACCTGTTACAGGTCTAATTTCCCACTGAGATAATGGTTTAATTAATAGTGAAAAGTATTGGAACGATGCATGCTTCGTATACAGGGGGGTGGCGTTTTCAGAAGGATAATGCAAGATGCCATACTTCGGCCTATTTTCAAGCTTGGATACAAGAACACCAAGTGACAGTCATTTCGTGGAAAGCAGCTCCACTAGATCTCAGTCCCATTGAAAACATGTGGGGACTAATGAAGATCACCATCGGCCATCTCCTGGTATTTCGGGTACAATTGAGGCTGTGAGTGCATTAACGGACTAAACCCAATATCTTAAAGCTCGAGAAAATGGGTTAGAAAGAATGGTGAAATTTCGTTCACTTGTAATTACCTTGTTTTAGATGATTTAGAGTCATATCAATTGTAGTGTGCAAAGAGGCGCTTAAATATCATGAATTTACTGGAATATTTCAACTGGGGACTCAATTTCGATTTATGAATGTGGGTTGGTCCACTTTGCAGTTGGAGTTTTAGTAGTTACTGGTGAATTTCAATTACTTTATATTTGTTGAGTACAAACTTTACTGATATAAAAAGTAATATAACACATAAAAAAGTATAAAATTTTAAAATTTATTCCGCATCAAATGTGCCAGCTATATCACCTCCGGTTGCTTGCGGTTCGGATTGGATATTTTTATAAAATTCGTGGTGCACAGGTGGAATAAATTCCATTAACTGCAACAAGTCTTTCTTTTTAGCTTCACTTATGATATTTCCATTTGGGTATAAAACTGGAAGTTCTAATATCTGTTTGGAAGCAGATTTTCTTTTACTTATGTCAACGACTGCAAAATCAACATCAACGTTGTTAGAATATTTATATTGAATAGTGTATGGAGAGTCTTTCATAAACCTCAGCCACTGGATTTTGAACCACTCCATTTTGACATTGTTAGTAGAAATTTTTCTGTTTGTTGTGTTAGCTTCCAATAATTTGGTGGAAAAAAAATCGGACTTTTTTAATTCAATGACCTTAAAAGGATTTTTCTTTCTGGCATCTTTAATAACTTTTTGCCAGTCTTCAGGTATAAAGATATGCGGATGATATTTTTTTGCTTTTTCTATAAGTCCAAAGTCTTGGTCACAAGGCAGATACGAATGACCGCTTACCAAGAATTTGTGATCTATTTCTTCCACATTGAAAAGCGGAGACGCAGTAATGTAATTACATAATAAAGAGAGCTTTATGTTGCGATTCTGACCTCCACACTGATCAGAGTACATAATGATTTTTTTAGATTTGACAAAATGTTTTATGTAAAACAAAATGCAAGATCCCACCTCTTGAGGACCTCTAGAAGCAACGGTTTCGTCCCATACGAACATAAACGAGTTATCAGTGCCCATGTCGTGAATATTGAAGCAATACGTCCATAACTGCCTTTTGTAGTAGCAAATCCCCGTGGTCAATACAGGGGTAGGTAGAGTCTTCATCAGGTCGAAACATATCACTGAAGTTCCACCATTTTTTGCCATTTCGGTATCATGTTTAAGACCATCTCTTGCACTCTGGGCCTTTCTTTGATGTAGTTCCTTCTCACTTTCCAGTTGGTGTTTTCTGGCTTGATCAGCTGTTGCTATTTGGACATTGAATAAGTCACACTTTTTACATGAGTCCGAAATTGGAGGATGAAAGTGCAAATTATATTCTTTATTGAAGGTTTCTCGGAAAATGAAATAAGACAACGGATCCTTTGTCTCTGTGGAATACAACTGATATATTTTACCAAGGCTCAAATCTGGGGAAAGATATCTCCTGTGGTTGCTTTTCTCTCTGGCATAATGAGATTCATAAGAAGGGAACTTATCTATGAATTCCTTTAGTTCTTTTTTCTTTGCGTCCGTTGTCTTGTTATGAGGTGGGTGTTTTCCGCGTTTGTCAGCAGGTGGTGGTGCTCCTAGTGATTTATGTTTCAGCAGTCTATCTAATCTTCCTGCAGAAATCTGAAAAACTGCTTGAAAAAATGGTTTGCACACTTTTGTTTCCACGCCTCCTTCGTAGGGCAAGTAATAACTTCTAGTTTTTTCTCTTTTACTTTCTGGGTTTTGTGTGTAGGTACGTAACTTGTTTACAACTTTAACCAAAGCAAATAGGTAAGCGTTCTGTAAGTCGTAACTGTTCAAGGAATAGAAATTTTTGTGTAGTTCCATTTGTTTTTCGGCAGGAATCAAGACTGAGCACTTCCCTTTGCAGGTGCACTCGAATGGTTTAAAAGACTTTGGTAAAACAATTTTTCCAGATTTTGATTCATATTGTAGGCCAGCACACTTCTTCCTTTTGTTCACATTTCTTTTCCATTTGGAAGGATTGCTGACTCGTTTTTTCGGCTTTGAACATATAGATGTTGTTGGTTCGTCTTCTTCGATAATTGCTCGTATATTCTGTTCCAATTCTTCATCGGAAGGCACGTATTCGGACCCCGAATCTTGAAATGGTTCCAAATCTGAGGTACCTGAACAAAAGAATATTATATTGGTAATGTCGGCGTAGTTATAGAGCGAGAGTGGACCAACCCACATTCAAGAAGAATTTCTGACCAATTTGTTAACATCGTGATTATTATGTATTATTTAATCAGTAGGCAACAAAAAGTACAAGTTAGTTACAAACTCAAGCAAAAGAATATCCTTCAAATTATTTCATTGGTAATAAAATCTATATAACCTGAAATTGGGAGATATTATTCTTGCTTTCCTGTGTTTCAATACAAAAATAAGACAAAACAAGTACTTACTTTCCATCTTTCCCTTCTGAACACTATTGTTAAGCGATAACAAATGTTTCACCAACAAACAATAAGTACGCATATATCAAATAATTATCAGTTGACTGACTAAGCTTGGTCCACTTTGCTTCTCTGTATTTCCCCGGAATATAAAATGGCAAAAAAGTTAAGTGCTGCCATCTCATGACGAAATGCATAAGGTCGGTTAGTCCATTTTGCAATTGAAGGATATTGACGTAACGATTATGATTCTGCGAAAAACCTCATTTTGAATTTTTGTGGGTTAGTCCGATATTGCACTCATAGCCTCAATTAAACTCGCATATAATTTATCGACCGTATCTGCATCACCCTTACTTGCATTGCAGTCCAAAATCATATCAGGTTTCCTAGTGGCTCAATACTAAAGGCAAATTTTTGGTTCGCTTTAGTAAGTAGAAAACTATAGTAGTTTTTGTGAAATTAAAACATCCTAGAGATCTAATCGGTCGTTTCATAGTCGTTTCTCGTCTATTCTTCCGAATGGTACTCAAATACGTCAGTTTATATTTGCAAAAAGCTTTTTCTATCAAATCGATTGCAGTGAATCAATTATCGCAAGTGACATTTCTGTGTGCTCCTTTGATACACTGGTAAATTCTTTGTTTTGTCAAGGTGTTTACAAGCATATTATGAGTTAATAAATATTGAGTAAATATCTGAAGTGAGATCCCAATACCAGACCTGAATTTCTGAGCACGTCTTAAGGATGATGAGAGGTAATCTGGACCTTGCTCGCCTTACGTGATGATCATGCAGACTGTTCTGATACATGTTACAAGATGCGTCCACATATGTTCCATCAGGTTTTTTGCCAACATAAACCTCTAAGTTCATGGTATAAAATGTTTTTAAATCTGACCGAGCGAATATTTTTATACCATATTTATTAGGTTTATTAAGAATATATTTTCGGAAGCTATATCTTTCCCTAATGGCTTCTAATTTTATCTATGATAACATTTTCAATTGGTTTGTGAGCACTTCAACATTGATCAGCAAATTCTTCGAAAAAATCTCTTATTGGTGCTAGTTTATTATTTTTTTCTTTCCAATTTTTGTAGCTTAAATAGAAACATTTTTCCCATTGTTAAACTTAATACCTCTACTATAGTTCCATGCGTATCTCATAATTCCTTAACATTCGAACTATTTGATATCGGTGCAAGGTATATATTTTCAAAAAAACTTGATTTTCTGCATTTGTGAGGTTAGCATCCCTAAGTCTGGAATAGTTATTCTAGACCGTTTCTAAACAGGGCCCCGCAACACTGTCGCGGAGTTCCATATCCCTCTTTAGGAAACAGATAGGAATCTAGTTTTCTATGATGTTTGATTATTGCTCGAACTTCACAAATTGAAAATGTTTTCGGTTACACAGGGTGTTCCTGTTTTTATTTGATCCAAATGAAAAATAAAATACACCTTATATATATCTTTACCACAAAAATATCAAAGATTTTAGAGGTATTCTGCCCGACAAGTCTTTCTTTCCGATATTCGTCACTCAGATTATTTGCGATTATTATCTTGTGTCAAGTCCTATTGGAATTTATTGCATTCTATTAAGGTTAGTCCAACACCACGCATACTGTACCTAAATCAAATTGCTTGACTCTGTGGTTCAACCTATGATAGCTTTTTTTTATTCCAATAGGCTTCTTCATATTTTTTTGTTTTTAAGATCGAAATGTGGTTTCCATTCGGATCACAAACACAATGAGGAGAGATATTTATAGAAGAAAAACTTCAGCATATATCATTGTTCCGTATCTGTAGGCCACATAAAGAATTTATCTATTCTGAACTAATGTAAAACACCTGTGGACAGCGCTTCGACTCACATTATATCTGATTGCTACTTGTCTAAAAGTCTCTCTATTCAACAAACACCAGATAGTAATAAACGAAGTCCGGAAAATACGTATAATGGTGGAATAATCACCATTCGATTCGAAATCCATAATCACATTCCGTTGATATGGAATAATTTTTTCGTGTAGGTATCTACAACGAATATAAATCGGGTTATACGATAATTAAACGTTTAAATTAGGACAGCATCGAACAAAATAGTACTCTGAGAATTTATTCATAGAAGTGTCGCAGTAGATTTTTTTTGTTTTGCTTAACCTTCCGGGGCTGGCGCTCACTTATGAGAAATGAAGGCTGGCGCGCGGACTGACAGTCCGCATGTTTTTCTTCAAAAAATATTCCCCATATATGAGATTAAACAACGAAAATATAATCAACATTTTATCGAAATGAATTTTATTGCGAAAAAAACAAATACAGCGTTTTTTAATGAAAAAAATATGAAGTCGAAAAAATATACATCTATTTTCGTATTATCTTTATATAAATCGATTTTTTTTCAATTAAATACACAAAATATTATAGAAAATTTGTATTATGAAGTCTCGATAGTTTTTTCTTTCACATTTCTTCAAGAAAATGTTCTTCATAGCACTCAGAACAAGTATGTATAGAGTGTTCTCCACATATGAATTTCCTACATTTTCGGCATGTTATCCGTGTTGGCCTGTTCTTTTTTCTATCACAGAAGACACATCGGCCTCTCGTTATTTCTTGTTCTGGTTGTGCTTGTTCTGTAGTGTCCATTTTGATGATCTCTCTTATTCTTGCAGCCATAATCCTAGAAATATTTTTTTCCGAAGCTCGAACTTTGAGGTGCTGTTCCACTAAGGCGAATGCTAAGTCATGTAAAAGTTTTCTTCGTTTCACTCGAATTTCGGGATTATTACAATGATACAAAACCATTGCGTTTATGCCAGCTATGTTCATTAGGGCATAAAAAATAACCATCGGCCATCGTCTTGTATTCCGTGCGCAGTCATAAGTTGCGCATAATTTGTCCACAGTGTCTACTCCACCTTTCGTTGAATTATAATCAAGTATCATTTCCGGCTTACCAGATTTTTCATCAATTTTATCATCATGATGTAGGCTTGAAAGGAGTAAAACATTTTTATTTTTCTTCGGGATATAAGATACTAGTGTAATATCTTGATGGAAACCAAACATACTCGAGCCAATGGGTCTTCCCTGCGGTTTCGAAAATTCAAGTGGCAATTGGCGCTTATTGCTGCGACATGTACCCAAAAATGTAAGATTATAATCTTTTTTCAGATCTTGAATCAATTGGAGACTCGTGAACCAATTGTCACAGGTCAGGTTTCGCTTGGTTCCTTTTATGGACTCGCATAATCTTTTCACCACTTCGGATGGAGAATTGTTCACAAAGAAGGGACCTTGAGGCTGTTGTCCCAGATATACTTCCAAATTGCAGGTATAAAATGTCTTGCTATCTGCAAGTGCAAAAATTTTTATGCCGTATTTATTCGGTTTACTGGGAATATACTGCCTGAAACCGCACCTTCCCCGAAATGCCTCCAATTTTTCGTCTATTGTGACGTATTCGAAAGGCGTATAAGCATGCTTACAGTTGGAGACAAATAGTTCGGACAATTCTCGAATTGGACATAATTTATCCAACTGTTTTCTCTCTTCTCTTGTATCCACATCATCGAATCTTATATGTAGTAGCAAAAATTTGAATCTGTACATAGACATTGTCAATCGAAAAAGCTCAACTCCTGTACCATTACTGTTCCACAGTTCCTCCATATTTACTCTACTACTTTTCAGCACACCTCCCAAATATAGTAATCCTATAAGAGCCTGAATTTCTGAGCAGTTAGTTTCCTTTGCATTTCTTTCACGACTATAATTTGCTTGCAATTTTCTGATGCGTTTGTTTGTTGCCTCAACAATGAGGTTCATCATAGCATCATTGAAAAAATATTGCCAAATTTCCAGCAAACTTTTTAAATTTTTAGTTATGTGTTTGGCACCTGGCAAATGACTTAGTAGGTTCTCAGAACGCGTTCTTACGTTTCTTGGGGGTATATGCTTTTGCCATTTGGTTATTTTGTCTTTACCAAGAAAGTGAGGTCCAACAGTAAGATTTTCACTAACATCTTCATCAGAAAACTCCTGCTCAGTATCACTACCATCGGGTCTTTCTTCTAAATTATCCACTTCCCCTTCCTCCTCTTCGTCATCGAATATGGTTTCTTGAATTTCATCATCTTGAAAAACTTCTTCCATCAAACGTTGCAAACGCTCCTGCTCCTTCTCATAAGAATACATTCTGGGTATCTGAACTGAATAAGTAACACCGAAGATGGCACGCGGACACTCGCTCCGCAAACACTAATAACTTTCGAACGATTGTCCCAAAGCAATGTTTCATAGCACGAACCACTGTACGTTTACAAAATACTCATAAGGTACAAGTCGGTTTTAAAGCGCTACCATCGACGGAAAGGAGCCCAGAGGCGCGCGATTCGGTATCCGCGGGTACGAAAGCGTCGAAATGTCCTCTTGAAAGGTTGCTACTGAATTTGAGCCTTTTGATGGGATTCTCGTCGAATCCAGCCTTCGCGTACAGTTTCCCTTCGCGATACACCTCGAACACGTAGGGATAGATTTTCCCCGCCGCAATCAATTCGTAGAGGCCGCCGTATGTGCCGCGGCGACCCATGTCCTCGTCGTATTGTTCTCGACAATCGTAATTGTCGTCGTACGCGTTGTGGCTCAAGTAACCGAAATCTTTCCAATTACTACCGACGTACTCCACGATCCTTTTCCTAACATGCAAAGCTCTCTCCTGCGTGTTGAACATGAGGAAAGACAACGCACGGAACAGGCAGCCGCCGTCCCCAATAATAGGGATAACTCTATGAGCAATAATCACCTTCCCTTCGATTAACAAAGATTCGATCGCCATTTCGAAGAACAAACACTTTTTTCGCAAAATAATTCACTCTCACAGTCTCGACTTAACGCTCTCAACACTCGCACTCACAGACTGATGCATGCTTAATGATACATTTCAAATGAACTGTCAAACCTCCTCAAATTCACTAAGTACCGATTTCAACACGCCAATGAATTCTAATTTTGGTACTTTCTGATGGAAATTAAGATATTTTGTGATACAATTCAATTGAACACTGAATGTACATTTCGAAAAAATAATAATAAGTGTGAAGGAATAGTTAAATCTGAAAGATAACAATTTCCGAAAATATTATTTCTCTTAGGTTTACCATGGCTTTACCCATCTGACCATTCGATCAGTTAGGTATTATTGGTAGGGATAGATTTTCCCCGCCGCGAGCAATTCGTAGAGGCCGCCGTATGTGCCGCGGCGACCCATGTCCTCGACGTATTGTTCTCGACAATCGTAATTGTCGTCGTACGCGTTGTGGCTCAAGTAACCGAAATCTTGCCAATTACTACCGACGTACTCCACGATCCTTTTCCTAACATGCAAAGCTCTCTCCTGCGTGTTGAACATGAGGAAAGACAACGCACGGAACAGGCAGTCGCCGTCCCCAATAATAGGGATAACTCTATGAGCAATAATCACCTTCCCTTCGATTAACAAAGATTCGATCGCCATTTCGAAGAACAAACACTTTTTTCGCAAAATAATTCACTCTCACAGTCTCGACTAAACGCTCTCAACACTCGCACTCACAGACTGATGCATGCTTAATGATACATTTCAAATGAACTGTCAAACCTCCTCAAATTCACTAAGTACCGATTTCAACACGCCAATGAATTCTAATTTTGGTACTTTCTGATGGAAATTAAGATATTTTGTGATACAATTCAATTGAACACTGAATGTACATTTCGAAAAAATAATAATAAGTGTGAAGGAATAGTTAAATCTGAAAGATAAAAATTTCCGAAAATATTATTTCTCTTAGGTTTACCATGGCTTTACCCATCTGACCATTCGATCAGTTAGGTATTATTGGTAGTAATGCATACACTATTGGTATAGTACATATTAGAACGTTCATATTTGGAAAGTGGTCTCAATGTATTTATTAAAATAGAAAATGGTGAAATTATTGTTAGTAGTAAGTACGAGTAACATTGATCGTCTTGATCGTAATCTCGACGTAGAAGGATCTCTCTTACTAAAGTATCGATCGGAGGCGATCTTTCAAGGACAACGCAGACTTCAAGGTTATAGCGCCCTCTACTTCCGACGTGAAATGTCTGGAGGAAAAGTTTGAACATTTGAACTCACGAACACAACAATGTGCATAAATTGTTCAATGCAATTGAGATAGCTAGTGATAAATTAATTTTAGTGAAACAACTATAAAAGTTCTAAAACAGGCAACATCATTTATTATTACACCAATTCCTACAGCAATTCGAAGAAAAAATATATAAAAAATATTACCACACAAATGATTCCCAATCTTAGTATTTTTCTATAAAAAATTAAGTATTTTACGAAAAATTCCAATTTAACACGGAATGTATTTTACAAGAAGTAAAAACTGAAAAAATAGCAAAATGAATATAATAATATCTGTAATATCACTGATACATTGATTGTGAATCCAGGTCTTGATTTGTAGATTTGTTCTTGCCTAAATTAAAGGGTTTTCTCTTATTATATTCTGATGATGGAAGAGTTTGATGTTTTATTTAGTCCGAAAATGCTCTGAATATAAGGTCTTTTTCCTCTTGGGTCCATCTTGTTCGTTTGACCGTAGGTAGAAGCTATAAATAAATGAGATGTAAACACCAATCACGTGCACCATCAATAAAGAGCATGTTGAAAAAATCGGTTCAAGAATATCAACAACACTATATTTGAGATAAATTTAACTACGAACTACCGGAAATTGAAAAGTTTCGTTAGTTTTAGATGCAGAATCATGAACCTTGAATGAAATAAATTCAGCCTCAGAAAATTTGAAATAAACGACTCTGACATCGAACTCAACAAGGGAAGGTTTTTGTGCTTCAGTATAATGTGATGCGTGAGTGGGCCGACGTATTTATGTATACGGGCGCAGAATCTTCTGTACCCTTCGCCAATGCTTCTCTGGAACTTTTTATTCAATTTTGAATCCCATTATATAAGAAATATTAAGATGGTTTTCTATTCGAAAAACAAAATAGGGTTTTAATCTTGACGAAATCGTAGTGAAAAAATCGAGAAAATGACTTACGTCAAGTCGGGAGCTTTTGCGCCTTTGCCATGCCCATGTATTACTCAAAAAATATTTGTTTGGGAATCTTCTTATTATGCGATTATTACGAAATTTCGCACGAACCAGGGCGTTATTTCCACACCCGTTTAATCCAGATATTAGATGTGTAATTGTGGAGAAAGGAGTAAAATTCCACGATTGCACGATCGCGCCCATTCTCATTTCTCTCTTGAATACTAAAATATCAACTCAATCAGAACATGTTCACTGTTCTGTTCAGTTTTCCTCTTATTGTGAATCTGACGTACCTCTTAGCGATATTCCTGTTCTGACAATTCAGGGATTTGAGTAGGTCTTTGTTTTCTTCTCTTTTAATGCATTGATGGCATTTAAAATGCTCAATCAGTATCCGTTCAACCTAACCAGCTCTACTTCGATTGAATAGTTGGATAGACATAGATGTCTTTTCTGCCATTTGAGTCCAAGCTTCTCGAGATAATTTTTGCTTTATATCACTGACTGATGGCTGTCTCAGTTTCGAGATATGAGTGTAATTTTTCAATATCGTCCGTCGATGGAAGTACGAATTTTTACCTTCTTTTCATCCGTACTTGTAAGTCTTGTCACATTTCTTTTTACGCTTATGTTTATTTCTTGGGTGAGTAATTTCAATAAATACTTCTAGTTTTACCTTTTTTTATCTTGGTGTAATTTAACACGGTCAGAAAATTTTCCATCTGTTTGAGTAGGCTGCCGATATTGAATGCTACTGTCGGAACATCATACGTACACGTTTTGGCATTATATCTCGCAACCTTGAAGTAGTGGTGTTATACTAAACGGGGAAAGTGGAACTTTTCGTCCGGTTAAAACTTGCGTTACCATATATACAGCCCACAAGCGCTAGCAAAGAACAAGAACACCAAAATATAAACACAATAGACCCGATATGGTGGTTTGGAATAAGACTGGAAAAGGGCTTGAAGTCGTATTTTGGCGGTAGTTGGTCTCTGAAGGAGAGCTCGGCCAACGACTGGGTTAAAGACTCTTTCGAATCGTGAGTTTAGCCAGTTTGCGTGATTAGTGGGACGTTGATTTCGGTCAAAATATGCACTAAGGAAATTAGCTGGTGTGTAGTTTTGGTCGTTTATCGTTAAAATTGTGGTGGCATAGAACATACGGAGGATGGTTTCTGGATCGGAATTAGTTCGGACGCTTGCGAGTAAGTGGTGTGCAAGGAGGAACATCGATGGAGGGACACATCTTCCAAAATCTAGCTCAAAATCAAAACCTGAAAAAGAAGGAACGTATAATTGTAGTCTTCTCTCAAAATCGTACTTCTAGGAAGTCAGCAACTACGAACCTCTAGCACGATATATGAAAGATATATGGCATGTGAAGAGAGTTGATAAACCTCTGATAATAAGCTGTTATGGGCTGTACATCGGAAGACCACCAATCATCTAACTGAAATGAGTCTACCTCCAAATCTTATAGTCGCAAAAGGCGATTATACTGGGAACAGTAAATATGAATGATGGGCCTAATAAATTCTTGATTTTTTTCCTTATTTGGGTGATTTAAAGCTTTGACAGTTCATTGTCGTACGGATTACCATTGAAGGTATCTCGATGAAATACGACCCTTGTGTGAGAAACATCGATTTTCAGTTCCCTGAGAGTTCTCGTTTTCAACGGCGCTTCCGGTAGTTATGACGGATTTAAAAAAGATGTCCTGTCTCTTACCATGTACTTATCCACTATTTCTACGTTGAATGGACGTGGCTCGCTTCTCGCGGTTTTGAGAACATCCAACCAGTCGCCAGGGACTTCCGTTTTTGCTTTTTGGTTCACCAACCCCATATCCTTATCACATTCTAGATACGAATGTGAAAAATTATGGATACAGAGTCAAACCTTTTCTTGCTGCGGACAAGGTAGTGCAAGAACCTGAAGTCGGTCTAGTTCTTATTCGATGTGTATAATCGAAAATCATAATATGAAAAATATGACATTTATTACATCTCACCATTCGAAAGAATTATTTGGTTTAAATTTTTCGGGGAATGCTTATTACTACGAGCATTTGTCGGATGACCACAATTGGAAAAGAATCCTTTCCGTTGGCACATAAGTTGCTGAAATACATAGTATTTTATAGCAATCTTGTATAGGTCTGGGAAAAATTGCTTGTGTACCTTCCAAAATTCCAGTGGGGGTTTTTTCCTTTCTAAAAGTGGCATTTCTATATACTGACGCACTGATACCATTTCTGTTGTGGCAGGTGTCAACACTACTTTTTGGTTCGCAGCTTTTCGTGTTTGTGATTGCTGCTGTTCATTCACAACAACAGTGCTTGAAATACCACTACTAAGTTCATCAATCACATATTGCTGAGCATTATCAGCATTTTCTCTGCCCAGAAGAAATTTTTTTGAACCTTGGGTCCAGTTGACTTGGCCATAGCCTTCTAAAGCACATAGACATGAACACTATGTCGCAACACCGCAAATAGTGGAGAGCAGAAGGCCGATAGACTTGAGGAAGGCCGCTATGTGAATGCGTAACAGAAGCGCGTTTTTCGAATATATTTCAAACGGTACACGAAGAATCAATGGCATGAAATGGTTCGAATTAAATTAATCATCTACAGAACCCAATGCTAAACCCTACTTGGTCAATAAATTGAATCCATTCATCCTATTACCACTCGCGAATTAGAGAGCAAAAATGAGTTGATCTGTATAGTAGCCCTGGGGAATGAATAAAAATAATCATATTGCGGTAATATTCCATATTTCAAATCCAATTTATTGTAAAGCAAGAACCAACGGGAAGGTGTAGGGTCATCTCTTGCCATAAGATTGTGTATATGAAGTTATAAATCATTATGAAGACTTATATATACAACAACACTGGAAAACAGAAGTTTCTGAATCAGATGAATATATTCATATACACCATCGACTAAACACAACTGAACTTAAATTCTACAAGATGAACTATAACTTATATACAATTATGACTAACATTAAACCAATGACAATTTTGAAAATATTTCGAATTGCTTATTTTTGCGAAGTTTCTAGTTTCCCTTTTTTTGGTATAATGATGGAATTATCACCATTCCTAGCATTTTTGTTTTTTTTTCTCTCGAATTTGAGACAGTCTCGTTATTCTGGTTCTTGACATAATTATTCAATAAAATGTTAGCAAAAGTTGAGAAAAGTGAATATAATATTTTTTTCAAATAACTTCCACAACTACACGTTTCAGAAAAATCCGAATAATAGAAATCCAATTCAATACTACGTTCTGTTAATTTACATAAAATATGTTTCTGATTCGCGACTCGCAAGAAATTCGAGGCACAATTTTGATCATTTAGTATATATTCGAATATCGAACACATGTGAACAAATTATCAAAATATACATCATCCACAAAATGTCCTTTTTCAGCCCTTATCAAAGAAATATACTGAGTGCACGAAAGATTTTTGGAAATCGAATGAGCAGCATATCCTGAAAAATAAATTTTCGAAGATTCATCGATATCACAGTTCTGAAGATAATCTGTATCTAGGACGAACAAAAAATCAGTGATATCACAATAATTTTCTAAGTATATATCGGCATTTTCAACATCCTCGACTAAAAAGTGTTCCTCAATCTCCTTTATGGAGTAATTTTCACCAGCCCGCTTGAATATTTTTTTAATTCTAATTTTTTTTCCGCTCTTAAGATATCATCAAACGATACATTATAATTGCATCCTGACAGTGACCGATATAATCCGAATCTTTTTTCTTAATTATCCGTACTAAATTTGCCACATAGAATAAATTTCAAAGCTTCGTATGTTTTGAATGAATAATCTATTATTTCTATGAAAACTAAAGTAGATTGGCGTAAAGGCTGATAAGTAAGTTTCCTTTGACAATTTACCATTGAATCCTGATAAATGATGCCATTTATCCAACCAAATAATAAATGTTTTCAGAAATTTTAATTTTTGATCCGTTTCCAAATACTGTTTTTCGAATGGTGTACACCATTCATTCCTTTTCGATATCCCTTTGAAACATGAATTATTATTTACAATATCCCACCATTTTCTGAAAATTTCCGTAAACTGAGCAGTATCGTTCATTGTCTTTGATTTAAGAGCAGAAATCGTTGAGGAATGAAAAATGTTGTCAGCTTAAATGACTTTTTGGCGTTCGAATACCGAGGGATAAAGAGATTGATATGAAAGTTTGAATGCTTGTTTGACTAGGGAATTTTTCTCAACATTGTAAATATGAACGAAATTTTTAAATTTCGCATAACGAACCGTTTCTAGGTCTTCCCAGTCACAAAAGACGAAGGTTTTGTCTAGATTTTTCAGATTAAGCCAGTTTTTCCAAATATTTTCGAAAATATGGACGAAATCAAACGTTAAGAATATTTTCTTTTGCTGATCTTTTGGATTTGGAATTGCGAAGGAATCCGAGAAAGATTTGAACATTACTCTATTTATCGAATGGTTATCGGTTATCACTGCTAAAACCTCAAAACCACAATTTTGTACAAAATCTATAATTTCTCTAGTTATGTGGACCATTTCAGTTCCCTTTTTATTTTGGACCGGTAGTAACTTAACAATTTTCTTAATATTTCCGAAGGCGGAACTAATCATAAATGACAAAACAGTTTTCTTCCAATTGATTGGAAGAATTAATCGCAGAACCCACTATATTTTTGGATCTATAATTTAATTGAGGATTTATATAAATTTCGCCAATTAATAAAACGACAACGCGATCTAAGGAAGATAAAGGGCGAGCTACATTCGAGAGATAATTTGCATTTGCTCCTTTAGAATTTGGAGAAACTTGAAGGCTTGATGATATACTTTGTAAATCTTTTAGATGGAAGAACAAAAAAATTTCGCAATAGCTGATAACAGGCGGAAGATTGAGAATATAGAATAAATGACATCACTATGCTACATGATGAATACTTCGGTTTTATAGAGATGATCTGACGCATTTGATCCGCCACAATTTCTAGTTTGGTAAGTTTTTCAAAATTTTCATTCGTCGCCTTCTTCAAAAAGGTTTCTACTAAAACTGAACACTTTTTTAAATCATTTAAATTAACTACATCCTGACCTTCCGGGTTCACTTCATCCACATATTTGTACCTCGAAAGTAAATTCGTGATTTGAGACCACCTTGAAAGTTTGAGATCAAAAGGTAGGCTCCATTTCGAATCATTATATGACAACTGAATATTTCTAATGAAAATTTTCACCTGAAGGGTTTCACTGATTATGATGGAAGCATCTACTGTAACAGGTTATTGAAATTGCAATAAAAAAAAATATATTTTGTCGTCGTATATTTTCGTTTCCCAACCATACATATCCAATTTTTCGCGATAGTTGTTTTTGAGGTGATCGAAATCATTGATTAAATCAGAATGCAAAAAATTTTCTACGTCCTCGTTATTTCTATCAATTATTTTATCTTTTCTACACTGAGGGTCAGTTCTTCGCGTGGGAACTTTTTTTGATAAATAAGACGGTAAATTTGGAAAGAACTTGGGAATTGCATTATCTTTTAGTTGTGGACGCCCAACTGGCGATTGATATAAAGTTCCGTCAGCCCGCAAACATTAATCAAATCGCACGATATCGTCCCTTTCAAAATGAATTTCGCATATTGCACTATACTTACTGGGAACGAAGTTTTTTCTAGGAATTGCTTTTATCCACGATTGCTTTAATTCCTCATTTTTGGGAAACGAAAATACAGTAACATACTTGTTTCCTGAAGACTTATAATTGCTCTTGCAGCTAGGAACACAGTATTTATTAGGCATGATTCGAAATGTATCCTCGTCTTGAAAAACTGAACCCAATTCAGAACAGTAGCACGTCAATTCACTTTTTTCACCAATAATTCACTTGATTTCTGGCCTGATGCGAACGACACAAGTGGTAAACAGAGTAGGCACAAGTTAAAGTGAATAGCTATTTACAGGCCATATTCCACAATGTTTAGAAAACATCTGGCAGTAACGGCCTAGATACATGTTGCCGCTTCTACCCTTCATCACGTCTTGTGCTTTAGAAGGCTATGACTTGGCACATATTCAATTACTTTCCAAGTTTCCTAACCGACGAGCGACAAAGTCTTGTAAGTTTCCCCCCAGCATTTTACCTACACAGGAATTATCGTGGACATTGTAACATATTTTTCACCTAACAATTCCACGGTCATTAACTCCATAGGTTTCAGAATTTTATTACAGTCCACCAGTCAGCAGCATCCATGTACTCAGGTGCGGTAAATTGCTTGTTTAACTTTTAACACTTTCAATAGTTCCTGCGATTTTTTCAACTTTTCAGCAGCCATCAAACTGTGTTGGAAGTGACCAACGATACCCCACATTTCTTTAAAACTGTTATGAATACTTCATTCCTTCCTATTGCTTTAACTACACTCAAATTCAGAGTATGAGCGATGCAAGGATGATGGCGTTTGAATAAATGGTCATTTATGGCTTTTATGTTTGAACCATCAACTGACACTATTGTTATTATTTTTTCATAAATGCCCCAATTATTAAAACTTTCTGTCAAAACTGCGGCAAAATGTTCTCCCTTGATCTCATGTACTCTTCACTATTCTCTGCATGGTATCGTTATAAATAAAATGACAGGTCACACTCAAGGAGGGTACGTTACTGTCCGAACTCCAGATGTCTGTAGTAATGGCGACATTTTCAACTTTCTCTAACAATATTTTGATTTTACTTACGCACTTATCGTATTATTTTGGAATCACCTCGTTCGTGAGATATTTTCTTCTTTGCGGTTTGTAGAAAGTTTTTTTTTGAGTCTTCTAAGAATCCTCTGTTTTTCACTACTTATAAGGGTTGAAAATCACACACAATCATTTTCACGATGCAGGCATCTACTTCTGCTTGTTGATTTTCAGAAATCGCAATGGCGTGCCTCCCCAAAGTTCAAGTTGACGAATACGTTTAGTTGGAGGGTTGCTGGCTCGTTCAACATCTATTTTCCTGTCATTTTCTTCATTTCCTCGCTTTCTAATGGTCGAAGGTTGGCTGGACGAAGTTTGGCAGATATCCAAAGGGGTTGATGATTTTTCGGTGATAGAGATTCCAAGTTCTGAAAGTGTACCAAATTTTTTTTCTTTCGGAGGCCGGCATTTATTAATTGGATCGGATGAAGTCTTTTGAGGTGCTCTTTCAGATTGTTTGTATTTTTAAAATAATTGAATGATCTCTACCATATTCCTCATGTTACGAATTCAATATCTGCAGATCTTGAAAAGAATTTCACATAAAAGATTTTGTGCGGAGAGTCTTATACTTGACGATTATTAATTGAGGACGAAGGAACTAAGACGCAACTGAGTAGAATGGACAATAATTTTTAACGGAGGCGCCTATCCAGTAAACTCATTTATAATCGCAAAAAATGTTCCTAGCAGCAATCCCCCACTACCATCAGAACGCCGGTAATAGTCAAATACAGTAATTCACCTCACCCCATTAAAATATTTTGAAAATGGGACAAAGTGTTTGTATAACATCTTTCACATTTTTGCCCAGAAAGCTCACAAGGACATCAAGAATTTTGATGAACTCGATAAAATCGTTCCATTCCAACATTTGTCTCATTCTGATTGATAGGATCATACTTGGAGACCATGATGTAAGTAAAACATGGTGTGCTCATCTGCTTTTCTGTATTTACTAAAGATGAAGATGACTTTTTTCATTCAAATTCAAAGCACAGAATATATATTTCCTTGCATTTGAATGAAAAAAGAGACGTCGTCATTGGTAAGTACGATCACAGAAAAGCAGATGAGCACACTATGTTTTGCTTACATCTTGTTTGGGACCATGAGACGATGATGTCTTTAAAAGTCAAACAAAATTTTTTTGAATATATTTTGGCGCTTTCGATCAAGACTCATTGATCTCATTGTCTGATCGAATTTTATTCAAAATTTCCTTAGTCGCGTTTATTTCACCTTTGGCATCTATTATATTGGAATCAGGATATTCAGTGTGTTAGTAATTATTCTGAGCTTGAAAAGTATTGACACCACAGTGAAAAGGCAACTAATAAAATCCTTCTACATAATTTTGGTTAGGACTAACGCTTTTCCTCGTGTTATTCTGTCAAAATTTGAATTATCGAAAGATATGTCATTCAATAGGTCTAGTATTTTCCCAAACGATGTATTTACGGCTTGCCGTCCAACGAGATTAAGATGAATTTTGTTGAAGTCTATGTCATGAAACTTCTTTCCATAGTCTGAACTCTTTAGAACCATTATAAAAAAAAACATAAAGCTCCTCCAATACAGTGACTAATTCTGACACTATTGATCGATTGAAAATTTCAGAAATGTTTTGTTGCGTTTCATCATACTTTCCAGGCATACTGGCAGCGCAGTCATTGGAATGGAACGTCAACATTGCCGTGTCAATATCATAAGATTCTAACGAAGTAATAATGTCGATAGCAGTTCCATTGCCTGTTTTATCTTCAGCTTCAGATACTGATGAAAGTCTTCCTTGTGGATAGCCGTTCTCGTCCACCATTCAGATCACCAGAGACATTATTTCTTTGTGATGATCTGCCCTGACCGTAAAATAGGAGCGCTTTCATCTAATACTTTTGATTTAACTTGTTTCCACCTAATCATTATCAGTTCATCTTGCGACCTAGAACTAAAGTATGTTGTGTGATATGGTCTTAGACTTTCCTTTTTGAGCAATGATTTCAATATTCTATTATGTATTGAGAGGAGAGAGACAAGTTGAAAAAAATTGTAGGCTTCATTTTCATTCCTCCTAAATGCTATTCCCTGATGAGACAGATTCTTAGCCACATCGAACAACATATTCACCACTGCAGTATTATGTGATAAATATCCTTTTTTTACCATTATTCTGATGTTACTTTTATTGTTGTTTGTTGTCTTTCATATGTGAAGTTAACATAATCGACAAAATCTGTTTTGTGCGACTTGGAGCTGAAATTATGTTTATGTTTATTAAGATAATGATGTTCATTAAGATAATCAAAGGACAACAAAATATTATAACGACAGATAATCACAAATAATCCGTGAATTTAATAAACACAAAGATGACCACAAAAGTGCCAGGCACTTGTGCGTGGTGCGTGGAGAGGTAGTTTTTCTAACTTACTGCTTTTAATTGTTTCAACAATTTGGACAGCTAAGCTACATTCTAGAAAGCTATATTCTTTATATCATGCACTTCGAAATCTATTATTTCCAACTTTCAGAATTGGTTGGCATAGGCCTAACTTGATTGAATAATTCAAGTGATAAAAAAGAATAGTGATCTGATGAGTGCAGTGTTTTTATCAATATTCATTAGAGAATAATAATTTTTTTCAGCTGGATTTTTATGTTTCCATGTTTTTATCTACGGCGAAGTTCTATTCTGAAGAACAGGAGTTTCTTTCATGACTCTTCTCTTTCTGAAAAGGTAACAATTCACTCTTGATAGGTTCTCCAAATATCCTCTTCATTCCATCTAATCTTCTTACTTGTTCCACAATGAATATTTCCTGAGCTAAAACGGAAGTGAACCTTCACACATACCCTCCAATATCTTGATAGGTATGAACTTTGAAAATCAATTCCCAATTTTTGGTGGTAGGAGATTGAGGCTCTTCGAAAAATGTGAAAAAATTTTATACAATCTAGCTATGTGTAAATCGAGCACTCAAGTAAGGAAGTATATTAGGTGTTATGAATTAATGCCACTTTCACCCTTGTGAAAACTATAATTGAAATGAATAAAAAAATTTAAAAATTTCTGATTTTTTCTGAATTTGAAGATATAAAAAAGTATATAGGTATCTCCTCTTCCCATGCTCTGAATGCAATTGGTCTCCCTCGCCGACAACCAGATAACGATTCTAAATCCCCATGCAGTAAAGTTGAGCAGCTCCTCCATATCATTAGGGATGGATGATGTAGGAGGTTGATTCGAAATCATTACCGTAGGCTATAGTTGAAAAAAATAATATTTAAAATACTAAAAAACTTATGAGAAACAACGTACCTCTTCGGCGGGATATCGGTCCTCCAAGACGTCTTCAGTCAATTTCAGCATATTGAGTTCTACACTCATGATTATATTTACTTGAACTGAATTTTTATATCAAGGAATTTCATATAAAAGGAAAAAGTCGGTTGACTTGATTGGAATACCGGAAACAACTAACCATAACTTATCTCAATGAAGAAAATTAATTTACAGTTCGTTACGATAAAAATTAAAAGAGTGTCACCATATATATTTCGAAAATCAACTGCAAGAAACATATATCGTTAGTCTAATTCGCAAATCACATAAGTCACATTTCACAAATTTTGCAGGAGATGTAAAAAACTTCACACAATAATATTTTTAAAACTTAAGTGGATAATATTTACAAGATACATTATAACAATAACTCTCTATAATGACAAAAGATTTGTTTATCAAAAATTACTATTATTTTCTAATAAGTGGACTTATTGGTTTTGCAGCATTAAATACAAAATTTGTTACGGAGTTGTTTGATTTGTACCAGATACAATGTAAATAAAAATTTTAAAGAAAAGTGGGAAAGTAAATCAAAGTTGTCTATATTTAAACTAGTTTTATTTGCAGCAAAAATAAAGTGAACTATTTGGGTTGAACAACAAGATTATCATAAAAGGTGTGATAGTCTGACTCCATAGTGGTTTTAAGCGCCATTAAATGACCGTATTTGTCGCTTTTTACTCCTACTGGTGTCTTATAGACAGAAGGAAGATCTTCAAATTTGGTAACTTTTGCACTTTTGTTATACCTGCAAAGAAGTTCATTCCACTCATCTGTGTGTCTAATTTTAAAATATATTTTTCCATCTGGGTTATACTGTAATGCTTTTATGTCCATTACAGTAGGGTCGCCAGCTTTCCGCCCAGGTCTAATCGAGCTAACAAAATTTACAGAATCAAATTTCTTAAAAAACGTGTGGTCTAGGTAAGATACCTCATAACCATTTCGCTCCAAGCTGGAAGCTCTACATATCTGTACGTAATCTGCAGGAAGGTTTATTTTTCTACCTTTAATTCTCCTTTCTATTTTCGAATGCATATTATCGCACTCCATTTGAGTGTGCCCTGGCAATAGATATTTTTGAAGTATTGCAATTTGTTTGTCCATTGCCAAATTTAAT
Source organism: Myrrha octodecimguttata (assembly GCA_958510865.1). Classification (NCBI taxonomy): domain Eukaryota; kingdom Metazoa; phylum Arthropoda; class Insecta; order Coleoptera; family Coccinellidae; genus Myrrha; species Myrrha octodecimguttata. Next base: position 5,350,446 of record OY294056.1, on the reverse strand, counting down.
AATGCGTTTGCAAGGGTCGAGTTCCGATTTTGGCAAGTACAGCCATCACTATAGAATATAAAAATACTTCTTGTAGTTTGGTCGATGTTGTTATTTGACGCTAACTGTTTTTCTATGAATTGGCACAGAATTGAAGCAAAAATATTTGCGGTTAACCCAGCTTCGGCTTCGTGCCAGATGAAACAATAACCTTTTTTGGTTTTTAAATCAAATACTGTGAAATTGTGCACGGCCAGCTTCATTTTGAAATATAAGGCTGACGCGTTGGATTGAGGACAAAGTAACATCTTTTGCATGTCCATTGTATAAACGGAAAAAAATGAAATGCTGTATTTTTGTCACCATTAGATTTGTCTTTTTCTTTTTCATCCCTTGCTTCATTTTTCTTTACTATATGCAAATCATACTCTGTTTGTGCAACATTTCCAGCTCTAAATGAAACACACACGTCACATTCATCCTTTTTTGGAGTAAATAGGCTAAGATTTAAATCTTCAAACATGTGACTAAACATAGTAATAGACAATGGCTCTTCCTTAAAGTTTGGGCACCATGCAGTTTTATACAAAGCATATAATTCTGATTTTGATCTCCATTTGGGCTCCAAATATAATTTTTTACTAGACTTCCTGCAATAATGGGATTCCATTTTGGGAAGTGATTCAAAAAACTCTTTTAAATGGGCCTTCTTCTCGGACGATTTCAGAGGTCTTGCGTCTGAAACTACCTCTGTATTTTGTTCAGGAGTAGGTCCATCATTAATCTTATCGCAGGATTTAAGCCAATTATGAAAGGTCCAGGCTTTTAGTGCCAAGGTATTTGCAAACATTGCTTTGCAAACTCTTAGCTTTTCGTCACTTTTAATCAAAAAATAAAAGTATGTCGAATCTCTTTGAGATTGATCTTCATTTTTTCTGTTTCTACCTCTTTTAGTTTCAGTCTTATTACAAAGCAGCTTCACGTATAGTTTTTTTCTTCCCAAGACAGTTTCCAAATTGATACAAATATGGCCTTTCTATATTCCTCTTCAAAAATACGACATTTAAGCTTCGAACTGTTTCCTGATAGTTTACAATGACATGGTCCCAAGGTTTTTCTTTGCCTTCTGACACCATAATCCCATGATTCTGCTTGTTTATTTTTTCCCAAATACGGCATTCCTTTTTCCCTTTTCTTTTTATTGCTGTTCTTGCCCCAGTCGTCGTCATTAACGTGTTGTCTTTTGCGTCTCGTTCTTATGTCAAGATTCTCTTCAAAACCATGTTGCTGTATATTATTTTCTAAACCACCGTTATCTTCTATGTCATTTCCAGTTTCTTCTGTTTCATCTTTGTCCTTAGCATTTTGTGTTTGAAATAAATTATTTTTAAGATCACGGTCATTTTCTCTGTAGACATTCTTGTTAGTTTCATTTTCTTCCGTTTCATCTTGGTCCTTAGCATTTTGTGTTTGAAATAAATCATTTTCTAGATCACGGTCATTTTCTCTGTAGACATTCTTGTTAGTTTCATTTTCTTCCATTTCATCTTGGTCCTTAGCATTTTGTGTTTGAAATAAATTATTTTCTAGATCACGGTCATTTTCTCTGTAGACATTCTTGTTAGTTTCATTTTCTTCCGTTTCATCTTGGTCCTTAGCATTTTGTGTCTGAAATAAATCATTTTCTAGATCACGGTCATTTTCTTTGTAGACTATCTTGCTAGTTTCATTTTCTTCCGTTTCATTTTGGTCCTTATCATTTTTTTCTGGAAGTGAACTTTGTTGTGGAGAACATGAATTAATGTACTCAATTTGAATATTAGGAATTGTTTGAAAAGATAATATATTATACTGATTTAACTCCTGCGATAGACTTAAATTACAAGTAGTGATGTTTCGAGAAATCTGGACATCCTCAAAGGTTTTAGCATTAACTCGTTCTTCAAACAATACCAATGATCCATTACGAAATTCGGAAAGACTTAATTCTTCATCCAATAGTTGTTGCTGTTTTAAGATTGGAGAGCAGACGGCTAATTCCAATGCATGAGTATTACTGGGATGTGAAATTGTATCAGCCACATCTGTTGAAATACCTCGACGACCTAATTCTTGGCAAGGTAATATGGACGGCTGGATAGTTTGCATTGTATTCTTAGAATTTCGACGAAGATTGGGTAGATTTATAGTTTCATTTTCTTCCTTTACTGACATACTCATAATTTTTAAAGTCCTTAAATTGAACGGCATTCTGAAAAAATATACATAATAATCTTAATTATTTATTAACGCAACAAACGAATAACTAATAAATGTAGTATGGGGGAAAGTAATACAAAGTATACTCCAAAAATTATAGTTCTGTGGCGTTAATAATTATAATTAAACATGTTACGGGGGCAGAAAGTGAAAAGATAATTATTAGAATTTTGCGCCAATATTAACAAAAGAAAACACATAACTCCGTCAATAAAGCCGAACTTACTAACGGGAAATACACACAACTCCACAGCCACCCAAAAATAGATTAAAGAAAAGCACACAACTCCATCCGTAAAGATATTCACCTAAAGGGAAAATCACACAACTCCACAGACGTTCTAAAATTGGTTTAAAATCGTAACAACCTAAAACTATGGTAAATAATAGTAAAATGTTCAATATTGGCTACTTTGTAAAATAAAAGTAGACCTCAAACACACTTCTTCACTTATTTCGGCAAATACTGCACAAATCTTAAGACGAATTTTAGCGTGCGGCTGTTTCTGCTTACCCTGACGGACTAATGTGATTTGCGAATTGCCTAATACACATATTGGACATGTGTGATATTTTGTTTCCGTTATTGCCGATTTAAAAACATTCTTTCGGACTTGTTTGACATTCGAGTGTGTAGGTATTTATATTGTCTAATAGATGGTGCCACTAACTCGATAATGGAAAAAATTGGACTTATGTGATTTGCGAATTAGACTAACGATATGTTGGTGATCTTAATGATGTAATAAACTAATATGATTACTGGTCCTTTTCATTCAATTTCAATTAAGTTTTGCATCTGGATAGAAATCGGTTGGTTGGTGATAACCAATAAGAGTTCACAACGAAGTTTTACAATCTTATGGTTGGAAACATACAAGGTGTCCAGAAAGGGTGTGGGGTATTTGTATATTCACTAAAAAAAACATCAAATCAGAAAAAGTTTGTTTTCATTAGAATTTAGACGAAAATTACACGGAAATTAGCCATCACGCGTCTACACATCTCTGGGGTAATAGCGGCTATTTCGGTGCTGATATTATGCTTCAATTTCTGTCGAGTTCGTTGTTTGTTTGCATACACTTTCTGTTTGAGGTATCCCCATAAAAATAATCAAGAGGAGTTAGATCGGGGCTCCTCGGAGGCCAGTTGATAGTGCCACGACGAGAGATCACTTTTTCCAGGAAAAGATTATTGATTGGTTGGAGGTGTGGCAGGTGGCCCCATCATATTGAAACCATGTTTCCACATCTAAACCTTCAAACTCTTGCAGTTCTGGAACCAAAAAGTTTCTTAACATATCGCAATACCGTTCACTGTTTACTGTAAGTGCTCGTACTCGTCGGTCTTCAAAAAAAATATAGCCCAATGATGCCTTCAACAGACATGGCAGCCCAAACAATAACTTTGGGGCGATGTAGTGGTCATTCATGTTTCTGCCGTGGATTTTCGTTGGCCCAGTAGCGGCAGTTTTGTTTGTTGACATTTCCGTTTAAATGAAAGTTTGCTTCACCACTAAACAGAATGTTTTCAAATGTCGGGAGGCGTTGAAGCATTTCATGTGCAAAGTTCAGATGGAGAGGATAATCGGTAATGTTTAGTTTTTGAACGATTTGAATTTTGTAGGCTGTAAGATGTAAATCTTTCTTCAGGATGTTGTGCAACGACGATTTTTTAATGTGAAGTTCTTGACTGCGTTTGCGAACTGATTGAGACGGATTGTGACGCTGATTGATTAGCTCCAATTCTCAGATTCATCTTGTTCCCGAATGATCGGAACCCGATGAATGCGTTAATGTTTCGTATCTTTTGACATATAAAAGATGATGGTTAATTGGTTATATACTAACTGACATAGAAACAAGCAGAAGGAGATGTTTAATTTTTTTTTTTTTGGTGTAACATGGAGAGTATAGCAAGGAGTAAATGATTAAAATTTGGAGAAAAAACCTAAGGGTTTACATTGTTTTTTTATTAAATTTGTTGATAATGTGTTACCGCGGTTATCTGTATTCTCCCCAACACGTCTTGGCATTGATGCAAGAAGATGGTCTATTTCTTCCTGAGGGATACCATCCCAAGCTACCTGTACTTCATGTCTCACAGCCGCCAAAGTTCGTGGGGGCTGGGGTAAATTTCCAAGCCTTCTACCCATGATATCCCAAACATGCTCTATGGGCGAAGAATCGGGGGATCTGGGCGGCCATGGCCAAAGATTCACATGGGTCACTTCAAAAAAGTTCGAACTATCTCTGGCAACATGATGTCGAGCATTATCTTGCTGAAATATTGGATTCTCGAACCGGTTAAGGTAAGGGAGAACATATGGCTCCACTATTTCTCGAAGGAAACGCAGCGCTGTCATGTAACCTCGAATAAAAACTAAGTGACCTACTTGCATGTGCAACCCATAGCAACCCATACCATAACGCTTACTGTCCGGTGTACATGTCGGTGTCGATCATCATGTGCACCCAAGGAGAATCGAGATTCATCAGAAAAGACGACCTGATGCCATTACACATTCCAATGTTGTCGTTCTCTGCACAACTGTAATCGTTGCCGGCGATGCTCAACCGTAAGAGGTAACACAAGATGGGGTCGATAATGCTGCAGTCCAAAAGACCTTATACGGCGGTAAACCGTTCGGACAGTTAAAGGATGGCCTTGTTCTCCTAACCACCCATCAGCCAAAGATCGAGTTGTCGCAAATCGGTCTTTAATGGCCATAAGTCTAAGACGTAAATCTTGAACTTCATTTGTGCCCCTCCGACGTCCGGTGCCTACTCTTCTTCGATTTGGGGCATTATCAAACCTCACTCGACAACATCTCATAACAGCAGTTGGATTTCTGTTCGTACGGTTCGCGATTTCTCGAAATGACAACCCAGCCCTCCGTAGACCAATAGTTCGAGCTCTTTCAAATACACTTAGCTGGCGATAAATTCCGCGTACACGGGATCTTGGCATTTTAACAACTGAACATATACTTTGAATCTCCTCGAACAGCTGGTTTGTTGTAAAATTTTAAAAACTTACAAAAAACGACAACAATATTGAAGTAACAGAAAACGTTCACATAAAAAAAACCTTCACAATTTTTTTCTCCAAATTTTAATCATTTACTCCTTGCTATACTATCTATGTTTTACCAAAAAAATATTAAAATTTGAACAGCTCCCTCTGGGTGTTGCAGTTTATTTGTCAGTTAGTATATTTTTTTAAAATTCAAGTTTGCTGAATGAGTCCGTATTCGATATTTCTCTCTGATATGCAATGACCATCTTCAAGATATAGATATCTTAGATATTTAAATAAACCATTAAGTTGCAGGCTTTCATATGTGGATGTTTTTTTGTATTCGATTCAGCTTCTCCAAAAATGAATGGATTTTGTGAATATACTTCCATGTTAGTTCTGTATTTCGAAATCACTTCGAAACACTCGCACAAATGTTTACCAAGAAGAACCGGAACTGTGCGGTTCAAGTTACCCCTCATAGTAAATCTAGCTGTTCAGGGTTCTGTCGTCAGTAAACTTACTTTGGAAACAGAACAACTGTTCGCATTACGTGATGAGTAGAAATAAAACACAGGGTAAAAATTCACAGCTGGTTTATTCCTTAATTTTGTTTCGTGGACGTTAAGCTGGTTTCGCTTACAACTATCAACAAGTGCCGAGAGGAATAAACTTCTCTCAACATCGGGGAGATTGAGCATCCCCTAAATCTCTTAGGTGGTAGGAATAACAGTAACGGGGCATACGCCGCGTTGTCACGTTGGAATATAAATCCTAACAAAACACCACAAACAAAATACGTTCAACACTGACATATTTTTTTTGCCACTTCTTCGGATTTCTCAAGTGACTGAAATAGTCGTTATTGCTCCTTTCCACAGTTTCGTAGCTTTCAAAACCCTCATTTCCCTCTACTTCGCCTGCTCGTCTTCTATTAAATAATTGAATAGACTCGGCCAAGTCCATCACATCTATTGATGAAAGTTTTTAAACTTCATTCAATGTAAGGTAGCACTACCTATATTTTTTTCCGGCTCATTTGGAGTTGTATTTCGGCAACGATTCTGTTGACAGTAATGTTTATCTTCTGAGTTAACTTTTTCAAAAAATCTTCAACAATTTTCTTTTAATTCCATCATCATGATTTTATATCCTTTCTATAATTATAATTTTACCAATCTGCTTCAATAATGTTCCCTGACTGAAAGCTATTGAAGGTGCCCTATACCAATTCGAAGTCTTGTCATATCTGGCATACATATTAATGGCAGACAGAACTCTGTCCTCGAATTTCGCATCGAAAATGAGGCTAGATCTGTTATCCTGCTATTTAGTTTCCTCAAATTCAGCAGAAAATTCCAGAGCGATCTCAGTATTTCTCTGATCATTTGATAATGCCTGGGTTCTTTATATTTTTCCACTCTTTTTATTGGCGAAGATGACGATGAGCTCATCCAATCTGATGGAATAACATACTTGCCAGTCTATTTTTATATTTTCATACCACTGCAATTCCGAAATGAACTCTGAGGGTATTTTCGGGGAAAAAAAACTCTGCAATTGGCACCTGCTGCATAATCCCTTCCACTCATATTATTCGCTTTTTGCGGAGGCAGGGATACTAGTAATTCTCAGTCATTGAAAATTAAAGTTGCATCAAAAATAAACCTTTCATCAGCGGATCAATTAGTAAATTTCAGTTCGAATTCGATTGCTGGATATAAAGTGAGCCATGATCAAGTACAGAATTCACTGTTGAATGACAATAATGCTTTTAGGGCCGGTATTATAAAACTTAACTTTAACTTTAACTGACAGTTTTGACAGTTGTGATAGGACATAGCTGTCAAAACTGCCAGTTAAAGTTAAAGTCAAGTTTTATAATACCGACCCTAAATCGGACAATCGAAGTTATGTGAAAGTTGACAGGAGAGTTTGAGGAAAAACTGAAACTATATCAATCACTTTTAATATTTTATTACAACATAATCTACAACATAGCAACATTCAACAATAATATTCTTTCACTTCTTTTATTAGTGGATACTAACAATTCGTGAGAGCAGCACATAATTGGAAAATAATAGAATTCTGTGAAGAGCAATATTGAGGGACTTTGCTCAAAATGCTGAAACACTTAATCCTTCGAATCGCTCTTCAAACATGTATTCTCGCTTTTGCCATTCTTTGTGCTCCCTACACTTGTGGAATCGTAAACTGCAGTTTACTCAAAAATTGTTGAATATTTAGGGATACACCATCTAGAGTACATCCTGAATCAGAAATCACCTGTCTGCCAATATAAGATCACCTCGTTTTATTTGATATGAAATTCCACAATGAATCACAACTTTTTTGTTCGAAGATGACTCTGAATATGCCTTACTTTCATAAGTTTTGACACCATTAGGAACTGCACCTACCAAGTATTTCCAGATATTCATATATGGAGTGTAAGTAAGTCTCTGGTTTTCCATGAACGCAAGAACTATTAATTTTATTTCTGTATAGTCTAAAACCACGCGGCAGTCCTTAAAATTTAGAAAAACGGCAGGGGGACAGGCTTGATTCTGCATTTTCCCTGGTATTCTCTTCATAAATCGAATGGAAAATACGTCGTGTGGTGTATATATATCCATGTCATAACAATATTGGTCACTGTAGCTTCGCTGCAATTGAATCGTCTTGCTAAATATCCATGCGGTGAGTTGAGTCGCAGCCTCATCATCGTCATCAACAGTTGGTCTATTTTTGGCAATAACTTGACGTTCCAGTTTAAATAATATTTCAGGTCGCATTGATTCATCGTTTCAAACACCACCATGAACATGTCCCTTGTGAGGATCCCTGTATACATGAGAATCTTCTATAGTCATCTTCAGTTTCTTCGTGACTGCAACGGTTCGATAAAGTCTTGAGTTTTTTTGAAAGTTCTATGATTTCTTTTCTCAAAAAGTTATTTTATACCTCTAGAGATGCACTCATCACTATGTTAAGATTTCCAGACAAAGATGGCATATCTCCTTCAGCAGAACTTCTGTAAATTCCTGAAGGACCTGCAAGTTCCTCACTTGTAAAAGGAACATTATACATTATCCTCAACCTCGGGCTCAACTTTGGCTTTGACAATTCGTGAACTAAAAATAACAATAATTAAAATACGGCCGTTTTTTTGGCACATGCTGGACAATCCCTTCAACTCTTGAAGTTTTTTTTTCTTATTTTTGCGTTAGCTCTTTCAATATTGCCTTCTGGTAAACGAGTAAATCTTTCGACTTCTTCGTCATCTTTGTGTTTATTTTCCAAATGTCGAGCTACTTTTTGCTGCTTAGTTTGACAAAAGTAAGAGAAGTTCGGTTTTTATCACCTTTCCTTCCGCGAGATTCAGTGACCTTCATGTGGCTTTTGTCACTGCCTGATTCAGTCAATAAAGCTTAATGGTTAACTCGAATTGTTTTCGAAAAAACACCATCGCTAGACGCATTCTTTGATCTACCTGAATGCACTTTTTCATCGCCAATGGGTGTTATTTCGGAAAGATTTGCATAATTTTGAACATGGATAATTACAAACGGCATCTACATCTGAATCGTTAAAGTAATCATAAATTCACGATATGAACAGATACACATAAGGGTCTATTTAGGCATCATAACCATGGTCACAGTCACTGTCACATGTTTAATTCAATACAATAATCGATTTCAAGCGATGGACCAAAAGCACCGGTTATAGTTGCGGTTATCCAAACTGACATTTAGGCAAAGGATTATCTGTCAATGAGGATAACCGTAACTATAACCGGAGATTTTGATCCATCGCTTGAAATCGATTTATAGGTGGTCATGTTTATATTATCGGTTTATTTATTTATTCTGTGTTTTGAATTTGAATGAAAAAAGTGACGTCGTCATTGGTAAATCGATCACAAATGAGAAGATTTCATTCATTTTCTCAGAAGGAAAATATTTGGCAACAAAATCCTGAAACAGGTCAATTTTTGTTTCACTTTAACCAAATTTTATGCATTTTTGAGGGATGTTTGTTGCACCCTGTGCCATCCTAATCAACCCTCTAAATTTTTTGAATAGGGTCATGTGGTATTTTTTTGGCATGGTCTTTGTATCTTCACAGGCGTGCAGAAATTTTCAACAAAAAATTTTTTTTTTTGGAAAATTAGTTACTCCAAAGGGGTTTTCAGTATGTGCAATTTGTCATGGCTCATTTACTTTCAGACAATGGTACCTGATGAAATTTGTCACCGAATTGAAGTCGACCATTACAGTTTTGTTCATGCAAAACTTTCAACCCCTACGAAACCTTAAATGACAAAGTGCACATACTGAAAACCTCTTTGAAATAACTAATTTTTCAAAAAACAAAATTTTTCTTGAAAATTTCTGCATGCCTGTGAAGATACAAAGACCTTGCCAAAAAAGTACCACATGGCCCACTTTCCCTATTCAAAAAATTTAGAGAGTTGATGGGGATGGCACAGGATGAAACAAAAATCCTTCAAAAATGCATAAAAATTTGGTAAATGTGAAACAAAAATTGACCTGTTTCAGGATTTTGTTGCCAAATATTTTTCTTCTGAGAAAATGAATTCGTTCCATAATTTTGACGCGCACTGTAGATTATAACTTACCAGAATCGTACTCGCATACACTGTCACTCTCCATGAACTTAGATATATAAATATAACTGGACTTTTGGAACTCTCAGTGTCTGTCAGACCACAAGTCTGGACCTGAAGGTTAATGAGCGATTTCAAATAAAAATATCTCCTCTTGTTCGGAATTTTGACTGAAGGCTAAGCGCTAGTTAAAATCCACGACTGCAGGCGAAGCGCTGGTCGTAGTTCCCCTTATCCTCTATGTGAAATAATTTTTCCCTATTATTTTACTGACATACGCATATAAAATTTTTTCTTGTAATGTAGGTGATAATGAAGGTATTTCAACATCCACTGGTTTTTTATCGGGAAGTTTTCAAATTACTGTTCGGAATGTATTAGTTGCTTCATATGGGACATCCTATACCTACACTCTAGTCAACAGTTACTATCCTTTTTTTGTGGATCTTTTAGGCAGGAATCTTCTCTCTACATGTCAATCGTGGTGTAAGTTTTGAGTGGCACATAACAGTAGCTTCCCACTTCAATGATTTTTGCAATCTTGTTTATATTCATGATTAATTTATTTTCACTGTTTTTTAAACACATCCATTTTTGGTTTGTTGTATTGAATCACTGTAAAATAATAAACCTGTTGAAGTTCACAAGGACATCATGTTATTCTTCCACTTAAGAAATGATTCGGAATTGGAACGAAAAAAAGTATCGAGAAAAGCCTTGAAGTTCACTTCAGTCAGAAGCGTTAAAGCGCTTTTTGAAATTTGGAATCTGTTTCTTCTCGAAATTTTGCATTGACCTTCACGTCGTCATTGTTCAAACAACTTTTAGATAACAATTCTATCGGATCTGTATTTTTCAAAATATTGAAAAACTAAAACCTCGAACCTATGCAATCAAAAATAGTTGACGATGGAATCGTTTTCTATAAATTGCAGTTGCAACAAGTAAAGCCTAGAGAAAATCTATCAAATAGATTGAGGATGTCAAAAAAATATTCGGAAATAAATCGATAAAAACTATCAGGACAACCCCTAAATTCCACAAACAAATTCGAGCATACTATTTAATTTTGTTTATCCCCCTATCTTCTCGTGTACCTCCGACTGTACCAAGCCAATGAACAGAGTCGGCTGGAAAGATAGTACAATCGTGATGTAGGAAGTGATCTCGAGCGGTTCATCGAATTTCACTTTTGACTCAGTTACATTAAGTATGTTTAATATAGGAGCATGTATATTTGGCTTGATCAAGTCAATCACCATGCCTTTACCCATCACCATTGTGTGAAATATTTCAATACAATAGATGTAGCTTCAGCATATTAGCAATTTGAATGAGACGAAAAAAAAACTGATTCAGAATTTTTGAGAATGCCGTTCCAATTGAAAAAGACCTCATCGATTCTTCAAAAAATAATGGGTAAATTTCACAACCCCTCATCGAAAAAACTTGCGTAGTACGCATGTACGACATTTGAATATTTTGCAGATGAGAATTTTGATGACATTCAATTAGTATCGAAATAATCGTAAATATAAATATACAACAAGATCAATCATATTAAAAAGGTGCTATATTACTAGGACTCAAAATTCCAGAAAAACTAGTCGAACCTAACCCAGAAACAATAATAAACAAAATTATAATAATATTTTTTATAACTTGAAAATATTAATTATAATACCAAAAACACTTAAGAAATGAAATCATATTCAGGCATGATGATCGGTATTTTCCAATTATCCCAAATTCTTTCGAACTTGCATAACTACTAACTCAGTGCTCTTAACCCTAGAATACTAACCTTAAATCGCACTCGCGTGAATAACCATTCGTAAATTATACGATCTCAAATTCAATCATCAAAATCAACTGAACGAATTTTTTTTTTCATAATAAAATGATGCAAATTACTGACAAATTTCAATTTATTAACAATAAACATAAAAAAATACTGAATTTATTCTCATTGTGGCACATAACACACAACATGCACGATGCTCCGCGCAAAAAGCTCGGTTACAACTGTTACAATAAACTGACGTCATTCTTCTTTTTTTCGACGGACAGATAAAACAAGTTGTACGTTTCAATACGGCAGGTTCCCCCTGATGCTGAAATAGCGGAATTTTTAATATATCTCCTATCAACTTTTTGAGTGAGCGTTGTAAAATCGGGAGTTTCAAGCGGTCTTCTAGACATGGTTTCGTTAGCTGTTCATGAAGATTTATCATGAAATCTTTTCTGGACATTTGTTTCTTTCCGCTTTTTTGTAAATTATGGTTTAAAATGATCCATGAATTTATACAAGTCATGTTGAGTATTCCATAAAATAAACATAATGGCCATCTTCGGGTTTTTCTGGAGCAACTTCTACTACCACACATTTGGTCAAATGCATCAACTCCCCCCTTGGTCTGATTATAAAAAATATTCATTTCTGGCTTTCCAGTGTCTGGGCAGATAGCTGAGCTTTCGTGCATGGTGGACAATATCAAAACACTTTTATTTCTTTTGGTTTTTATTGAAACCAAGGTCTTCATTCCATCATAACAAAATATCGAATTTCCCAATTCTCTGTTTTTTAGATTTATCATTTCAAGAGGCACTTCACGCTTATTGTGTCTGAGAGTTCCAACAATTGTTAGTTTGTAGGAGGTTTTCAAACGCTCATCTGCTAGATTAATCGAAGTAAACCAATTGTCCATGGTTATGTTGCAGTTACTTCCGTGGATAGTTTTTGTCAGTTTTTTGACATAATATTCTCCTAGGGCTAATCCGTTAGTGTCAATGTTTTTACCGAGGTATGGTTCAGCGGCAAACATATACTTTGTACCTACATCACAGCACATTACAATTTTTATACCGTATTTAGAGGGTTTACTAGGTATAAACATCCGGAATGGACAACGCCCTCTGAACCCTAATAGCTGCTCATCAATAGTTATGTAACTTCCCGGGATATAAGAATGATTGCAATTAGAAATAAACTCCTCCCAAATATCTCGAATGGGCGCGAAACGATCTTGTTGCCTCCTGACAACACGTGTTGTCTTATCATCGAAACTAAGATTTTCTAATAAATAATTGAATCTATCACAACTCATTGTTGCTCTGTAAATCGAACCGGAAATTTTATAGTCGAACATCTCTCTGGTACTCAAATGATTTTCCTTCTGGGCACCTGCAAACACCAATAGCCCTAAAAGTGCATTTAATTCTTTTCGATTAGTTTCGGAAATTGTGGCCTTTTCTATTTTGTATTTTTCTGATTTACTTCGTATCTCTGTATTTGTGTAAATCAAAATTTTTTCCAAAATAGACTTATTCAGCAAACAAAGAAAAGCATCTAAAGGTGTTTGTGCTTCGCGTGCTGCCCCAAAAGGCCCTTGTACTATATGATCAATATTTCTATTTGAAATTCGTTTACGCCTGTTGGAAACGGTACACCATCGATGTCCATTTTTGCCTCGCAGACTTGAACCGAAAGTACTTGTTGGTTCATTATTTACAACTTACGAGATATTTTCTGACCCTCTAATAGTGTTTTTCTCGACTTCCGATTGCTCAGGTTCATATTCTTTAACGAATTGTTCATTATTGTCAGTATTTTTTCCTAACGATACCGAATATTGTAATGGATTATAATTACTTTTCATTGGTTGTTCATTATCTTGAGAGCAGTTTATTTTTACTATCTCAAAATTTTCATGTGAGGACAATAGATTTCGTTTATATTTTTTACGTCGTACAAGATCGATTGGTTCTGAATCAGTGCTTTCTGCATCAGATATTCCGGGTTCATATTCCAATTCAGACGGTGAGAAATCTTTCTCTAAATTATCTTCTTTTTCTGAACCGCTACCTGGATCTTCTTCATCACTGGATGAGCTGAGGGGTACGGCTAATTCCTCTATTTCTTTTTGAGTCAACTTTCTATAATCATTGAAGGACTTGCGTTTCGCCATTTCGGAACAATAACAACTATAAGAAATATTGACTAATCAAAATAATCTGACGTGATAGTAACATAAATACTAACCTATCGTAAACATTACGAATCACCCCTGGATATCCTGATACGCACTTATCTGTTCACAACAACGGACTGCGCAAATGACCCGTCGAACCGAATAACAAAGCTAGACAAAGAACGAAAATACTGCTAGATACGGTGAATTAGCAAATCACATCACAGCACCTGTGATTCGTAAATTTTACGCATGGTTAGTATTCTAGGGTTAAGCAAACAATACCTCGAATTCAACTTTGGGACTTTTGGAGGCCAGAGTTCTTTTTTTTTTCAAAAAATTTTTTTCGGTGCAAATGGTGGAAAAAAAAACCTAGAAAAGCACTGACGTGAAGTCAGCAGCTTTTACGCGCTCGTTCACATTGCGAAATGGCTACTTGGAAATTTCAATGAAATTTAAATGAAATATGAAAATTTTCAAAAAAAATTTTTTTTTCTCAAATTTTTCCAAGGATAATTGAGGCTGTGAGTGCATTAACGGACTAAACCCAATATCTTAAAGCTCGAGAAAATGGGTTAGAAAGAATGGTGAAATTTCGTTCACTTGTAATTACCTTGTTTTAGATGATTTAGAGTCATATCAATTGTAGTGTGCAAAGAGGCGCTTAAATATCATGAATTTACTGGAATATTTCAACTGGGGACTCAATTTCGATTTATGAATGTGGGTTGGTCCACTTTGCAGTTGGAGTTTTAGTAGTTACTGGTGAATTTCAATTACTTTATATTTGTTGAGTACAAACTTTACTGATATAAAAAGTAATATAACACATAAAAAAGTATAAAATTTTAAAATTTATTCCGCATCAAATGTGCCAGCTATATCACCTCCGGTTGCTTGCGGTTCGGATTGGATATTTTTATAAAATTCGTGGTGCACAGGTGGAATAAATTCCATTAACTGCAACAAGTCTTTCTTTTTAGCTTCACTTATGATATTTCCATTTGGGTATAAAACTGGAAGTTCTAATATCTGTTTGGAAGCAGATTTTCTTTTACTTATGTCAACGACTGCAAAATCAACATCAACGTTGTTAGAATATTTATATTGAATAGTGTATGGAGAGTCTTTCATAAACCTCAGCCACTGGATTTTGAACCACTCCATTTTGACATTGTTAGTAGAAATTTTTCTGTTTGTTGTG
The DNA here is from genome assembly GCA_958510865.1 of Myrrha octodecimguttata. Classification (NCBI taxonomy): domain Eukaryota; kingdom Metazoa; phylum Arthropoda; class Insecta; order Coleoptera; family Coccinellidae; genus Myrrha; species Myrrha octodecimguttata. The sequence continues at coordinate 5,335,379 of OY294056.1, read as the reverse complement.
TTAGCTTCCAATAATTTGGTGGAAAAAAAATCGGACTTTTTTAATTCAATGACCTTAAAAGGATTTTTCTTTCTGGCATCTTTAATAACTTTTTGCCAGTCTTCAGGTATAAAGATATGCGGATGATATTTTTTTGCTTTTTCTATAAGTCCAAAGTCTTGGTCACAAGGCAGATACGAATGACCGCTTACCAAGAATTTGTGATCTATTTCTTCCACATTGAAAAGCGGAGACGCAGTAATGTAATTACATAATAAAGAGAGCTTTATGTTGCGATTCTGACCTCCACACTGATCAGAGTACATAATGATTTTTTTAGATTTGACAAAATGTTTTATGTAAAACAAAATGCAAGATCCCACCTCTTGAGGACCTCTAGAAGCAACGGTTTCGTCCCATACGAACATAAACGAGTTATCAGTGCCCATGTCGTGAATATTGAAGCAATACGTCCATAACTGCCTTTTGTAGTAGCAAATCCCCGTGGTCAATACAGGGGTAGGTAGAGTCTTCATCAGGTCGAAACATATCACTGAAGTTCCACCATTTTTTGCCATTTCGGTATCATGTTTAAGACCATCTCTTGCACTCTGGGCCTTTCTTTGATGTAGTTCCTTCTCACTTTCCAGTTGGTGTTTTCTGGCTTGATCAGCTGTTGCTATTTGGACATTGAATAAGTCACACTTTTTACATGAGTCCGAAATTGGAGGATGAAAGTGCAAATTATATTCTTTATTGAAGGTTTCTCGGAAAATGAAATAAGACAACGGATCCTTTGTCTCTGTGGAATACAACTGATATATTTTACCAAGGCTCAAATCTGGGGAAAGATATCTCCTGTGGTTGCTTTTCTCTCTGGCATAATGAGATTCATAAGAAGGGAACTTATCTATGAATTCCTTTAGTTCTTTTTTCTTTGCGTCCGTTGTCTTGTTATGAGGTGGGTGTTTTCCGCGTTTGTCAGCAGGTGGTGGTGCTCCTAGTGATTTATGTTTCAGCAGTCTATCTAATCTTCCTGCAGAAATCTGAAAAACTGCTTGAAAAAATGGTTTGCACACTTTTGTTTCCACGCCTCCTTCGTAGGGCAAGTAATAACTTCTAGTTTTTTCTCTTTTACTTTCTGGGTTTTGTGTGTAGGTACGTAACTTGTTTACAACTTTAACCAAAGCAAATAGGTAAGCGTTCTGTAAGTCGTAACTGTTCAAGGAATAGAAATTTTTGTGTAGTTCCATTTGTTTTTCGGCAGGAATCAAGACTGAGCACTTCCCTTTGCAGGTGCACTCGAATGGTTTAAAAGACTTTGGTAAAACAATTTTTCCAGATTTTGATTCATATTGTAGGCCAGCACACTTCTTCCTTTTGTTCACATTTCTTTTCCATTTGGAAGGATTGCTGACTCGTTTTTTCGGCTTTGAACATATAGATGTTGTTGGTTCGTCTTCTTCGATAATTGCTCGTATATTCTGTTCCAATTCTTCATCGGAAGGCACGTATTCGGACCCCGAATCTTGAAATGGTTCCAAATCTGAGGTACCTGAACAAAAGAATATTATATTGGTAATGTCGGCGTAGTTATAGAGCGAGAGTGGACCAACCCACATTCAAGAAGAATTTCTGACCAATTTGTTAACATCGTGATTATTATGTATTATTTAATCAGTAGGCAACAAAAAGTACAAGTTAGTTACAAACTCAAGCAAAAGAATATCCTTCAAATTATTTCATTGGTAATAAAATCTATATAACCTGAAATTGGGAGATATTATTCTTGCTTTCCTGTGTTTCAATACAAAAATAAGACAAAACAAGTACTTACTTTCCATCTTTCCCTTCTGAACACTATTGTTAAGCGATAACAAATGTTTCACCAACAAACAATAAGTACGCATATATCAAATAATTATCAGTTGACTGACTAAGCTTGGTCCACTTTGCTTCTCTGTATTTCCCCGGAATATAAAATGGCAAAAAAGTTAAGTGCTGCCATCTCATGACGAAATGCATAAGGTCGGTTAGTCCATTTTGCAATTGAAGGATATTGACGTAACGATTATGATTCTGCGAAAAACCTCATTTTGAATTTTTGTGGGTTAGTCCGATATTGCACTCATAGCCTCAATTCTGCTTATTGATACTGTCCATCTTCCAACCAAGTTTAATTCCGATTAGATGAATATTTCTCGAGTTATTGAAAAATAAAAATTTCGAATGGCTGTAAAACGAAAACCATTCGGCAGATTTGGCACATTAACGAACCTAACCGGGATATTTAGGATCAGAACCTAACCTAAAAATTTCAATACTCTAGGTCTTTCCTCTCGGAAGTTACAGCACACACATAATTAAATTTGACCATGGATTCTTCTTCAGGGAGTTCAATCCAATGGTTTAAAACAATTTTCTGCTCAAAATTCGAAAATTACAGACATCGTAAGTGTAGTCACAGATAACAGAATGAGTGAAGTTGAGCTACCTTTTGTGCGAGGGAGATTCGGGTTTTTGGGTAATCGGAGAATCTGCCCTATTGGCCAATAGGGTTAATCTCCGGTACAAAAATATTCTCTGCAATACATTCTATCTTGCTATCAACATGAGCTTGAGTTTTTTCTTCATTTATCACTCCATGAAAGCCTATATGCTTTTGTAATTCACCTAATTTGTTCGAAACTATATTGGCAGGATCAATGTGGGTACAGCATTTTTCTTCAAGGACGATTTTCGTTTCCAGTGTGGAAGGATGTTATAGGAATGTAAGGATTAATTTGTGAGTTTATGAAATCACATTAGATGTCAAAGTGACAACAGTATTAAAATAATTTAAATTGTGAATCGAAAAGAATATTCAATTGGGTTGAAATTCAAGAAAAGATTGAATAATTAACATTGAATGTTGTTTCTTCGGTTTCAGGTATGATTTGAGTTGTTATTAGAATTTGTTATAAGTTGTATTTTGTATGAGAAAATATAATTCTTTCCGACATCTAATGTGATTTGATGAACTCACATATTAATCCTTACATGAATATCACATATTCTTGCTTTAAAAGATGACTTCTTGGATATCTTTCAAGAAATGCAAACATCCGATGTTTTAAACCACACGTGCTGTGTGGGTGTATAGCTGAAAATCATAAAATTCTAATATAATTAATTAAATTTAGAAATCCATCCCAATTAATGGTGACTCACTACCCAGCATTCTCTCCATCACCTCACCTTTACTTAGTCCGAACGAAATTGATAGTCTGCGTTTAGCGTCATTTATCCGCTTTGCGTCTGGATGACCCCAACGACGTCGGATTTTAAAAACCTCTTCTCCGTATACTTGACTTGGCTTAATTCCCCTAAATATAAATTCATTAATCGGAGTTATATCAATTTGCGTGGACGTGAGACATGACGCGGCCTTGACTCCCGCTTCCCATTCCTCTCTGGAATGCCAGAGCGTTGAAGGAGAGCGTTCTGCCGATCCAGACACCATCTCGTCTACATCCATAAAGTCGGCGAAACCTGAAACCACAGTCCTTCTCCTCGCTCCCCTCCGGATGAGCGGAGAGCGTTGGAGTTAACCTTGCATAACCACAGCCACAGACTGGTATGGTCCCAATGCCATGATAAATACATCCTGAGCATGTGACCGGAGACCGATATCAATCTGTCGCCCATCGAAAACGAACAGCCCTTCTTCGGGAAGGCTCCACCCAATGACATAGCCGCAGTGTGGCGGCATTGGTCATACTTTTTCATCCCGATTACATTCGAGATAACCTGTCCGACACCCATAATCACGTAGGACTCTGAGAACATGTATTCATGTTCGTACCAAAACCAGTCGGTTTCATTGGAAAAGAAATACAAACCACCCAATTTAGCACCTATCAACGGTCGCGAATCGAACGACTTCACGCGTTCGCTCCGCAAAACGTTCACTTCGGGAAATGGATACTCCCCCGCCACTAAATGCGGAGGAAGAAAGTAACTTCCGAATATCTTCTTACTTGCTGAAGAATCCAGTAGCTCCGTAACGTATGAAGATACGTATTCCGGTTTGTTGCAGTTCAAGCAAAATAAACATACGTCATACTGACTTCGCACGTACTCGTAACTGCGTTCCATAAAGTCACGAGTAGTGAATCGGAACGCAGGAAAAGATAATCTTGGATTTGCGTGAGCAGATTGCCCCAATAGCGCATAGTCTATTCGCAATTCGGAGCACGTCGCTAATGACGTGTCATGAGAATCGAAAATATATATTAAAGTGTCGAGCTTGAGAGTCGCGAACACTCGAACGTTCGAATTGGCCAAAGCCAACGGAAAAGCATTCTCCGGTATGAGTACATAAAAGCGATATTTTCCTCTATCAGCATTATCTCCGACGTCTTCGCATCTCACGATAAGTTCGTTCAAGAGATGAAGGGTCTCATCATCTATTACCTGTATGAAGAAATCCATCCCAATTGAATTTCTATTTGGCACGTATATATTCTTTGAAAAAGACTCTTTGCTATCGTACACTCTATAAGCTCGATTCCTTCGTCCCCAATAGATCAAACTTTCCCAGTCGCCCATCAGCGAAGCATCCATGTACAGCTTAGCATTTCGATTAAACTCTAATTTCGTGGGCTCTAGATTCAACCCATTCGTTGATACGTAAATTCCAGGCTTAAATAGCCCAACTATTTCCGAAGCATTAGCTACAATGTCCCGGTGAAACAGCGACTCCCATTCAGCGCCACACCAACGATAGCGCTTCAAGGTGGAAGCAATCCTGTCTCTAATTTGATTACACTTATCAATATACGTGTGCTTCGAATACACATGATACAGTTGTTCAAACCTGTCAACGCTAACGTCATCGTAAATCCTGAAATCAACTAGTAATCCCGATTTTATAAATTTGCTCAAATTTACGTCTCCGCCACAGACCACCAAACGGATATACTCAGCTGAGCCGAGAGAAAACCATACTTTTTCGAACGTAGCATCACTTTCATCCTTAGCAAACGTAACACCTTTGAAGCGCAGCTGAAATCCGATCCTAGAGTACCAGGCCGGGCTCACCACTGCACCCCTCGTCACTTCATACGGGCGGTTACCCGAGAACAGAGGCATTCTGCGCGCGCGTGTAGAAAAATTTTGTAGGAAATATGATTTTAAAGTAGGAGATATAATAATGGCAGAGGTACTAGGTAATAAGAAAAAGAATGTAAAGTTGGAAGGTAAAATAATAAGAAAATTAACTCCTGTTACATTTCATATAGAACTTAAGACTAATGGACAAATAATTAAACAGTGAAACAGTAGTGTCCGAGTGGAATTAAACACTATGAAGCTTTTTTACAATTCATTCATTTCTTAATTTTCGACTACAGGTACTCTTCAATCGCATACTCGGATACTACTAACTACTCAATTCAATACACATGCCCATATAAAATACCGCGTAACTCGTTCTGCGCATGACATTATATGGATTCAACTTTCAAACATCTCAATTTTCCCCCTTTTAGAAATTCGTGCTATTTCTAACCAACAAACCTTCTTAACTAAATATTCCTAAATCTAAGTTAACCTATTCTATAATCTTAATCCTAATAATTACAACATTAATTTACAATATTTATAATATTCACAAGGTCATCATCAATTTCACATTCAATTGGTATTATTATTTTGCATTTTTATTCTTTCAGATCTCCTAATAAATACATTCTTATCCTCATAATTCTCAATATTAGATCCATTATATAATTTTACAAACTGATTAATATGCCTTTTAATTATTTGTCCATTAGTCTTAAGTTCTATATGAAATGTAACAGGAGTTAATTTTCTTATTATTTTACCTTCCAACTTTACATTCTTTTTAATATTACCTAGTACCTCTGCCATTATTATACCTCCTACTTTAAAATCATATTTCCTATGTTTACCCTCTTTTTCAACCGAATTCCATTGTTTTAACATATTTCATCAGATATTTTATTTGTGAATAAATTAAATCTATTCTTTATTGGCCTTTGAAACATTATTTCTGCAGGCGAAATGCCTGTTACTGTGTGATTCATAGTGCGATAATCAAATAAAAACAAGTTTATAGCAGCTCTTAGTGTTTTACCTGAAGAAACAATTTTATTTACTTTATCTTTAAAAGTTTGAACAAAATTTTCAGCTGCGCCATTGGTAGCAGGGTGATAGGGTGGCGAGAACGAATGATTAACATCCACTGACTCTAAAAATCTTTTAAATTCAGAGCTTGTGAACTGAGGCCCATTATCCGTAACTAAGTGATCTCAAATGCCAAACCTAGAAAACAAAGTTTCAAATTTTTCTATTTTCCTTTCGGATGTGGTGACTGTCCCCATATCACAAACTTCTGGCCATTACATGTATTAGCTAATTTTTCGATATCAAGGACAATTTCTGGCCACCAAAAATAAGATCGTGCTACTTGCTTCATTCTGACAATACCAAAATGCGATTCATGCAATTTCGTTAAAACATCTTTTCTTAAACTCTCTGGTATAACAACACGCACTCCCTTCACAATACAATCCTTTTCGATTGCCAATTCAATCCTTTTATCAAAATATTTTCTTTCCTCCTCCGATAACTTACTTACATCATCTGGCCAACCCAAAGTTAACTTTCTTTTAACGCTAATTAAATTTTTATCTTTTAAAGTCTCCTTCTGTATTACCTTTAAGTTGATCAGATGACAATCCTTTTCCAAAAAATTCAACACTCCTAATTCCGAATCAAAACCTTTTGTATCATCTGTCACTGGCAATCTTGACAATGCATCACAGTTGCCATTTCTTTTAGTTGATATAAGTTCAATTTTATATTTAAACCCAGCAAGAAAATATGACCAACGAATCAATCTGTTATGAACAATAGATGAAATATTTTTTGTTTCACCAAATATAAATTTTAATGGCTGGTTATCTGTTCTAAGTATAACCTCATTTCCGATTCAATAACGATAAAACTTACGAAACCCGAATACAATAGCTGCTGCCTCCTTGTCTAGAATTGATCGATGAAGTTCATTCTTTGGAATTATTTTTGAAGCATATGCAATAGGACGTTCTTCCCCATTTTCAAATTTATGAGACAATATACTAGACAGCCCGGTGGAACTTGCATCACAAGCAATTACTAATTGAACACCCGGTTGATATGGAACTAGAACTTTACTCGACAATAATTGATATTTAACCCACTTAATAGCATCAATACATCTCTTGTCTAATCCGAAATTATCATCCTTCAATTTATCATACAGAACTTTAAATTTATCAGCTCTATTTTCTAAAAAACTTTCATAAAAATTCACTAAGCCCAAAAAAGATTGTAGTTCTTTTCTAGACTTTGGCATTGGCAGATTTTGAATGGCTCTAACTTTCTCAGGTGAAGGCTTCAAACCTTCCTGATCCAACATATATCCTAAAATTTCGGTTTTTTCTTTAAATAATTCACACTTCTTTATGTTAACCCTGAGATCATATTCGTTCAATTTAAAAAATATTTTCTCCAATGTTAGTAAATGTTCTTTGTCTGTTCGACCTGTACAATATATGTTATCGATGTACACTTCTGTATTATCAATACCCTTCAATATGTCAGTCAGAATATCCTGGCACTCAGCAGGACTTGAAGCAATGCCCTCAGGCAACTTTCTATACCTGAATAACCCATCTTCAGTAATAATTGTTAACGGATCTCGACTTTCTTCTGCAATTTCAAATTGCATGAAAGCATGCCTCAAGTCAATCTGAGACCATTTCTTACCTACCTTTAAAGTTTGATATACTTTTTCTTTCAATGGTATAGGATGCTGCTTAACAATCAATTGTGGGTTTACCGTAATTTTAAAATTACCACAAAGTCTTACTCCATCACCTTTAATGACTGGAACCACAGGTGTAGCCCACTCACTAATCGTTACTGGTTCTAAATTACCAATTCCTACCAACCTTTCAATTTCTGTACTTACTTTACTTTTCAAGGCAAATGGTACACGATATGGCTTACATTGTATGGGTTTGAAATTTTCTTTCAATTTAAGTTGTATTTTTCTTCCTGTATAGTTCCCTTGCTTATTCCAAAACAATAAAGGATATTTTGAACCAAAATATTTTATAAGATTTGCATGCTCACATTGTAAATTGTTCACAGAATTATTAGCTGATGATAATTGAAGAGGCCACATACCAAAAACTTTGAACCATTGTCTACCAATCAAATTTTTCCCATTACCTGGTAAAATGTATGCTTCCAAATTATAATAACAGTTATTGAATTTCACCTTCAAATCTGATATAATACCCTTAATGGCTAATTTAGAATGATCATATGTTGTTAAATTCATACGAGGAGTTGTTTGTTTGGAAAACATTTTCGAAAAGTATACTCAGATATAACACTCACATATGAACCAGTATCAAGTTCCATTTTAACAATTTCGTCTTCAATTTCTACATCGAATACTAAAGGATCTGCAGTAATATTAGAAATAGTCGAAATACTCACATTCTTTCTTTCCTTAATGTTCAAATAATAAAAATCATATTCATCGTTACTGTCGTCATTATTATAGACTTCACTGTCTTCATCTTCTACCGTTTCATTACCTAAAATATTAACATTTTTTTAATTCCTTTTAAAGCATGCATTCTCTAAGTGACCTTTGGTATGGCAATAATTAAAAATCTTATACCTATATCTACAATCTCTAGCGAAATGATTTCTTTTTCCACAACAATAACATGTTACATTTTTTGAGGTTACCTGAACGTTTGAACTACGATTACGATTACTACGTCTGCGTACGCTGCTTTCATTCTGAATTCCTCTTCTGTTTTCGGCTTCATGTTCTCGTCTCGCTCCATCCCCATACCTGCGTGATGCTCCATTTCTTTCTCTTCCTGAGTGAAATTGCGGCTGACCCATCTCTCGCTCTCGACTGTTTCTGTCTGCCTTGTAGATGTGTTGTTTTTTGAAACCCCTTTTTTCTACGAAGTGGATAGTTTCTTCTTTCTTCAAACTCGGGGAGTTTTTGACTGCGTTCTCCCTCGCTTCTGCGATGGCTACGGCATTTTGGAAAGTCAAGTTTTCTTGACGAAAGAGTTTAATTTTAGTTTCTGGTTGTAGAAGTCCGCAAACAAATTGATCTCTCAGAGCAATCTCGATTTCCTTGAAGTTACAGAGCTAGGAATTTTCTTTTAATCTCGAGACGAACTCTGATATTGACTCGTTCGGATATTGTTTGATATTGTAAAATTTGTTGCGTTCAGAAATTTCGGATGGCGTTGGATTTAGATGAGCTTTCATTAGTTTCACCAGTTCTTCGTATTTGAAGTCTTTGGTTTTCTTGGGTGCAACTAAATTACGAAAAATGATATAAGTTTCTTGGCACACTCGCGTGAGGAGTTCGGCACTATATTTCTTCTCGTCAATGTCCTGCGTTTCGAAGTTTAGTTCAAGTCTTTCAATGAAAACATCCCAATTGTGTTTATTCAGTGTGAAGGAAATTCTATTGTCTGTCATTTTTGCACGCACTGATAATTTCGAAGGAACGCTATGTTTGTCTCTCTCTGAACCACTGTCCGAAACGTTATCTGCATGCATATGGCGCCACTTTTTTATTAGATTTCGCCTTAGATTTTCGAAACTTTCACTTTCTGAGACGTTTTCACCTAATTTTCGCAATTCGATAATTAGTTCTTGTTTATTTAACTCGTAAATCCACGAAACGTTGCCCGATGCCGGATTTGGACTAGCGTCTCTCGAACTGGAACTGTCTTTTTGCATAGCACGTTACACGTGGAACTGGAAATCTTGAAGATTTTCACTAGTACAGTTTCCACTTGGTCAATTTTCCATTTTAATCCTCGTCGCCATAAATTGTGGTGTCCGAGTGGAATTAAACACTATGAAGCTTTTTTACAATTTATTGATTTCTTAATTTTCGACTACAGGTACTCTTCAATCGCATACTCGGATACTACTAACTACTCAATTCAATACACATGCCCATATAAAATACCGCGTAACTCGTTCTGCGCATGACATTATATGGATTCAACTTTCAAACATCTCACTAATCATGGTAAAGTTTTTCAACTTACATCATAATCACTTAGAATAGAATTAACTAGAGTGGCCACCCAGATACTCGCGGTATGTCAAACTCTGGTGCCCTACTAACTCACTTGAACTAGGCGGGATCTTATAAGGATTGCATTATTCTGAAGAGAAATTCGTCCATTATCCGTTATTGAGCCTCTTTGTTTTGATTGATTTCAATAGAAATAATGGGCGTGTTCGTTGCTTTTGAACGCAATAACAGGGAGGAAAAAATTGCAAGTACCGAGGTAAAAAGACTTTCTCTTTATCGTTTCCCTTAGGATCCCTAATTCAAAAGAAAATGGATTCTAGCGATTAGGAGGGATAATTGTGAACAAACCGATCATTATAGTGTTTAAAGTGGCTAGTTTGAAAAAAATGATGACTAATCTCCTGTTTTTAGGGTTTCAAGGAAAAATACTGATTCATCGGTTTTCCCACATTTCTGCCTCATAAACTGCCAGCAACATCTTTCGGATCCTCAATGAGAGTTTTGAAGCGTGGCCTATCTCCGATTATTTTTCCGATACAGAAAAACAGACTTTCATTCTATCAGAACATGGTGATTTGCTGATAAAAATTTAAAAAATTCTTTATGCCTCATGAAAAGAGAATCTCAAAAAATATCGATTCTTCTCGTTTCAGAACATAGAACAGTCGAGTAAGAATTATCATCAAAACATCACAGCCTCGTCACATACTATATACATATACCTATTCGACAAAATCTTTGAATGTGTCAAGTTTTTCCAAAAGTATTGAATAGTTCAAATGTTATAATGGTGTTGATAAAATTCCAAATGATAATTGTATTTAGTGATTTGTTCGATTAATTTATGACTTTTCCTATACACTTATTCTGTGTGTAATTGGATGATTAAACATCAACTCTAAAACGAGAAAATATATGATCGATGACGAAATTTCGTCGCTATTTTACATTTTCTGAATATATCGCAGGAAACATACGTGTGGATAGTAATTTTGGAAAGCTTGAGCTAGGGGGGACGCAATGCTCCGGACGAAGCGGTAGGTCTTTATTCAGATAATGCAGGTGGCGCGCGTGTTCCAGATCCACCTGAAGAATGTATCCCTCAGGAGCATCATCAGAAACGGTACTTAGATCAACGACCAAATTCTGGGAGATTCTGCGTTAATCTCACATGTCAGCAGTTGCCCAGGGTTTCCTTTGGCATCAAAAGTTACACCACCAATTAATATTGGCAGTTTTCTTCCTACTTTTGAAAGATATGCATTTACTCTAAGGAAATCAGTACGTAACTGGACTATGTCATCTGGGTTAACCAAGATGGGATTTAATTCATCCTCGTACTGTGCACCTGGAATGCTTTTTAAATTCAGGTAATTTCTTCTCACATCAATTGGAGTATTGGGATTTGACATCAACACTACAATATCGCGGAGTGTAGCGATTGTAAAACTCAACGGAGTTGTATCGCGCACTAGTATAGGCGAAAACTTATTGTTCAACACTGAAAATCGTCCCAAACAATTGACTACACCACTCACTGGCGTAAAGTTCAATGGATTCATTTTAACAACGTCTCTTTGATCCGTATTCAAAAAAATGGTTTGTGTGTTTGCGAGCATTTCAGAAAATCCGATCTCTACCTTTCAAAACCCCCAAATGGTAAATATTGACTTATCGCCCAACCATACAAATTATTAACCTACAAATAAAGTATGATTGTGGCCTTGATGAGTCATAATTAGTAATTTGAGGATTATTGGATTCGGGGAGCCAATGCACGCAGCAACTGATTCCCCTCACGTTAACGCTGTTCTACAAACATGATCATATCAATATCTTTAAGTATTTGAGGTTTACATTTTGTATACTTCAGCATGAACAGCATCTGTAACAAGGCATAGGGTAGTACCACGCTGGGTCAAGCTTGTAAGCCCCTTGCTGTTTGTCTGAAGTTTTCCCTGACGTTGGCGAGCAAAAGTATATATGTTTTCATGTGAAGATCGCTGCATTCAACCAATGAATTAATACTAAACATTTGTCATACGGTTCAGGCTTGACGATAGCTTCTCGCGTCATAGTTTTCAATTTATTGTGAAATCGCTCTATTGGTGCGGTATCGCCTAACTTATCCCAGTATGTCATGTCATCATATCAAAAATTGTCCTTCCTTGTTAGGAGCTCAAAATCTATGATTTTGAAAATATTCCAGAAATAAAGTAGATGCTAACAAATCCAAACTAGCTCCCATAAATTTGAACGAGTCAATTGACCTGAATCTGAGTTTCCTGATTCTATCATATAGCTCCAGGAATGTAAGTGTACTTTCATGAGTCCACTTATAACTCTCATCTGCCTCAGGAACGATTGGTTCTAAAAAGTTTCAAACTTGTTCATTAATATATACATCACACATAAACACTGTTAATTATTATTGAATTTCAAGTGGAGAAGAATCAACCTTAAGTTAATATAAATATACTGATAATTATTTACCTATTTCGATATTTTCCATTTTCCGCATCAGTTTTATTTTCCACAAGACCATATAAACACTCAAATATAAATTAAATTCTTACGTTCACTTTCAGAACAACAGTTAAAAACTGGGTTATGTTATGTTGTGCAAATTAGAACTAGGTTATATAAGAATCACAGAAAAAATATCCACAGACTTCTGTGTGACTTTGTCTTATTCTTGTTCCTGACCACTCTCCTAATTCTATTTCAGTTTCTAAAACGTTCGTGCAGAAAGGAATCCGGAATTGGTTTCGTGCGTCGTTTGACATTTGTCATACGTTGGAGGTGAAACAACCTCACTTACCCGCTTTGTTTATGTTATGAAGTACAGCATTTTCAACAATTACAGGATAAATTCACTAGTTAAAATGATTTATATTAATAGAATTGGTGAATAACTAGGCCTAGTTATTGTTTCGTTGTGAAATACAACGTAAATACACCGAGAGACGAAGGAATCCGATTTTTCAGATATATTGTAGTGACACTTTATATTTGAATATTTGCATTTTTGACCCATTCCCCTAAGGTTTATCTGGTATTCGAAGAAATAGAATACTATGTGAACTATCCCAGAGAAGGCAAACATCCTATATTCACGCCATAAATTGAAAAAACTGTTCTGACAAAGTAACAAACTATGGTAGAGTTTGTTGGAGGCATTTCCACACAAGTTAAGGAATTATGTTAGACTATCTATTTAATTTGTTCTGTTTAATAAGTTGACTCATGATGAGATAAGTATGATAAGAATATTTCGTGTTTGTTATACACATTTCATGAATTATATCTTCTCGACACTACAATAGCTGGCGTTATGAATGACAAACCTATCCTGAATGGTTACCACTCGCATCTCCATATAATATATAAAGGCAATTCGTTATGTGATAGATTTGTCAAAATATTGCATGCATTTTATGATAATAATAATAATAATGATAATTTATTCCATATTTCCATATACATAAAATATAGGACCTATAGGGGGCTATATTGCCCGTACATAGGATGGCCCTTACAAACCAAAATAAACTAAAATACAATCCTCCTTTTTACTTTTTATACCCATTTATGTGATCCCGGTTTCTGTGTTCATTTCATTGTCCTTTCATAGTTTTTTTCAATTATGTGTCTTTAGGTCCTTCTATCACAAAAACATCATTACCGTATCCCATTGACTCACTATTCAACCTCTACTTGTCTTATCACCTTTTTTACTTGCTTTTTTAATACTTCATTTTCAACACTTAAGTTCTTTAGACTATTTGGTAAAACGTTAAAATACTTTCTTGCATAACTTATATAACTCATTTTTCCTTTAGTTAATGTATTTCTTGGCACTTCAACACTTCTATTTCTTGTATTTACCGGATAATTGTTATATTCCATCTTCAATTTACTGTATTGATGTACTATTGCATTCATTGCAAATACCTGCTTAATTTTTATTGGGTTATTGTGATCATGTTCTTGTATGCCTATTATTTTGAGTATTCTGCCTTGTAAACGTTCCAATGGTTCTAGTGCTGTCTTATATAATCCTCTCCAACCAATCACGGCATACACTGCTATGCTATGGAATAAACCGTAATACAACTGCAGTAGTTGGTTTTTTGATAATACCTGCTTTAATCTGTGGAACACATATAGTAGATACTTTAATCTATTCACTGTTTTTGAAATATGGACGTCCCATTTTAAGTTGCAGTCATATGTAAGGCCTAGATATTTGTGGTTGGTCACTCTATTAAGGTTTTGACTGTTTATGTTAACTGTTATATCTTCCGGGACTGAATTAACATAATTTCCCAATGTCATAATCACAGTTTTCTTCAGATTAACTATAAGTTTATTATAATAGAGCCCAGAATAGATGTAATTTAATTTTTCTGTCATGTTATTAGACAACTCTATCCAGGACTCACCTGTCAACATTAAAACTGTGTCGTCTGCATATGCCATTATTTCATCAACTTGGCACAGCAAGTCATTAATGTACAGAACAAACAATAAAGGTCCCAATATCGAACCTTGTGGAACACCAACATTTACAAAAATAGGTTGACTTTTAGTACCATTGATCTTGACATATTGAGTGTCTTTTAAATAACTTTGTATAAGTTTTAGACATATTCCTCTTATACCCATCCTATAAAGTTTATGTAATAATCTGTCATAGTTAACTGTGTCAAAAGCCTTAGAGTAATCCAAGAAGGCTACAGCTGTGGGTCCACTATTATCCAATTTCTCATACAAGAATCTATTCAATTCGGCAATGAACCAGATAACTTTCTCTGTTCTCAACCGAACACGTTCCGATGTGGCTCGACTACTCAAGGATGGAACTTCTACATTTTGTGGTTTGTCAATTATTAAAGATTATGAACGCCCTAATGTTGCATCTGCATAATAAAAGAGCATTTTATATGGATAGTAAAGAATTTTTTGAGGATGAATCGAAATCGGTGTTTCATAGGAATTATTTTATTTGTAACATATATTTAGTATAATAATAATACATAATTGAAGATTACGATAGCACTGACATAGCAACTGTAGACCAATATTGTAGTAATTTGATAATTTGCAACATAGAGCGTTATTTGAAATAGTACTGAGAAGTTTTCTGGAACCCATGTTTTTTCCATTCCATACATTTGTTGGATTTCATTCTGCTGTTTATTTCCAGAAATTAATGAGCCGAACATTTTACTGTTTCATTTTCAATAGTTATATATGATAAATGCTATCTCTGATGTGGATACTCTAGGCTTTAGAAGACAAGGATAAATACTGCAATTTTCATTTATATCGTTTTGAACGATTATCATCTGAGATTGAATATCAGTTAATCAGATCCATTATCACAAAATTTCACTTGTAAAATTAATAAAATCACTAAAATCTCCAAATAATCGCTCTTCGCCAATGTAAACGAAGCGAATGTATTCCTTGGTCTCTCGGTGTATTTATGTTGCATTTCACAACGACACAATAACTTGGCCTCACGGGTATAAGAATATGATATAAATCATTTTAACTTGTGGATTTATCCTGAAATTGTTGAAAATGTTATGAAAATTTCATAACATAAACAAAGCGGGAAAGTGAGTTTGTTTTACCTCCAACGTATGACAAATGTCAAACGACGCACGAAACCAATTGGTTTGGAACTAGGCATGCGCACTTTGACAGTTCTTTGTTGGTTAGGAGTTGGTTCAGAATCGGTTCGGAATCGCACCTGCGAACATGGCTATTACCTGCATTAAACGATTAAAGGGTAATAAACAAAACTAATTTATTAATAAAAAAACACACAACATGTAGAAATCATAGTAAATATTCAATATGTCTACCTTCAGACATTACGCATGCGTCTAGATGTCGGCGCATTGAGCCACGTATTCGCTCAAATACTCCTGGAGTTTCTCTGATTACCCTGCACGCATCAATGATGCGGTTCTTAAGTCCTAAACATCGCGAACAGGAAGTACGATAAACCAAATGCTGTGAATGGCCCCAAATAGAGAAATGGATAGGATTGCGATCCGGGGATCGAGCGGCCAGTTCTGTGGTCCTCCTCGACCTATCCACTGATTTGCATATGTTTCAGTTAAATGCTGACGGGCTACTTGACTAAAATGGACGGGAGCCTCATCATGAATAAAAAACATATCCCTTCTGAAGCCCAAAGGAACTTCCTCCAGCGGTACAGGATGCACTTCTCTTTAAAATTGAACATATGCCACACCATCTAATCGAGGAGGTAGGAAATGAGGCCCAATAAAATCATCCCCAATAACTCCGAGCCACACGTTAAGAGAAAACTGTTCTTGGTGGTTTGTTTCGACAATAGCGTGAGGGTTTTCATCAGCCCATATGTGGTAATTATGAAAATTAATAATCTTGTCCCGAGAAAAACTACATTCGTCTGTGAATTCAATCGTCTTCAGAAAGTCACAATTTCTTCTAATAATTTCCGTATCCAATTGCGAAATTCAACACGGTTCGGAAAGTCTCGCGGTGACAGTGCCTGTACTCGTTGCAGATGGTGAGGGTATAAGAGTTGTTCCTTTAAAATTCGAAATACCGTCATATCATCAACATTTAGCTGGAAAGCAATCTTACTAGTACTGGTAGTAGGTTGTTCTTCAATCGAATTAAGTACTGCTTCCTCAAGCTGTCGTGTTCGTACTTCTCGATGGCGACCACAATCCTGCGTTCTTTTGTCGAATGAACCATATTCTCGTAATCGTTGATGAAGTCGGGCGAATATTCTATATGAAGGATGCTGCCGTTGAGGATATCTTCTAGAAGCTTCTAACCTATTCCCCTGCAACAGACCGTAAACGTAATGCATATCAGCCATTTGTTCATTTGTGTATGCCATTTTGATAACAAGTGAATTATTAAAGTAATAAATTAAGAAAAGAACAACAACACACGATTAGTATTAATTCAATTTCAAAAATTTACAAACTGACAGCGTCATACCAATTTAATTGTCACTATCGCTAATAGCGACCTTCTAGATAGATTAGTTTCGTATTTTCGCATTTATGACGATGTATCTATGTAGTTGTTCGTAAAATAATTTTTTACTGCGAACTGGTTTATTTTGGGCAAAAAACCCAAGAGACATTTTTTGTTGAGAATGAAACAGGCTATCGGAAATAAATTTTTAAATGGTAAAAAATAATAAGACAAAAAGTAACATTGCAAATTCATGGGGTAAACCAAATAAATTACTGGCTAAGTGTCTTTTTGGTAGTAGAAAACGTCAGGTTAATTTCAGTATTGTAACTTTTTTAGTGTTATTATTATTGAAATCTTTCGAGGTTGAACTCACCTTCATTCTGAATACTGGGGTGAAAACAGAATGAAAAAAAAATATCCATTGGTTTTCATTTTATAGCCTTTCAAAGACTCCGCTCGGAGTACTCAAGTAATTTTTATTTAAGAAACTGGTGACCCTAAGGATGCCAAAATAATGATAATAGGCCTCCAGAGTGATCTGGTGAGAAATATGAATTTATCAAGAAAAAAATATTTTCTAAAAAACTTTGGTGGGAATCGAATTCTCTCCGCTTTCGGAAAATCGGGTCACATTCGATATATATATATATATTCTTTTGAGAACGAGCATTACAATTCTAAGATATATCACAGTGTTAGCAGAGGAAATGTAAACGGGGTACCATACATATTTGCGTATGATACAAGAGCACAGATAAAAACCTCAGGAAAAATTCTGTCTCCCCGCATAAGTGTAGTAATTTGTTTATAGAAGATGGATGGCATCTTTTTCATTTGAAATTAATTTTTTCGTCATCTTGAATTCATTTCGACAAAATATCTTGACATAATATCTGAAACAGAAAGAGGGACAGAAAACCAGAAGGAAGCAGTAAATAATATCACCTACATTTGCTCATGACCGAGAGGGTCTTTCGACCAGGTTCAGTCCTCCAAGCGATGATTTTCAGATCCTCAGATAAACGAAGAACGCTACAGGCCCCTTTATTGGGGAATCATCTCCCATAGATCCATAATTGTTCATTTCGAACTAGAAATCTAATAAAATATCGGGAATAAAGTGAAAAACTTGTGACATGTATTATGTCAGGATGACATAATACATAATGAACTACCGTTGCTTAGTAACGGACGTCATTGTTATCAGAATAAATCCAATTTCTGGAAAAAAAATGTTTCAAAAATTCATATTTCTATCCAGGTCATTCTGGGGACCCATTAGCACAATTTTTGCCTCCGTAAGGCCACCAGTTTCTTAAATGAAAATTTATTAAGTACTCCGAGCGGAATCTTTGGAAGCCTATAAAATGAAAACCAATGGATATTTTTTCATTCTGTTTTCACACCAGTATTCAGAATGAAGGCCAGTTCAACCTCGAAAGATTTCGACAATTTTGGGTGAAATTTTTCTGATAATAGAAGGTAGAAAGTCGGTTTTTCGCCATTGGAGAATTCTACACCAAAATTGAATTGACCACCAAAAAATATTAAGGTGTGACCAAAAACGGTTATTTCAAAGGTCACGCATAACTCACCACAGTTATCAGAATATTGCTCAAAGTTGACATTAAACAGAGATACAGGGGTATCTCGCTTATGCTTCGAAAACGGTGTATATGTCATGAGGCAAAAACGGCTTTCCCAATGCCATCTTTACGGCTATATGTTTGACCAGTTTATGTTGAAACACCCTGTATTTCTTCTGTAGATTTTATGACATTTGAAAAAGGGTGATTGTTACGATTTAGTTAATAGTCGTCTTAGGCATCATAAGCGTCAAATTACCGAAAATAGAATTGTGATAAAAAAATTTATCAAACCAAGCTATTCAGGTCTATTTAGTATTATGGGTTTGTTGGTCGTTTTGATACATACAAGTTTTAATATTTGGTAATGATATTTTTCGTAGTACTGAGTGTTTTCATTTGATCCATGGATTTTGTCTTTGAATGTGAGCACCGTCATCGTCTATCCACGTGATGGATTTTGACTGAATCGTGTCTTCATTTTTATATATATCGAGATGACGAAATTTCAAAAGCGTTGATCTACTAAACCCTCTACCACCTAGGTAGATCTATCATTAAATAAGATCTATAGCCTAGGTATATCTATCACTATGAGATATCTGGGCGCACTAGTACATACTATGGTTCTTCTATGAGGTTTTACAAGGAGTAGGTAGATAATTTACATATTGATACATATATGATTTTTAAAATTAATACTCACTCGAAAAACACTTACACAGAGCACAGATCCATAAACATCATTCAGACAAGTCAACCGGACCCACGACCTTTGAAATCCGGATACTGGTGCTAATCACAACTGATAATACCACCACTTAGTAATTTACATTTTATATTCAGTTGTTTCATTGGTCATAATCATTTTCTAATGCGAATTCCAATATTAACTTTCTAATGGTCCACAGTAAATATTAAAAATTTTATTTTCTTAATATTTCCATAAATACAGATTAGATCGAATTGAAAGCACTGACGTGAAGTCGCCAGCTTCAGCGCGCATGTTCTAAGGATACCACTAAAAGTGAACATGCGCGAAAAAGCGGCAGACTTCACATCAGTGCCACAGAACACATACGTATAGAATGGTAACTCCCCCTATAAAATGGTTACTGCTTTCAGCGGCTCCAAGCGGGCGTTTATGGAACTAATTGACACAAAAATTCAAAATGGCCCTCTGGCGGTGTTATATGGAACTAAATGGCGCGAAAATTCAAAATGACTCTTACTGAAAATATCTTTATTGGATTTCAGATTCGCAAAATGAAACAAAACTAGAAATGGAAATGATATATGACTTTCCAAGATACTATATCACCAATATATCCCATTACTAGTTGTTTCATATGCAATATTCTTTATTAGGACATGGATTTCAGAAAATATACAATTGTATACAACATTATAAATTTATTTCCTCAAAGGGTTTTTACAATTTTTCAAATATTTCTTCCTTGCTAATTCCCTCATTGGGTCACCCATGCCCGCAACATATTTTGTATCAGTGCCTTTCACAATAGCATTTACACGCTTACACCAAAAATAGATACAGCACTTGACAAATAATTTACAGGTAACAGTACCCGACTCTGGATGCAATTCACAATGAATTGGCTTAAAATTCACCTGTTCCTGTAAAATATTTTGAAGCACAAATGCTATATTTTCAATGTGACATAAACGTGGAATGAGATAATACAATCGTGAAAAACACTGAGTTACCAAATAATAAAAAAAACTGCCTGGAATCATCATTTTTGATGTTGATGTATATTTTCTTGCCTCTATGAAATCAGCATTTTGAACATGCTCATAGTTTGATTGTAGAAATTGCCTACAATCAGAACATTTCAAAACTTTCGTGAGGCGTCTGACCAAAAATCCACTAATATATACCAATGTATTTTCTCCAACTCTTGATTTTCGAGTCAGGGATACATTTGGTGGAATAAGTGAGATAAGATAAGAGGTGGAAATTTTGCAATAAGAAAATGCTCAAATTATTGAGAGCACCTTCTGACTCATCAATCTCACAATTTGCATTGGGAGAATGACGAGACAAAAAGTTGTTCACCAATAATGCCTTAAATGAAGTTTCAAAATGGGAGGCATCTGGCGAAACATGCCTCCCTCCATGGCTTCTGATAGCTCCAAAGAAATTTTCCAATGGATCTTGATTGAATGCTCTTGTCAAAACATACTGAAATTTATGATTTGACAAGAGAATATTTGATACCCTTAAGAATCCCCGAATTGTGAAAATGAAATTTTTTATAGATGGTACAGAAACCAGGCAGTTTTTTTGTACAGAAAAATATTTCATCTGCTGCAGGCAAGGGATAGCATTCCTCCAAAATTCATGATGTGGAGAAGTAATTGTCACAGCACCTTTCAAAGGTTTTCCAGCTGGGGCCAACAAATTACTGCCATTCAGACTATCAAATAACTTGTCCATCAAGAGAATTAAATCAGCTGTATCCACAGCTTCCAGGGGTAACTTCTCCTCTTCAGGAACAGCTGTAACAGTACTCAAACAAGCGTGTGTGTATGACCAAAAATGGTCATATGGAACGGCATGTGATCATTTAGTGATTTTAGAGGGATTTACGACGACTGGACTCTCAGTTTGTATATTGTGATCTTTTGATATTATGATTTGCTTGAGATATGAGTGTTTCGGATAAAAATAAATTGTATTTTTGCATGTGAGATTATCGCAATGAAAAATGCTATAGCCTTTTCAGCACTAGAAAAAAAAGTTTACCAATATTATGGAAACTCGCTCTATTTGGCCATTAGGACATAGAAGATTATGAAAAATGATCAAAAAAAGTATACTACAGGGGGTTCAGACAAAAAGTACTACCACGATTGTGTATGCTGGGATTTAATTCATACAAAAACCATTTAGAAGATAGTGATTAAAAAAAAAAATTAATTTGAAACTTCAAAAAACAGTTGTGATTTTTGGTCAGGCATAAATAAACATTACATTTGATGCACCTTGTATGGTTCCTACTTTTGCAACCATAGTGCTGGCAAAATCTCGCAGTTGTTATTGCATCGACTGTGGGAAAATGCTCGTATCCATCAAATTTTTCATCTTTACAAGGTAGAGAAACCCTAAAGTTTTGGGGTTTAGGAATTGAATCGGCTTCTTCATCTTGGTATTCATTAGGTCTCTTTCGTTTCGGTGTGGCTAATGAACTTTCACGTATTTCCGTCCGAAAAATCAGAAGATCATTAAATTTTACTTCTGGAACCCCTGTTGCTCTACTATCTTCCCAATATTGCATCCAGAAGTTAACAACAGCAAGATCCAAAAAATGCAGAGCAACTTTCTAAGTTCATTTTTTTGTTTTCATGAAAGTTCTATAATACTCGAGCGGCTGGTCGCATATATTCACACCATCCATGTTATCATTGTAGCTCTTAACTTTTTCAGAATATCCACCATCCAAGCGCTGTTTTTCCTTTTGACACCACCTTTTCACCATATGTTCAGGTTCAACACCAAAAGCGTTCAAAAACAAGGTAACCGTTTTTGTATTCTTCCATATTACTGCTACCACATTCACCTCATTACAAGAAAGTTGCTCACTATATCCTCTGACAAGTTGGTTGTCTGGCTCGAAAGTTGAGTGATTGATTCTCTTACTCATTACGGTCCTTGTTGCGTAAATCTTCTTGTAGGATGGGATATATCCGCGAAAACTTTTATGGAATTTATTCTACGGCTAATTCAATTTTGAACTCATTCTGGTTATAAGTTATATGATTAAAACGTCATAGTCTTGATGAATATAATCAAGGATACAATAAATAATCTCTCAACAGAACAAATGCTTGAATAAAAAAAAATGCCAAAAAACAAAAAATATACTCTAGAACTCATAAGAACGAAAACATTCTCAGAAAAAATAAACTCTTAAAAAAAATTTCCTTCCGAGATATAATTGACAATGAGAGTCAAAATTGAGTGAGCTATCTTATACCGGTGTTGAACCAGAGGTTTAGCTATTGTGTTTGATATGGGAACTTCCTTCGTTATCATAAAAGTCTTCAACTACTTTTAGCCAAGCACGCCAATCATCAACATCAAAATAATTGACCTTGTCCTGTTTTGTTGCGAGAAATGGCGGTAGTTTTTGATGAACTTGGCTGGTCCACCATTTCAGCCAGATCGTGACCAGCATTGTCGTTTTTTGAACAAGGAACACATTTTGTTTTTGTAGTGTTGAATCATAACTGTAGGATTTGAAGAATATTTGAGTGGTGTTTTATTTTGGTGACTAGGATTATTTTTGATTTCAATTAATAACACTGACTAATACTAAATACAATTTATTGATTCTGAATGCACACCTCTGAATAAGCTCTTACTCGACTCTTATATTATACAATACGTAATACGATATGCTCTCAACATATTATGGTAACATCATGGTTTCATTTAATTAAAGAATCTTGTAAATTGATTGAACCGCATGCAATGATAATAATATCATCGAGAACTTCAACTAAATGAAGATTTAGACATGTATGTGGCCTCAAAATGCTAAATTCTTTTGAGCGCCGAATCTCTCAAAGTTTTCGGAATGAGTTATTCAGTAGTCTAGATTCTTTCAAACACATCAATATCTGATGTTTCGATACACTTGTATTTTCTTTGATCCAATCAAAAATGTAATAGCAGCTGTAGCTTTCTGGGTTTCCAATGTAGTAACGTGGATTTTTCGTAATTTTAACACTCTGGCTGCCAATATGATATCAGTTCTTTTTTCTGGGACGATTTGTCAGTCATCTTGGACTGACCCTGACAATTGATATATATCTCCTCGAATTGATACATTCAGGAATGCATAAAGTGAATAAAATACCTGAGAAACTCCAATCCCAATTCTTCGAGTGGTTACAGGCAGTGTGATCGCTTTACTGGTATTCAAAGCTTCTAATCTATCCATTGCCGACTCACCGTTCTTCACAACGGTTCAAGCCTTGGCAGTCATATCAGGCTGACAGCATCGGCCAACTTCTAATTTCTGTCAGTCATGATTGTGCTCGATTCCATGTAATTTTAATGAATACAAATATTTCGCGGCCTGTCTGTATATAGTTGGTAAGGGGTTACGTACCACTGCGACCTTAAGGTCTATTGTGCCCCCTTGTAAGAGCTGTTTTCGCAACCTACAGCTCGCCGCCCCCCCTCTCTAGAGCTCTGATGAATTCTAATATCTGTGAGGGCTTCAAGGAGGCTAAGTTCTCATTCCTCCTATAATGCTCCTGTCCAGGTATCTTTTGCGCAGGCTCACAATGGCGAGGCATTCTGTGATCAGGTGAACAGGGGTTTCCTCCTCCTCCCCACAAAATCTGCACTCGTCAGTTTCTGATAAGCCCATTCTCATCATGTGCTTCCTTAGGCGACAGTGCCCTGTGAGGAAACCAGTGAGGAGGCGTAACTTATTCTTACTGAGATCCAGATGGTTTTTGGATCTAGCAATTTCAAAGTTCCGAAGGAACTTTTTAGAGTGTTCCATTCCTGGAGAATTCCTTCAGAGTGCCCCTCTTTAATTTTCTTCTTTCTCCAAAAACTCTTTCTTATAGGTACATTTTCCTATACCACAGAAAGGTTCTGGGCCAGTAGGTAGCGTTTGTGCTCCCTTTCTGGCTAGAGTGTTGGCCTCTTCATTTCCTTTGATTCGTGAGTGCCCAGGAACCCAGACTAAGGAGACCTTGTTATTCTTGCCTACTTCATGGAGTTTCCTGCGGCACTCCCATATCAGCTTTGAGTCGATGACATAGGAGTTCAGTGCTTTAATAGCAGCCTGACCATCAGAATGGATCACTATGTCACACCCTTGATAGTTTCTTTCCAGGTTTATGTCTATGCATCTTTCGATAGCAAGTATTTTTGCCTGAAAAACACTCGAGTAGGAGCCTAGCGATAGTGTACATTTAGCTCTAGGCCCGTATACTCCAGCGCCGGCCCCCGTGTTGGTTTCAGAACCATCTGTATGCCATTTAACGGTTTTTGCTTCGAAGTTTTGGTTAGTGTATTTCTTTTCTCATTCTTCCCTTTTACATAGCATTGAGTCAAAATTCTTCTCGATGCTTACTTTTTTAATCATAACATCACTAGGTAGTTTCGCTAATGAGATGTACTTGTTCAGGGAGGACCAAGCTCTCTGACTTTTGATTCTCTCATTCCCTGTACCTTCCCTAGAGATTCTAAGGATAGCTTCATGGGCCTGTCTGTAACGAACTTGTATTATATGTCTTTATTATCAAACGTAACAATACTCTTTTCCACATGTCTTCATATAATATAACGTATTCTCTGAATGCACCAAAATAATTGAAATAATTATTTCTAAATGTAAAAATGTATTTTATTATAAACTTATGCAATCACCCGAGTAGTTCCACTATGAATACGAACATGACAATCCAAACAAATGTTAGGCTTATCGACGCAACCGTCACAATAAGTGTCCACTTTTCTTCTTGCCTCTGCTCTAGGTAAAGTTTTCATTAACTCTTCATAGCAGGCGATACAATTGCGTATGTTTTTCGTGCAGCCATCATTCCTTTTTTTTTGAGCAAATGTTTGACCTTCACTGCTTTAAATCGCTCCTGGTTTTCCATTCCCAAATAATTCTTGCATATTCTTTTACGGAACGCTGTAATTGTTATTTTGGAATTGGTGCGTTTTTTATAAATTTTTTCTAAATTATGGAGAGTTGAAAGCATGAGAACCTCCTTGTTTTTTTAGGTTTCCATCTAGATACACTTATTTCCTTTTCCGATTCTAGGCCATAAATTTCATTAATTTTCAGTTTACGGTTTAAAACCTCTTTAGGAATATATTCTCTATTTTTTCGCAATGTACCCACTACATGCGTTTTTTTCAAGATGACATCTGATTCATCAATTTCATTTCTGTTTGGTCAGATTTGCTCCTTAACCTGAAACAACTTAGAGCTCTGAATAACAATATTTTGATCAATAATAATCGATGTGCTTGATAACAGTTTCTGTAGCACTGCTCCGACAGAAAATCATATGAACCATTTCATGAATAAAATTTTTTTTTGGATGCCGATAAAACTCTGTAATCGTTAGAATACACAAGTTGCCAATAATACCTATGTATGAGTTACTTATTCGGACAAACATTATCATTTTCATGTTGAACTTTTGGAAGGGTTTAAAAATTTTCGAAAATTGGTCATTCAGTTTGGTTTTATTGTGTGACTCATTCAAAATATCTGTTAGTTATTATGTTCATTATTCCTGGAATTTTTAGTTGAAATGTCATATTTCGTGTCTGCTGGACACAGGAGTGAAAAAAAAATCCTAAGGTTACTTCTGTGTACATCATCATGAAAAAAAACCAGGGTGTTACATTTGAAAAAATCGAGAAAAAAACAATTTGAAATTCTTCATATTTGAACATTGATAACGGACACCCTGTATAAAAGAGGTTGATCATTTAGGAACGATGACTAGGCAAATTCTTAAGTTGAAAGAAAAGAGTTTCAACCACCTTGCTGAGCATTCCACGATACCATTTATCGGATTTCAAGTTAGAAAAGGTCCAATCCTGAGATTTCCAGAGATTCAGGGAAACGAGAATGATAATCTGCTCATCAGAGAACCAGATGAGCAAGATAACTTGACAATCCATCTAGCTAGTCGTAGACTGGGATTTTCCATAGAAATGAGCCAAGTCAAACAGGAGTGATCTGTGATAACCGTGAACTCAGTTTCCCTCAACGAAGACTCGAAAGCGCTCAATACTTCATGAGATGGCGTAACACTCCTTTTCAGTTGTTTTGATTATTCTACGCTGGCACTTAGTCAGTGTCTTGCTGAAAAATGCTATGGGGTGTTCGAAACCATCTTCTACCCAAAAAAGTACGCCTCCTACTCCAACATCTGAAGCGTCAGTGGATATATAGAACCTCTTGGAAAAATCAGGACTTGCTAAGTACTGGTGCAGAAGTTAACAATTTTTTGATCTCAGCAAACGGATCTTCAGCTTCCTTGGTCCATACTATAGAATATTCCTTCTTGCATTCCTTCAAAATATCAGAAATAGCTGCACACACTGAAGCGAAATATTCTTAACGATAATATCCAACTAAGCCTATCAACCTCCGTATTCGAGTTGTATTATAACTCAAGATAGTATCAACGTTTTCTGGATCAGTTCTAAGTCTCTGCTCGTCTACTACACATGAGTTTCGAAATCGGACGTTACCATAATCATGTCATCGAGATAGTAACAAACGGAAGGTTCAAGAGAGGGACCAATGAATAACCTTGTCCATGCGTCTGTACATAGCTTGAACTGCATTATTTAAACCGAAAGGAAGTACGTTGAAACAAAACAAGCCTCTACCCTGAACCGAAAAAGTTCTCTTTAATTTTGACTTTTCATCAAGTGGAATAAGGAAAAATGCTGACTTCAAATCTAGTGAAGACAAATATGAAGCATTCTTGAACTTTGAAATCACAGTATCTATTAACGGTATTGGATAGGAATCCTGTAGAGTCATAGAGTTTAACCTTCTGCCATCAAAACATACTCTGTACATTCCATTTTTTTTTTACCAACCAACCACAGAGGAGATAACCATGGTGAACAATCAGTGACTGGTTTGATAACATTTAGCCTCAACATATCTATATGCACATTCAGGAACTTTTGCATCGCTGGAGACAACGAATACTGTCGCTGCCTAATTGGAGTGCCTTCGGTTTTAATGGAATATGTCTTTAAATGCGTTCTACCTATTGTGTCTTCAGGTCCTATTGATCTGAAAAGTTTTACAAGTTCTTTCAACTTCTGTCTCTGGGGATCTGACAAATCTATTATTTCCAACATAATTTCTTTCCTTCTATCTTGCTCCTCATCCGACTCTAGTGCAGTTCTACGCAACCTATGCGAGCAGTGATTCTTTTGATCTCATTGTCAGAAGGTGTGACAGACAATTCAGAAATAACATTTCTTCAAATCAGCAATCGACAGTTTCAATTCATCGAAAGATGTTTTGATAGGATAACAATCCTTAATCTCTACAAATCTACGATCCCCTTTTTCCTGTGCCAACAAACTCCTCAAAAGTCTACGTTTTAACTCTACTGTAGGTGGAATTTCCTTACCAATTCTGATAGTATATTCATAAGTTATTTCATGTGTTTTCAAGTTGTTTGGATTCATTGTGGCTACGATAGTTGAAGAAAATAAAATGCAATCAAATGCAAATTAGAAAATTCAATCAAATATCACTCGAAGTATTATCAGTTCAGAGCTCAAAAATCTATTTTCCACCCCAAACAAAAGTGAAAGAGTTCAAAACAGGATAAAACACAAATATTGGCCCCACGTTGGGAGCCAACTTGTATAACAAAGAAAAAAGAGTTGTTGAATAGTCATATTCACGCCTTGAACTCACCCAACCTATTGCATGGAGAGGAAACAGAAAAACTGAATTACTAACCAATCCAATATATTAATCTTTTACAAATATCTACACATTTTTCACAAACAATTTCTGAGCTCAGATTATGGGAACATAAGAAACATAACACTTATCTGACGATCGGCTTGAATTGCTCGGTGTCCACAGGTGGAATTGCAGGTAGTTACGCAAGTTGGTATGTCCTCAGCAGGTACTGGTTATCAGGTAGGTACAAGGAAGTACTTGTATAATGCCAGACAAGTCCCAAAAGTACGTGATAAATCAGGTATAGAGGTACTCGGCATCCAAAAGGTGAGAACCCAGGAAGTTAGGTCTCATAAAGTTACTTCCCAAAAAGTTAGCTTCCAAGAAGTGCTGAAAAACATTACCACATGTTCATTTGTGTTGGCTTTACCTCCCAGTCTATCTTCCAAAATTTGAAAATAATGAACTATGACAAAATTCGAGTAAGAAAAATATTTAGACTGGAGAATTTGAAGATTGATAAGATATAAACCCCCCTGCAATAGTCCCCCCAAATGGCGTTCCTACATGTGACGAAATATCGGAAAAGGCAATTAAAATTGAGATATTAGGCCATTCAGTATAGTTAAACAGAAAGTACTTACCCCTAATATCTTATATTAGAGCACACAGGTAACAATTTCTCAAAATCAATGAGAATACTTGACTCAATTAATCGATATTGATCGTCAATACAAAATCGATCTTTGCACCTTGAAAACTCTACCAGTAGAAGAAAAAAGCCGAACAAAGGAGTTCTTAGCCGCCACATTCTTCAGACGCGATTGCGCATCAGTATCGAAAACACAGTGTACGATATGTTTCAAGTAAAAATTGGTCCACTGAAGTGTTTAACTACTACTTCGTTTATATTATTGTTAAAATGTACTTTATACTGTTTCAAGTCAAGTACATTTCATGATGCTCAGTATTAAAGTGTCCAATAGTATCACCAAAGTATTGGTTATGGAAGGAAACATTGTTATTTCAGTTGAATCAGAAATCTTCAGGTAGTAAATCCATAAACCCACATGAAATGTAAAATTCCCAGTAAACAAAACATTTGAAAAATTGACATGAAAATTTTACCCTTTCTCAAATTATCTAGGTCTGAATTGGGTAAACTGTTAGTTTCAAACGGATAATAGACAGTAATTTTTTTAATTCAACTTTTCCACATGGAAGAAGCGCTCTTTAAGGACATGATATATCATACTAGCCACATGAGGACCCCCGAAGGCATATCATGCATAACATCACAGGTTATATTTTCCCAAATATGATAATTACTCGGGAAATTCCAAATGCATTTCTCATTTATAACCAATAATTTGATGGTGTAGTGATTTTCATCATCATTTTCATCTCTGACTAATTTTGGATCTCTCAGAACTATGAAAAGGAACATCAGTAAAAATATTATCTAACCTGCTAGAATAACATTAGTTTTGTGGAATGTCAGAGTACAATGTTCGACTTCCTCGAGTATATCTCTGGGTCTTCCAGAAATGTATACAGTACAACCATTATGTGAAAAACATGGTGTGCTCATCTGAAAAGTGAGTGACGTCAGCTAGCAGAAAATACAAAGAGTTACATATTCTGTGCTTTGCATTTGCATGTTAATTCAGAGCACAGAAAATTGGCCACCGCCATTTTTCACCTCTTATAGCAATCCTGTAGACATTTATGTTAGCGTCCATCTGATCTGTACCTCCCATGTACTCGTTGTACTTTTGTATGCAGCGAGGCCTTTTTATTGTTATTTTCTTTCTCTCAGCAGCTGAATATCTTTGCGCGTTAGATAAGGGATAAACTGACTGTATGGTCGATGCAACAGTAACAACTGAATTGTCCATCCATCTAGTAACCACAATTGATGAATCATCGTCGACACATAAGGCGTAATCAAATTCACCACGTTTTTTTTCTTCAATTTCTTCACATCAGTTATTGGACAATTACGAGCGATTCTATTTTCTCGCACTGTGCCAGTAGCATTGTAGCCTCTTTGCTTCAAATAAGAAAGAAATTTCACAGGTGTGAATAAATTATCGAAGTAAAACTCATATGGCAAACATCTTTTGTGTTCTGGTAGTTCATCAATGAGTTGAATAAGTGTTGCAGTGGCCTTCCCAAATTCTTTTTGATGCTCCTGGTTAGAATTAGGTATCGTTCCCTGATATATTTCAAAATTGATCAAATATCCATTCGTGGAATTCATGCACCAACATTTATACCCGAAGCGTATGGGTTTCCCCCTAATAAATTGTTTACAACCATGTCTCCCGCAGTATTCGATCATACTTTCATCGTAGGAAATTTGTGAGGAGGGTATAAAATGCTTGATAAAATTCTCTTTCATTTTCTTGATGACGGGTCTCAATTTGGTCATTTTATCTGTAGGATCGAGCATTGAGTTATCTGCACACTGCACAAATCTCATGATTTCGATAAATCGATTACGTCTCATGGATTTGTAGACAGCAGTATTCCTGAGATCTTCGCCAGAATCCCAATAACTTTTTTTCGAAGGTTTTTTTATCATATCCTGATACTATGAGTATAGCCAGGAAGCATCTGATTTCATCGTCTCTTATATCAGGGATCAGACAGTTTTTTGAAGTAGCATATTTCTTACTTTCTTCTGATAAGAACTTCACAATGTCGTCCGTAACGAAACATTCGAACAAGTCAAGCGGAGACATATTTCTATATGTAGAAGCATCGAATTCTGGAAATAATTTTTCACCTGTACCGCTGAGTACTTTTGGATGACTTCGATGTTGACGCAATGGTTGATAATGGGACATCATCTGCAATCTCGAATTCCTCACCAACATCAGTCACAGAAAAATTCCTCACCCTTGAACCACTTTCCATGACGAGTTCGGCATTAGCTGCAAGTTGTTTTCCAGAAAGATTATCTAATAGACCACCAGAATCTTCATCTGCAGAATCATCGTCTGATAAATCTCTATGCTCTGGTGGTTCGATATACACAGCTTGCACACCATCATTCTGTTCGAAATCCTCCCAAAATTCATTACTTTCCAATAAATCCGCAATCTCCTGGACTGAAAACCTATAAACAAATTCTGCATAACTATATCCTGAAAGCCTAGTGTTCCATATAAGGAACACGAAAAAAAAACACAAAATTCAGCCAGATATAAAATATAATTTTCATTGTTTATTACTGAAATCACAATGAATGTGATATAAACCATATAAAACATCAGTTATTAACAGTCATAGTTGAAATAATCAGAGGAATGTTCACTTACACTTTACTGCGCGACATTTCACACGTTCACAATATCAACGACAGCCTAGTAATGGTCGAAAACTAGCTGAAGATATTATCAAGTAGCTGGGTAAGACTCCGCGGAAAAAGTGAGTACTATACGTGCTGAAAACGTTTGTCTAGGGAAGATTCCACCATTGAAAATTTATTTGGGCGCTGTCATAGCTGGTACGGTTTACTGTTCCTTATATGAAACGCTAGTACCTAATGGGTTAAGACATTCCATTACTAAGGAAGTTGTCCGATTTGACTCCGGAACGGGGATATTCCAGTAATAATTAGCTCCGTTACAAAGGTATTCCAGTATTAATTAGCTTCGGTGCAAAGGTATCTCAGCAATAATCAGCTCCGGTACAAAGAAAATCCAACCAAATTCTGGGTCTGGTACTAAGATGTTCCAGCAAGACTTAGCTCCAGTAGTAATAGATATTCCAGTAACACCACGGTACGAAGACTGCAAATTTCAAATCTATAAGACAGTGCTGATAACACATGATCTCATTCTCAGTGACTCTACACATAATTGAAATAATTTAAAAGGTAATAAATATAAAATAAAATATCTAGAACTCAGAAATAAGAGCACGTTATTCGATCGTAAGAATAAGACAAAAAATCAAATGCACAATATTATACAAAGGAACATGTTAACCTGTGTGTGTAACCTGCAGAGAATGAAATAAATCAGAAATAGCAATTTGACATCTACAGAAGCCAAAATACTGGTCGGGATCTACGTAGTATACTTACCGACCGATGTTTTATAAGAAACAATAAAACTTCAAAATTCCGCGATTTTTATAGATTACGAGGTACGTTAATTCGCTAAACTCTAGCCATGTGTTGAAGCTTCAGCTTCTCAGTACCAAAAAAAAGATGTCTCCATCA
The DNA here is from genome assembly GCA_958510865.1 of Myrrha octodecimguttata. Lineage (NCBI taxonomy): Eukaryota > Metazoa > Arthropoda > Insecta > Coleoptera > Coccinellidae > Myrrha > Myrrha octodecimguttata. The sequence continues at coordinate 5,302,985 of OY294056.1, read as the reverse complement.
TCCGGACCGATTTCGAACGGTCGCGCATGTGAAACAAAAACTCAATCGTCAATGCGAAGTGCGTTCTTTAGCGATTGATATTAGAATCGCAATAAGGCGTTTTCTTGCAATTTCTAGTGTAGTTTTTCGCGATTGAAACTGAAATCGACTATGGAGCGTTTTGTAACGTTACAGCACAAATATTTCATTTTTGAGTTTTATATAATTTATCAATTCAGTGCCTTGAATATTTTCGAAATTTTTTGGCCACCTTCTATTAAAAAATGGTATTCTTGAACTGATTCTTCCTATTTCTGTTTTTCAATATTTGAAATGAGAGGTTGATGTCTGTTTTGACTACTATTTTCCTACCATATATAAATCTATGATATCTTTCAAGTGAAGCACAGATCGCAAACAATTCCTTTTCTATTGGAGCTCACCTTGTCTGACTATCGATTAAACTTCGCGAATAAAGAGGAACAGGTTTTATCTTGCATTAAAGATGCCCCAAACCCATAATTTGAACTATCAGTTGATAAAACTATGAGGCCCTTGTCATCTAAATTTTTCAATGTTGGTGCTTCTCTTGAAAGCAATTTAAAGTTTTTGAATGCATTGGAATGTACTTCATCCCAAATCCAAATGGCATATCTTCAATAAAGTCCTCAATGGGTGAGTAATTTCAGAACAGCAAGGAATATATCTACTGATATACACTGCGCAAAAAAAATTAACGCACATTCTGAAAATCTCAATTTTAATGAAAGTTAACTCTACATTGACCTTATAACTTATTTTTTATGTTCTCTCGGGAAGGTTTTGAACGAAACAAGACACATTAAATGGAAGAAAAATTCAGGATTCCCACGAATCTTATGTGAAAGAAGAGAAATGAACAATTTTCAAAATACTGAAATGCTGATAAGTGATTTAATACTTGGTATTTCCACCCCTTGCGTTAATTACAGCTCGGCAACGACGGTTCATACTCAAAATGAGTGATCTTAAAATGTTCTGATCTAATCCTTCCCAGATTTCTTCGAGTTGGATTCCTAAGGCATTAAGAGTAGCTGTATGATTTTCTGAACTTCTCAGCCTTCTATTGAGGTTGTCCCAAACCTGCTCAATCGGATTGAGATCTGGACTTCTTGCTGGCCATTCCATTCGAGAGACTTCAACCTCTTCAAGGTACTCCTGAACGATGCGCGCACGATGGGGTCTGGCATTATCGTCCATAAAAATGAAATTTTCACCAATGTATGGGGCAAATGGCATTACATGCTCTTCAAGAATGTTCCTTATATACTTATCAGCATTCATAGCTCCATTATCAACGACCACTAGGTCTGTGCGAGCAGTCAAAGATATTCCACCCCATACCATAATCGATCCTCCCCCGAAACCAGTAGTATTCAGGAAATTGCACTGAGCATATCTTTCATGTGGACGTCTGTATACAAGGGAACGTCGATCACAATGGTAGAGGCAGAATCTAGACTCATCTGTGAAGAGAACTCTTTCCCAATCGGCCTCTTCCCAATGGATATGCTCTCTCGCAAAATCCAAACGCGCCCTTCGATGGGCTGGGGTAAGAGCTGGGCCTCTTGCCGCAACATGAGGCCTTAAATCATATTCTCTGAGGCGATTTCTTATTGTCTGAGTGCTAATTTGCAACTCATGAGTTTGCTCAAGCTGAATTTGAAGGAGGCTAGCGGTTGCAAACCGTTGTCTCAACGAAGAAACTCTCAAGTAACGTTCTTGAATGGCAGTTGTTACCATCGGACATTCATACCTGTCTCCCTGAATCGCTGCAACATTCTGGACACACTTGTATGGGAAACTCCAAACCTTTCTGCAATTCTTGTGTATGTCCACCCTTCTTCTCGCAAAACTACCGCTTGGGCACATTCCTCTTGGGTCAAATTGCGTGTTTCGCGTTGCATAGCGATCGAGTGTAGAAAATCAAACGAAAGAAAAACTATTGATCACTAGAATTGATCGAGAACAACTGATTTTAGAATGGAGCCAATACATTCAAAATCTGATATCATCTTTTTTTATTCCTGCTGGGAAAAAACATCTGTATTGAAGAAAAACGTTGAAAGTGGATAGCATATGCATGCATAATTCTGATAAAAATAATTATCATTGAGAACACCTTCAGTTGTAGAATAAATTTGAGATTTCCATAATGTGCGTTAATTTTTTTGCGTAGTGTAGTTAGTCATACCGAGAAATTTCTGTAATTCTTTCATATTTTTTTTAGGTTCTTCTAGTAATAGTATTGCTTTTACATTGCTTGCTAACTATATATGCTGACAAACTATTTCTACACCAGATACCTACATATGTATACTTCAACAGACTACAGATTAACTTCTTATGGTCGCCAAATATGTATCTTCAACACCTTTGTATTAAAATGGACTTGCGGGGTCGAGTTCAAAATTCTTGTCCTTATAAATTGACTTGGCATCGTCTTCTCATGGTATGAATCCATTCTCCTTATGGCTTTTGTATATATGTCAAATCTGTTCAACAAGTTGATAATATGTTATAATGAAGAAGTATGAATCATTGGATTTATTGGTACATGTATATGCTCACAAAAAATGTGATAAACAAAAAATGGAATAATAATTAATAGTACTTCACTTTTCTCTTTTCTGCCCTCTGAAGCAGTTCTGCTATGTTACAAAATCTAAATCACAATATAATTTCGATTAATAAGAAAATATCATCAACAATTTTGAATCACGAGGCTTCCTGATTGGATAAATGAATCATAAACTATCTATACAGGATTTCGGATAAAGGAACAGAAATTTAAGACAACTTTTCACATGCAACGTTTCGACAACTTTGTTGTCTTCCTGAGGCTGGAATCGAAATTTCTCATTAAGTCACTATCTGGTTAAATCAACAAACTGTTGTAAATAAAAAACACTACCAGATTCTAATTTTTGAATAAAAAACTTTAATAGAGAACAATACATAATGAAACCTTCAAAAGAGGTCCTTAAAACAAACTTTGAACGTGTATAAAATATGCCACCACAAATTGGATATTTTTGGAACGATATCGAAGTATTATAAATAAACTATCATATCGCATATTGAATAGATCATTGTTGATGCTGTTTCAGATATGATTTATACAGGGTGGTCCAAATAGTGACATCAATAATTTCTTTTGGATTCCTCACAGCTGGGGGTATCCAGAAATACCCCATGTATGTTATGCGTTTTTTTGTAGTTTTCGGGTTATAGTTTTTTTTGTGTTTTTTCCGATTCATTATGCCAGCGAGGTTTAAGAAATGCATATCGTTTTATGTAGTAGGTATTTTGCAGATTTTTTTGTAATATTATCTCCACGAATATTGTTTTAATAACAAATCACTTAAAGGTGCTCAACAATCAGAACTTTAGTTTTCAGTAGGATTCACTCAAACATTCAACATCAGTTTTAAAATACAAAAAGGAGTTTTCATAGCTTCTGGCTGAATTAAAAAACTTTGCACTGTCCCAAAATATCAAAATCATAAAAAGGAAATACTACTTTATGTCTTTTTTTTTTGCTGTAATCAGCTTTTGAAGGCGGATAGGCTAACAACCATTGAAACACGATTGAGTTATTTTCTACTTTCTATCATTCTTATGGTGAATTAAACTCAAAAATGTGTTTCTAAAAAATTTTCAACTTAAATTACTGAAAACTAACTGTAGCTCGTGTAATTTTTACAATCATTTTTGTCTCACTTTAGTGTCTAGTATCACAGACCAACAAGACAAATCACTTCATCGTTTGCGGGAATCGCGTCTCTTCGACCTTGAGAAATACAACAGTATAACAATAAAAAGTTACAATAAAAAAAGGTATAAAAAAATAATTTTTACTACAATGAAAAGGTAATGAATTGTTATATTTAAACCTTGAACTCACTCAACCTATTGCATGGAGAGGAAACTGAAAGACTGGATTACTAACCAATCCAATATATTAATCTTTCACAAATATCTACATATTTTAACAATTTCTGAGCTCAGATTATAGAAATACAAGAAAAGTAACACTTATCTAACAGTCGACTAGAGCGTGTGTGTTGGTGGTCGAAGATCTCAGGTCGTAGGCCTTTTTAATCCAATTTTGGTTTGTGCTCTTGAATTGCTTGGTATCACAGGTGGAATTGCAGGTAGTTACGCAAGTTGGTATGTCCTTAGCAGGTACTGGTTATCGGTTAAGTATGAGGAAGTACTTAGATAATGCCAGACAAATCCCAAAAGTACGTAATAAATCAGGTGAACAGGTACTCGGTATCCAAAAGATGAGGACCCAGAGAGTAAGGTTCCAAAAGTTAGATTCCAGGAAAAGTGCTAGAAAATTCGAATAAAATGACCACATGTTCATTTGTGTTGGCTTTACCCTCCAGTCTATCTTCCAAAATTTTAAGAGAATGAATAATGACAAAATTCAACTAAGAAAAATATATAGACTGGAAAATAATCCACTTGAAGATCAATAAGATATGAACAGAGAAACTATTTGAGTTGCAAAACCTCCTGGCCACAATCTCTCAAAATGGCGTTCCTACATGTGACGAAATATCGGAAAAAGCAAATAAAATTGATATATTACGTCATTCAGAACAGTTAAATTAAAAGTACTTACCCCTAATACTTAATATTAGAGCACACAGGTAACAACTTCTCAAAATCAATGAGAATACTAAACTCAATTAATCGATATTGATCGTTAATATAAAATCGATCTTTGCACCTTGAAAACTCTGCCAGAAAAGAAAGAAGCCGAACGAAGGAGCTGTGAGACGCCACCTCGTCAGACGCGATTGCGCAACAGTATCGAGAACACAGAGTTCGATATGTGTCAGGTAAAAATTTACCTACTGAAGTGTTTAACTACTACTTCGTTTATATTATTGTTAAAATGTACTTTTAAACCGTTACAACCACACTTTCTTCTTCCTCAAAACAGCTGTCAAATTAAATACTTGGACTTTTTGGAATATCTAAAATCGAAATGTAAAAACGGATTTGTCTGGATTCAGGAATCACAAGATTAAAATCAGACTAAGATTTTTCGATTAAACCAGTTGAAAAGCAAATTTCCAATACCAAAGCGAGTATTTACTCACTTCTTAAACTTCTATAGAAGAACTCTGCTGGACTAAATAAAAATTTTGGAAAAATGTTATGGAAAACCAGTTTACCTTAATCAGAAAATCTTTGTAGCGACACTTATAGGTCTCTAGGAAAACCCCCAAAATTGTCTGGGAGTTTGGGTGTGTTCTATTATATTGCAAACCTTTTTCTAATATGTGTGAATACAACCAATTTAATGTGTAAGAAATGAAGAAACTTTAAAAATTTATACACAAGAAATAGACTTCCTTTAAAAACTACATTGTCTTACATTTTCCATAACACTATCAATTATTACTCATATAAATATGTTATTCGTTAGGTTTTCAGTAACTATATTGTTGTAAGTATACCATGTTTACGTGAAGTCTGCCAAACTGTTTCAGACACTGGTTTTTACATAATTTAATTCAGCCAGTTGAGTATAATCCATAATTGCTTCACTATTTTATCCATAAAGAATATATACAACAGTAATTCATTAAAAGAGGAATATTTTTTTGGCGAAAACTTGTTCTTTGAAATCAATTTATCAAGCAAACAGAAGCATACTATTGTATTGAATGGAAAATGTATAGGAGTGATACTTTCACATCAAATGAGATTCATTTCAATATGAAATCAAACCATGAATAGACCAACTTTGTTAGATTTCAATCCTTGTGGTTGTGCAATCATATACAATTTTATTAGACATCCCATTGTTTTAATTGAATAATGTAGGTTGTAATTCTTTTACTTCAGTTGCGATTCCTTTATTTTATATAAAATATACATTATGAATGAGTCCACCTAAGTTCGATTCCAATTCTTGTTGTTGTACAATTAAAGCATATAATGAGGACTGTCATCATGAAATAGAACCTCAGAAATGACTGAACAATTGATTTTGTTGTAAAAACTGTTTGGATTATATTCTAAAATGGAACAGATACGAAATTATTCATCAAATAAATAGGACAAAAAATTAATTTCAGTTTGTTTACATGTTTATAACCTCTTCAAGGAAGTCCAAAAGCGGCGAGAGTGACGTAATCTGATTGGCACCCCAAACGCCTGCTAAAATTCTGATTAGCTCGATTCAGGATCATATCTGCGTTGACATAGATTTCCTAAGTAAATGACGCGAGTGGTTTATCTGGTTGGTCTGTGCTAGTATCATATCTTCTTCTCTTCTTCTGTATCAAAATGTAGGCTATAATTGATTTTTTTCGCGACTTTTGACTTCTCTTGTATACTTATGTATGTTCTTATGTTCAAACATTTTATTAGTAATAACAAAATCATCGAGTAGACAAAAATCAAGCATTCTCTCACCATTGTAATTCCTAGTTTCTTTCCGTATGGTCCAATCACTGATTCATAAAATTCATCTTTTCTTCCCACTCGGCTGTTGAAATCGCCCATTATAATAATTAGTTAACTGTTTCAGTAACTTCGGTTAGTTCTTCCCAGAATTTATCTTTATTTGGTGTACTGTCGTCTTCATTGGGTCCATACACTATTATGACCGTCTTTATCTCTTCCTTCATATTTCCCATTTCTATGGATAACATTCGTTCTGACCAACCTTTCCATCTTTTCACTTGCCAGCAAATATTTCTCCTTATTATACATCCCACGCCTGCCTTGGCTCTCATGTCCTCAGGAACCCCACTGTAAATCAGCAGATGCTCACCTTCCATCCTCATTTCTCCTTTACCCTTCTTTTTTGTTTCAGTTATCGCCAATAGTTCCAATTCCGCCTCCTCAAATTCCCTCACCAGCTCATCCTCCTTATTCCGAATACTCCTAATATTCCACGTTGCAATCTTTGATCTCACCAACTTCGTTATTCTTCCTAATCATTTCCATCACTGAACCTATGGTAGCTTTTTTCGCTCTTTCTTCTACACTGTCATTCAAAAACGCGATATTGTTGGATTTTGGGTCCAGAAATGTTGTTAACGTGAGTGAATTACTCTTCTCCAATTCACCTGATCGAATCTTAATTCCTTCTGAAACGGAGAATATTATGGATTTTGACAAGGGACTAAAATCCCTTCCAGCCAACTGGTGGTAAACTTTTTGTAAGCCATCAGTTAGAATGATTACTGGGAAGGCAGTGACATAACTATCACCACTCATTGTTTTAGTAATACTCTCAAGAGGTCTTGGCATCACAAGAGTTCATTCAAAGATCGTCATTCATCAACTGAAATGATCGGCAAATCCTGTTCGTTGGGAGCCATTGTAGTCCTAATGGCTTCTTCAAGAGCGACAAACCTCTCTGCCATATAGAACGTCGAATTCCAACAACATCCTGAATCACTGTTTTTGTAGGTTCCATCTTCAGAAATACCTGTTGATTCATTAGTTTTGTCATAGCAGAGGAGCTTCTCCGAAAACACCCCACAATTTTTTAACTTTATTAATTATTCCTGATGCAGGAACTTATTAATCCTGCGCGATTAAATTAATAGTATGCGCATAGCAACCGAAATGTTTCAATTTGAGGTGTTCCTTCAGAGCTTTTCTTTTCTCATTTTGACAGCATTGTCAGATATAACCATTAAAATTTTATCATTCAACTCCCACTCATCAATAATGACCTGAATGGCAACACCCAGATTTTTCACTAGTATGTGACTCACCAAATGATTCACAGCCTAACACGAAATGTTTCAATTCGAAGTTCTCGTTTACGAAATGGGCTGTAACCTCCAACAATCTGCTGTTGAAGTCACAGCCTTTATAGTTCTGAGAATTTCTTTAGTTCTCCGGTACACTTGTTCATACTTGGCAGGGTAATATGATCTTGTTATCGTCTTTCTAGACGGCAAATGATAAGTTGGATTAAGGGCTGCGAGAAAATGTCGAAACCAGAAATCTTACACTATCGAAAATGGTCGGAAATCATGGGTAAATAGTAACATCAAACTATCATCGATTATTCTTCTAGCACTTACCCCAATTTTTTTGAAGAAAAGAATGCATGAAAGTTTGTGTTTTGGTAGAGCGGGTGGTGGACAGATTCCTTATGGTCCCGGTTCGTCCTCACTCTCGCTGAAAGGTGTAGCCGTACTCGAACTAGTCGAACTTATATCTTCAGTATTTGTACTTGCTCTTGTACTTGTAGGCCTTCCAACTGACGGCTCGATTCCGCTGGTCTCAGTTGCTGCTCTGCTCAATCCTATAGTTGGATGTTTCCTCAAATTATTAGATTCGCTTCTGCAAATTCTGCGAACAGCAACTTTGTCCGCATTTTGTTTAATGTCGAATCAAGTCGCATTTTTCTGGAAATGGAATAATCTAGAGCGAATGAATTCTTTGAATATAACGTATTATAGATAAAAGCTGCAATAATTTAGATAATTCAGTGTCTTCTTACCTACCTCCCGTTGAATTTCTACTGAAATATAACGGCTCCTTCTAACCACGTGGTGTTGAAAAACTCCAGACACAAAGCCTAAAATTCGATAAGAATTCAAAGTTGAAATATTCTGGGAATATCCATAGCGTAGATAGGGGATATACCTACTTTACTCATAAAAATGGATATTTCATTTTGAATTCTTCTTTTTCAAGAAATGGATGGACGCGACCCCTGGGACCATCATGCTTCAGGATGATCCAAGATTTTGTAGAACAATTCAAGTTTATCCATCCACAATATATTGAATCCTTGATATATTTATATTTAAAACAACATAACATTTGGTATTCGTTCTAAATACTTTGCTGAACATTTCCGGACCCACAAAGTCATAGCGTATACGGCATGCGCATAGGGCACTGAATAAAAATGGCCCAAGAATAACTTTTCTTTTGCATTGAATTTCAATTTATACTTAATACATAATGCATTTCGTCTACTACGCATATGGCAGACCATTCTCAAAAGGTTCCTCTTCTTGTGATGAACAAACTGACAATGGACAATTGTTAAATTTGAAAGAAATATCTCGAAGTTTAGCCTTTAATGTAAATTTTATTTTTTCCCCTCTATGTTATGTAGTATTTTCGCGTTCATTGAGGATAGTACTTTTTCTCATTCCTCTACACCATGAATTAAATTTTTCTTCATTTTTCTTTCATTGGTCGTAAAAATAATAATCGTAATGATCAGTACTCAAAACTGAAACAAGGAAGATCTATTGATCTTGATTCATTAAAACAATCGTATTAAATAAACCAGAGATACCCATATAGTTGGGTCAAATAGGAAAGAAGTGAATATTTTCCCATTTGACCCAACTATCATTTAGAATGTTTCATTATTCCTGTTAAATGTATTATACTCTTTACCGAAGAATATTCACTTCGTACGCAAACGTCTGCTCCGCCACTGGAAGCCTTCTACAATTCCACGAATTTCTACTCTGTAACTGTATACCTACCTAAGGTACCAAACTACGCTACTCCTACTTCATAATTATTCATTTTTCGTCCCATCATGCACATTCGGTTACGCCAGCTACCGATCGATACTTTTCCAAGCATTTCGTTCTTTGGTTACAGAAATACAGTTACAGGTTACATGCTGGTTTGGAGCATTGGAACGACTGTTCCAAAATCGCGGTATTTTTCTGGAACCGTCGCGAAAATACCTCAACACGAATGGAACTGGTATTCCCATCCCAAATTCTTACTTTGCGTATCGAGGAACTGAAGACTCCCCACCAACCTGCGTAAATAACAGTCGTTTAGTTGATATGGCATGGCGCTGAGGTTTTGAATCTTCCACTGGCGGACTATATTCTCAACTCATCTAGATTAACGTAGAGTTTCGCATACTGCCGAGTGTCTTGGCCAGACCTGTATATAAAATGATGTACTTACAGCTGACTGATTCATATTTTGCTGAACTGTCGATACTTCCAATTGCAATGATGACTGTTTATTGTCACCGAGGTTGTTTCAATCTAATTCTCCAGCATCTGTGGTAATATCCATCCATGGTTTAAAATACACGATGTTGGTTATAAGGTGGAACAAGAGTCTGTTGTATCAGGGCTAATGAATGCTCTTCGAACAATTGCTTCATTTTTAGTGCTTCATTTGTTCACTTCACGTTATTATATGTCTATGCCTACACATGAGATCATGAATATAGATTATGAAAACAATTATTAAAGAAACAATTTCTTGTCCCTTCTCTTTCACAGGTGCATGAAACTGAACGAAAACGCAACACCAAGCATTTTTCCTAAAAAAATTAAACAAAAAGCATAACTACTTAAACGGTTTTTCGGGTGTCCTCGAACTTTTGAAGTTACAACCACAGATATAACTTTAGGACCAAAATATTCTGTGTCCGGATTTATTCAAAATTATCCGAACCTAATTTATTATTATTCCCAAGGTGATAATAACCGAACTTTTGTTGGACAGACCTAAGAACAAAAATTATTTTGGGGAAAAACTGGCATTATATTCCGAAAAACAATTCATGCAATATTTCAGGTGAGTGTCTACTGGATAATTTCAAATGTTTGGTAAAACGCAAAAAAACTGGCTAGTCATACCATCAGTATTTGACCAAGAATTTTTCTGGTCCATGGTTTCCAGAGAATAGTTGATAGACTGAAGACACAGTTTGAAGTTTCCGAGTATTTCTCTAAAAAGACACATTTTTTTCTTTCTTTCTTTCAACTTCCTATAAGCTATCTCAAGCTTTTCTTCTTCCCTTTTTATCTATTCGCTCGTAAAAAGATTATAAATCGCTCTCAATTTCAACCAATATATCGTTCCGATTCTTATAGGTTCGGCTTGGCTCCCGCTCGTTGGGGTGTTGTTTTCACAATTCCTTCATCTCGATTACTTGTCGATGTGCTTGGTAGTATTTTTGGCATGTCTTCAGTAACTGAAATACATGGGTGCACTTCAGGTACAGTTTAAGGAACATTAATTTGTTTTGGTCCGAATGTGTCGTTGCTTGAGAGGAGAATTAATGGATGAATAATTTTCTTCCTTTCGAAAATATCATCCATTTCCTCCACAAGTTCGGAATTTCTCATCTTCCTCTGCCTGTCCTATTGTTGTTGTCCACAATTTTTTATATGTTTTTTCCAGAACTTGTTACGACCTTTCTTCGGTGACGGAGTAACCCGTGTAGTTTACCTTTCCACAACTCGTTCGGCTGCCAGTTACAATTTGTTTCAAAAGATTGAAACTCCTTCACAGAATCGCTCACTGATGTCATCACCTCTGAGTAGCTTTTGTACAGTTGGAAAAGGGTTCTGTTTTATCTAGCGTGGTAGCGATTAATCAGTTTATGTTCCTTCGCAGACTGCCCTGACACTGTATCGTTACAGCAGTGAAACACTCAGAATATATGTACATTTTTATTACAATATTTACAAATTAATATACACTGACACTGAAGGCAGTGTCCAAACAGGAGAGCAGTGTCGTGGGAAATATCACAATGTATGAACCGTTAACGGTTAGAAATAAATACACGTCCTGCTGATTAAAACACCAAAGTGGACATCAATCGATCTAAGTCAATATGAATGTGCGAAATTGAAGGTGTATATAAAAAAATCAATTATTAGCCTACCCTCCTTTGACGGCGACCGGGGAGTAAAACTGGACGAATATCGCCAGATGGTTTTCTTGAATTTTCACCTTTGCTTGACCTATAGGCGATATTGAGTAATCGATAAAATAACAAGGCAGGATCAATTAATGGGCCAAAAGGAGCTCACTTACCTTGAGCCATTCTGTATATTGTGGAAGAGGGCCCTATGAACCGCAAGCTGTAGCAAAGAGATCTCTAAATCTCATTGATCGCCAGGAATAACTACCCTGTCAGAAATCACTTGAATACAGAGATTCAAAATCAAAAGCGGAATGTGTCATCAACGAATGCCCGAATTCAACTGGTCTCATCTGACGACTTCTTTCAGTCGTAAACACATGGAGAGCGATTCTGGTTTTCCGCCCCCACTGCCGAAAAGGTTAATTTCTCACATTTAAGTCACGCAATTTGAAAATAAATAAAATTTCAATTTTATGAATTTGAAACCATGAATATATTACATGTTGATGCAGAAAATAATAATTCACAACCTGTACCGAAACATATGATTGGTTCAAAGACTGAAGTTAATTCGACGTGTATGGTGGATTTTAACAGTGTAATATTAGGTAATATGCACAGAAGAACTAAACGGTATCGAACGGTATTCAATAGAATGATCGGAGCAATAATAGTGATGATTAATTAATGGAAGAGTGTATAAGCACGGACAGTGCAAAATTGGAGCAAAAAAATATATGACAGCGTTGAGTGTGGTTATGTGGGTCAAGCAGAATAACACGAGGGACCGTAACACAGACTTGCGTTCCAGATCAGATTATCAATGAGTACACTTCGGATACCTGTCTTCAGACTTTATATGACGTCAGGAAATTCGTCAAGACTGGGTAAGACAACCACCCGGGGTTTCCACATAAGTTTTTATCAGACAGCCAAGCCAAATACGTGCCCCTTGGAATTCACACAAGCGACATGGACTACTTTCGCTAACCCCTGTATATCAAGAGATCTCAAGCCGGGTCCAGATGAGTGTGATGCGAATAGCGAATGCAATAAAACACAGGAAGTTTTATCGTTCGAGGTTGTGTTCTTTCTGCTCCGTCGAGACTCGGATCTCAATTCGAATAATGCACTTGAATGTATATTCGAGGCTGAGTTAGGGTGCCGTCCACACTATTCGCCGAATCGTTTATCAAATTTTATTGCATTCTCTGTTCGGATTACACTCATCTGGACCCGGCTTTACTGAAACGACGTTGCTCCGAATACCAGCTGAATTTAACTCCCCATATGTGGAGAGACCGGACAATGGAAAACTCTTATCGCCACGGGATGAAATGAAATATTTTCACTTATCGGAAACACAAGAGAATCGAACGGAAAGACGCAACAGTCCCCAAATTCTTATGCTCACCAATGGTATATCCATTGGCTGGATGAACCCTATGTTACACTTGAGTCTCTATCTCGGTCACTTTCACTAAACAACAAAAGGAATTTACAACGCTGTAATTCTTATCGTGAATGACACTTTCAACGACTAGGCGCTGTAATTCTTATTGCGAATTATTCTTTTTGAGACTGGAATTAACTTTGTGGAAATAGGTGATTAACTGCTAATAGTTTTCAACTATAATTTCGGAGACAAGCTACAAGATCATAACTGGAAACTAGAATCTAAATGTGAAAAGAATCCACGGAAATTAAGTCGGAATCTAATAAAAAAATAAACTTGAATCTAACGGGAATTCAAACGGAATGCACTCTAACTGCTCTCGACAGGCCCTTTATAACGTCGGCCTAGGGAAGGGACACATAAGCAAATCTTCAGTCAAGAATCCCTCTTATTGTTCGGTAACGGTACTCTGACATTCTGAAAGGACGTGGACCTTTTCGGGACCGACAAAGGAGGGAACACATGTAGCCCCCTTTTACGCCTTTAGACGCCTCAAAAACCCAAATTACAAATTGAGATTTCATGCTATGTTTGTTGAACGGCAGTTTTTCAATATAGGATAGACATCTACACTGCAACCCTCAACAAATGGACAATATAATTAATATTCCGGATGGGATAGACATCTACACTGCAACCCTTAACAAATGGACAATATAATTAAATTTCCAGATGGAAAAAAGAGATCTGTATGAACTTTCTGAAGTGGCAAGGACATTAGAAATTACTTCATTATAAATGAAATCATATCATGATTGCTGACAGGAAAACGGAAAATGACCAGGAGGTTAATCTTTGACGGAGCTCTTTTAACGTGACGAAAAACGCTTCGTTACAAACTTCAAGCGATTTTCGCTATTTGAAAATATTCCGGACATTTTCCTTACGATTAATTCCCATATTTTTTTTTACCGATCGCACTTCAAATGTCCCAATTTTTTTATGGATTTTGTTGAGTTCCAGCAGCTTCATTGATCTTTGTCTTTCGAAATATTTTTCTTCCGACTGAGCAAATTGACTTTCTACATCTAAGTACAAAAACAAAATAATATTAGATGTCAGATATATTTATTTATTCATTTTCGCCACAAGAAGATACATAAAGGTACGAGACCCGCTAATCGCTCACAGTTCTCTTCAAAATACTTCTAACATGATCGAAGGACATCGAAAAATAATCTTCAGTGAACATGCTATATATATATTCTTTTGAGAACGAGCATTACAATTCTAAGATATATCACAGTGTTAGCAGAGGAAATGTAAACGGGGTACCATACATATTTGCGTATGATACAAGAGCACAGATAAAAACCTCAGGAAAAATTCTGTCTCCCCGTATAAGTGTAGTAATTTGTTTATATAAGATGGATGGCATCTTTTTCATTTGAAAATAATTTTTTCGTCATCTTGAATTCATTTCGACAAAATATGTTGACATAATATCTGAAACAGAAAGAGGGACAGAAAACCAGAAGGAAGCAGTAAATAATATCACCTACATTTGCTCATGACCGAGAGGGTCTTTCGACCAGGTTCAGTCCTCCAAGCGATGATTTTCAGATCCTCAGATAGACGAAGAACGCTACAGGCCCCTTTATTGGGGAATCATCTCCCATAGATCCATAATTGTTCATTTCGAACTAGAAATCTAATAAAATATCGGGAATAAAGTGAAAAACTTGTGACATGTATTATGTCAGGATGACATAATACATGCTGCCGGCTCGAGTCGTGCGACACAAAGGCGAGTTCTGGGCTATGCATGTGTAGCGAAATGTTACACTGAGAATCTCAGCTCTTCTAAGAGATCTCTGGGGGATCTTGAAATAAATACTGCCTAGAAGATCTTTTATTAGTTAAAAACTTAAAAATACGACTATTCAGGTAACTTAACATCACCCCATATTTTGATGGAGAATTTATAACAGCACTCTAGGATTATAGATGTATATGATATGTTATAATGCAATTAAGTTTTAAAAAACAGCAGAAACATAAGAAAGTCACCGGCACGGTTTTAACATTAAGTTAGGTTATGGTCAGAGACAACATATTCTCGTTGATCTCTCTCTTTCCTTTTGTCCTTCGTATTTTGCTATTGTTCTAGAACTCTAAGCGACTGCAGTTCTGCGGAATTCGAGAAAATCCCGGGGTAGTTCGGACATTGGAACCCGAATGAAGCTTATAATATATACCTATAAAATCTTAATCAGTCTTTCGTAGGTTCAGTCTACCAATGGGTTTGGGCGCGCATGTTCTGGGGAACAGCGTGCTATCGTTTTGTCCAAATGTCTGTAATTTTCGATGATTGAGCCGAGAAATGGTCTCAAAAGACTAGGACGGACTCGCTGATGACGAATCCGGTGTCGAAATCGATTCTGTCCGGCCAGCCGGCCGTCCGCAGACACGGTTACGGTTGTAAGGAGAGTCCCATCGACCTGAAACTTTCAGGGTAGGTTGCACCACAAAATGCGACGGTTAAGTTCTTTGATGGGCAAAATCCTCCGTACGGTTTCGGAGTTACGGAGCGTTTTGAAGTTTTGACGTTATTTTGGCGACAATTCAAAAACTACTGGAACGATTGGATCGAAACTTGGCAGTTAGTTGGAGTTTAGCAACGCGCAACTTCTCGCGAAATTTTGTTGGGATCATGCTATCAGTAAATTTTTGAAGAAATTTCTTTCAATATTTTTTTTTCGCGAACTGCTCATCAAATTTGAAACAAATTTAGCGCGATTTCTAAGCTCCATATTCCACAGCAGTGTACCCAATTTCAATACGAAACGGTTATTAGTTTTGGAGATATTGGGAAAAAAATATATGAAATTTTGTGGTTTTCTTCCCGATATCGTTGTTTTTTTCGGTATAACTCAAGAAATACTGATTCAATCATGATGAAACTTCGCACCTACTTTGAAGATGCTGAAACACAACTTTGTACACAATGTGCAGTTCCTTACGACGCCACTGCGTCTTAATCGCTCAGCGAACCCTGAAAGGACACGCATGCACGCAGCATCCACTTAGGTGAAGCTGTATTCCCTATATCCCAGTAGAGGGATAACATTACTTATTTAGTCACAAAAGCATACACACGTATGTATTTGTAAATCATCCATTTTGAACAGTTTCTTGTTCCATTAATAAACCAACTAAAAGTAATCCAGTGCATCAATTAACCATTCATACAGTCCATTTAACAAACCAGCGAAACAAGTGCAAAACTGTAGGTACGTGAAGGAAAGCATCTTTTCACCCTGCAGACCCACACACACAATTTCGTGATGATCGTGTCATTAGAACAATTCGAAGAAAAAATTTGAATTTTTTTTCTTTCAAATATGGTAGCTCTGGATACTTGTTATAGAAAACACTTATATCTAGAACATTTCTTTATTGCAATGAAAGATCGTCGTCTTATGCAGTGGACTGTTAAACTTGAGCTTGCTTGTGCTTGTGATGTTATACAATGACGTCAATGACAAATAATGACGTTCGGTACTACGACGCTTGGCCCATCTGGTCTCTGCGCATTGAGGGTTGACGTGGCTTATAACAGCGACGTTGCCACTATGTATATTTTGGCCTTAACATGAAACAGCCGGCCTTGAAATACATGAATATTTCAACACAAAAATAACATAATATAACAAGATAGAAAAAATTGAATGTTAAAATAAAACATCATAGTAATCATATAAATAAATTAGGGAATTCTTTCCCATAGGAAGAATCCATAGCTCGAAGTAAGCATAATATAAATTGGCGAACAGCAAAAAAAAAAACAATTTTTAATGTTTCAATACTAAAACAAATGTTCGGAGTTTTCTTCAATGGGAAGAACGCATAATTTTGTGATACAGCGTTTTAGAATGTTGCCATCACTGAAACGAATGGACACCACGCGCACCACTTTATCACTTCCAGGATGCATTTTAACAACTCGTGCTATCTTCCACACTAATGGGGGTAGGTTGTCTTCCTTAACAATGACCATGGAGCCTTCTTTGAGAAGATTGGGATGATTTTTCTTCCATTTCAATCTTACTTGAAGACCATTTATGTACTCGAAGCTCCATTTCTTCCAAAAAAGTTGAACCATTTTCTGCCTTTGCTGGAATAGCTTCAATCTATTGTCAGGAACAACCGTGTAATCAGCTTCTGGTAAGCTAGTCAGGGGCCTTCCAATCAAGAAGTGAGCGGGAGTGAGGGGGTAAGAATCGTCTGGACTAGAGGATAAAGGGGTAAGTGGCCTTGGATTTAAAATAGATTCTATCTGACACAATACCGAATTGAATTCGTCAAAATGCAATTTATTATTACCGACTACTCTCTTTAAATGATATTTTATACTTTTGACTGAGGATTCCCAAATACCACCGAAATTAGGAGCCTTAGGTGGAATGAACTTCCATGTGATATTTTCTTTAGCGAAATGTTCGGTGATTAGTTCATTATGCCTCCTGAAGAAATCAAGAAGCTCATTATTTGCACCGGTGAATTGAGTGCCATTATCCGAAAAAACCATTGATAGCTTTCCTCTTCTTGCAATGAATCTTTTAAAACAAGTTAAAAAGGCTTCTGATGTTAATTCTGTAACAACCTCAAGATGCAGAGCCTTCGTAACCATGCAAACAAATATGCTTATCCATGCCTTTGCTAGGCTTGGATTTCGTGTTTTGCGATCCTTTATGAAGAATGGACCTGCATAATCGCATCCAACATTTGAAAATGGAAAAGCTTGCTTTAATCTTTCTGAAGGCAAGTTGCCCATAATATATTCACAAGGTTTAGGCTTAGCTTTGAAACACATTACACAATCGTGCACGACCTTGCGTGCTAAGTTCCTACCAGCTATTGGCCAAAATTTTTTTCTTATAGAAAATAGCAAATGTTGTGGCCCGCAATGTAATAATCTTCTATGTTCTCTCATCATGAGCGATTTAAAAAAGGTATGGTTTTTCGGTAAAATAATAGGATGAGTTTTATCATAGCATAGTTTAGCTTCCGAGATTCTATCACCTACTCTTAAAATATTTTTGTTATCAATAAATGGACATAAATTTGATATTGAACTAGAATGGCGTACAAATTTTTGTCTTTTTAGATCCGAAATTTCATCACTGAAATTATTTATTTGTGCTAACCTCAGTAATGATTCGAATGCTAAATTCAATTCCTCTATTGTTAACGAACCAATTCTTTTAATATTTGCTCTTTTTATATTAAACGCAAATCTGAAACAATAAGCTCTAATTCTTATTAATTTGTCCAAATTCAGAGTTCTTTCAAATATCGACTCATCACAGATATATGAGACATTTGCTACGATTTTCGTTTCTGGTATTTCGTCTAATATAATTTTAGGCTTGCCATTAATTGGATATTTTCGCGATTTTAACCATTTTGGTCCTTGAAACCAAAATTCATTATCCTTTAAATCGTTAGCCGAAGTACCTCGCGAGATAATATCGGCGGGATTGTCTGTGGAATTAACATGATGCCAATTTTCAACTTGACTAAGGCATTGTATTTTTGCAACGCGAACAACGAAAGTTTTCCATCTATCAGGAGAACCATTTATCTAATAATACACTATTGAGGAATCTGTCCAACAAAAAATATTGTGTATTTCTATTTTTAAGGCATTCTTGACCTTGTGCAACAATTTTGCGCCTATCAACGCGGCACTTAATTCTAATCTAGGCAATGTAAGCTGCTTGATTGGTGCTACCCTACTCTTAGAACATAGCAAATTGCATTTTACCGCTTTATCGTTTTCACTTTTTACGTAAATACAACAACCTTAGCCTCTTTCTGACGCATCAGTAAATAAGTGCAATTCAACATGATTAGGATTTTTTTTCAAAACGTGCCTTGGAATTTGGAAATCTCTTAACGCCTCCAAATCAGTTATAAACAAAACCCAGTTTTCCTTGAGCTTTTCTGAAACTGGTTCATCCCAACCACATTTCTCTTTCCAAATTAATTATAACATAAATTTTGCCTTTATAATAATAGGGCCCAACAAACCCATTGGATCAAACAACTGACTTATGGCCGACAAAATGGATCGCTTTGTTACTAACTCAGTCATTTTAAATTTACAAATTGAATATTCTATTGTGTCTGAACTGGCATTCCACATTACTCCTAATGTTTTACCCTTTTGATTTTCACCTAAATTCCGCACGCTAGATTCAACATTTGTGTCGATATAAAAATGCTTTATAAGGTTTGGAGCGTTAGTTAACCATTTTCTCAACTGAAAACCTGATTCATGCAATAAACTGGTGACTGTTGATTGCAATTGTATGATATTTGATTCATCATCGTCTCCATCCAAATAATCATCTACATAGAAGCCTTCTTTGATTGACTTGGATGCCGCTGGATGTGTTTCAGCGTTTTCATTGGCTATCTGTTGCAATGCCCTGGTCGCTAAAAAACTTGAAGACTTACTTCCGTAGGTAACGGTTAGTAATTCATAGCATTTTAATTTTTCTGTATCTGATTTTCGCCAAAAGATTCTTTGGAACCTGGTATGGTTTGGATTCAACCATACTTGCCTATACATTTTCGATATATCTGCTGTCATGACAAAGGTAGGCAGGCGAAAACGAAGTAAAACGTTCAATTAATTGTGGGCCCTGCCCTCTGAACGTCGTTTAATGATAGGCCAGTATCAGTCTTGGCCGAAAAATCAAATACCACTCTGCAAGGAGTAGTGTCGCTTTCCTTGAGCACAGGATGATGAGATACATAATAAACCGTTTCATTATCCTCAAGTTCATCCATATCACTATTTATTTCTTTTAAATGGCCTAGCTTTTCGTATTCTTCAATGAAATCTATGTATTGACGCTTCAGATATTCGTTTTTTGACAATTTACGTTCCAAAGCATGAAATCTATTAATTGCCATATTTTTAGATTTTCCGAGCTCCTTCAAATTAGGCATAAATGGAATTTTTACTACAAGCTTCGTATCAGAGGCCCTGTAAGAATTGTCTACGAAATGTTTTTCACAGAAATCATCCCTGACATCTAATTTTGCGCATTCTTCGATCTGCCAAAACATTTCTAAAGTTTTATTTAAAGATTCATTCGATTCTGCATTCCCAAGCTTAAAAAACTAGAAACCTGAGAAATATAGTTTGAACTCAATTTTAATCCCACAAAATTAAGTTCACCTCCTACGATCCAACCCAATTTACTATTTTGTAGAATTATTCCATTATCTAGCTTGACTTGTTCCATATTTAAAATTTCATAGAAAAGACCTACACCGCATAATATATCTATCTCACTACTTTTATTGAAATCAGGATCAGCTAAAATTTTATTAGCTGGAAATACGGCCTTATTTTAATAAAAACTTTTATTTGGTACTGATTGCGTTATCTTTGGCAATATTAAACATGGCATTGTTTTTGAATAATCACTTACTAGAGATTTCATAGTTAAATCAACCTTGTATTTTGATACCATGCTAAAATTGTTTCCTATTCCCGAAATAGAAAATTTAACTGGAATTTTCTTAATCTTTAATTGTTTAGCTAGCCTTTCATTAATAAAGTTGCTTTGAGAACCGGGATCCAGCAACATTCTTGCCTGGATATAATTGCCTTCACTATTCCTAACCTTGACTAAAGCGGTTGATAGTGAGTTCACTTGTTATTGCTGAATTAGATATGGAATTAATAATTTCACTTGGTTCAGGATTATTGGGCGTATTGTTTTGAATAGAAATATTAGAAATACTATCATAATGTAAAAGAGTATTATGAAATTTATTGCATTTTTTACTTTCTAACTTCTTTATTTTTCTCATCTACATTCAAATCTAAAAACCTTGTACATTTAAAGATGGAATGATCTTCTTTACAAAAATAACAAGCGAATTTTTTCATTGCACCTTGACTAGACGCAGTAAAAGCTTTTCTTTCTTTCGTACTGCCTTTATTGTCATATCTTTTTTCTGATCCGACACTTAATTTTTCTAAAATAATGCATTTGTCCTTCAGAAAACAACCGATTTCTTCAACCGTGGGGAGTTCACCTGTGAGTTTAAAACTTTCCCAATCGCGTCTAGTACGATTGTCAAATTTGGAAACTATTAAATGCACTAGAGGGGTATCCCATTGATCAACAGGTTGACCTAAATTTTGTAACGCTCTTATATTTTTAAAAAAATTATCATATAAATTTCTCAACTCGATACCGTTTTTTTGTTATTGATGATATATTGAATAAATTGTTGACATATGTTTCAATTATAAGCCTTTTATTTTCATAAGCTTCCTTTAAAATTGTGAAAGCTACTAAATAATTCGCACTTGTTACCGGAATTGACTCGAGCTTCTGTGCAGCTTCACCACTCAAACATGATTTCAAATAATGAAACTTCTGGATTAAATCGATTGAAGCATTATTATGAACAATTGACATGAACAAATCTCTAAATTCTAGCCATTTTTCAATAGAAACTGAAAAACTAGGTAATTTCAATGCTGGTAATCTTGTATTGCTTTTATTTTCATCGTTTCTCGCTGCAGTATTTGAGATATTCTCGTCATTTGTGCTTGAATATCGATTGATTATAATAGTTATTTTAGCAACAATATCGAAGTATCTTTCTTCAAAATTGCTTCGTTCAATTCCTTCATTATCTTTGACTTGATCGGATTTTTCTGACTCGTCGGTCTCTAAAATATACTCGATTTGACACTGTAACTTCTGAAATTCCTCGAAACGCGTTATGATTGATTCTTGGCGACATTTCAACTGACAAATTACCATATCATCTATGGTACCATTTTCAAACTTCTTAATAAAGGTCTCTAAACGCGTGAGTTCCCCCTTGCAAATACCCCTATTGAATTTCAAATCCCTTAAATTCGACATGTTAAACGGATATAATTGGCCACTGGGTGTGAAAGGATGGAACAAAGGAAAAAGGTATTCACTGTTCGTAAAACTTGAAACAATAGGTTTTCTTTGACTTCAGCTCGTGCCTGTAGGTATTCTTCACTAATTCAATCCGTGTCGATTGGACCAATTTTATGGTAGCTCTGGATACTTGTTATAGAAAACACTTATATCTAGAACATTTCTTTATTGCAATGAAAGATCCATGGGCCGGAATCTCCCCTACTAGAGCTTGTACTTTCTGCGATCAGTGCGATCTGTAATTTTTAGCCATTGAGGTAACCACCTTTGCGCAGTCGCGAAAACTGTCGAAGCGCAGCCATTTTTCTATTGCCTTCATTTGAATTCTGCTTGTCGTCGCGAACGAGTGGCTATTGTTTGTTTATCTCCAACGTTATTTAAATTTTTAATTTAAAATGGGTTATGTTTGCTGTGTACCAGGGTGCAATAACAAATTTGGTAAGGTTGAAATGCACAGATTTCCAAAGGATTATGAGGTGAGTTGAAAAACTTTACTTTACTATGGTTGATCAATAATATTATGTTTTTATGAATTCAGCTATACTTCACGTGGTTGAAAAACATTGGATGTTTGAATTTCACGAAAGAACCCCAAGATGTTATCTATAAAAAAAAGCGAATATGTCATATTCATTTTGAGCCCGAATATATCCACGTTCCACGCAAGAAAAACAATTCGTCCTTGAAGGAAAATGCGGTACCCACATTGTTCTTACCCCATGATGTTTTGAACGAATTAGGTGAGTTACAAAGGTCTATTCTCTGATTGTATATGAAATAACTAAATAGATAGTCAATTGAAATACTAAAATCTATGTAGGTCGAGGCATTTATGAAAGGGTTCAAAATGAAACGAGTCCAAGTGAAACCCAGGATTTTGGGTCATCATCAAGCTTCATACCTGCTGGTAAGATTTATCATTGTAATTTGCATAGATTTAATATTTTAGCAATTTTGGTGCTGAATGTGCCAGGAGAGGAAGCTCTGGGGAATCAATTGCTTAATAAAAAATATTTATTCGATCTACTCTTTCTCAGATCAGGAGGATGACGAACCGGTTCAAGAGGATGATGAACCAGTGACTTCAATTGGTGAATTCCTAGTGAACGGTAAGTTTTCTTTGTAATTGATAGATTTTATAATTTAGCAATTTTGGTGCTAAATGTGCCAGGAGAGGAAGATCTTGTGGATCAATAATATTTATTCGATTTTTCCCTTCTCAGATCAGGATGACGAAGAATCAGCATTTGGAGAATTAGTAGAAGTGAATGATGATATAGCTTTACCAGCTTGTAAGTTTAATGTATCATTTCAATCAACATAGATTTAACTTTCCAAGCTATTTTAATGATCAATTTCGCAACAAAAGTAGTTTCAAAATCTCACTTGATTGAATTACTGTATAGGGACCTCAGAGATCGATGTTGAGGAAGAAGATATGGTTGGAGCTAATCTTTTTGGACTTTGGAATACCGAACCTTCAGTTACTACGGCAGACGTCCCTTGTACTTCTGCATCCACTGTCACTCCTCAAAGTAAGAAGCTTCCTCCATGTTTTTTAATATATCAAAGTTTATTAAAAGTAGGTACTAACCAGTAGTATATGTTTTAGTCCATGTTTCCAAGGGTATATGGTTATGGGTTATAGAACTACCCAGCCATCAGGATCCTAGTGGAAGCATAATATAGGTAATAAATAATCTTATAGGATTTTTTAGTTGATTTCTTGTTGTAACTATTTTTATGTTGACTCACTAAGATATGTGTAGATTCATTTAGTAAATTGTTTTTTCTGTTCAGGTAAGAAAAAACGACAAGGCCTGTTGTCTATTGCCGAAGTCAGAAAAGCCTCAGAACTTTCAAAAGACGGAAAAGTTTTTTATAGAGTTGCTACTGATCTTGTGAAAAAGGTCACAAGGCTCCAAAAAAGTAACTTGAACTTAAAAGGCTTAGTTAAAGAACTTGAATATTCATGTCAATCTCTTAACTTTCTTCGAGACAAGTTGACCAAACAATCAATCAATTTTGTCCAATCCCAAAAAAGGTGCCAAAGTTTGAAGCCAAAAGGGAGAAGATATACTCTTGATGGGAAAATATTATTCTTGTCCCTTTTTAAACAGAGTCCTAAGGGATATAAATTCTTTAGGAATATTTTTGCGGCTCCATCCAGAAAAACTCTGACTAAATTGATAAGAAGAGTAAAATTTGAAACAGGTATAATTTCTCACATAATGGAATCTATAAAAAGTAAAGTAGAGCGAATGGATGAGATGCAAAAATGTTGTTCTATTCTCTTTGATGAAATGTCACTTGATCCAAATCTGCAATTTAATGGACGAAAAGATTTAATTGAAGGCTTCCAGGATAATGGGAGTCTTGTTAATCGCTGTCCTTTTATTGCAGATAAGGTGATGGTGTTTATGGCTAGGGGAATTTTCAATAAATGGAAGCAACCCCTAGCCTATTTCTTCAATGAGGGTGGAATGAAGAGTGATGTCCTTGTCACAATCATAAAAGCTGTGGTAAGGTCGTGCCAAAACTCTGGGCTATTGGTCAAAACATTAATTTGTGATCAAGGTTCTGCCAATGTAGCTGCAATAAATAAGCTGTATAAAGAAACTGCAGATCACTACATAAAGGAGGGGACAGAAAATAGATTGTTTGGAATTCAAATTGACTCCAAAGAAATTGTACCTCTATATGACCCTCCACATTTGTTGAAAGGGATTAGAAATAACTTCTTTAATAATATGGTTAGATTCAAATGGAGGGAGGATCGTGTAGAGGTTGGAGATTGGAAGCATTTAAGGCTCATATATGAAAAAGACAATGAATATGCACATGAGTATAAATTATGTAAAAAACTTACGGTTCATCACATTGAAAACACTAAAAAGATGAAATTTCTGTGGCTCCTCAGGTGTTCAGCAATACGGTGGCAGCAATCATGGCGAGGCTGGCAAATGGAGTTGACCTACCTAAGGAAGCAAAAAGCACGGCGGAATTTATCCTTTATATGGATAGAATCTTTGACAGTGTTAATGGAAACACATTAGGTTTTAGAAATGGAAACCGTTTCAGATGTGGGGTCACCTGGAGATCTCATAAATCCTTTTGGATAGAGGCCATTCAAGTGTTTGAATCCATCGAATCTTTCAATGAAAGGAAGAATAAGATAGTTCCCCCTTCTGTGAAGAATTGGATTCACACCTTGAAAGGCCTCAGTTATCTGTGGGACAGATTCAGGAGAGATAAGATCAGCTTTTTGCTTCCGAGGCATTTAAACCAGGATCCGTTAGAAAATTTTTTCGGGAGTATAAGGAGCCACGGAGTTAGGAATGTGAACCCGAACGCCAGCTCCTTCGTTAACTCATTTGTGTCTCTTTTGATCTCTAATTTTACAAGCGCACATTCTAGAATGAATAACTGTCAAAAAGATTCACTTGCTGCGCTTGATGACCTCAAACATCTGTTTGACACTACAGAAGTGCAGGCAGGTAGTACAAATATTGTACTACCAGCATTCTCCATACCAGAATACAGAAAAAGTACCTCTATGTTACGGGTAGGCCCAGAAACATATGTTGCTGGATATGTGGCCAAGAAAATATTGAAAAAAATTAAATCTTGTAGTCAATGTCGGGCTGAATTGATAGGGGGTGATAGATCTCAGCCTGAGTATTTCATGGTAGAAGCCAAAGCATATACACCAGATGCACTTTTGGCACCCTCAACAAATTTTAACGTTTGCGTGGAAGATAATATATTTCATTGTGAACGTCACAATGTTCTTGACATTTTTTTGAAAAACCACATCAGATTTCATATATTGGTATGGCAAAAAAATGTCAATGGCATTTTGAAGGGTAAAAAGATGCCAGGTA
The DNA here is from genome assembly GCA_958510865.1 of Myrrha octodecimguttata. NCBI lineage: Eukaryota > Metazoa > Arthropoda > Insecta > Coleoptera > Coccinellidae > Myrrha > Myrrha octodecimguttata. The sequence goes on along the minus strand of OY294056.1, from coordinate 5,277,023 downwards.
ACTGTACTGATAAAATTAAACTCATGGCAAAGGACAAGTGTGAGAAACATAAAAAGTTCTTGAAGAGAATGTCAGTACAGTAAGTACAGTAAGACCACTCACAGATTATTTGATAATCTAAAGTGAAGTGTTTTACTGTATTATTTGCCTGTTATCTTTTTTCAATGATATATATTTTTCCACGTATTTTATTCAAGGTTTAATTTTTTTCATATTTTCCAATATATTCTTCTCTGGTTATTCTAAAGGAAATGGGACTCCCATTTATTTATTTTTTGTTTTTGACCCCCTGATTAATAAAAATCCTCGATGCCGATTTAACAAGCAACTTATTTTCCACTAACACAGTTTTTTCATACAACAGTTTTTTGTAATAATTGTTTTTTTTTTAGTATGTTTTTGACCATTGTATTTTCAAGTATACTTGTTCGTTGATATGTCTTATACATGTAATATGTCCATCACACTGGACCACACTGTGGTCCTCTATTTTCCACTAACACAGTTATGAGATGTTTTTTCATTCAACAGTTATTTGTAGTAATTGTTTTTTTCTGGTGTGTTTTTGACCATTGTAAAATCGAGTGCACTTGTCTGTTGACATGTGTTATACATGTAATGTATGTCCATCACACTCTGGACCACACTGTGGTCCTCTATTTTCCACTAACACAGTTATGAGATGTTTTTTCATTCAAGAGTTATTTGAAGTAATTGTTTTTTTCTGGTGTGTTTTTGACCATTGTAAAATCGAGTGCACTTGTCTGTTGATATGTGTTATACATGTAATATATGTCCATCACACTCTGGACCACACTGTGGTCCTATATTTAATACTAATTTGTATTGCAATCCATTTTCTATTGTGAATTGATTATTTCATGATGATTCAATAAAAGACACTGATTTTTTGATGGAATCATTCTTTGCTAATCAAGAATATTCCTTCGAATGAATTTAAAATAAGCACAAATTTTGCAAAAGGAATAGGGGTACCAGGAGATTCAAAATTCCCGCCAATTATTTATTTACATTGGTTGCTATGGGCAACCAATCTGTTGTCATTAGTTGGGTAACCACTTGCTTCGTGGCGCTAGTATCACGGTTTCGGGAAATGCTTCGAGAGTCCCATCTATAGTATATCTTGTCTATGGAAAGATCGTCGTCTTATGCAGTGGACTGTTAAACTTGAGCTTGCTTGTGCTTGTGATGTTATACAATGACGTCAATGACAAATAATGACGTTCGGTACTACGACGCTTGGCCCATCTGGTCTCTGCGCATTAAGGGTTGACGTGGCTTATAACAGCGACGTTGCCACTATGTATATTCTGGCCTTTACAAAATACATATTCAATATTCTGTGATCTTCCTATCATATTATCCTCATTAAATTCTGTATGAACTTTCGGACGGTCCGGCCGTTAGGCCGACCGTTAACACAATAACTTCCGGAAGAAACGACTTAGAAACTCGATATTTGTAGAGTAGGTTTGGGGCTTAATTACGAAGGTCGAATTCGTGAATGGGTGAAATCCGACAAATGATTCCGTAGGTATACCCATTCAAAATTTTATTTTTCCAATATTTCCAAAAATATCGATTAGATCGAATTGCGATTAGATCGAATTGAAATCCAGTAATTTATCAGTAAAAAATTTCAGAAAGCACTGCCGTGAAGGCAGCAGCTGTTGCGTGCATGTTCAAATTCGTTGCTGAAGCGGTCATCTACATTGAACATGCGCGCGAAAGCTGGTATTTGGATTACGAAATGAAATAGTTCGACAAAGACTATTTGCAGAGCCTTCTGTATCATATAAATCCGCAATTAAAATAGCTACTAGCATGAAAGCAGCAGAGAAAAATGCTGGCCTCATGGAGAGGAACGAAATAAATGAAATTAATCAACAGCGTTCATTCAAGGAGCGGCCATTTTAGAGAAAACCAGACATGAAGAAGCAGTTTTCAACGGCCAAAACACATGGAACAACAGAAAATCAAAGAAAGTGCAGCCATTGCGGAAAGTCAAATCATGTGTCCGAAAAGTGTTACCTTCGAGCTGTGCAGTGTCATAAGTGCAAGAAGTTCGGTCATGTGAGTGCAGTGTGTCGGCAAAAATCTAATGTACGTTTCAACAATTACGTTGAAACCAGTGGTAAGCATGGTGACGCTGAAACTGATGATGATCTATCTCCATTTCGAAGAAAGTTTAATCGTAATAAAAAACGCAGAAGATATTCCCATTAAAATGAAAATTTCAGTAAATTCAAAATTAATTGCAATGGAAATCGATACAGGATCAGCGATCTCAGCTATATCTGAAGAATTTCACGGGAATAACTTTCCTTATCTCAAAATAAACACTTCTGATGTCAAATTTAAATCTTATGTTGGGTCAGAAATTAAATCTTTAGGTTTTCTTGAAGTAGACGTTAAAATAGGAAATGTTTGTAAACAAAATTTGAAATTATACGTAATTCGTGAAGGACGACCTCCGTTATTAGGAAGAAGTTGGTTGAGATTGTTGGACATTTCAATCGATCAAGAATTAAGTTTAAATTCAATCGAAAGTGAATCGAAGAACATTTCAGAAATCTTAGCTTAAAAATTTCCAAAGGTATTCGAAAATAAATTAAGGTATTTCGCTGCTGCAAAAGTTAAGTTATTACTGAAACCTAATACTAAATCTGTTTTTCTCAAATCAAAATAGTTACCTTTTGCCTTGAAAAGTAAAGTTGAAGATGAATCAGATTCTTTAGTTGATCAAGGTATATTAACATCAGTAAATTTCAGTGAATGGACAACTCCCATTGTTCCAGTTTTGAAAATAAATGGTTAACTTAAAATTTGTGGTGATTTTAAGGTCACTTTAAATCCGTTTTTACAAATAGATAAACACCCGGTGTCGAACATTGATGATTTATTAGCTCCTTGAAAGTTGTTGCTTTTTTACTAAATTAGATTTCGCGCAAGCATACGCTCAAATAGAATTGCATGAAGAATCGAAAGAATTAGTTGTTATAAATACTCACAAATGCTTATTTGAATTCAATCGTTTACTTTACCGAGTTTCTTCCATTGCTGGAATTTTCCAAAGAAAAATAGAAGGTATTTTTAAGGGTGTGAAAAACGTAAATATTTCATAGATATTTTAATAGCAACTAAAACCAAAGAAAAAGATTACGAAGTATTAATGGAAGTATTTTCGATATTGAATGATTGTGGTTCAAAAATTCAAATGGACAAATGCAATTTTCTCCAAAAACCAGTTAGTTACTTAGGTTTTGTTATCGATGAGTTTGGTATTCACACGTATCCAAAGAAAATTTGAGCCATCAATAATGCTAGAGTGCCCTCGAATATTAAGGAATTAAGGGCATTTTTGGGACTGGTAAACTACTATTCCAGGTTTATCTATAACATTTCACAAAAGTTGGCACCTTTATATATTTTGTTGAGAAATAATGTTGAATACAATTGGGGTAGATCGCACGAAACGGCATTCCAAAATATCAAAGTTGTATTAACATCTTCTCCAGTCTTAACACATTATAATGAAAAGTTACCACTTATTTTAGCCTGTGATGCTTCATCTCATGGGATAGCAGCTATCTTATCTCACGAATTTCAAGAAGGATATTCTAAGCCTATAGCTTTTGCTTCAAGGTCATTAAATATAGCTGAAAGAAATTAGAGTCAAATTATCAATTGTCTTTGGTGTGATGAAATTTCACCAATATATTTTTGGCAGACAATTCACCCTTCTTACTGATCATAAGCCATTAATCAGTATTTTCGGAAATAAAGGAGAAATACCTATTTTTGCTGCAAGTCGATTACAAAGATGGAGTGTAATTCTTTCTACTTACAATTTCCAAATTAAATATATTAAATCTAATGAAAATTGCATTGCTGACGCGTTATCTCGTTTACCCTCTAAATGTCAAAATTCTAAACCTAACGAAGAATACGATCTCATTCATTGTTTTTATTTGAATGAAGGTTTGATGATTGATTGGAAGGTCATAGTTAAAGAAACCAGAAAAGACCCAATTTTAAATAAAATTTTGAGATACTGTTGGCATGGTTGGCCGAAAGACAATGTCGAAGAAAATATAAAAATTTTGTGGAATAAGGGAGATCAACTGAATATAGGTCAAGGGTGTATCGTATGGGGTTACCGTGTAGTTGTACCCAGAGTTTTGCAGATAAATATATTAAGGGAGATTCATACTACGCATGTAGGGATAAACAAATGTGAATCTTCAGCTCGCTCATATGTTTATTGGCCGAACATAGACTCGGATATTGTAAAAATGTGTTCAAATTCTGATATATGTATCAGGGTCAGTGACAACTCTGAAAAGTCAGTTCTATCATCTTGGCCTAATACCAACAAACCATGGTCGAGAATTCACATCGATTTTGTTGGTCCGATATTTAATAGCAAATATATAGTCATTGTAGATTCCTATTCAAAATGGATAGAAGTCAGTGAAATGAAATCGACAACTGCTTTTTGTGTTATAAATAGTCTGAGAACCATTTTCTATCGATTTGGTTTGCCCGACACGGTAGTTTCTGACAAAGGTCCTCCATTCAGTTCAGATGTATTTAAAAATTATCTGAAAATGAACGATATTCGGCAACTTTGTTCACCACCCTATCATCCTTCTAGTAATGGCGCAGCAGAGAACGCCGTCAAAACAATCAAAAGAACCATTAAAAAGTCATACACGGAAAAACAGAATATATAAACTTTTCTTCAAAGATTTCTGTTCGATTACAGAAACGTCCAACATTCTACAACAGGATATAGTCCAGCTCAATTAATGTTTGGTAGAAATTTGAAAGGTAGATTAGATAATTTGATACCAAATAGAACTATTATATTCGAATCAAAAAAGGATAATCAAACCCTTACTTACGGCGGAAAATATAAAGAATGTAACATTGGTGATATTGTCCTTTCGAAGACTTTTCAATTCAAAATAAACCTGTTTAGAAGAAAGGAAAAACTGTGAATAAAAAGGGAAATGTTTTATATGAGGTAGAGTCTTCTGATGATGGTAAAATCTCTAAAAAACATATTGATCAGATTAAGAAATTAATTTACCCAGTTAATTCATCATCGTCAGAAGAGGGTTTTTCACAAAATATCAAGAGAAAATTCATATATGATGAGATCAATGTTAGCTTATATTCAAAAGAAGAATTTACTTCAGATTCAAAAATTGATTATGAAAATGATAAAGATTCAAATATACAAGTGAATCGACATCAAATGTTGAAAATGTCAAAACTTATAATTTGAGGCCTCGGCCTACTTGTAAATAAAATAGATAAGTTCTGTATACAAACTGTATATATGTACTTGTTTTATATAAATGATATGTATATTAAATAAGGGCGAGGGTGTGAGATTGTTTAGGAGCAGACTGTACAATACTGATATTAGTATATTATATGGCGCAGGTGCTCCCGCGCACATGACGGAATAAATTCATGTATGAAATACACATGAAAATAAAGACCAGTCAAGTTTCAGAATTCATTAAATATATGCCTAAATAACGAATACCCCCTAAATTTACCAAAAGAGGTATAGAACTTTGAAATTGAATAAAACAAGGATGAATATTTGTAATTGACCTGAAATTCTCTTTATTCAAAAGATAATCTGTTGGTATTTCAATTTAATAAGGTGATTTGGATCAATTAAAAAGAGATTCTATTGTATGTTGTATCGTGCGAAAACGGAAAAAATTAAAATTATGCTCACTTCTTTGCAGTTCGTTTTTTTTCTCGACATTGCGCATATTGCGCTCACAGATGTCAAGTGTCATCAAAACAACAATACCAACTGTCAAACAAAAAATAACCCTAAGGAAATCTTTTTCTTTAACACTCCCATGAAAGATTTCCCTACCAAAAATATTCTATCTCAACAATTTTAAGTTCATTGAATCAGTTAGATTTTTGAAAAAAGAAAAAGGCAGAGCCTTAGTAAACATGTCAGCTAACTGCAGTTTGCTTTGAACATAATCTAATAGAGAGCATTCCACTTTCGTATTTTCTCGAATAAATGGCAACGTAAGTCTACATGTTTTGTGCTATGATGAAATAGTGGGTTTTTTATTAGTTTTATTGCACTTTAATTGTCTTGGTAAATAATAACACAGCTTGAATATAAGAAGCCCTTTATTCACACTCTATATCGTCTAAGGATTTCACGAAGCGTCGTTCAGAAACAGCAACGAGAATAATCTCAACAAGCAACAAGTGTTCGTCTAGCATTGATCTATATCGATCATAGGTTAAGTCATAGAAATAACCACAGAGGAACGTTTTCTTCTAGCAACGTTATTCTAAGGCCCTGGCTACGTCTATACGCCAGGAGTGTATTGTTGGTTGTCGTCCGGCAAAGCAAACTTCCAACACTCCCTCCCTTTGCGGGAATTCTAACTCTGTCTTGCATCTCAAGTGAAACCTCCAAGGTGTCGGTGTACCAACTAACTTCTATGTCTTCGTGAAACCTATAGAGCCTCTTAGTTGTTCCTTGAACTTCTTACATCTAAACATGGGACTTCTTACTTCTATGTGTCGTTTGAACGACTGACCTTTTATGAGTCGGCGAAAAGAAACAGAATTAAACATCTAAAAAAATCTCAATCTAATATTTTATCTCTAAGATATTTATGAGCATCTAGGGGTAAAGGTTTTGTCATAATATCTGCAACATTCTCTTTCGTTGCAATCCATCTAACTATGACCCTTTTTTCATCAACACACTGTTTAATGAAATCTCCATGTGTATCGGCCATATGCCTTCTAGTGCCTGTATTTTCTCTCTCTAATAGGCTTTCATTGATCACATCTAATTGATCATCAAATATCTTAAGTTTGTGACTGCCATCTTTCTTAGTACAATCGCCAGCCGATTTATTGTCGCACCAAATTGTCATGGGAAAGAGAGTTTTTCCCATCACAAATCGGAGAGCTTTGTCCAGAGATATGACTTCTTGGCATACGTCACTCATAGCTAAGTATTCAGCCTGACAGGTGGACAAAGTAACATAAGATTGTTTGTGACTTCTCCACGCTATAACATCACCAAACAATTTAATCACGTATCCCCCTGTCGAAGTTGAATCTCTATGATCTCTAAAACTTGCATCAGTATATGCTTCCAGATTATCTGTTTCAGCAGTATATTTCAACCCTGAATTAACAGTTCCTCTTAAGTATCTGAAAATTCTCTTTACATCTTTCCAATCATCTTCGGTTGGTGCAAGTTGTTTTCTAGCCAAATAGTTCACAGCGAATGATATATCCGGACGTGTACCATTTGCCAAATACATCAAGCTACCTATTGCTTCCCTGTATGGAAATTTAATCTTTTTATCATCTAAGTGTTCATCTAATACATCTAAATTATTTCTGTTCTTTCTGCTCTGAACCTGTCTAGTTACCATAGGAGTATTTTGTGGGTTGCATTCTTTCATGTTAAATCTATATAAAATATTCAACGTATACATGGATTGACTCAACATTATATACTTCTCAACTTTATTTCGTTGAATAGTGATACCTAGAAAACTCTTCGGTTCTCCAAGATCTTTCATTTCGAATGCATTACCCAAATGACTCTTAATTTCCTGTAGTTTATCTCTATCATTGCTGGCTACTAGAATATCATCTACATATATAACTAGTATTGCCATTCTACCATTTTTCCTCCAGGTATATAGACAAGGTTCATGTAGGTCATTCTCTAATCCAAGCCTCTTTATTTCTTCTGTGAACCTCTGATTCCATCTTTTTGGACTAATTTTTAGACCATATAGAACTTTCTCTAATTTACACACTTTTGTCTCTTTAGTTTCGAGATCTACATCTAATCCATCAGGAATTTCCATATAAATCTCCTCATCTAATGTTCCGTTAAGGAACGCAGTTTTGACATCTAATTGACACGAATACAAATCAAACTTGTTGATTATTGCAAAGGCAGCTCTTATGACAGGCAGTCTAGAAACAGGTGCATAGGTTTCTTTCGGGTCATAAGTATTTCTGTCTTTAAAACCTCTAATGACAAGTCTTGCCTTGTATCGTGTTACTCCATCTACATCTAATTTTCTCTTAAATACCCACTTCGAATCTATAATATTGGCTCTTTTTTCATCTAATTGAATTTTATTTCTATCGACTAATTTCCACACTTTATTCAGATTCATTGAGTCAATTTCATCTTGGACCGCTTTTTTCCAAAGTGAACCTTCTCTAGAATTAATATAATAGCATCGCAATAATTAAAAGGTTCAATGTCAATGCAGTTCAATGTGGCCAAGGAACATTGCCTCAATTCATCTTCTCTATTTTTTTCATCTAAGGTGTTATCTAAAACATGTATAGCATAACTAGTATCATCCAAAACCTTTCCATTATCATCTAAATTTCTCTTAAGCGAGCTTCTTGTAAGTGGTTTTTCAAAAACCTTTTCCTCTATACCTTTCGGTAATTCTAAATGTTTTGATTCTTTTCTGGGTCTACCTCTTCTTCTGATTGGAACATTTTTTACATCTAAGTTTTCTCTAGTTTCTTCTCGAAACTCTTTCATCCAATCCCAGTCTATTCTATCATCTAAATTTTGAGAGTTACCTCTCACTTCTAATTGATGTTTTTTGTAAACATCTTTATAGACAAGTTTTTCGTTAAACTTTACGTGTCTTGATTCAAAGAATTTCTTTGAACTTGGGTGCCACTTCAGGTATCCTGTGGAAGTGTATCCCACGAGGACAGCCTTCAGTGCACGTTCACCAAATTTGAGACTGGGTTTGGGAATTTTAATGTATGCTATACATCCAATTTTACCTTTTAATTTGATCAAAATGACATTTAGCATGTGATGCAAATTTTGTTAAGGATGTTCCATACTCTATTGATTTGTGAGGTGTTCTGTTATATGCATGCACTGCAGCATCAACATCCAAGTCCCACATACTCTTAGGTAGTCCAGAATCAAACATATAAGCTCTCACCTTTCTTTGCACGGTTGCGTTAAACCTTTCGGCTACGCCATTATGCTCAGGTGTATAAGGTGGTGTGAAATCAGTTTCGATAGATTCCTTTTTCAGGACCTCTAAGAATTTCCTTCCGGTAAATTCAGTTCCTTGATCAGATCTGATATAGCAGACCTTCTCATTTTGCCCCAATAGATTTCGAGTGGATATTAGAAATTTCTATAAAGCATCTGCCGAAGCATCTTTAGATTTCAAAGAGTAGGCTCTAGCCAATCTTGAATAATCATCTATATAGACATTTATGAACCTCTTTTGTCCTGGGTGCGATGTTGGTGTAATCGGACCCATAATGTCTGTGTGTATGACCTGAAGTGGTCTATCGGCTCTTTTACGAGTCTCTTTGAAAGGCAATTTTTGCATCTTTGACATTATACAAACTTCGCATTCTAATATGGAATCGTCAAATATGACTTTTTCCATCCTCTTATCAAGCTTTTGCAGCTTTTTCAGATAGTTCACAGAAGCATGACCTAATCTTAAGTGCCATAACATGGCTTCATTAAGACTTTTAGAATTGTGGGTATTGTATTCTAAAGGGTTGTTGATGAATAGTTCCTCTAAGTTTTGGAGTGCATCCAAGTCATCTGATTTTACAATATTACCATTCATCAAACTACAATCCCAATTCTTTATTTCACATCTAGAGTCTTTCGACTCAAGTTTTTCAACTGACGTTTTCAGAACTTTTTCATCTAAACGAAAATTGAGATGTTTCTCTTCCTCCCTCCCAATCGCAGAATGGGTATCTTCCTTTTTAGGTTCTCCCTCCCAATTTAATAAATTTTCCTCTAAGGTGGGATTCTGCGATTGCATAGGCATCTCACTTTCTCTCCGCATTACTGCTTTGAAACAGTAATGATCATTTTCTACTTCATCATTATGCTGAATCTGATTCGGCTTTTTAACTTTGAAGTTTATGATCCAATTTGGTTTCACATAGTCTCCCTCTAAAACAATCTTACTAGATCGTTTATCATAAACTCTCAAAACTCTATCATCTAAATAAATTTCAAGTCCTGAATCTGCCAACTTACGAAGTGATAGCAGATTCTCAGACACATCTTTAGCGGCAAGTACATTTAACAGTTTTAAACACCCATTCTCAAGTTGATCTGTATATAATACAAGATCTCCTTTACCATCTACTTCTATATCTGCTATTTGATTTTTATTTGCACTCTTAATTGTTTTGTTATTCAACCTCTTAAAATTACTCAGGACTAACTGATCATTTACTATATGATCAGTAGCTCCAGAGTCTGCAACAAAACTAATAAAATCATTTGAATAGCACTCACCTGGGGTTCTATTTACTATACCTGAAGTTTTTCGAGCTTTGGTGTGAGCTCTCTGAACTTCCCTTCTATTTACCCTATTCTGCTCAAACCTCTTCCCTCTGAAATTTCTGTTAGACTTTCCTCTAAACCTCTGTTGATTAACAGGCCTCTTATTTCTAAAATTCACATTGTGACATTCGTCGCTCTTGTGATTTCCAATCGTTTTGCAGATGTAGCAAAAGAATTTATTTGAGCATTTCAGAGAACATTCGCTGGACTTGTGTCCCTCTCCGTTGCACCTAAAACATCTAACATTCGGTGCAGCGATGGTTCTCTGTAGCTTAGGAGAGACTACTTTATCTTCAGAGTTTTTCTCTGCCTCTAATTGAGAGATGAATGACTTGATTTCCTCTAATGTCATCTCTCTGGTTGTGGTCTGCCTTTTTATCAGGTCAGCGTTTCTTAACTCTGGTATCACCGAAGAAACAGCCTGATAAAATGCAGACCTTATCTCTTGCGTTGTGAGTTCAATGTCATCCTCACAAGCTTCATAATCTCTTATGATAGAATCAAATCTATCACAGAAGTCATTTACTGACTCCTGCTTCTCCATCCTGATAGCTTAAAGTCTAGCTCTCACAGAAGTATGAGTGACGTTGCTCTCACACTTCCTCGAGCTCCTCAAAATTCTTAAAATTTCTATTGGATCTCTTACATGAAGGATCTTCTTATGATAATTCTCGTCTAAGCGATTTATCATAATGTCACGAACCCAATTCTTCCTCTTCGTTGTGCTAGCTTCTGATCGAGAAGTAGCACTATTATTGTCGGGTTCGATGACATCGAGGATGTCATTGCCCATTAACTCCGACCTCAGATAATCCATCCATATGTCGAAGTTGCTCTCTTTTGTCAACCTGTAGTCCCTCTTTATGCTGATCTTTGTGGTCAGCATTTCTTGCTGAACCACCCTCTTAACGTTTGCCACATCTATGTATTGCTCTTTCGAGCCATCTAAGTTAGCCAACTCTACAGTTTTTGGTCTCTTCATTTCTGAAGGAACCACATCTACAGTTATGTTATCCAACTTTCGTTTCGGTTGAGGTGAATGAGCAGAAGCACGGTTCCTCTCAATGAGGATTTTCAGTCTTGTTCTCTCTATCTCCAAATTGTCCTTCGAGATTTGGGCCAGAGTCGCAACCATAGACTTGGCACTATTTACCACTTCCTTCAGGACGTTTGCAGCCTCCTTAATTTGGACGGCAGCAGTGTTCGAGTTACCTCTACTTTCGTCAGCCTCTTCGATGAGTACATCATGGATGACATTGATGCCTCGTCTCATGTTTGTTTGCACTGTAAAACATAATCGTGTTAACCTGGATTTTCATCTTACCTCTAATTTTGGCCTTCATCTAACTTCATCTAACATCTAATTTCAATGAATTATATTCTAACATCAAAATTCTTCATAATTCATTATTCTAAAACTAAATGTTTTACAGTATTCTCTCTTGGCAGAAAGAGGAACCATATAGGAGTGACTGAGGAGAACAGTCAGTCGCAAGTATTGGAAACTTCTTACCTTGGGACTTATAACTCTCTCTTACTGAATCCTGTTCTCTCATATAATCGTCATCCATGGTGGGGAATACAGTTGGGGGTTTCTTGAATCAGATTCATCTGAGGAGCTCTCATACCCAACTAAACTTCCAAATTCTGCCATCTATTTCGGGATTATGAAACAGAAATGTTTATATCATTTACAATAAACTTTTACGTGCATTCCATGCACAAAGTTCAACTCTAACTCATCTAGTACCAGGAATAAGATATAAAATTTCGTTTCGTGCTTCTGAATTGCCTTGAATGCACCGCAACTCTTGGCAATTCGAAACAGGAAATCAAGTTTTCAAGCAGCATCACCACGTAAATGTGTACCTTTTATCAACTTGTGGTATCATGCACGGCAATGAGTACCTGTTGAAGTCGGTTTGGCCAATAGCACATGAACGGGATGCATACAAGAATCCTATGATCTCCCTAGCTTTAGAACACACAATTCTGCACGGCAAGAATTGAATGAACAAAGCCCCGAAATAGTTAATTCCAGCATTACACTGATTCAAAGCATAGAACATCTAGTATGCTACCATCTAAAATCATTGTTCGACTGAATCAAACCTCTGATTTGTATCATCTAAAAATCTAAATCGTTTTAATGCATGAAACCAATGATATTCCATCATATAACATCTAAGGTGTTTCAATGCAAATGAAACTAATGATAATTCATCTTCTAAACATCTAAATTGTTTTAATGCATGAAACTAATGATATTCCATCATATAACATCTAAAGTGTTTCAATGCAAATAAAACTAATGATAATTCATCCTCTAAACATCTAAATTTCTCTCAATGCATAAAACTAATTTCATTAAAACTTCATCTTCAATGTTTTATGCATAAGACCTCTAAGTGAATATAGTTCTTATATTCTGTGTTATTAACATCTAATTATTGCATAGTATATACAGAAACGACCTCCATGAGGTTCATTACATACTGCAGTTAATTTTCCTCTAAAAACATCTAGAATTGAAGTAAGGACTTACCTCTAATAGTTCTACTTCACCACTAACACGTGGTTATGTAGAATACAATTAAATACGTGGTAAACCTTACCTTGTATCAATTTTAATTCTATTTTTCTTTTAAGCGCTTTGGAAGCGTGCACTGGGTCTCAATAACCTGTTAGAGTTTTACTTATTTAGGTATCTACACTTGGTAAATAATAACACAGCTTGAATATAAGAAGCACAGACCAACAAGACAAATCACTTCATCGTTTGCGGGAATCGCGTCTCTCCGACCTTGAGAAATATAACAGACATAACCACACTTTCTTCTTCCTCGAAACAGCTGTCAAATTGAATACTTGATTTTGGAATATCTAAAATCGAAATGTAAAAACGGATTTGTCGGGATTCAGGAATCACAAAATCAAAATCAGACTAAGATTTTTCGATGAAACCATTTGAAAAGCAAATTTCCAACACCAAAGCGAGTGTTTTGTCACACCTCAAACTCCTGTAGAAGAACTCTGTTGAAGTAAATGAAAATTTTGGAAAAATGTGATGGAAAACCCGTTTACCTTAATCAGAGAATCTTTGTAGTTTCACATCAAATGAGATTCATTTCAATATAAAATCAAATTATGAATAGACCAACTCTGTTCGATTCCAATCCTAGTGTTTGGGCAATCATATACAATTTTATTAGACATCCCATCGTTTTAATTGAATAATGGAGGTTGTAATGCTTTTACTTCAGTTGCGATTCCTTTATATTATATAAAATGAACATTATGAATGAGTCCACCTAAGTTCGATTCCATTTCTTGTTGTATAATTAAAACATTTAATGAGGACTGTCATCAGAAAATAGAACCTCAAAGATGGCTAAACAATTGATTTGGTTGTAAAAAACTGTTTGGATTATATTCTTAAATGGAACAGATACGAAATTATTCATCAATTAATAGGATGAAAAATTCATTTCAGTTTGTTTACATGTTTATAACCTCTTCAAGCGAGTCCGAAAACGGCGAGAGTGACGTAATCCTATTCCTGCAATCTGATTGGCACCCCAAAGCACCCCAAACGCCTACTAAAATTCTGATTAGCTCGTTTCAGGGTCATATCTGCGTTGACATAGATTTCCTAAGTAAATGACGCGAGTGGTTTATCTGGTTGATCTGTGATAAAAAGCCCTTTATTCACACTCTATATCGTCTAAGGATTTCACGAAGCGTCGTTCAGAAACAGCAACGAGAATAATCTCAACAAGCAACAAATGTTCGTCTAGCATTGATCTATATCGATCATAGGTTAAGTCATAGAAATAACCACAGAGGAACGTTTTCTTCTAGCAACGTTATTCTAAGGCCCTGGCTACGTCTATACGCCAGGAGTGTATTGTTGGTTGTCGTCCGGCAAAGCAAACTTCCAACATGTTTTAACCACACAGCTTCTTCGCACGCTTCCGAGGCTGCCACGAACTCTGCTTCTATGGTTGATGTGGTGACATTCTTCTGTCGCTGTGACCTCCCTGTAACGAAACTTCAGGGTATATATGTATCCAGTTGTGAATCTTCGACTCTCTAGGTCACTGGCAAAATCAGTCAGTAATGGTCGTGGTTTCAGCTGAATTGTATATTATATCTGGGTCAGCTGTTTCCTTAAGATATCTTTTTTGCTGCATTTCAATAAATTCTTGCATAGTTGTTCATAAATGCGTAGTACATAAGTAATATATGAGATGTCTGGTGGACAAGTGGTAGCACTGAATAAAAGAGACCCACTCAGTTCTCCGCAAGGAACTTAAGTTTTCTTGCCATTTTCAGGATCTGTCAGGCATACACTTGGATCAGCAATCCATTTGCTTCTTTGAGCCCAAATCGTTTAATAACAGGATGGATAAAATCATTTACATTTATCAAGATGCTTGAATCTCTATTTCTTTCAATTTCCAGTCCATTGAGGATGTCTGGCTTCGATAGGTAATCTTGAATATAATCTCCAGTAAATTCAGTACCTTCGCTAGCACGAATTCACTTTTAGAGAATATCACTTCGTCGTCGAGATATGAGACAAAAATTATTCTTCCTTTGTCTATAACTCCTACATAAATGCATGTGTCAGATTCGCATTGTTCAAGACCAATTCCTTTTAAATCATCGTTGAATTATGGATTCCAGCAAGGAGGAGATTGCTTCAGTTCGTACGGTGATCGGTAAGTTCACATACCACTCCTTTGGCTTTACACCTGTTGAAGGACCCATATAAACTCAGTTCACTTCTATGAACTATCCCGCTTGGCCAGGATATTCTGACACATTTTACCGTGTATATTTCGGAAATGTTAGGTTATAATCATTTTCCTGTCAGATAACAGACACAACGTTGTCCTCTCTACATAGAGGTCGTAGTAATTAAGTATTTTTAAAATGTGAATTTACCTTGGGAAAATAATGAATTTGAGAAAATATTAAGTGAATTAAATAATTCCAAAGACCTGGCGAATGTTGGCTAAACTTTTTTTTCTGTTAATGCTGAAAAAAGTATATAAACGAGGTTGGAAGATTCAGTTATGCTGTTTTCTTGTACAGAAATCAAAAATAGAGTGTTGAAATTTTACTGGAAAATAATGGATAAAGTAGTCCGTTACTTTGTGATAGTTCATTCGAGACAAAATATAAAAGTATTCGATTAAACCTGCAGTAAAACTTCCAAACGAACAGACAAACCTATGGAATTCCGTACTTTTTGAAATTCTGAAGAAATAAGCCCAGCGAGGAGGTTTAAATTAGTTCTTGCACAACTTGAAATACTCCAGTATGAAAATGTTGGATAACTTGTGATAAATTATTGATTCGAAATTATCAAGGTTACTATCAGAAAAAGCAGATTTCAATTCTACATGGAACTTCCCAATACTTTGTCTCTGCTTCTTCAAAACTACCTTCGGCATTTTTAGTTTCCAAGCGTGATGATTATGTTGAGATTCAAAGTAGAAATTGGCATTCGGCAACGTCTATGACAATTATTTTGACATTGCTGATATTTCACGAGCGTCAACCTGCTTCAGTTTCAAGTAAAAATCTTGATAGACCTTAATCATGGCAAACCAGGGAATTTTTCGACATCTACTGAGGCATACAAATTGAATGCGTTACAAATGCAACCAAATATAAAAATATTTGGGAATTTTTCTTAAAATTTGGCTTTGAGTCCTGTCTTCGTTTTGTCAGCAGCAAATCATATTAGGTTGTTTGTGTCAAGTTTGTTACGATTTAGAAATTCAGTAATACAACTGTAAAGACCGTCTGCAGTTTAGTTCTTGACTTCAATTAGTCCTCCAAATCTTCATCGAAATACCTCACAACAATGACTACATTGGACGTCACACTCACATCAGTTGGTTCATCAATAATGATAGAGTAAAACATATTATTCAAGTATAACTGCATTATTTTCCTTTTTTCTTCCGATTCTGATATTTTTGCTACTTCGAAATCTGGGCAGAGAGTTCTTAGAAAACTACTTAAACTGTCTTGAAATCAAATTAACTCCTGAATGTATCCCTAGTCGATAATCTGGTGGTAATGATGCAACCTCTTACTCCCTATCTATTTATTTCAACGTTACAATTAAAATTGCTATATACGAACACAAATTTAGGTACAGTGAATCTGAGATCCGGGATTCGAAGAAGCACTTATCTTAATAGTAAGGATTATGCAGGTAACCCAGTTTCAAGAGATTCCATCCAGAGCAAAGTCCAGAATTAAGATATTCCAGTAATAACTAGCTTCGGTATAAAGGTATTCCAGCCATAATCAGCTCCAGTACTAAGATAATCCAGTAATAATTGCCTCTAGTCTAAGATGATCCAGTCAAACTTTGGGTCCGGTAGCAGGATATTCAAATGGGCGTTAGCCCCAGTAAAAAGATAATCCAGTAGTCGGTAGCCCCGGTGAAAAGATGGTCCAGTGGGCATTAGCCCCGGCAAAAAGACTGCAAATTTCAAAACTATAAGATAGTGCTTGCAACACGTGATCTCATTCCCAGTGACTCTAGACGTTATTGAAATAATTTAAAAGTTAATAAATATGAGATGAAATATCTAGAACTCAGGAACAAGAGCACGTTATTCGATAATAAGAATGGGACAAGAAATTAAATGCACAATATTATACAAAGGAAATTGTTAACCTGTGTAACCTCCATGGAATAAAATAAATCAGAAATCACAATTTGGCATTCACGAAAGCAAAAAATATTGGTCGGGATATACGTAGTACTTACCGCCTTTTGAATTGAAGTCTTATAAGAAACAATAAAACTTCAAAATTCCACGATGTTAATGGATTACGAGGTACGTTAATTCGCTAAACTCTAGAAAGGTGTTGAATCTTCAGTTCCTACGCACCAAAAGGAAAGAATTTTCCATCGGCTGGACCGTGCTCGAAGAGTCGCGCATGCGAAACACACACTCAACCGTCAAAGCAAAGGGCGTTCTTTAGCGATTGATCATATAATTGCAATAAGGCGGTTTCTTGCGATTGGAATTGAAATTATTAGTATGACGTATTTTCGCGATGGAAACTGAAACCGAAATTTGAAGAAATTTTTTTTTAGAAAAATGTAAAGCCAATAGGTTTCGATTAATTTTGAAAAATAGAATAATTACTATGAGGAAAATAAAGTTCTTTAAAGTTAAATACCAAATTGAAAGTTAAGCCAAATGGTTGAAAGGGAAGCTAATCTTTCAGGCTACACAGCATAACTGAACCATAAATTTACATGAAGTTCATAGGCAAACAAAGAGAGATCAAAACTCAAAAAAAGTTTAAAGTTGTAGAACCAGCAATGGGTCGACACTTGTTCGTCACCCAAGTCGAGCAGTGCGATTAAGCGCAATCCAGATAAGCAAAATCCTCGTTTACTCGACGTTCCAACCAAACCTGAACGCACCTACCTGTAACAAAGATAAACGACACAAAGGAAAAAGTTAAAAGCGCCGTTTAGACGCTGAAGGCCATTTCCAATGGAAAAGGGTCGAGAGCGTTGCGGAGCATACGCTGTCATTAACAACATGTCATGTCAACATTAACCGAAGTCAATGACCAAAAAAATTTTATTCTCTTAAGAAAATTACGAACTAATCGGGGTTGAGAAAAAATATAAGTCTCAAATAAAAAGAAAACTAGTGCATAGAAGCTCCGAACGCAATCATCATAGCCTCCGCAAATAATAAAATAAAAGAACCACCCAGTTCGAGACGAAAACTGAATGGCCAGGGCATGGAGGTTTATGGATCAGAGACCAAAACCACAAAAAAACTCCTATCATCCTGTGTCGGTTTCAGCGAGCACAAGACGATGTCAAATCCGGTAAAGTGAAAAGAAAAGAAAAATGGTTTAAATCGGTAAATTCACAGATGAAAATCTGAGGGTGATGCGTATAGCTATTGTAAAAAATATCCACTCGAATCAAACACCGAAATCTAGTGAAGCAGTCAAAATCAGTAATAATCGACAAAGTCGATAGCGAGGTAAGGTAAGAGACACTTGCAGCATCCTGTGCGAACACAAGCTGATGCCAAGTTAAGAAAAACGTTAGGTTATAATCGTTATATAGGTAGAGAAGTCGGTAGACAAAGTCAGGAGTCAAAACGTGTAGATATAAGAAAAGATAGGTATCGACTTATCGACAGGTAAGGTAGTCTACACGAATCAAATCCCGAAATCATCCAGACTGATGTACTCGAAATCGATAAAATTGACGAAATAGACGATAGGCAACAGTAGCCAAGATAAAGGTAATAATAATAATTTTATTCATTTGCTATATAAAGATATACAAAAACGTCAAAAAATTACATTACATATAAGTGTATATGACAAGTACATCGTAGACAAGATTTAATATAAATTATGTAAAAATATCACATTCTAAAAATTCCTGCACGCTATAAAAAGCAGATTTCAATAACATCTTCTTCATCTCTAGACCGAATCGCTTTCCATCCAATCTCTTGAAGGAATTCGGAACTCTATTATAAAAAACAGCTCCCCCAATGGTCAATGAACTGTTGGGATGAGGCAAGTCGGTGGTAAGGTTCCAAAGCAGATTTATTTCTTGTATTGAAAGCATGTCTGCTCATATTCTTCTGAAACTGTTCAATATTTTGGTGAACATATTTCAAACATGCCAGAATATATATACATGGTATTGTAAGACTCCCCTTTGACACAAACGATCTCCTACAGCTGTCTCTGCTTTGAAGCCCGCAAAGTGTTCTTATTGCCCTCTTTTGTAGCTTCAAAACTCAGGATGCCTCCGATGTTCCCCCCCAGAAGATAATCCCATATGAGGCCAACGAATGAAAATTAGCAAAATAAGTTAGCTTAGCGATCTCTTCTGAAGTGCACATCCTTATTCTACGGATCGAAAATACTGCTGCTGACAACTTCTTGGTTAAAAAGTCTATATTTGTCCTCCAACCCAACTTACTCTCTAGATGTAGTCCGAGTAACTTTATTGAGGATACCTGTTTATTTGCATGTGAAAACAAAACCTGTTGGGTTTTGGAGTTATTCAGCTTTAACCTATTAGCTCTAAACCACTCATTTATCTGCCCCAACAAAAGTTTCACTCTTTCATGGATCTCCTCTGGGCCCGAACCTTTCACCATTACAGAGGTATCATCAGCATACAAGGTGATCCCATAACATTCTATACTATCCAGGATATCATTGATGAAAATTAGGAATAGTATTGGGCCCAGGACAGAACCCTGCGTTACTCCCTTACCAACATCACCGACAGTTGATCTTCGACTCTTCCACACCACTCGTTGATTTCTATCTGCCAAATACCAGGATATCAGTTCGAGGAAAACACCTAAGGTGTTTCTTTCCGGAGCAATGAAGTCTAACAAGTGGCACGATTCAGATAAAAAAAATAAAACTGTTAGGAAACAGTGGAAAGGAAGGAAGGGAATCGAGAAGAAAAAAAATATCAGGCAAGGTTCTACTGATCATATCCCGAGGTGGTTTTCCAAATTTCAAAGCTCGAAATTTGAGGCTAATTAATTAATCTCACTGAAGGTGTTAGAGATGTATGTGTAGACGATGTTATCAATAATGTCAAGAGATATTTAAAGCTGATTTATCACACAGAAATGTTGAATGTGTATATGTAGATGTTCTAACTAATAATATCAAGAGATCACTTTCCAACCCAGCCTCTCCTATGAAGTGATTCTTAATATTCGAAAATAACGAAAGTAGAGAATAAATTAGAAAAATAACCCAGGAAATTGTTGAATGCTGCTGATATTCTCAGCAGCATTCGTTTATTTTGGTTCTATGATTATTGTTCTTTTAATAAGATCAGTATACATTAGAGATGTCAAGAAAAAAAAAAAAAATGTCAATCAATTTATGAATAAATATTAGTTCCTTATTCTGAATAAAAATAACTTCAACGTGGTAGCAGAGCGTGGTTCAGGTTGAAGAAACAGAATAAACGAGAAGATATTTACAAATTGAAAGAGAGTTAAAATCAGAAGATGGATACAAGCAAAATACAAATTGGTTTGCTAGAGGGGAAGTCAAACTGGTCAACCTGGAAATATAAATTGTGCATTTTGTTAAGAGGAATTAAAGGCGGTCTAGAGGTTATCGAAGGAAATTTAAAAGCCCCTAAATCCTTACCAGAAGATGCTACAACTATTGATAAAACCAGGTACGAGAAACACTTATCAGATTTCAATCAAGCCGATAATAATGCTTTACTAATTCTGACTCTAAATATGACACAAGAAACTTTAGAAAAAGTAATGCGTTTCACATCCGCTAGAGAAGTTTGGCTAGAATTGCACAGGATTTATGACGGCAATGTCGAGGACAAGACCTATGACCTATGCATGCAATTCTTCAGCTATGTAAAACAAGCAGATGATGATATAGCCACACATACATCAAAACTGAAGAATCTTTGGGACAAACTTCAGAAAGATATTTTGAAGGACAAAATGACTGCTGGAAATGAGTGTAAATGTGATTTACCTGAAATTTTACTTATCTGTAAAATACTAGAAACTCTACCTTCTGATTACTTCTCGTTCAAGTCAAGTTGGATGCTCATATCAAACAAAGAAAGAACAATAGATAACTTGACAAATCAATTGGTTGCTTATGAAAAAGCATTATCAAGCAAAATTGAGACTAAACAGGAAGTTTTGTATACAGTAAACAAAAGAAGCAATCTATTTTGTAAATACTGTAAATCACGAGGACATAAAATAAGACAGTGTCTGAAATGGAAGGCAGATGGTAAGCCACCAAAACCTGACAAAACTAATAGAGCAAGTGATACGAAGAACAATGTTTCATTACTAGCCGTTTCCAATGTTGTATTGTTGTGTGAACAAGATGAAGAAAATTGGTACGTCGACAATGGTGCAACTAATCACATTACCAACCAAAATAATGTGTTTGAGAGCTATGTACCATTTGACAATCATCACCAAATAACTACAGCAAACGGAGAGTCAGTACCGGCATTAGGAAAAGGTACAATTAGAGTAAAAACAAACGTGAATGGTAGAATTCAAGTTTTTCCTCTGACTGAAGTATGGTATGTTCCTAGTATCAAGAAAAACTTGTTCTCAACATTGTCAGCACAAGATAAAAATCCAGACAGTGAATTTGTTTCAACAACAGAAAAGTGTTATTTCAAGTTATCAGGAGAAGTTATACTTGTTGGATCCAGAAATTGTTCAGGAGGATTGTATAAACTTAAAATGAAATCCTTAAAGCCAAAAAAAAAAAAAAAAAAATGTCAATCAATTTATGAATAAATATTAGTTCCTTATTCTGAATAAAAAAGAAAACTGGGATTAGATGTCAATCTCGATAGTGAAATGTGTGAAGGTTGTATCTATGGGAAAGCTCATGTACTCAAATTTGGTACAAGATGTCGAGCCAAAGCACCTGGTGAACTCTTACATACAGATGTATGTGGTCCATTTGACCCATCCAAATCCGGCTATCGATATTATGTCTTATTCAAGGATGATTATAGCAGATATCGTTTTATATATTTCATGAAACACAAATCAGAAGTGATAGATAATTTGAACATTGTCCTAGAAGAAATTAAAGCTGCAGGTTATGGTGTGAAAGAAGTTTTATCAGATAATGGTGGTGAGTTCGACAATAATAGAGTCAGAAAAACGCTAAACCATTATGGCATACGACAAAGACTAATCATGCCATATACACCACAACAGAACGGGTGTGCAGAAAGAGAAAACCGAACTGTTGTTGAAACAGCAAGAGCCTTAATGCATGCTAGAGAAGGAATATTTGATCAGAGTTTTTGGGCAGAATTAGTCAACACAGCGACATACATTCTGAATCGCACCAGTAAATCAGGTGTTGAAGGATTATCTCCTTATGAAATATGGTTCAATAAGAAACCAAAATTGAGTCATTTGAAAATCATAGGTAGTAGTTGCTATGCTCATATTCCTAAGATGCATCGGAAGAAAATGGAAAAGAAAGCTACTAAAGGTATTCTTATGGGTTATGAAAATGACGACGGTTATCGGATATGGTCTATAGATCAAAAGAGACTAGTAAGATCAAGGGATGTCATTTTTGATGAATGTGAAATTTTGCCAATAACAAATAGTCAACAGACTGAAAGTCAAAATGGTGGACTTCAAAATAATTTTGATAACTTGAGAGTTGTTGACAAAGGGGAAAACTTCCTTGAATCATCAAATTCTGACAATGAACATGATCAAGAGTCAATTGAAGAAGATAATCAAAATCTGGAACGAAGAGAGTTACCTACAGAAATAGTTGAAGAAAGTGAGCAGAGTACTGAAGAAATCAGACAGGCGTTAAGGGACAGAATGACCATTAGAAAACCATCACGTTTTGATGATTATGTTATGACAGTTGCTGCAGAAATATGTGAATCAAATGAACCTTTAAATTACATGGATGCCATAACTTGTAATGAAAAAGAACACTGGATTACAGCAATGAAGCAGGAGTTACAATCTTTGAAGGAAAATAATACTTGGATTTTGAAAGGATTACCACCTGGAAAAAAGGCGATTCCTTGCAAATGGGTATTCAAGCTAAAAACGAATCCTGATGGCTCTGTTGAAAAGTACAAAGCTAGACTGGTTATAAAAGGATACTCTCAGAAGAAGGGGGTTGATTATGACCAAACGTATAGTCCAGTGGCAAAAGGAGGAACAATAAGGTCACTATTAAGCATAGCTGCGAGTAAAAATATGTCTCTTACACAGTTTGACGTATGTACTGCTTTTCTCTATGGTAATTTAGACGAAGAAGTGTACATGAAACAACCTGAAGGTTTCATAGATACAAGCGGCATGGTTTGTAAACTCCAACGGAGTTTGTATGGATTAAAACAATCTCCAAGATGTTGGAATAAACGTTTCAGGGATTTTCTTGAAAAACGAGGATTTAGACGATCTGATGCCGACCCATGTTTATTTATCAAAAAACAAAGAACTGACATGTTATTATTAGCTCTCTATGTTGACGATGGATTACTAGCTTGCAGCAATGATACCATGAAAAATGAGTTTTTGAATAGTTTAGAAGAAGAATTCAAGATAACAATAAAACCGGCATCCTATTTTCTTGGGCTCCAGATTCAGAAAGAAGAGAACGGTACCATTCAAGTGAATCAATCTTCTTATACAAAGAAAATTCTTGAAAGATATGGCATGTCAAACTGCAAACCAGTAACAACTCCAATTGTAAAAGAAGTTTCTCAATTAGGGAAGGAAGATGTAGAATTGAACAAAACTTTTCCTTATCGAGAGGCAGTTGGTGCTTTACTTTACCTAATGACAAGTACGAGGCCAGACATAGCTTATGCAGTCAGTGTCGCCTCAAGAAAGCTAGAAAATCCAACGAACGCAGATTGTGTTAAGGTTAAAAGGATATTTCGTTATCTGAAGGGCACAATGGATCTTGGACTTAGCTACAAGTCGAAGGAAAGAGATGAGTTAGTGGCCTACAGTGATGCAGACCACGGAGGAGATTGTGAAACAGGACGCTCAACTTCTGGCGTTTTATGCATGTATGCTGGTGGAGCTATATCTTGGCTCAGTCAGCGTCAAACATCTGTTGCAATTTCCACAACAGAGGCTGAAATAGTGGCTGCTAGTGAAGCTGCACGGGAAATAGAATGGCTAAAGCGATTGTTCAAAGAAATACTCAGTTTTCAGTCAGTTCCAACATTGATGGTAGACAATGAAGCTGCTATTAAGCTGAGTCAAAACCCAGAATTTCACAGACGCACTAAACATATACATATAAGGCATTTCTTTGTGCGTGAACTAGTTTTAGATGGGGAAATGAAAGTAGAAAAAGTTTCAACAGAAGACCAATTAGCAGACTTAATGACAAAACCTTTGTTCAAACCTCGATTTCAAATGCTAAGGAACAAAATGGGATTAACCAAAATATTCCAATGAGGGAAGGTGTTGAAGCTGGAGATATTCTCAGCAGCATTCGTTTATTTTGGTTCTATGATTATTGTTCTTTTAATAAGATCAGTATACATTAGAGATGTCAAGAAAAAAAAAAAAATGTCAATCAATTTATGAATAAATATTAGTTCCTTATTCTGAATAAAAATAACTTCAACGGAAATACGTAGGGAAGAAAAGATAAGATTGGGCGCCAGCGATCAGAAATCGCAAAGTAGGTTCGTTATAAAGTAGCGGAAATAGGTAACAGAAATAGATAATAGAAATAGGTAATAGGGATAGCTAACAGAGATAGATAATAGAAATAGGTATTAGGGATAAATAATAGGAATAGGTAACAGTGATAGATACATACAACAGGTAAGGAAAGAGAAAGAGAAGTGTCCGCCTGTCGGTACAAACAATAACTGCATCCAAAGACACAAGAAAAAGAATCTCTGTGAGACTCGCAAATTAAAGAAAACTTCAAAGTAAATCGCTAACTACGCTCAAATTTTCAATTAAGATACTGCATAGCCGCTCTAAACTTCAAAATATTAAAAGATACGGTAATTGCCCACAGGAATAAGATAAAAGATACGGTAGGTGTCGGAGACACAAAAGATACGGTATTTGCCAACGGGCATAAGATGAATTGTCATTAGACACAAAAGATAAGGTAATGCCAAATCGAAGAGAAAACTTCGAAGTAAACCGCAGACTACGCTCAAATTTCCAATTAAGGTACTGCATAGCTGCTGTGAACTTCAAAAATTAATATTTCGAAATTGCCATACAAAGAGAAAGAAAAAAAAAACATATATATTCGTACCAACTGGGAGGACACTTGCCTTACGATAGGAAAGGAGGGAAGGTATAAGGGACAAAAAAAAAACGACAAATCATCACCTCCATCCTGAATCATCACTACTCTCGTCACTCTGTGTAACGTACAATTTAATATGCTTTACGTGAAAATCACCAAGATCATTTCCACTCAAGTCCTTCAAATTATAAACCAATGGAGACACTACTCTGTTTACAATGCAAGGCACCAAATTAAGAGCGAGCTTAGCGGAGAAATTCTTAGTCGCGCCTCAAATTATAATATAAAATTTTTTTTCCAAACCCTGTCTCCAACATGAAACTGATCATCACGTTTGCTCAAGTTATATCGATGAGAATTTCTCTTATGAGCCTGAAATATTTTCTGCTGGACAGAATGATAGAGATCAGGTAATTTTCTTCGCAAAAGTGGATCCAAAACTTTATTTCGGTTTTCAATTGGATTATTCGCATTTTTGGAAATTTTACCATGAAAAGCGTCGTCAGTTGCGACATTTCTTATGAAACATAGGTAGCATGGAGAGAATCCAGTGACTTCATGTTTACTTAACCTAATAGCTTGGGCTATATGGTGTATGTTCTGATCCCAAGTTTTGTGATTTTCATGTATGAAAGATCGTATAGCCGTTGTAATCGTTCTATTCACGCGTTCTGTTGGGTTTATTTGTGGAAAATACCCCGCGTTGTACCAAATCTTTTGATTATATTGGTTAGCTAAATTCTTGAATTCGTTGGAAATGAATTGCGCTCCGTTATCAACTACAATTACCTGAGGGACACCAAAAATTAGAAAGACTTGAGTTTCAATGAACTTAACGATACCTTTGGAAGTTGCTCGAGCCATGGGATGCACAAGCACAAATTTGGTGAACCAATCTGTAACAACTAGTATATACTGGTTTCCATTCTTCGATCTGGGACATGGTCCCAGCAAGTCTGCCGAAATCAACTGAAATGGAAAGTTGATGTTTCTATATTTACCTGTCAAACCTGCTTGAGGTAGTTATCTGACTTGCATGAAGCACATACTTTACATTTTTTGACATAGTTTCTTACTGAATTATGCATCTTTGGCCAATAATAAAGATAAGATAAACGGGATAGTGTTCTAGACACACCAAAGTGCGCTGCAATAGGATCATCGTGATATTTTCTCAACAACTCTAATCTATTATCAGTAGGAACAACAATCTTCTATTCAGGAGAATCATCATATAGTCTGGACTTACAAAAGATATGTTTATACAACACGTTACCATCCACTCGGAAATCAGGATAGAGATGAGGATTACTAATTACGTTCTTCAGCATCTCACGATACCACCTGTCAGGCCTCAACGCACCAAGGTCCAAAACGGAAGTCTGCACAGACTCAGGAATCCGGGATAATGAATCTGCAACGGTATTCAGCGAGCCACTACGATGTATGATCTTGAATCTATGACATGATAATCTGATAATCGATCTAGCCAGTCGAGGAGAAGGGTTCTTCATTGAATGCAGCCACTGCTATTAATGGCATGGGATATGAATCTTGTACAGTCACCGAATTTAACTTTCTACCGTCAAAACAGAGCCTGAACGTTCCATCTTTCTTGCCGACAAGCCAAAGAGGAGATAACCAGGGATAACATTCAGTGACTGGTCGGATGATATCTTACTTTAGCATCTCATCGATTTGACCGTTCAAAACGGACTGCATAGCGGGCGATAGAGGATACTGCCTTTGTCTAATCGGAGCTCCCTCAGTCTAAATTGAATGAGTTAAAAGATATGTTCTACCGATTTTATCTTTAGGCCCAATGGCCCTGAATAAATTTACTACTTCCTGCAGTTTCTCCATTCGCAAGTCTCAGAGATTATCTGGTGGTTTGATAGAATGTAGTGCAGCTGTCGAAGTTACTGAGGAATCAAAAGAAAAATCCACGGCGATATTAAATGTTTTAATAAAGTCCATTCCCAGTATCATACGATGGGAGATTGCAGGAACCACAAGAAATTTCAAAGTCCTAGCTGAGTTGTTAACTCAGGCAAACATATCCTAATGAACTTTGTAACTGGCCATCTGCTGTAATCAAGTGGATAGATACGTCGTAATTTAAAGGTAAATTTAATTTTTTCAAAAGGTATAGAGAAGAGAAACCAAAAATAGAGACTTTGCTTCTGCTATCGAGCAGTGCTAACAATTTCTCTTCAGAAATATCAACATTAATATGGGGTTTATTATCATCACGTTCACGCAACAGTAAAGGGCATGTGGAATTAGTTTTAGTATCCTAATAGTTAAGTTCGTTATTACTAACTGGAGAATTGCTCGAGGGTTTTGAGTGAGAGTTGTTATAAAAATTTTCGATTGTTGTCCCAGTTGTCTTTACAGAAACTGTTTATTGTCTCTTGTTCTTTTGAGCGCCAGTTGGTCTTGAGGTACTTGGCTGAGTCACCTGCCCTGCCAACTGATGACCAACTCCCACGTTTTTTTTAACAAAAATGACGCTTTGACTTTACAGTGCCTCGCTCACCACAACCGTAACAGAAAGTGACCCTATGCTTCCTGGACATACTATATTTGTGTCCTGTAACACCACAATTCCAACATTGAACCTGAGATACTTCAGCAATCGATAAACTTTTGGGAAATCTTTGTCACCCAGTCGCAAGATATCCTCAATCCTTTCACACAAGGATGTTAATGAGGCTACTGTGGCTATATCCTGAAGCACTAATGCTTAAACAAAATCTGAAAGTAAGTTGGTTCTAATGATCCCTACCATTTCTTTCTCGGGAGGTTTTGTATTTAAACGGTAAAACTTAGCTTCTAGTGAAGTAATAAAAATAGTTACCTTCTCGCCTACTCTCTGTTTACCAGACTTGATTTCGCTCATAATTCTTTCGTCATAATTTGAAGGTAAGAAAGCGTCCTTCAAACCAACCACCAGGTCTGACCAGGACTTGAAGGTACCACGAATGAAATGGTTATGCCACCATGTCCAAGCGTCCAACTCGAAGAGATCTGAAGTTGACTCTAAGAGGTCAACATCTGTACAGCCGCGCGAAACGTTGAGGGTATCTATTAGTTCTAGAAAAGGCGTCAGTGATTCTCTACCAGAAAATTTTTTGAGTGTACAATTATAAATGGGAACCTTTTTTGAGGAAACGATAGAATCACCCGAAGAGAGAGTTTTCGTCGGAGAAGAAGTTACCGGAGCTGCTGAGGGCATTTTACGCTCGTCTAACTGTGATTTTAAGGAAATAATTTGGAATAACAATTATCTTTTCTGTTTCTCATTAGAAACTTCCTCCACAGAAACCCTGTGCAACCTAGCTGAACAATGAGTCAAACGGTCTATGATCCGTCTATAATCATTCTCTGAACATGTAACAGATAAGTTAGAAATCAAGGAAGATATTTCAGTAATCGACCTTTTTAACTCTGTGAAACTGGTTTCTAAGTCACAATCATCCCTTAATTCTCTAAAACTACGATCGTCCTTCTCTTGAGCAATTAAGCCCGTCAAAAGCTTACGTTTCTCCTCAACAGTTGTGGGTATCTCTTTGCCTATCCGAATGGTCAACTCATAACTCAACTCGTGAGACTTCAAGTTATTGGGATTCATGATTCAGTTATTCAGAAAACACTAATACAAGATGACGATAAGGTAAAAGTCGAAAAGATGGTGATATCGAACATTCAATCTCGGAGCTTAGACTCACAACGAAGTCACATTCACAACCAGAAAAACGAAAGAGACACACTCAGGAAAAAATGTTACTCAAAAAAAAGTTACTCGGACCCCACGTTGGGCGCCAGTGAAATCAAATTAACTCCTGAATGTATCCCTAGTCGTTAATTTGGTGGTAATGATGCAACCTCTTACTCCCTATCTATTTATTTAAACTTTACAATTAAAATTGCTATATACAAACACAAATTTAGGTACAGTGAATCTGAGATCCGGGATTCGAAGAAGCACTTATATGTATAGTAAGGATCCGGTGGTATGATCCTTCAAAATACAGGTATTATGCAGGTAGTCCAGTTTCAACAGATTCCATCCAGAGCAAAGACCAGAGTTAAGATATTCCAGTAATAACTAGCTTCGGTATAAAGGTATTCCAGCCATAATCAGCTCCAGTACTAAGATAATCCAGTAATAATTGCCACTAGTACTAAGATGATCCTGTTAAACTTTGGGTCCGGTAGTAGGATATTCAAATGGGCGTTAGCCCCGGTAAAAAGATAATCCAGTAGTCGGTAGCCCCGGTAAAAAGATGGTTCAGTGGGCGTTAGCCCCGGTAAAAAGATGGTCCAGAGGGCATTAGCCCCGGCAAAAAGACTGCAAATTTCAAAACTATAAGATAGTGCTTGCAACACGTGATCTCATTCCCAGTGAATCTAGACGTTATTGAAATAATTTACAAGTTAATAAATATGAGGTGAAATATCTAGAACTCAGGAACAAGAGCACGTTATTCTATAATAAGAGTGAGACAAGAAATCAAATGCACAATATTATACAAAGGAAATTGTTAACCTGTGTAACCTGCATGGAATGAAATAAATCAGAAATCACAATTTGGCATTCACAAAAGCAAAAAATATTGGTCGGGATATACGTAGTCCTAACCGCCTTTTGGATAGACGTCTCATAAGAAACAATAAAACTTCAAAATTCCACGATGTTGATGGATTACGAGGTACGTTAATTCGCTAAACTCTAGCAAGGTGTTGAATCTTCAGTTCCTACGCACCAAAAGGAAAGAATTTTCCATCGGCTGGACCGACCTCGAAGAGTCGCGCATGCGGAACACACACTCAACCGTCAAAGCGAAGAGCGTTCTTTAGCGATTGATCATATAATTGCAATACGGCGGTTTCTTGCGATTGGAATTGAAATTATTAGTATGACGTATTTTCGCGATGGAAATTGAAATCGACAGAGTTGCGTTACAATCTAAAATCAATAATGGTAAGTTGTGTTCGGACACTAACATGATCAGAAATTTCAGCCAGTTCGACATGCTGATGCAGTTTTTCCTCTGCCGATGATTCTACCAAATCTGGGAATTTTGGAGTGTTCTGTAGAGATTCCGACTTCTGTATATGTTCGAGAGTTTGATCATGTCTCTTCGAATGAGTTGCCCCTCCATTAAAAATTGTTTTACCAACCGAGAACCAAATTCCCTTGTATATTCTTCCTACCATTTTTGTTTGTAATTGTTTTTTATTCTTAGTCTGCCTTACTTCAGCTGCAAGCTCATGTTCATCATCACTAGTAGTTTTACTACCTCCATCTAGAATTTCCTTGTAGGCAAAGTCAAATTTTGAGGTTCAACCTGAGAATCTTTAGAATTACCACCGGAACTACAAGCTTCTCTATTATTCTCAAAATTTTGGACACTTTTGTCTTATAATTTCAAGAATCTAGAAAAAAAGAAAATCAACAAAACCAAAAAATGAATGGAAAAAAAAATAATATTCGTTGAAGCTATGGTGATTGAAGCACAATATTCCCTTAGATTGTAAGTTGTATATTTTTCATAATCTGAAATGGAACCTGAAAAGTGCAAATCTCTATCTATTATTATATATATATTCGTCGTGTTCCGGAATTCCCAACCAGTACTGTTGACAGTCAGTAATTACGAAACGTCCAGTAAACTACTGTAGACGGAAATAACGAGAAGCGTACCAGTAATGAATTCTGATATGTCAACGTTGACGTTTGTTCGCGGTAATTTGAATTTCAAAAATTAAAAAATTGAGGAGCTGAATTCTTAACAAGAGTTCCGAAGGTAATTGTATTATGGAAAATTTTATAGTTGCGTTGGCAGACGATTTATTTGATTCTTCAACTGAGGAATCGAGATCTAGCAGTAGCGGTGTGGAAGAACCCGATATAAAGTTTTCAATTTGTATAGCAGAAATTTATTTCTATTACAACAACATGCGAGGTCAGATTATACCTCTTCCAAGGATTCAAAATTATATAAGTGTAGTGCAAAATTATTCACCTAGTTTGTTCAAATCTCATTTTCGGTTAGTATATTATATCTGTCCTGTATGAATACCACCTTTTCAAGTATAAATTATGCATTACCTTATAGATACATTCTAACTTCATTTGTAGTGTCTTACCTGATACATTTCATCATTTGTTAACAATTTTGAAAACTGAGCTACATGAGGAAGTAGATTCAGCTGGTATACCTGAATATCCTTTATATCATCAATTGCTTATTGCCCCATGTTACATGGCAACACCTGATTCATATAAGTGAAACTATAATTGGTTGTGCCTATAGATTATTTCAACTAGTGCGCCCAGATCTCTCTTAGTGATGGATATACCTAGGCGTAGATCTCATTTAATGATAGATCTACCTAGGTGGTAGATCTGCAGGACGATAGATCCATGTTTTTGAATAGATGAAAGTATTTTTTTACACGATAACTTTGCAAAGGAATAACTTGGAGACTCGAAATTTTCGTAGGTTTAATGCTTGGATACAAAGATCAAGTTCAGAATATACAACATCCGCCCAACGATTTAGTAGATGAACGCTTTTGAAATTTCGTCATCTCGATATTTACAAAAATGAAGACACGATTCAGTCGAAATCCATCTTTTGGATAGACGATGACAGTGCTCACATTCAAAGACAAATTCCATGGATCAAATGAAAACACTCAGTACTTTGTAAACGACTTACAAACCTATAATATATAAATATATACATAAATAGATCTGAATAGCTTGGTCTAATAAATTTTTTTATCACAATTCTATTTTCGGTAATTTGACGCTTAAGATGCCTAAGACGACTATTAACGTAATCATAACAATCACCCTAATTCAAATTTCATAAAATCCACAGAAGAAATACAGAGTGTTTCACCATAAACTGGTCAAACATTTATAGCCGTATAGATGACATTGGGAAGGTCATTTTTGCCTTGTGAATTATACCTCGTTTTCGAAGCATAAGCGAGATACAGGGTGTTTAATGTCAACTTTGAGAAATATTCTGATTACTGTGGTAAGTTATGCGTGACCTTTGAAATATCGGTTTTTGGTCATAACTCAGTATTTTTTGGTGGTCGATTCAATTTTGGTGTAGACTTTTGAAAAGAAATTTCAAAATGGCGAAAAACCTACAAAGCTGGAATTTCTTGTTTTCGGTTGCCATATTGGATAGCATTATTTCAATGTACTTGATTTTTTAAGATTTTCGGTGAAAATTTTTTTTCCAAGATTCAAACTCGATTTTTTTTACATGTCTACAGTGAAAAAAAAATTTCACCTAAAATTGTTGAAATCTTTCGAGGTTGAACTCATTTCCATTCTGAACACTGGTGTGAAAACAGAATGAAAAAATATCCATTGGTTTTCATTTTATAGGCTTCCAAAGATCCCGCTCGGAGTACTCAAATAATGTTCATTTAAGAAACTTGTGGCCTTACGGAGGCCAAAATTGTGCTAATGGGCCCCCAGAATGACCTGGATAGAAATATGAATTTATCAAAAAAAAAATGAAAACTTTGATGGGATTCGAACTCGCTCCACGTTCAATAAGGTCGCGTATAAATTGGATTTATTCTGATTACAAAGACGTCCGTTATCAAGCAACGGTAGTTCATCGAATGTGACCCGGTTTTCCGAAAGCGGAGAGAATTCGATTTCCACCAAAGTTTTTCAGAAAATATTTTTTTTCTTGATAAATTCATATTTCTAACCAGGTCACTCTGGAGGCCTATTATCATAATTTTGGCATCTGTAGGGCCACCACTTTCTTAAATAAAAATTATTTAAGTACTCTGAGCGGAGTCTTTGGAAGGCTGAAAATGAAAACCAATGAATATTTTTTCATTCTGTTTTCACCCCAGTATACAGAATCAAGGTGAGTTCAATCTCGAAAGATTTCAATAATTTTTGGTGTTTTTTTTTTCACTGTAGACATGTAAAAAAAAGCTGAGTTTGAATTTTGGAAAAATTTTTTCACAGATAATCTTAGAAAACCGAGTACATTGAAATAATGCTATCCAATTTGGCAATCGAATACAAAAAATTCCAACTTTGTAGGTTTTCCGCCATTTTGAAATCTTTTTTCAAGAATTCTACACCGAAATTGAATTGACCACCAAAAAATACTAAGTTGTGACCAAAAACCGTTATTTCAAAGGTCACGCATAACTTACCACAGTTATCATAATATTGCTCAAAGTTGACATTAAACACCCTGTATCTCTCTTATGCTTCGAAAACGGGGTATATGTCATAAGGCAAAAAATGACTTTTCCAATGTCATCTATATGGCTATATATGTTTGACCAGTTTATGGTGAAACAACCTCTATAATGTGAAAAATAATTTCATACAATATTCATGAAAAAAATGAATTTTTTAGTTGGTATTCTTACTAACACATATTTTAGTGCAATCAAAGCGCTCAAAAAATACAACAGGGTTTAATGAATATTCATTTTTGAAAACATTTCCTTCATAGTCGTTTGTATCGATCATATAGTGAGATTTATTATGTTCACATTTAAAGGAATTATAATGAATTCCTTCAGTCAGGTGTAAAACATTACTGCATTAGGAAAATAAAAATTTTCTGTTCAATTAATGAAGATGACCAAGTCATATTTGACATCTAAATTTAATTGAATAATCATGATATAATGTTCTCCATTCAGGATGAATGCAACACTGCATATTTAATCAATTTTCTGTTTATCGATTATTGATTATGTTATCAAAGTATAGTTCAATAGAATACATATTGTAATACGAAAAATTAACAGGTTGCATTCAACACTTCAACGACAAATCCTATTCAACACTGGATTTCTTGCCGAATAATAAAACAATGCAATTATTAGCCCTGGTTCTAATTTTCCTTGAATTTAGGTTGTTCAATATAATTCAATGTGAATTTATCAGTGGAATTAATTAATGCATCCTGATTGTTCACAACTTACTATGTACTTATTTGAGAAACATTTTGATGCAAAGGTAAATCTTTTTCACTACACTATTTCCTTCTGAATAACAGAACACTACCATTATTAGTCCTTGTTCATAGTTTCCTTATATTTTTGGAACGTCAATATAGGAAGGATCTGGGGACTTCTTCTTGTTCTATATTATTCGGTTCAATTTTCCATGTCAATTTATCAATGGAATTAATTAATGCTTTTAGATCGTTCAAAACTCACGATTAACTCTATTCCAGACACATTTCTTTGGAAAGGTAAAATAATATCCAACACTGTAATTCTTTCTGAATAAAAGAACACTGCAATTATTTATCCTGCTTCATAGTTTCTTTATATTTTTGGTACGTCAATGTGAGAAGGACCTGTAGACTTCTTCTTGTTCTATATTATTCCACTCAATTTTCCATGTCAATCCATCAATGGAATTAATTAATGCTTTCAGATCATTCAAAACCCATGATTTACTTATTTCAGACACATTTCGATACAAAGGTAAATGATATTCAGCACTGTATTTCCTTGTGAATAAAAAAACACTGCAATTATTAATCCTGGTTCATATTTTCCTTATATTCTTAGTACATCAATATGGGAAGGACCTGGAGACTTCTTCTTGTTCTACATTATTCGGTTGAATTTTTCATGTCATTTTATCAATGGTGATGCTTTCAGATCGTTCGGAACTTAAGATTTTCTCATTTAAGACACATTTCCATGCAAAGGTAAATCTTGTTCAATACTGGATATCCTTCTGAATGATAGAATACTGCAATTATTATTTCTGGTTCTTTTTTGGTACGTCAATATAGAAAGGACCTGGAGACTTGTTTTTGTTCTATATTATTCGTTTCAATTTTCCATTTATTCCATTTATCAATGGAATTAATTAGATCAGATCATATAAAACTTACTTCCAATACTAAGGTAAATCTTACTCAATACTGGATTTACAGAACACTGCAATTATTAATCCTGGTTGAAATTTTCCTTATATTTTAAGTTGGTCAATTTAGGAAGGTTCTGGAGACTTGTTCCATATTATTCGTTTCAATACACCTCCCAAGAATAATTCGTTCCAATACACATCTCAAGAATAACCTCCAAATTTGTTTACCTTCCTTCACTTGAATTTCCTGTGTCAGTTTATCAATTGAATTAATGCATCCAGATCGTTTGAAACTTACGATTGACTCATTTAAGACATATTTCGATGCATATTTTCACAAATATCATATTTCGTCTTGTGAAATCTTGAATTTGCAACTGTAAAAGTGACATTATTTCTTATTTGACAAATGACAGTACTAACACTAACAGCCGTGACGTTTCGTCGGGTCTCAGGCCCCGCCCATAAAATGCAGTTATCCGATTGGTCGAATATACCTGAATTTGTGTTGAAATTTCACCATATTCTGGATTTTTTTAAAAATATTAGCAATTCGATTGTGATATCGTTTTTTTCAATGGAAGGTAGGGTGATATTTCATCTATCTATGTGAATTTACCGCTTTCTCCTAACTCTAACGGCTACGAAGGAGATCGCTGATATGTGGGACGACCTTTTCGACCCAGCGTCGCCTTATTCAATTAGTATAGTATAGAATTAGGTATCACTGGATATTGTAGATCGATCTGTGAAAAATTTAATATGGGAAACCCCACTGCTTTTCGTACAGTCAGAAGAGTTGTGACTGCTCTTTGTAAACTGGCTCCAAAAATTATTGAATCGCTGGAAGGTGAAGAAGTTGATTCAATCTGGAATGTCTTTCGAAGTAAAAGACCAATAAGTGAAATTCTAGGTGCAATAGACGGATGTCATATTGAAATAAGAAAACCTTTCGAAGGTGGTGATTCATTCATGACTAGACATTATAAGTATTCTATACAGTTACTGGTGAAATCATTATCTTGAGAGGTTATGGTATTGCATATTATTCAATTCTAATTGTAGGGTGTCTGTGACCACCGTTCTCGATTTACTCATGTGTATGTGGGCAATTGTGGATCAGTGCATGATCAAAGAGTTTTTAGACTTTCTGAAGTAAATGGCTATTTATCAAATCCAGAAAGGTATTTTGCACAGAATTCTCATCTTATAGGGGACAGTGCTTACAACAGTTATCAACACGTTATGGTTACCAACAGAGATAATGGGCATTGAACTCCACAGCAAATCGACTTCAACAAATATCTTTCGTCTGTTAGAAGCATCATTGAAAGAACATTCGGTTTGTTGAAAAATAAGGTTTGTTTTGGTTCCGAGTTCAGAACTGTTCTGGAACGGTTCCGCATGCGCGGTTGCGATTTTGTGTTTTGGTTCATTTCAGAACCGGTTCAGGATTTGAGTAATCCTGTTTTGGTTATTTTCAGAATCGATTCCGAACTGTTCTAGAACTGTGAAAGGAGTTCGGACGTGAAAGCCTGAACTGTTTCAGAATTGGGTAGTTCGCACAAGCGTAGAGTGGCTGTCAACGATTTAAATGGTTAACCTGACTTTTTCGACGTCGTGTTTATTTGGTTTTTGATTGTTTTATTTGTTAAGGAAACGTTTAACTGTTAAATTTAAACTTTGGTTATCGAGAATAATTCCTTCGCTACGACCTACCAGGATAATCTAATGGATTTTATTTCCATTGTTCACACCTAGGATGTATACTTCTTAAGTAAATCTATGAATACAAGAGTCCTCTTCCTCTATTGAATAATAAAGTTTCGAAATAATTTTCTCTTAAAAGCACATATTTGAAATATGTTCGTCATTAAATTCATTATTATATGAACCAATAATTTGTTGGCTCATTTCGGGATATATTTCGAGTTATAAAGAAAATTAAGAAGAAAAAATTAAGTGGAAGCAAGTATTCCCAAAAATATTTTTATATTACATGGTGCGACAAGGACTTTCGCATATTATTGATTAAACCACGCACAATATATAAGACATGATTAACATTCCTCTTTTCTGCAGACTCAAACGGAAGTTTTCTTTTCCTCTACGATCCCGATGAGAACCCGAACTTAATTCGTGTGTTGGTTTCTTCCCTTTTAGAACTGTTCTTGGATGGCTTGTTGTGTTATTCACAATATTTGTCAAATGAGAGGTGATTTCATAGATCTAGATTTGAATAATCTTAAACATCATGCAGAAGAAAGTTATGTGGGACGAAATATACAGCAGAATAATCCACATACAGCAATTGGAATAAACAAAAAGCTTCAAATAACCCGAGACATCTGGCCAGGTGACATATGAAAGCTGTATTTGTTTACTTTGTACATACATTTTTTGTCAAAAAATTCAGTTCTTAATCAAAATCATCTGTTGGGAAAATTTTTTTTTGTTAAATGTTACATAACTGAAATAATATAAACGAAAGAATTATATTTATTTATTTATTTGACTCTACAGTTAATTCTCTTTCAGATGATTTTCAGCATTCTAAGGAGTTCTTCTCTCTGTGCCATTTTTTCCCTGTGCCTTTCCTCTCTTCTTGCTTCCCTTCTTACTGATTTTGCCTCTATTTCCTTTTTGCGCGCATGTTCTAGGGGAACAGCGTGCTATCGTTTTGTCCAAATGTCTGTAATTTTGGATGATTGAGCCGAAAATGGTCTCAATCGACTAGGTTGGACTCACTGATGATGAATCCGGTGTCAAAATTGATTCTGTCCGGCCGGCCGTAGACACGATAACTGTCGACAGAAGCATGCTAGCTACTTGAAACTTTCAGGATAGGTTGCGCATCAGAATGCCGCGGCTAAGTTCGTTAATGGGCCAAATCGGTCTAATAGTTTCGGAGTTAAACGCACTTGAAGTTTTGAAGTTATTTATTTTTTATTTCAGAAACTACTCGAACGATTGGATTCAAACTTGGCAGTTTGGTGGAGTATAACGCCGCGCAACTTTGAGCCAAATTTCGTCTAGATCATATTGTCAGTAAATTTAAAAAAAAAATTTTTTCGAAATTTTTTTACAAAAAAATTTTTTTTTCGGAAACCATTCATCATAATCAAAAAAATCATTCTCACACTTTGACCTTCTAATTTCACAGCAGTGTACCAAATTTCAGTTCGATACGATCATAAGTTTTGGAGATATCGGGAAAAAATATGTCAAATTTCGAGGTTTTCTTCTCGATATCGTTGATTCTTTCCGTATTACTCGAGAAATACTGATTCAGTCCTGATTGAACTTCACAGCTAGTTTTAAGATGCTGAAAGACAACTTTATGCAAAATTTCGTGATAATCGTGTTATTAGAACAATTTGAAAAAAAAAATTTCTATGATTTTCTCATCATATCATCCTCCTTAAATTCTGTAGAAACTTCGAACTGTTATTTTCGATGAAGTACTGGATTTCAATTCGATCTGATCTTTATTTTTGGAAATATTGTAAAAATAAAATATTGAATGGGTATATCTACGGCATCGGCCTTACGGCCGGACACAATAACGAATGAAAGAAATAACTTAGAAACTGTATATTTGTACAGAAGGTTTTGACTTCAATCAGGAAGGCCGAATTCGAGAATGGGTAAAATCCACCCAATGATTCCGTAGATATACCCATTCAAAATTTCATTTTTCTAATATTTCCAAAAATACAAATTAGATCGAATTGAAATCCAGTCGTTTATCGAAAACAAATCTAGAAAAGCTCGGCCGTGAAAGCAGCAGCTTTTGCGCGCATGTTCAAATTTGTTGCCGAAGCGGTTATCTACATTGAACATGCGCGCAAAAGCTGCTGCGGATTTTACCCATTCCCGAAATCGACCTTCGTAATTAAGCCCCAAACCTCCTCTACAAATATCGAGTTTCTAAGTCGTTTCTTCCGGAAGTTATTGTGTTTACGGTCAGCCTAACGGCCGACTGCGTAAACACAATAACTTCCGGAAGAAACGACTTAGAAACTCGATATTTGTAGGGAAGGTTTGGGGCTTAATTACGAAGGTCGAATTCGTGAGTGGGTAAAATCCGCCCAATGATTCCGTAGATATACCCATTCAAAATTTTATTTTTACAATATGTCCAAAAATACAGATATGATCGAATTGAAATCCAGTAATTTATCAGAAAAAAATTTCAAAAAGCACTGCCGTGAAGGCAGCAGCTTTTGCGCGCACGTTCAAATTCGTTGCTGAAGCGGTCATCTACATTGAACATGCGCGCAAAAGTTGCTGCATTCACGGCAGTGCTTTTTGGACTT
This sequence comes from Myrrha octodecimguttata, assembly GCA_958510865.1. Lineage (NCBI taxonomy): Eukaryota > Metazoa > Arthropoda > Insecta > Coleoptera > Coccinellidae > Myrrha > Myrrha octodecimguttata. The sequence goes on along the minus strand of OY294056.1, from coordinate 5,237,515 downwards.
TTTTTCTTTGTTCATTCAAAATTTGTTGTTTAGCACGGAACTCTGTTATTAATGCAGACATTTTCTTCTCAGTTTTCTCCTTCGCAGCAGGTGTTTTAGAAGATCCTGAAGTTATAATATTCTCTTGAGCAAGAGTAATATCAATTCTTGAACATTGAACAATCTAGAATGTGTTAAGAAATCACTGTATAAGCTGAGGAAATGTAAACAGGCAGCACACATTTCTACATATGATAAAAAAGAACAGATATACAAACTTCAGCAATACCCCTCCTTCTGGTAGTCAGGTAAAAACTGTCTCCACAAAAAAATGTAGTGATCTCTCCACGTAAAAGTGTAGTAATGTTATCCAGTGTGGGTGTAGTGATATTGGATTTGTTGAGAGATGAAGGGCCACCTATTTCAGGACATAATTTTTTCCTCCTTCTCATTTAGGTTGACGACAAATCTTGGAATTATATCTGAAAACAAAAAGGACGAAAAACCAGAAGAAAAATTGTGTACTTTATTACATTTTTTTAAGCTAACGACCCATCTCATTTGACATGAATGGAATATTAGGAATATCATTCAAAGAAGTTACTTCGTCATATACAAACCTCCATAAATAATCTAAATAAATGTTTATCTTACAAATCATACCTGGTGTAGATATCACATGATACAAGAGAACAGATGGATAAACTTAAGCAATTCCCTTCCTTCTGGTAGTCAGGTAAAAACTGTCCCAATGTATAAATCTAGTGATGTCCCTTCGTAGAAGTGTAGTGATGTCTTCCGGTGTAAGTGTAGTGATAATAGAATTGTTGAAAGAATATGCTAAAATATTTATGTTGGCCACCTTCCTTTTCATTTGAATCAATGGGGAATTTCGAAATTATATCTAAAAAAGACGAAAAAGTAGAAGGATAATCATTTTTTGTATTACATTTGTTTGAAGCTAACAACTAATCTCAAAATGAATCAGGAAACGTTTTTAGAGGAGTTTAAATTTGATGAAATGGATGATTCTGAATATCATTCAAAGAATTCACTCTTGCAATTACTAGTTACCACAAATAATCTTTATTTTTTTGGATATTTTCCAAAACTAACTCGGTTTAGAAACGTCTATTTCAGATTGGATATCTTGTCCAGATGTGGTGGAAAGTGCTCTTTTCAGAGGCTTTGTCCATTTTCATATCCAAAAATTTCACCAAGTTTCTGAATGATGATGAAATTAAGTCGCCACTAAGTAGGTTACACCACTTTATCAACTCACAGAATACTCCCATGCTATAGGAAATGAGCCTGTTGATCTTTCTTCATCTTTAAGTCTTATACCTCCGCTTTAGAGTGTCCATTTTTACTTGGCATTGCTACCAGATGAATTGGTAACCTCTTTCGCTCATATGTGAGGCAATATTCTGCCATGCAACCTTATGGTTCCCATTTTGAAATCTTTGAAATCACTGTAGGTTTCAAGCAGAAGCATAATGAAATTATGTCCCCACTTGAAACTTTGTGTTTCTGAAAGAAATAATAATCAATGGATTATTTTAGATTAACTGTTCTACAATTTTACTTTTTGCTACACTGGTACTGGTGGAAGCAGTTTGTGCTTCTCGCTTAATTTCTACCATTTCAGGAAGAACTCTTTCTGGTTCCGAGCAAGAGAACTTAGTTCTTAGCGGATTCAGGTAATTTTCAGTATATGCTGTATCTGAATTGAAATAGATTCACATTTTAAAATTGAGTAAATTCCATTTCAATAAAACAAACCTGTTTCTTTATTTTCAGCAGTTTATGCATCCGCCTCAAATTCGAATTCTCCCAAAGAAATTCTGAACATTATTGTATATTATTTGATACTAACGCAATAATTGGAATCCCAAAAACAAGTCAACATCACCAAACAAAAACATCGCTGGACTCGATCACTCACATTTAATTTATATGTGTTCTGTAAATCAAATCGAAACATTTATGAACCTCATTTTTTATGACGTACTGGCGCACACACGTCCTTTTACTGGCAGTAGCCAACAGTAGATTCATAGCCTCGCACAGAATACTGCCAGTAGATTTCAGTCATTTCGGAACGGGTCGGATTACTGGCTAGTACTGATTGGGAATTTCGGAACGCGACAATTTCCATGGTCGGCGGATAAGGATTTATGACGGATTATATTTCCATGTCCCCAACTACTGAGCCAACCTTAGATTTCGTAAGGGCATGGTGGCATTTTTTCGACAGTTTGTGCCAATCCATGAAAAAAAGCTTTCACTTCGTCCTTTTCTTCTTCTTTATTTCCAATAAATAATCCATCAAGACAGTTGAGGCTGTATTTTTTTCCTTTTTTCTCCTCTTATTTGAGGTTGAGGCTATCTTCTATCTGAGGAACCTCTTCGTCGTCCATTTCTGGATCGGTCGACATTTCTTGAGTTTCTAAGGAGGATATCGTTTTTCTATCCTGAATGAATGGATTCAGAAAGTTCATTTCTACCTCAAATTTGCACTTTCTTGAAGGTGTAGCAGCTTGTCCACTTTTCGTAATATATTTTTTTCATTTTATTTTTTCTATAGTCATCCCTCAGGAAATACAGTGTTTTTTTGCATTATTCAGGGAGCTTCAAGGAGCAAAATTAAAAACAATTTCGCATAAAATTCGTCTTGGTCATTCTACCGTATAGTCAATTGTGAAAGAAGTTATTGCAACTATGAAACCTGTACATATACCTGTACCTGCAGTTGAAAGATCGGGACTTTTGAGAAATATGGAATTTTCCTAATTGCATTGGGGCAATAGATGAAAAACATATTCAAATAATTGCCCTAGCAAATGCAGTCAGTTGTTAGCAACACTTATATCTCAAAAGTTGAATACTACAGCACGTTGAAAAACTTATATTATTAGATTCCGCGCATTTCGAACACCTGAATATGTTTTCTTTCGCTTGACACTCGTATGCAGGGTTACAAATATATGATAATTGAGTACGTTCCCCAATTGGAACTTCTAGATGTGTACTTCAACACTCCCCCACAAATCTGACAAAGTTGTAATCAAGAAACACCTTGCCAAGACAAAAAAAAACAATCTATACAATTCAAAATATCTCATTGTGAGCCCACAGTTATGTATTGCATATATTAAGTAGATTTCCAAACTTAATCAACTTCAATTTAGGTAAAGCCTTAGTGAGTAGATCTGCCTGCTGATGCTCAGTTGGTACCTAACGTAACTGTAACTCTACACAGTTTTCATCGAAAAAATTAGAATCCATAATTATACAGGATCGGTTATCCTCATATACATTAATTGGTAACACATCACATTTGAGTATTTCAGATAACATTGGAGAAAAGAACAAACACTCGCTAACACACAAAGATAATGCAATATACTCAGAATCTGAGCTTGAAAGTGCAAAAACTCTTTGCTTCTTAGTTTTCCAGTAAATTAAATTACTGTTCAATTTCACAATAAATCCTGATACACTCTTACGATCAAAGTCATTCGCGTAATCTGAATCAGCGAAACTGTTTATTCGAATTTGTGAATTGTGTGCGTTGCATTTAAAAACTATAAACCAAGATTCTGTGTCAATTTTAAATATTTCAACACTGATTCCAATAGTTCTAATGTTCAAAGGTATAACATGTTCGAAATTGACTTGAGTATATTACACAATAGCAAAGATCTGGTCTTGTTCCCTAGCATGATGTATATAAGACATCCTCATAGTTCTTTGTAAGGATTCAGATATATTTCTTTTTCCATTGTATAACCCTCAATTTTCGAACATTATTAAATAAACTGAGTGAACGAAATAGAGGTTCTTCAGTGTGGGTTTTTTTTATTATTAAGTCGAAAATCGAGCGCTTTCGGCCAGTCAACAGATCATCATCAGGGTTTTCCTGGATGGGTTATTGAATTCATAAAAACGGATATATTTACAAAATTAGGATGATTACTCTACCAGGAATTATCCCAAGTCACAGTAAAGAGGAATGGTACAGCAAACAACAACAATAACGTACATTCGTAATGGTCAAGTTAATACAATCAATAAAATTCAAGAAACAGCGATTAAATTACATGAATCAACAATATGACAGCTACAACTTCGAGAAGACCGGGAGATGAGAAAATAGACGTCCTACCTGTCAAAACACTGTCAATAATTGGTGACAGCGAAAGGTTCCTTTTTTAACAATTCAAAATTCATCTGCTCTTTGTCGTGGGTTCAGTTATTTCATTTCAAGGCTTAGCATTTGACAGAAATGATTAGTACTGCCCATTGTGCTCTTCTGCACCTCCTGCATTATCAATCCATCAATTGCACTAGTCTGTTCAGTGAATTTACGTTTATCTGAAAAACAACAATCTTGAATTTAAAATTATTGTAAATTCTGAATTATTTACTTGTTTGTGATGGGCTTATCACTGAGGTACCATTAGATGATGATGTAGTTGGAGTTCCTGGGAGAAAAGTAACTGCTTCAGAGCTGTTTAGTGTAAGAGGTGGGTTTGATACAGATTGTTCTACGTTCGAGGTTGTTTTGCTAAAAAAAATATAAACCAGATACTATTTTCAGAAATATGTTTATATTACCTATCAACAATATGATCATCTATGAATTTCAACGAATGGAAATGCACCCATAGGGATTCGCCAGTAATTTTTGTAGCTTCTTCATAGCTACATCCACTCTCGTCATATTTATTGAGATTACTTTTCTGTCTCCAGTACTCTTTTTTTAGGTAAGCCCATTTCTTAAGAATATGTTCTAATGGCAATTGTTCTGAAATTTGAATATGTATTATATCCATTTATTGTATATAAAATGCCTTACCTTTTAATGCATGATAAACTTCCAACTCTAATGTTTTGTTAATACTCCGTGACCGCCGCACCGAAGGTAATCTTTCATTGAAAAGTGGGGGTCGTTTAGCATATTCCGCTATTAATAATTCAGTCAGGGTTTCAATCGTTTGCCATTTTGTGATTTGAGTATGCCTTAGTATTTGCTGAGACTGAGATGTAATTTGCATCTTCTTCCATTGCATCCTTAGTGCACAAATTATTACTTGCATTATTTTTTTCAAGCTTGGAACATTTGTTTTGCCCTTATTCTCGCAATTGAACATTTCTCTTATGGCTGTACTATATGCGAATAACACAGCTTGCTGGAATAAAGAATACTAATTTTGTACAACACTGGGACAAATTAAAATTGTAGTTTCGCTCGCCTGGCTTGTGGTATAATAAAATTTTCCCTCCTTCGACTACGGGTGTATAAGTTCCTTGTATCATTACAATGCTGTGTGTTTTTGTCGAGATAATACTGTTATTGTTCATTATAATTGACCTGTTGCTCATATTAATAACTGGATAAATTACATCTATAATTCTGTTGTTAATAATGAGTCTGTGTTTGAAATTAAAAATGATTCGAAAGGAAATTAAGTTTCCAAATGAAACAGCTTTAAAAACAATAATTTATTTAATATCATCATTATAACATCTATACCTATCAAATACTCCATTGAAGGAGTAAATAGTGATAATAGAATAAGTACCTAAATTATATTTGTCTCACACCCAACCGAATACGAATAAAATAGACGCTGAACTAAGTAAATACAATTTGCTATCAGAGAAACCAAGTGAAACCATATGATAATTATTACACTTTGATACTTTTCAATAATAAATATTTGTGAGAAGGTAAACACTCATTCACAGCAATCTTTACGTTATCATTCATATTAAACTTTTCACTTCACAACACTAATTTATCCAGGGAGGGATGAAACATCCATAGTCACAAAAGACAGACAAAATTATGTAGAAAATATTCAATCAGGGCCCTGCCTGGCGACATCACTCTTTTCTAGAAAAAGTGACTGGCATCAATTTCACTTAACAAGTATAACATGATGAATATTGATATTTTTAAATAGTACCGATCAATCTTTCGAAGACAGACCTTAATGTGATAGTTCTCTGAACGAAATTCATGAAGTGTAACTCGACTATACAGGGTTGATACTTTAAAAAGTCCCAAACTTCAAGGCGAGATTCTACATGTGATTTTCAAAAGAAAATGTCATCTAACACATAGTCGAAATATTGACGGTAATTCTTCAATTCAACATTTCGTGTTGTTAGGAAATATCTCAATTTTTCTATAAAATCAGTCACTCTCCAGTTATCCTTATAGCCTCATCAAATTTGATTACATATCTCAAAAGAGCATGAAATTGGCTATAACAAAAGAATCGTGGCTAACATGATAACAACGAGAAATAAGAAATTATGCAAACCTGATTTTCTTCCATTTTGAAGCTCTTAATGATTGTTGAATCAGTTGTTTTTTCTGATTGAATATTGGAGTTACTCTTACTAGAACTATTTATTCATCAAACGAATGAACTAAATTTTATTGATACATATTATAAGAAAGAAGTTAAGAGAGAGGACAAAATGCTGAAAAAACTCGCTATAAATAACTCATAGCAAATGTTCAAAAGGTCTATCGCCTTGTTCAATACATTTCACACGTCGTTTTCTTACTGAATCTACAACCCTGCGTAGTTCAGAACGTTTCTGACCCATTTCTGCACAACACAATTAACACAATTTGATTCTATTTATCAGATCATCATCATGAATGTTAGACTGTTTCGGATTAAATAAGTACATTCTGCAGAGTTGAGGCGGTCAGGAAGAATAACTGGTCCGAAAAGTTCACCTCTCATAACTGCCAACACATTAATCTCATGTTGGAAGTGTGAAACAATAGTCTCATGAGGGTTTTCTCTGCTCCATATATGGCTATTCCGCAAACCCGATCGTGTGAAAGTAGTCTCATCAGTCCATATCATCCATTCTGCTAACCTATTAAGGTACCACCTACAAAATACGAATCCTGTGTCAGCATCTACATTTAACAGGTCCTGTACCTTTTTGAGATGATACGGATATAGGGGAATTGTGCCCGAGATGGCATACTTGCTGAGTTGGCATAATCGCTATTTAATGTACATACATTTTGAATTACGCGCCTTTTGTTGCGCCCCCTTAAAGCCACCGGCTTAAACAAACTATTGCGTTAATCGGAAGCAGGTCAGTGGTCTTTGAGTGGTCGAAAATTATGTTTGTCACATTTTGTTTACCTAAAATATTTTTAGGTGTCGTTCGCAGATAGTTTGGTGTGTAACGGGAGGGACTTAAGGTATGTTATTGTAACTTTCCGATAGATAATTTATTAAATGTTATATCTAAGTTATCAAATACCTAGTTTAAAATATTTTTTTGTGAAAATTGTATTATTTAAAAATAACCCTTAATTTTATGAGATGGCATACAACAATTTTCATAAGATGGCATGGTATGCCATCTCAGCAACTTCAATTATTAATTGGAAACAATGTTTTTTAGACATGGGTCGCTACAAAAGAAAGTCAAATAGAGAGTCATGGGATGAAAATAATATGCAGGAAGCCATCTTAGCTGAGAAGGCGAAACGTATGGGGTGGCTTCTAGCGTCAAAAACGTTTAATGTCGCTTTTGGGACTTTAACACGTAGGGCAACTAAGGAGGAAGGCTGGAAAAAAGGTTACATAGGAGGTCACAAAAGCACATTCAATGAAAATCTAGAAAATGAACTGATCCAACATATCAAAAAAATGGAATCCATGTTTTTTGGGCTAGAGATTGAGCAGGACGATGATGTACAAAAAAAAAAGAAGGGATGATAAGAAAGTCGGAAAGAACTATGAATAAGAAATGTGTTATGGAGGATGAAAATGAAAATGAGCAAGCCGAGGGTTTTGACGTAGGAGATGACCTAGATGCGGAGGACTCGCATCTCCTGGTCTCTATCAAGGGAATTATGGTTCCAGTATCACATCTGTAAGAAATGGGCCCATGCAGAATGTGCTGGAGTAGACAGAAAGACAAAAATGTTCAAATGTGAAATTTGTACCTAGTTTTATATTTTTTTAATACTATGCCATCTCATCAATAGTTACTTTCATGAGATGGCATACCATGCTTCTTTTTTGAAATATAATTTTTCGTTTGTGAATAGAAAAACCGTTTAGGTTTTCTGAAAACTTACTTTATTTATTCCATTTTTATATATTTCCTACATAAAAAAATTTTTTTGGCCATAAATTAAAAAATTATAGTACCCAAAAAAAAGTATGGCATCTCAGGCACACTTCCCCTAACATATTTTTTTTAGTACTCTGTGTACTGAAGAATGATGAAGCCTCAATGAAGAGCCAATCCGACGAGTACTTGTTGTGGGGTCCTCCCGGACAGATTGAAGTATTGCATGGGCTTGCTGGTCTTGCTGACTATTTCGACCACTCTCTCTGATTCGTAAATCATCAACCTGTTTCAACAACTCGCTTGTACACTCTTCCAAATGTCTTTCGACTTGGTTGCTGTCTGTTGAGAAAACGCAAACCGTATTCTCGCACCGCAGCGTGGTAATTTCCATTTGCATCACCATAAATAAACAGCATATCACTGGCATTATTTTCTCGATTAAGTCTTAGATGATGAGAATTGATTTCGATTCTTCGAATTCAAGAATTGCCGCTTGTACTCAAGATGATTAAACGACAGAAACTGTAAGATTTTAGATTTGTTGCCAATGACAACCCCGTTTTTCGGGTGGAATTCCAATTGTTACTTCGATATTCAATCACAAGAAACTTAAAACTAGGGCCAACCACGCTTCAAAATGTTTCGTTCTTCTTGTTGTTATCATGTTAGCCATGATATATTGAGGCTGAAAAGAAACAACTAGTACAAAAGTTTATATGTCATTCGAAAGATCACTAAATGGGGTAGTTTTTGATGGAGGGAAAACATGTTTATAATTATTCATTTTTCATCGATAAACCTATTGGAAAAATATGACTGATAATTTTCACCTAAGAACCTTTATGTTGATCTGCTTACCACGCCCACAGTAAGGAATTTTTTGACACAAAAAAATTCTTGTGTTATAGCCAATTTCATGAACTTTTGAGATATGTAAGCAAATTTGATGGGACTACGAGGATAACTGGAGAGTGATTGATTCTTTAAAAAAAATGAGATATTTCGTGAAAACACGAAATGTTGAATTGAAGAATTACCGTCAATATTTCGACCATGTGTTATATAACATTTTTTGTTGAAAATAACATGTAGAATCTCTCGTCTTGAAGTTTGGGACTTTTTGAAGTAGACATAAGTAATGAATCCAATCGTTTTTCGACTGAGAATAAACAATCTAGAAAAGCACTGCCGTGGAGGCAGCAGCTTTTGCACGCATGTTCAATATAGATGACCACTTCAGCAACGAATTTGAACATGCACGCTAAAGCCGCGGCCTTCACGGCAGTGCTTTTCTTTATTTTTTTTTTGATAAATTACTGGATTTCAATTCGATCTAATCTGTATTTTTGGAAATATTGGAAAAATAAAATTACGAATGGGTATATCTACGGAATCACTGAGCGGATTTTATCCATTCACAAACTCGACCTTCCTTATTAAGCCCCAAACCTACTCTACAAATATCGAGTTTTTAAGTCGTTTCTTCCGGAAGTTATTGTGTTAACTCGATATTTGTAGAGGTTTGGACCTTAATCACGAAGGCCGAAAGTTTCAAGTTGCTAGCTCACTTCGTTCGACAGTTATCGTGTCCACGACCGGCCGGACAGAATCGATTTTGACCGGATTCATCATCAGTGAGTCCAATCTAGGCGTTTGAGACCATTTTTGGCTCAATCATCGAAAATTACAGACATTGGACAAAACGATAGCACGCTGTTTCCCTCGAACATGCGCACAATAAGTACCAACAATATATCGTTGATATATCACAGTTATAACCCGTTTACGTTTCTTTGAGAACCTATTACAAGGATCTCTGGAAGTGGGGGTTGAAGGAATGGAAACATATGAATCCTCTTCCTCAGTTTCGATTTCCATATTACTGCTATAAGGGATATCAGGAGTGAAATCAGGGATATGAGGAGGGTTGTCAGGGATATCAGGAGTGTTATCACGATCCATATGGATCATGGAATCTTCAAGATACACTGGGTTTGCTTTGTGTTTTCCACCTTAAAGTTTTATGTAATGATGTCAAATGTCTGTAATTCTCAAATTATTTCCCGAAAATGTTGTCACTCAACTACTTAAGACTAGCTGATGATGAATCCGCTATTAAATTAAATCCTGTCTGACCAAAGGACACGATACTTGTACTTGAAGGGTAGGTCGCGCATCAAGTTTTTTGACCCAAGCTTGTAGGTACCTGGTACCTGCACGGTTCCTTCTAAGGAGAAGGTATGCAATAGCATCCGCTGCCATTTTTTAGAGCCCCCGGTCTACAGAGTCCACTATCAAGCCATTATCTCAGTTCCTAGGCTTTAAGAGCTGTTTTATATCCACCCCCTTAATAGAAAGGTGTACAGGAGGGGAACCCAGTAGATACTCCATCGCTGCCTTAGGGGTAGATCTAAGAGCACCTGTCATGTTTAGACAAACTTTCCTCTGACATTTGGTCATAATGGTGTGGTTGCAGGCCTTCTCCCCACCTCACCACAGATGCGTAAGTTTGAATAGGCCTCAATACCACAGTATACAACCAGTGCAAAATGTGTGATTTGAAGCCTCATCCTTTACTTAGAACCCTATGAGTAGACCAAAAGATAATATTGCCCGTGTTTATATAGGTCTCAATATGTTTTTTCTACAGCAGTTCACGGTCCAATATCAAACAAAGATATTGAACTTGCCTAGAAAGAAGGGGCTCATCCCCAAACAAGCAGGAAAGCTTGAAGTTGCAGGGCATTATACTTTTAGTAAAAAGAATCATATCTTTTTTACCAGGATTGACTGAGAGTTTGTACTTCAAGCACCATCGTTGAATCATATGCAAAATAAGGTGATATTGGAAAGAAATAAACCGAACTTCATTGATACTTCATCAACTCAAGGAATGCTACTTTTACAACGAATTTGACCAAGCGCATAAAAGCTTCTGACCCTACATCAGTGCTTCGCTAGAATTTTTCAGTATTATTACGAATAGAAAAATCTATTGTAATATTAAAAAAAAACTGGAAGAGACCTATTGCATTTTGTCTCACCCAACAAACAGTGCAACTCGTCAAAAAAAAATGGAATCTCATCACTCCTTGCTGCTGCTGTAGTTTTTTTATTATTTATATATTTCATATATCCTTTTTGGAGATTAGCGAACTTTTGTCTGCATCTTTCTGCCTTACGTTGCCATGGATTAAATCCATTATCTTTTAATTTCATTGCGATATCATTCCATAATTTAGATTTTCTACTTTTTCTGTCGTCAAACATTATTCTCATATCGCTTTTTAAAGTGAACATAAGCTTTGTAGCTTCATTATAACGTTCTGTTGCTATTTTTCTCGACCAAGTAACTTCCCTACCGTCAATACATGTTGATGCATAGAATAAATTCTCATTTCCTAGTTCTTCAAATTCTGACCCTGATTCTTCTTTTATAGTCTCAGGTTATATTGTGCTCCTATGAGCCTGAATATATTGGGCAGCAGCTTCAACATCTTTGAAAAAATTAAATCTCTATATCAATCACGAAGAAAAAAAAGTTTTACCGACCATTTAAAAGTAAATTGGCTGTTTCAATATCCTCCACCTGAACATTATAGTCACAGCCCTGGTAATTCAGCGAAATCGAATAAATATTTTGACCTTTGACGTTTTCGGCCATTTTAAGTATTTCGTAATTCTAACTTCTCAACTATTTTGATGGACCGCTCGTGAAAAACAAGTCCAGAGCTGGGTTAGAACCGCAATGTTTCTGTTATAGTTGTGGTCCTTTCACAACTGATCCATGACGTCATGGAACCCAAACCAATAGAGTAACCGATTTCGCTTGAATGAAACGGTTTAGACCAAAATGTTTTGGTTATTCGCTTGAAATTGATTTTGATCGGATTAACACGGGTAACTCACCCGGATCACAGATGTTGCAGGCTCTATCTGTCATTTGGGTGACCCGGGTAAGTTACCCGTGTTAATCTGATCTAGTTTCCGAAACCGCTTGTATATAATACAATGTAGAATAGGGGCGTTCGTTTTTTAACTCAGACTGCTCGGATGGCTCCTGAGTCGTTCGTTAATTACATCGAGATGAAGGAGACTACACATGTCAACCGATCATGAAACAAAGTCAGAGCGAATCGATGACGATCTTTTTCGTCGGAATCATAGAGACAAGATCCGAGTTTTTTGATGGAGCAAAGCGATTTTATCTCAGAGAATATAATTATATTAAACTTGACATCTTGTTGATATCTATCACGATGATGTAAGTTTTTTACATCATGTCTATTACCCAGAAATCATTTTTGTTCAAATTTCATTTCGTGTTAGAATTTGGGACAAAATTGACAAAAAATATATCTGGAATGTCAACTGACAAGAGTAATTCTTTTACGAATGCCGCTACTCCAAGTAAAAGGGCTGCATATCTAAAATATTCTGGTCCTAACGCAAACTCAACGATTAGAATAATCAACCCTCCACTAAGGCCGTCCTATTTACATAGGCCTAGTAACTTGTTACATTACTCATTCTTATCATTTCAACGATTTTCAGTAAATTCATATAACTGTGAAATTATTGAATTTGAGTTTTTAAGTTACAGCACTGAGTATTAAATACTCAATGGTTACACTGAGAATATATCCAATTAATATTCATTTGATAAATTTCAGTATGGATGAAATTTTTAGCAAAGTCGATATCTGCTTTGCAGTTTCATGTTCGCTTCAATGTTCTTAATTTCAATGATTTAATATTTTTCAGTAAATACAGAAGAGGGTGAAATCTCAAGTGGATCCTCAGGTACAGACACTTTTCAATTAATTATACATGTTTGGACCAGACAGTCGGAGTGATGCGAAACTAGACATCGTATAATTTATACAATGATCTTGAAGCTTTTGTAGGTTAGCGAGGTAGCTTCAACCTCTTTGGGAAAGCGTCACGTTTCGTCCCGGCTTAGTTTGAGCGAATTCGTCAGGGCATGCACCAAACTAAGCCGTTTACATGCCTACGTGTGGACAACGCTTGTGCGGATCACAAGGGAGTGTACCACACCGTTGGGGATGAGCGTATTTCCGAGATCTTGAGAGGATCTACCAGGGACAGCGTGCGCGCTAGCGCCCCCCTGTACGTTGACCTATGATGTGGCCAAGCGTTACAGGCAGGTAACGAAGGGTACTTAAGACGCAAGAGATGGTACTGCGCGCGCTACTTAAGTAAGAGCTGAGAGAGGGCGCTCGCTACAGGACTCCCCTTCCAGTGAAAGCGATACCAGAAAGATGCATCTGGAGGAATGTGACCGAGACCGAAAAGGTGTTCTCCTCTAAAACGCGGCTGTGAGCGAGCCGTTTTGCCATTGCTGCGCTGTTCAGCACGAGTGCACGGTGTTTGATGCACGGGTGACCAAGCCGTTTTGTGTTGAGCCGTATTGACTGTGTGCTAGAGCGCTCTGCCTCGTCGTTCGAGGAGTGTGACCGATCAAGAGGAGGTCAGCTTTTGACGGAATGTAGTCATGGCCGTATTGACCAGAAGATTTCCCACAAGTGCGGCCGTGATGCGGAGCAGTTGTGTGCCTTTGAAATGTGAGAAATCCGGATTGAGAAACGCAGCGCCACTTGTGAGTTCCTATACCACTCGATATCGTGCAGTGAGCTGGGTGCACATCTTTGAGCAGCGAGTTGAAGCACGAGAGCGAAGTGGCGATGGGAACGAGAAGGTCGAATCAACAATGCTGCCTTCATTGCTTAATATCACATCAATAAGAGATTCCGAGGTTGGGGTTATATGAGACGGCCCCCAAATGAGTTGTTGCATACCAATAGAGGAAAGCATAGAACCGAAATATTTTACTGAAGGTGAATTAGTATTCAGAAAATTAACATTAACATAGCCAATACAGATAACATCCTCACAGTAAGATAGTGCATGAGTCAAACTAGTTTCCATAGAATCAACAAACAGTTTATATAGCAAGTGAGGAGGTTTATAAACAACAGCAGTTACAAAGGAAATACCGTCATTTTGAATTTCACGAATAACTGCTCTATATAAGAATTGTTCGGAACATCAATCACTTCAAATCGAAGGCTGTTGTGAATATATAACGAAACCTCTCCACCTCTTGCACCAGTATTTCTATCTACTCTGACAAAATTAAAATTTGTTATCATTAAACTTTCCGAGTCAATTGAATCATTCAACCAAGTCTCAGACAGTGCAAGTATGTCAAATTTATTCTGCTCAATATATACCTTCAATTCATCAAATTTAGGAACCAGAGATTGTACATTCAAATGACCCAGCACAAGCATTCCCTAATAAATTCGCCAGTGCGTAATAGAAGTGCAAAAAACATACAGCCAGCGAATCGTTAAAACAAAGTCAAACCAAATAATTACATACCAGGAACAAGTTTTTTAACACCTGTCTCCGATCTAACGAAAACCGCTCCATTAAATGTCCAAACATTCTTGAATCCATATTTTTCCGATGAATCCCTGACTAGTTTCTATCTGTCATGCGTTAGGTCCTTCTTCATAACTATGTTCGAACCTTTGAGAAGTTTCTTTTTCTTAAATATAATATTCTTTTATTCTGAATCTGAAGACAACAATCAGATGACGGGGTTGTTTCTTATCAACTGCACCTGACCTGTATACAGAGGTGATCTCATCGGCGACTGTTATGTTAAATTTATCACTGAATAATTTCTTAACCTGAGTCAACACATTTTCTCCTTGGGATTCCCTGATGCCGATAAGACGGATGTTTTTATTTTTTGTCCTCTGCTCGAGAAAATCCACTTTTTGCTCCAGTTTCTTACGTGTGTCATCGGTGGAGTTGTTGTCATTCTTTTCAGCATTAGATTTCAATAACTGAATTTCTGCTTCCAAAGTGGCAATCTTAGCCTCATAAACGTTGAATTTTTAAGCGAGTTTTCTACTAATTGTGTTGATGATACATTAGTAATTTCTTTGATCACATTATCAGACTTTAATGCATCAATTAAGGATTTTTCGAATTCTGATTTTTGTCTAGTAATCATGTTGCTACTTTTCAATGAATTTGTAAAACGTGGACGAAAAAAAATTGGCGGTTTTCAAATGAAACTCATTATTACTAGCCGTATCTCGAAGAGCACAACTACACGCGTGTGTTCACGGCAGCGTATATTATCACATTATTAGACAAAGCAAGAGCTATGATTATACAATCAAAAATGAGTAAAATTTTTTGGGAAGAAGCGGTTTTAACTGCGGCATACATAACTAATCGAACTCAATTGAATCATTTTGAAGATAAAACTCCTTTTGAATTGTAGTCCGGAAGAAAACCAAATGTTTCTAACATGCTCTTTTTTGGTTCCATATGTTATGCCAGAGTCCCTGATAATTTAAGAATAAAATTAGATCAAAAAGGAATTAAATGTAGGTTTATGGGTTATGCGGAAAATGGTTATAGGTTATGGAATGAAACTAAAAAATTCAATTTTGCATAGTAGAAATGTTATATTTAATGAAGATAAATTCAGTGATTTAGATAGCCCAAAATATTCTGAGTCTCATGAGGATGATGATACAAATCTTAATGAAGAAAATACTGGGGAAAATAATGATGAAGAGGAACAAGAACAATCTGAAAATGCAGATGAAGAGAGAGAGGGAAGACCGAAAAGAAATACACAATTACCATCTCACCTTCAAGATTATGAAGTTGATTTTGGTTGTTTATGTTAACGAAAAAGATTCCCTTAATCATATTTGGTTATTTTATTAGTAACTAGTTTTAAGTTGGCAGTATGTTTCTCTGACAATTGAAACTGACACTTGATATAGAGTTAGTCTTTCAGTTCAATACTTAACAGCCGTTACTGTTGTGAAGAATCTATTGTACCATTTTACTTTTCATTATACATTTTGCAATAGAACTACTTCTTAATCGATCCAGACAACCTCAACAGGTTATGGGCCCAGGTCGACGTTAAAATTTCGAAGAGTTCTCAGAAAATTGTAATTGTACCGAAGTGAAAAGTAACAAAATGGCCGACGTCAGCGTGGGAAGCGGGTTACAAATAAACAAATTTACTGGTGAAAACTACAGCCAGTGGAAATTAAATGTGCACTTCGCGCAAAAGGTTTGCTCAGCATAGCTACGGAAGAGACACCTAAACCAACTACTGACGAGAAGAAAATCGAAAAATGGAACAGGGACGACGCCACAGCCATGTGCCTAATAACGTCCGCTTTGGATCTAAAACAAATATGCCTTATTGAAAATTGTCAAACTGCAAAGGAGGTATTCGACAAACTAGACGCCATTTATGAACAAAAATCAGAAACCAATAAAATATTAGTCCATGAGAAGTTCTACGCATATAAAATGGAACCCACTGACTCAGTAGCTCAGTTCATCTCAAAAGTAGAGAGTCTAGCTCAACAAATTAAAAACTCAGGGGATACAGTAAGCGAGACAGCCATCGTTACTAAAATACTCTCCTCATTGCCTCCGAAATTCATCACATTTCGACAAGCTTGGCTATCGATGGAAGCATCGAAACAAACATTGGCTAACCTCACTGCCAGGTTGATCGATGAAGAAGCCAGTCTGACGAGCAAAGAAACGGAAGAAAAAGCATTCTTAGCCAGAAGCAAGAATTTATCGAAGAAAAATCCTGCAGTCCGATGCTTCAACTGTAATAAAAATGGACATTTCGCTAGAGAATGTCGTGCTCCTAGGAAAACAAAACCTAAGTCAGAGCACAAGTCTGATCCCCATGGAAGTGCCTTTATTACAGAGATTAATGAAGAAGTAGAAGCATTAATAATGAACATTGACACTACATGGATTTTAGATAGCGGTGCATCACGACACATGACACCCAACAGAGAGTTCTTCGCAACATTCAAGGAAACAAATGGTGCAACGGTAAAGCTTGGAAACAATGAGACACTGCAAGTTGAAGGAGTTGGAACTATACATATTGAGAAGTGGGTCAACGGAAAATGGTACAGCAGTTCCTTAGAAGATGTATGGTACATCCCAGGTTTAAGAAGAAATTTGTTCTCCGAAGGTGCTGTAACAAAGAGAGGATTTTCCATCTACAAAAGTGACACCAAAGCAAAAATTACAAAGAACAATGAAATAGTGGGACTTGCCATCCGTGATGACAACAATCTATATAAGTTACTGATCCGAGTGAAATCATCTGACCAAGAAGTGAACTCAGTGACAACCGGTACGTTAAAAGAGTGGCATGAAAGACTTGGACATTTAAACATTAAATCATTAAGGGAGTTACTTTTTAAAAATTCTTTGGACGACGTGAAATTAACGAAAAATGAAGACTTTTTCTGTGAAGCATGCGTGTATGCCAAACAACACAAGTTGAAATTCGCGCCAATAACCTCTCGTGACGTGAAACCGGGCGAACTGATATACAGTGACGTATGTGGACCTATGAGCACAGAATCGATTGGCGGTTCATTGTACTTTGTTCTGTTCAAGGATCACAGAACCGGTTTTTGTGAGGTTAGATTCATGAAGCATAAATCAGATGTTTACGATCGTTTTCGTGAATACGTCAACATGTGTGAGAAGAAGTTTAATCATAAAATAAAGACAGTTCGAACGGATAATGGAACCGAATTTGTTAATAAAAGGCTGATAGAATATTTTCACTCAAAAGGAATTATCACTGAACACACAGGTATTTATACACCCGAGCAGAATGGGAAGTGTGAAAGGGAAAACAGAACCATAGTTGAAAGCGCTAGGGCTCTTTTGTTCACAAAAGATCTACCAAAACAATTGTGGGCAGAAGCTGTGAACACAGCAGTTTATTTGAAAAATAGGACACCAAACAATGAAGGTACAACTCCATTTGAACTATGGACTGGTAAGAAACCAACACTTAATCATCTAAGAGTTTTTGGTTCCGAAGCTTACTTGTTGATCGATGGTAACTCTAGAAGAAAATTAGACAAAAAAAGTGAGAAACTGGTTCTCATCGGTTATGAAGGAAACTCAACAAACTACAGGCTTTACAACCCAGATACGAATAAAGTGAAAGTCTCACGTCATGTGATCTTCAACGAAAATACTAATATACAACTCAGAAAGAATTTTGTTCTGCATAACATAAACAGTAATAATGATTCAATTGTAGATGTTCCAGACCAGAAAACAGAACAAGAACGTCTCAACAATAACACAAACATGGAAGTTGCAGATGAAAACAATCCTGAAGATGAGGAAACGCATGATGAAGTAAGGTATAACCTACGAAGAAGAGAAACAATCAAGAAGCCTGCGAAGCTAGATGAATTCGACGTAAATGAGGTGAGTTACACAGAAGTCAACATACCCAACTCGTATGAAGAAGCGATGGAGGGCAACGAGAAAGAAAAGTGGAAAACTGCAATTCAAGAAGAATTAGAAAGTTTGGAATCAAACAAAACATGGGAGTATGTGCACCTGCCGAATAACAGGAAAACTATTGGCTCCAAATGGGTTTTCAAGATCAAGCCTCCATCAAAGGAAAAACCAATTGTATTCAAGGCAAGACTATGTGCTAAAGGTTTTGCACAATTGAAAGGAATTGACTATAAAGAAACTTTCTCTCCGACAACAAGGTATGACAGCATAAGACTGTTATTGGCCCTCGCTGCAAGACACAAAATGGAAATATCACAATTTGACGTAAAGACTGCTTTTCTATATGGTGACTTGGAAGAGGAAATATACATGGATCCTCCAACAGGTGTAAACGCTAAAGGACTAGTATGTAAACTAAACCGATCACTCTATGGACTAAAGCAATCTCCTAGGTGCTGGAACTAAAAGTTCAATGATTACCTTAAAGGAATTGGCCTCGAACAATGCGAATCTGACAGATGCATATATGTGGGAGAGATAGACAATGAGAAAATTATTCTTGTCCTATATGTCGACGATGGACTTATTCTTTCCAAGAGCGAGTCTGTACTGACGAAAGTACTGAAAATATTGGAGTGCAGATTCAAAATAACATATCACAAGCCAGACATCTTCGTTGGACTAGAAATTGAAAGAGACAACAACTCTTCAATCTCAATAAATGTGAGTACTTTTATTCATCATACTATTAAACGTTTTGGGCTTGCAGATGCAAATGGACTGAAGATCCCAGCAGACCCAAATGTATGCCTAACAGATCCCCAACACGAACCAAGTGAAGAAATGGTTCCCTACAGAGAATTAATTGGATCTCTTATCTTCATTTCCACTACTTGCCGACCAGATATTTCGTATATTACCAATGTACTTAGTAGATATATGAATAATTATGGAAAAATTCATTGGAGCGCAGCTAAAAGGGTTGTCAGATACCTCAAGGAGACAGCCAACCTAGGTATCTTATACAATTCATCCGAAATGACAATTATTACCGGATACTCAGACTCTGATTTTGCCAGTGATTTACAGAGTCGAAGATCCACAACTGGATATATATTTACTCTAAATGGAAGTGTTATCACATGGAAGTCTCAACGACAAAAGAACGTGACAACATCTACCACAGAAGCAGAGTACGTAGCTGCTTTGGAAGCCTGCAAGGAGGCTGTGTGGTTGAAACAGTTACTAGGTGAACTAAAAGAAAGTGTCGGTGAAATCAAGTTGTGCGTGGACAATCAGAGTGCTATAAAACTAATTAAAAACCCAGTATTTCATCATCGTACAAAACATGTAGACTTACGTTACCATTTCATTCGCGAAAAATATGAGAGTGGAATGCTTGCAGTTGATTATGTTCATAGCAAAATGCAACTAGCCGATATTTGTACAAAGGCTTTGCCTTTCTCTTCTTTCAAAAATTTAATTGAATCAATGAACTTGAAATTGACGAATCAGAAAATTTAGTAGTAAGGAAATCTTTCATGGGAGTGTTAAAGAAAAAGATTCCCTTAATCATATTTGGTTATTTTATTAGTAACTAGTTTTAAGTTGGCAGTATGTTTCTCTGACAATTGAAACTGACACTTGATATAGAGTTAGTCTTTCAGTTCAATACTTAACAGCCGTTACTGTTGTGAAGAATCTATTGTACCATTTTACTTTTCATTATACATTTTGCAATAGAACTGCTTCTTAATCGATCCAGACAACCTCAACAGTTTAGCTCTACGGTGTGAGTCACAGGATACTCCTAAATCATATCAAGAAGCCCAAATAAGTGCAAATTGATGATGAATTGAAGGCTTTGGAACAAAATGGTACATGGCAATTGGTTGATAAGCCTGAGGGTAAGAAAATCATTAGCAACAAGTGGGTGTTCAAAGCAAGAACGGATAATGAAGGTAAGGTATTTCATTATGCTAGACTAGTAGCTCGAGGTTTTGAACAAGAAATTGAAGGTTTGTGTACCCATGCTCCAGTGGCTAAGTTATCAACCTTTAGGATACTCCTATCTATTTGTGTTAATTATGATTTATATCTGCAACAACTAGATGTCAAAAATGCGTGACTTAATGGTACTTTGTCTGACGAAATCTATATGATGATACCAGAAGGGGTAAAAATCGATAAAACTAATGGAAAGAAAATTTGTCTTTTGAAAAGGTTAACGGTTAAAACAGGCACCAAAGATATGGAATGATCGTTTCAATTCATTTATGGCTAAGTTGGGTTTCAGGCGTTCTAAATCAGACTTTTGCTTGTTTACATTTATTAAGAAGAACATTCGATGCTATCTTTTGCTCTATGTAGATGACATTTTATTGGCATGCAATGATGGAAACTTTCTCACTTATGTAGAAACTAATCTATGTACAGTCGACTCTCGTTAATTCGAAACTCGAGGGACTCTTAAAATATTACGAATTATCGAGTGTTTGAAATATCAAATGGTTCGAAATTTGTGAGAGAAAATAAATAAAACTTTGAATTATTAAGTGCTGATCAATTTTTATTTATTAACTGCTATTCTATAACAATGTCAAAAGTTCAGAGGTACATTCGTGTACATACATGTATATTCATAATGTGAATTAATTAATCTTTCGAAAGAAGTCTGTTATACTGGTTTGCTTCAAAGCATATTGCTGCTGCTCAGACTGCTCAATAACTTTTTTTAGGAGAAAAAGTGCCTGAAATGCTTTTTCATCACTTTCGTTTTGTAGACAGAAGCTTTGTAAGGTATCGAATGAGGATCTTGCTTCCTTAACTGACACCTCTGCCAAAGGTTTTGATGTATCATCTTCATCGTTACTTTTTTCATTCGTATCTGTCTCAGATAAAATTTCGCCATCGGTTAGTGAACCTGAGACAGCAACATCTTCATCCACTTGAACAAAGTCAGAAAAACTCACACCGCTGATGTCAACTAATGGTTCTATTGCTGGTTCTTCATCATCCATAAGTATTGGGACATTTTCCTGATCTTCTTTTAAGAAACCGGATTTTTTGAAGCAATTGAGAATCGTTAGGGGTGTTACAGCTCTCCATGCCTTGTCAGTCAGTAAAATAGCTGTCAGAACCGTGATATTTGCAGTTAGCTGCTTGTCGAGAGATTCTAAAACGAGCTTAACAATTTCTTTGCGATAGAACGTCTTAAAATTATGGATGATCCCTTGGTCCAATGGTTGCAATTTGGAAGTTGTATTTGGCGGAAAGAAGTAGAGTTTCACGTTGGACAATATAGGAGGATTGTTGTGGACAGTGCAATTGTCTAAAAATAGTAAAATTTTCCGCTTTTGTCGTTTCATGTCCCCATTAACTGTTAAAAGCCAATTGTTAAAAAGTTCTGTCGTCATTCAAGCTTTTTTGTTAGCACGATAGTCAGTAGGAAACGATTTCACTCCTTTGAAACATCGCGGTTTCATTGCTTTTCCTATCACTAAGGGTTTAAGTTTTTCCGATCCGTCCATATTTACTGCAAGTAAAACTGTCAACCTCTCTTTACTATGTTTTCCCTCATGACATTTTTCATCTTTAAAAGTAAGCGTCTTGTCCGGTATACATTTGAAAAATAGGCCAGTTTCATCAGTATTAAAAATGTCTCGGGCATCATAGTTTTCAATCAAGGTCTTCAATTTACCGTGCCAATTCAAGCATACTACATCATCAACACTTCCAATTTCCCCACAAACTTTTTTAAATACAACTCCATTTCTCTTTTTGAAATTTGTAAGCCACCCTTCACTTGCCGCAAAGTTATTGATGCTTAGGGTAGACGCGAACTCTTTTGCTTTTTCCTTTAACAAGTTTCCGCTAATAGACACTTTTTGTTGTTTGCACTGTCTCAGCCAAATGACCAGGCTTTCTTCCAGACGGGGAAATTCACCTTTAGTAGTTCTTTTCCGTACTCCAGCAGTTTGAGTAGCATAAATTTTTTCCTTGTGCTTTATTATGGTTGAGAGAGTACTCAGAGGAATCTTGAATTCTTTTGCAACATCACTTTTCTTCTCACCTTCCTCTACTTTTTCGATTAACTTCTTCTTTTCAGCAATCGTCAAACATTTATACTTTCTAGGGTTCATAACTAAACGAACTTTTAATCTGTATACCAACGAAAGAGTAACCAATTCGTGTGTGTCAAATAGTCAAACTAATCATAACAAAAACAAAGGGTCGTGTACGTTGATACAAGTTTGAACTTGTAGCAAAATGTACCTCCAATCTTTCCGCCTCTTTCTCTCTGCAACTTTGAATTGTCGAGTGTTGGACGCCGATGAGTTCGAATTAACGCGTCGTTTTATTATATAGCAATGATTTTTTCGTTCGAATTACCAAGTGCATAAAAATGTATTGATTTTGTTCGAAATATAAAGAGATTTTGAAGGGAACTTGTGATAGCTTTGAATTATAGAGAGGTTCGAATTATCGCAGGTTTGAATTAACGAGAGTCGACTGTAATAGTTTTAGAATGAAATATTTAGGTGATGTTAAGGATTTCTTAGGCATTCATGTAGAGAGAGATTTTTATAGAAAGTTCATTACTGTTGATCAGAGTTCAGCAATCAAAAATGTATTGAAAAGATTCAATGTTGAAAATTGTAAACCTTATAAAACACCTATTGGGAAAAACCTTAGTTTAAAAAGGAATTGTGATAGTACACTCAAAACTAACTTGCCTTGTAGAGAACTATTAGGTTCATAAATGTATATAATGATGGGTAGTAGGCCTGATATATGCTTTTGTGTTGGATATTTTTCTAAATTTCAAGACAATGCAACAGATGAATATTTCAATCATTTATTGAGAGTTTTAAAATATTTAAGGTTCACTGTGGAATATAAATTAAAATTTCATTCATCTTCTCATAAATTGGAAGGATATACAGATGCTGGTTGGGCTAACGATAATGAAGACAGAAAGTCCATAAGTGTAAATTATTGTTTTAAACTTTTCGATAATTTAGTTTCGTGGACTTCGAAAAAGCAATCAATTGTTACCCTTTCAAGCACTGAATCTGAATTTTTTGGCATTATGTATGGCAAGTTGTGAACTTTTGTATGTTGGAAATATTCTTGATGATTTTCAAGTTGAATATGATACGCCGGTAACTCTATATGAAGATAATCAGAGTACCATCAAATTACTTCAAAATTTCGCAAACAACAGAAGATGCAAGCATATTGAGGTGAAATATCATTTCGTAATATATTTGATTGTTAAAAAACTTATAAATGTTACTTATGTTAACACTAACGAACAAATAGCAGATATATTGACTAAGAGTCTTGATTGTGTTAAGTTTAATAATTTTGTCAGAATTTTAAATCTTGGCAGTCAGGTTTGAGGGACGGTGTTAATATATGTTGTCAATGTCAAACCTGCCTTCATATTATTCTACGATTGTATTCTTGTGTCATTCTTGTACTCTATGAAATGAAGTAGAGATGTGCTGTCAATAAGTGGTCGATTCCATATTTCCAGTTCCTTTTTTGCGATATATTACAAAATAATAAGCGATTTAATACTAAATCTCTAACTCATCCAACTAACTAATTTGTTGTGTTGTTTTTGAGCCGCCATAAGTGGGTAAGTCATCCCTTCCTGTTCATTAGTTGAACATAACCTCCATCCCGGTTAGAAGCCGGCATGGGTGATACTTCGGGGGGAGTCCAGTGGTCCTCTGGGATTATTCCCAGTCCTTCTAATTTATATGAAGTTCATCAGAGCATTACATCCCCTAATACCTCAGATAATAGAGAATCTGACATGAGACTTCTCTCTATGGAGATCGAAGCAGTGAAAGCCAACTGTTCTTCCGACATAGAACTATTTGACGAAGCTAATTTTCATTCTCAAACCATTAATTTAGCTCTATACCAAAGAAACCCAAACAAAGACATACCCTTTTCCCAAACTCCTATTCCTACCTTCATTGATACCCCCAGGCCTGTTCTAAAGCCAGTTTTGAGATTCCCTATTACCTGTATGGGTCTATTTCTGATCATTGCAGAGTCCTCGGACGAGAAAAATCTTGATAATAATATTCACCCAATGGATATCGGGAAAAAACTCTCTCGTTTTGGTGTACAAGGTGTGACGACCTTTTCTCGGGCTTGTGTGAATAAACGGTTCTGATTTATTTTCTCGGGCGCCAGTTGCAAATTTTGGTCCAAGGTTGCAACTCCTTGTCGTACACTTCTCTGTCCTTCCCAGGTAGCCTTTACACAGTTGGAGAAGGGTTCGGTGCAATCTAAGATCTTAGCGATTGCTTGGTGATAATTTCTTTGTTTTTAGAGAAGACCAATATCACAGGAATGAAACTCACACTATATATGTACAGATATATTACAAACTTTCACGGTGTCACTAACACTGTTGACCACAATTATATTTACACAAAGAGCTGTCTGATGTTAATTATCAATGTGTATAAACTTATTATGATATGAACAATATTACTATTTACACAATGTAAGAAATGATCAAAGCAATGAAATGATGTAAAGTCAGATGTTAACAAAGCAGAAATATGTAATCTTGAACTAAGCAGAACGGTGAACGGTAGTGAGGAATAAGATGAGCGAGCAGAGCAGGTGATAAAAGCGGTGAAAAATGGCGGTATCGACAAATTGGTGAATGACGGACAATGAGAGCATATAATGAGCAAATACAAGTGAGGAAGCAGTAAACAGGCAGGGCCGGCTTTGACTACGGTATTGACCTGTGTTCCAAGAAAACAAGTTGGTCAAAATGTCTCAAACAACGATGAGTGTGCGGCCTGAAGGGCGCACACACTTCAATTTATAAACGTCACGGCCAACTAGATCGACAGTACCTCCGTGTCCGTATTACCGGTTCAAACCCTTAATACTAGGTTGAATGGTTCGCCCGAG
The DNA here is from genome assembly GCA_958510865.1 of Myrrha octodecimguttata. Classification (NCBI taxonomy): domain Eukaryota; kingdom Metazoa; phylum Arthropoda; class Insecta; order Coleoptera; family Coccinellidae; genus Myrrha; species Myrrha octodecimguttata. The sequence continues at coordinate 5,212,075 of OY294056.1, read as the reverse complement.
CTTAGCCCAGGGCGTTCGACGCAACCCAATAAAAGAGGAAAATCCGGAAATAATGTCGATCTACTCCAAAATACTGTCGAGTATGACTAACCAAAATACAAGGCCGTGACGACAGAGCCCTCCGTAAAACTAAAAGGAACTATCGTTCCGCTAATTCAAACCCGAATCACCGTCTCTATCTTTCGCCCGTGCTTAGCCCAGAGCGTCGGATACAACCAGATAATTCGAGGATAACTCAGGTACAGTACCACCTTAATTCAACCCCTATGGGAGGGCAATCGAACAAAGGTTGTAGGCAATGTCCCTTACAACGTTCCCGAAAGCAATCCACAAATGACCTGCCAAAATATTACGCTAGTGCTCCGAATTACAGAATGAACAAACCGTCTATTTCAGGAACGTCTCGCTAATTCAAACTCGAATCACAGCCTGTATCTTTCGCCCGTGCTTAGCCCAGAGCGTCGGACACAACCAGAAAATTCGAGGAATAACTTGGGTCCAGTACCACCTCAATTCAACCCCTCGAGAGGGCAATTGAACTAAGGTTGCAGGTAATGTCCCCCACAACGTTCCCGAAAACACTACAAATATTATCAGCTAAAATATAACGGCAGTATTCCAACACACGAAATGAATAAACCGGATATTTCAGAAACGTCTCGCTAGTTCAAACTCGAATCACAGCCTGTATCTTTCGCCCGTGCTTAGCCCAGAGCGTCGGACACAACCAGATAATTCGAGGATAACTTGGATTCAATACCACCTCAAGTCAATCCCTATTGGAGGGCAATTGAACTAAGGTTGTAGGTAATGTCCCCCACAACGTTCCCGAAAACACCACAAAAATTATCAGCTAAAATATAACGGCAGTATTCCAACACACGAAACGAACAAACCGGATATTTCAGAAACGTCTCGCTAATTCAAACTCGAATCACAGCCTGTATCTTTCACCCGTGCTTAGCCCAGAGCGTCGGATACAACCAGATAATTCGAGGATAACTTGGGTCCAGTAACACCTCAATTCAACCCCTATTGGAGGGCAATTGAACTAAGATTGTAGGTAATGTTCCCCACAACGTTCCCGAAAACACCACAAAAATTATCCACCGGAATACCAAATAATGCAGCTACCCTATTAACCGACTTGTATTGAACGGAAAATAGAAATGGAACACAGGAAAATATACAGAAATCAAACGGAAAGCCGATTAAAGCCTAAAAGGTTCTTACCAGGTAAAACACCACTTTCACTCACTGCCTTTACGGTAAGAAAAAAAACTCGAGTCTATTTAAACTCAGAAAAGAAATTGTTCGACAAGATTGAATTTTGAAGAAAGAATGTAAAAATTTTGGTTTATTCGAAGAGACTCAGAAGAAGGCGACTTTACGGCTCGAAATACTCTCAAAAAGTTCCCCATTTCGTCTGGACAAGTCCTTTTATAACTTCGGAAAAGTGAGGATGTCACATGTCCAAAATTTCGAGAAATTTCCTAGAGTAGGATGTTTTACGGTTCCCTGATTGGTTCATTCAAATTCCTTTGTTCTCTGAAAGAATTATACAGCGGGTCGCGTAAACACGCATTTACCCGGTTTTCATACAATTCAATCTCCGAGACCGACGTAAACATGTGAAAAAACTGCGATAAGCGATAAATCGCCGAGTACGGCATGGTTTTTATACATAGGACGGAAACTGAAAATGCATCGAAATAAATATGATCGAATAATTCCTTTTGATAGGAAATTTCTCAAAACGAAATATAATTAATTTGACAATTCTTAAGTGATGAAAATAACTCAGTTAAAATAGGTCGGAGATTGAAATGCATCGGAATAGATTTGAAGTAATAATTCTTTCATTCCTGTTAGGAAATCTCTCGAAATAAATGAAACAAAATGATTGATTTCTTAGTAACGAAAATCACTTCGTTACACACCCCCCTTTCCTCCAAAAGAAAAGAAAACTGAAGGTTTTTTTTTCTAGCATCACCTTCTCACCCCTGCTCTGTCACCCTACACCTATCAGCAAAATACTGAAGGAACTCCTGGCTGCAGCGTCACTAGTTGCGGACATTTCGACGTCGGAGTGACCCCCTAGACTTTGGCCGGACTTGTTTGATGGATCGCTACTACCTTGGTCCTTGGGCTTCAGTTCTTGCGTATGACACTCCGGTCGGGATATCCAAATCTGAAAAATACTGATAATCACGTATACAGTCTCTCAGCTACTGAGCTTTTCGGGACGTTCTGAACTTCCAACGGCCAGGATAACAGACGGACAGGCGGCTCCTTCTTGCGAAAGCAATAAACGGCGGTACGGATTTGTATGCTCTCTGGGGTTAACGGATTACGGGTTATTTGTGCTCGTTGATGGCTCGTCGAGACTTTCATCTCCACGGAACGGTTTGAGATCTTTTACGCGAATATTTCTGACGTATTTTTCAGACGTGTCCTTGAGGTCGTAAACCACTGGGGACACAACTCTTACAACGGTATACGGTCCGGCGTATTTGGCGGCCAACTTAGATGCAAAGCCGTCCGCAGCCGAAGATAGTGGGTGTTCACGGCGCCAGACTCTATCTCCCATCCTGCATGACCATTCTCTCCTCCGCAGATTGTAGAAGCTACTTTGCTGGTTGAATGCTTTCGCCAGCTGAATTCGTACGAACTCATGCGTTTCCCGGAGTCGCTTGACACGCTCAGCATATTGGGTCACGTCTTGTACGGTGGGTTCTTCAACGGGCTCTCCACTGCTCCCGGTAACTGACTGAAACCTACGGTTGGTTTCCGGTGATCGGAGTTCCCTTCCAAAATTCAGGAACGCTGGTGTGAACCCTGTTGACTCATGTTTCGCCGAATTCAAGGCGAAAGCCAATTCTCTTACATGTTCGTCCCAATTACGGTGATCTCCTTTGCAAAACTGGGCTATCATCGTTTTGATGGTCCGGTTCGCCCTTTCGACGGGTTTACACTGCGGTGAATATACGGGTGCAAACCGATGACGGATTCCCATGTCCTTGAGGTTTCCCTTGAACAATCTTCCGTCGTATTGGGATCCATTATCGCTGATCACGGTTTTGGGACAGCCAAACTTCAGCACTACTTGATCGTAAAAAGCCTGGAACATTCCCTTGCCGGTGGCCGCCCGGAGGGGCCTGCACTCGATCCACTTGGAGAAACGGTCTTGAAACATAACAAGGAAGGTATTACCCTTCTTGGAACGAGGGAGTGGGCCAATCAGGTCGGTGCTCACGGTATTCCACGGTTCAGTGATCGTATAGGGTTGCATTTTCCCTGACGGTTTCTGCTGGCTAACCTTATACTTTTGGCACTGCTGGCATTTTCTGACGTATTTCGCCACTTCACGGAACATCCCGGGCCAGTAGTAATTCTGGGCCACCCTGGAAATGGTTTTGGCAATCCCCATACGACCAGCTACTGGTTCGTCGTGGTTCTCCTGAAGTATGGATTGACGGTTTTCGGTCGGTACGCAAAGTTTCCAAGGCGTTCCCATTTCTGGTTCTGTGTAGTCATTTGAACTCCAGAAATGTCGATACAACTTTCCATCTTGAATACGGTAATCTGGAAACAAATCTGGGTCTTTCGAAACTTCTTGGTACCTTCTTGCATACCACGGACATAACACCACATCTTCAGCCAGACATGATTCCAGTTGGTGGGGTAACCGGTCCTCAGAAAGTACATTCGGTGGTACGGTCGACGGATTCAGAGGACTAGTTAACGGTTCCTTTCCCAGGAAACATTGTGTCGTACGGAAGTCGATTCTAAAATCGTGAGAAGACAGCAGGTCCATACCTAAGATTAGGTCCATAGGTAGTTGTGAGACCAGAAACAATCGTGCCGCTATCAGTTGACTTCCAATTTTCAATTTCGGCTCAAAAACTTCTTTGACAGCAACGCAGTTCCCATCGGCTACGGTAGCCGACATCTCGTTAACTCGAATCGGGGTTATCCCTGCATTTCTGCATTTTTTAGCCGTCTTTTCACTCAAAAAAGACCTCGATGCTCCGGTATCCAGCAAGGCACGGAAAGGCTCATGTCCTATGTGAACGATGACTATCGGACGGTTCTCTCGGGCCGGCTGTTTCGGTTCTCTTGGGGAAGTTTGAGATGGGAACTGCCTTCTCCCCTGGCCAAGGCAGCTCCGTTCTAGTTTTCCGAACACCTGCAGTCTCTCGAAAGGATCCCCTGTCGTCCACATCGAGAACAGAACATCCTAGGCGAAGATCGGCACTCTCTTCTCATGTGTCCGGTCTTTCCACATCGCCAGCATTGGATTCCAGAGTCCTTGAACTGAACCCTCTTCGTCCCCGGCTAGTTAGTCTCCTGAGACCTAACCTCCTTGGAACTAGGCTCCTTCTTCACCCCTTTCGGTTCAACGGCCTGAGGTAGTGACTGTCTCGTAGGCGAAGACGGCGATATGGGCGGGTTCTCCGCCTGATATGCGGCATTTACGGCTAGGTTTTTGGTAGATTTCGACTGAGGTCCTTGGTACACCAGGTGAGGTTCGTCGATGAATCCTTTCCGGTCCGGAGGTGGCACATAATTGTCGGCCTGCCACTGAACTAGCTCGAACACCCTTCCCTTATCCAACAACTGCTTGTAAGTCTTCGTTTCCTGGAAGGCCAGTGCTGTTTGGAGGGATGGTAACAGACGCTTCTTGATCATGAGGATCTGATCTTCTTCGGACGGGCGTCTGGCGGTCAATTTCAGGAATAAGTTCTGCATCCTGGTAACGAACTGTAAACGTTTTTCCTCCTTGCCCTGCGTTCGTCTCCCAATTTCATCCAAAAGGTTTTCCTCGTAGTCAGGGGGGAGGAAAGCTTCACGTAGTTGTTCCTTGAAGTCGTTCCAATCCCTGAACGAACCTCTCCTCGGGACGTACCAGTCCTTCGCATCACCCCTCAGCAGTTCGAAGATGAATTCGAACATGTGTTGGTGGCTGACTTTCCTGGTTTCTGCCAGTTGTTCTACCTCTTCCAGGAAGGTAGTCACGCTAGTGGTTCCATCGAAATGAACATGCCATTTGTAGACGGGGACGGACGGGTGGTCGACCAGACGGGTATTTGCGGCATCGGTGTCGGTTCCACTACACACCTGATCGATCTGACTGGCTTCTGTTGAACAGCTCCGGTGGGGTTTGTGTATCCTTCGGTTCAGTGCCCTATTATCCACGGTCCTGTCGTCGGGGTCTGGTCGAAGGACGGTTTCGGTTTCGGCGTTAAACGAGCATTCTGATTCCTCCGGTGACAAGAATGGAAAAGATATCCCCCTGGTAGATTCTGCTGCAGCGGGCCTACTCCTTCGGATTCGTGTACGCAGAGGACTAGTGAGGTCCAGTCGTCTTCTGACTGCATCGCAAGCTCGTTCCCTCAGGCGTTGGAAAAAGTCAACGGACAATCCAGTCCGTTGGGTTTTCTGCTGAACGGATCCGGCGGTAAGGAGGTCCTCAATTCCCTTCTCCTGACGACTAAGTTCCCGGGGTTCTTCAAAGGTAATCAGCTCAACTCCCTGTTCCCTCCGGGAAGTGACCTCAGCTCGTCCCGATTCCCCACTGAACTCTCCCAATGGTTCTTGTCCACCCTGCCTAACCTCGGCCAGGGTCTTAGCATCCTCCAGCATCTCGTAAACCTGATTTATGACACCCTTCAGATCGTCCAACATGTCCTGTCCCTCGATCGACGTCGGTTTGATCTGGCCAATACGGTTTTGGACGTGGATCAATCGGCTCCTTATGCGGGATTCTTCATTTACGGCATTTTCCTCGTCGAACTCCCTAACTTCTTCAATCAGGCAGCCTAGTATTCGGCTAACAATGCCCATTTCCTCTTCAAGGTTCCTGGCTAAGGTACGGAACGGCACTTTGTTAGCTAACACCTTGCGCAGTTCGGCACGGTTTTCATGGACGGTCCTATGGGCCTGACAACCTCGGGCCTCGAGTTCCCAAACCAACTCCTCGGCCCTCAGCCTATTCACCTCCATGTCTGCTCCTCTACTCCTCAGTTCTCCTTTTTGCACTGCCTGTTGTCGAAAGAAATCAGGTCCCTGCTCGGGCGCCAATTTGTGACGACCTTTTCTCGGGCTTGTGTGAATAAACGGTTTTGATTTATTTTCTCGGGCGCCAGTTGCAAATTTTGGTCCAAGGTTGCAACTCCTTGTCGTACACTTCCCTGTCCTTCCCAGGTAGCCTTTACACAGTTGGAGAAGGGTTCGGTGCAATCTAAGATCTTAGCGATTGCTTGGTGATAATTTCTTTGTTTTTAGAGAAGACCAATATCACAGGAATGAAACTCACACTATATATGTACAGATATATTACAAACTTTCACGGTGTCACTTACACTGTTGACCACAATTATATTTACACAAAGAGCTGTCTGATGTTAATTATCAATGTGTCTAAACTTATTATGATATGAACAATATTACTATTTACACAATGTAAGAAATGATCAAAGCAATGAAATGATGTAAAGTCAGATGTTAACAAAGCAGAAATATGTAATCTTGAACTAAGCAGAACGGTGAACGGTAGTGAGGAATAAGATGAGCGAGCAGAGCAGGTGATAAAAGCGGTGAAAAATGGCGGTATCGACAAATTGGTGAATGACGGACAATGAGAGCATATAATGAGCAAATACAAGTGAGGAAGCAGTAAACAGGAAGGGCCGGCTTTGACTACGGTATTGACCTGCGTTCCAAGAAAACAAGTTGGTCAAAATGTCTCAAACAACGATGAGTGTGCGGCCTGAAGGGCGCACACACTTCAATTCATAAACGTCACGGCCAACTAGATCGACAGTACCTCCGTGTCCGTATTACCGGTTCAAACCCTTAATACTAGGTTGAATGGTTCGCCCGAGCTTAGCCCAGGGCGTTCGACGCAACCCAATAAAAGAGGAAAATCCGGAAATAATGTCGATCTACTCCAAAATACTGTCGAGTATGACTAACCAAAATACAAGGCCGTGACGACAGAGCCCTCCGTAAAACTAAAAGGAACTATCGGGAACGTTCCGCTAATTCAAACCCGAATCACCGTCTGTATCTTTCGCCCGTGCTTAGCCCAGAGCGTCGGATACAACAAGATAATCCGAGGATAACTCAGGTACAGTACCACCTTAATTCAACCCCTATGGGAGGGCAATCGAACAAAGGTTGTAGGCAATGTCACTTACAACGTTCCCGAAAGCAATCCACAAATGACCTGCCAAAATATTACGCTAGTGCTCCGAATTACAGAATGAACAAACCGTCTATTTCAGGAACGTCTAGCTAATTCAAACTCGAATCACAGCCTGTATCTTTCGCCCGTGCTTAGCCCAGAGCGTCGGACACAACCAGAAAATTCGAGGAATAACTTGGGTCCAGTACCACCTCAATTCAACCCCTGGAGAGGGCAATTGAACTAAGGTTGCAGGTAATGTCCCCCACAACGTTCCCGAAAACACTACAAAAATTATCAGCTAAAATATAACGGCAGTATTCCAACACACGAAATGAATAAACCGGATATTTCAGAAACGTCTCGCTAGTTCAAACTCGAATCACAGCCTGTATCTTTCGCCCGTGCTTAGCCCAGAGCGTCGGACACAACCAGATAATTCGAGGATAACTTGGATTCAATACCACCTCAATTCAATCCCTATTCATCTGTGGCTAAAAGAACACTCGAGCAAGCATATGGCAATGATAAAGTTGGTATGTGTACAGACGGCCCTTTACATTATAAAACTTTTTTTTTCCACCCAGTAGATGGTAGTGAAGTTAGAGGTGCGATTAGTACTTTAAAGAATAAGAAATGTACTGGTGTTGACTTTATGTCTGCCAAAATATTGAAACTAATTTCTGAGCATATAGCAGATCATTTTGCCCATATTATAAATAAATCAGTCTGTTCTGGTATTTTTCCGCATGTACTTAAGAATGCCACTGTTTTACCTGTTCTCAAGAAGAATGATCCTATGGATGTTTCTAACTATCGACCTATTTCGTTGTTGAGTGTATTCTCTAAAATTTTCGAGAGAATAGTTATGGATAGGATGATGAAATTTTTGAACACTTTCAACTTAATTACAGAAAGTCAATATGGTTTTAGAGCGGGACGATCAACTGAGTCTGCTGTTCTGGATTTTGTACACACGATTCAGTTTTCGTTGGATAGAGGATTGAATGTTGCGGGATTGTTTTTCGATCTTACACGTGCATTCGATACCATTTCACCTCATTTTTTAGTAAGCAAATTGTACAATCTTGGATTTAGGGGAGTGTTCCTGGACTGGATTAAGCATTATGTGTCTGACAGACGATTGCATGTGAGGGTTAGGGAGGTTTTCTCTGATGAATATGTTGTGGATCTCGGTGTTCCTCAGGGATCAGTTTTGGGTCCTCTTCTGTTCATACTCTTTATAAATGACCTCCCTCACCATATAAAAACTAAAATTATTATATTTGTTGATGACACTTCATTTATTGTAACAGCTGAGAATCTGGATGAACTCACAGAATTATGTCAAACACTTTTGGTGTCTTTCGCCAATTGGTGTAAGCGGAATGCACTTGTTCTGAATTTAGACAAGACAAAAGTGGTCAAATTTGGTTTGAAGAAAGGAAATTATTTGGTTCTGAAACATGGTCAACATAGCTTGATTTCTGTAGAGTCCATAAAGTTTCTGGGTATTTATATTGATGAGTGTCTGAGATGGTCTGAGCAGATATCGCATGTCAGCAGGAAGCTTAGTTCTTCATATTATGCAATTCGTCGTATTAGGGATTCTCTTCCTCTCGCTGCTGTCCTAAATGTTTACTACAGCTTGGTTTATAGCCACTTGGCATATAATGTTCTAATTTGGGGATGCTCTGGGGATCTTACGAGGGTATTTATAGCACAGAAACGCATCATTCGAATGATATTCCGTCTCAGTCCACGAACATCTTGTAAGACTGTATTTGTAAAACATGAGATTTTAACAGCTCCATGTATATATTTATACAAATGTCTCTTATTCATTAAAAAGAATGAAAAGTACACTCCTAAGCTTTCCAGCGCTCACAACTATGGTACAAGGAATACTAGAACTTTTATTGTACCTAAACATAGAACAGCGAAATATGAGACATCAGCTAAATATAAGAGTATTATTTTGTATAATCATCTTCCTGATTCAATTAAATCACTGAAGTTATCTGCTTTTGGTAGGAAAATAAAATCTTTACTCCTAAGTAAATGTTATTATAGTATTAATGAATATCTTAATGATGAATGCATTCAATGATTTGTGATTTCATTTCCTCTCTATGTTATGTATATTTTGACTTGTCCTATACACTGTATTGTGTCTAAATGGATAAATAATATTCTATTCTATTCTATTGGAGGGCAATTGAACTAAGGTTGTAGGTAATGTCCCCCACAACGTTCCCGAAAACACCACAAAAATTATCAGCTAAAATATAACGGCAGTATTCCAACACACGAAACGAACAAACCGGATATTTCAGAAACGTCTCGCTAATTCAAACTCGAATCACAGCCTGTATCTTTCACCCATGCTTAGCCCAGAGCGTCGGATACAACCAGATAATTCGAGGATAACTTGGCTCCAGTACCACCTCAATTCAACCCCTATTGGAGGGCAATTGAACTAAGGTTGTAGGTAATGTTCCCCACAACGTTCCCGAAAACACCACAAAAATTATCCACCGGAATACCAAATAATGCAGCTACCCTATTAACCGACTTGTATTGAACGGAAAATAGAAATGGAACACAGGAAAATATACAGAAATCAAACGGAAAGCCGATTAAAGCCCAAAAGGTTCTTACCAGGTAAAACACCACTTTCACTCACTGCCTTTACGGTAAGAAAAAAAACTCGAGTCTACTTAAACTCAGAAAAGAAATTGTTCGACTAGATTGAATTTTGAAGAAAGAATGTAAAAATTTTGGTTTATTCGAAGAGACTCAGAAGAAGGCGACTTTACGGCTCGAAATACTCTCAAAAAGTTCCCCATTTCGTCTGGACAAGTCCTTTTATAACTTCGGAAAAGTGGGGATGTCACATGTCCAAAATTTCGAGAAATTTCCTAGAGTAGGATGTTTTACGGTTCCCTGATTGGTTCATTCAAATTCCTTTGTTCTCTGAAAGAATTATACAGCGGGTCGCGTAAACACGCATTTACCCGTTTTTCATACAATTCAATCTCCGAGACCGCCGTAAACATTGAAAAAACTGCGATAAGCGATAAATCGCCGAGTACGGCATGGTTTTTATACATAGGACGGAAACTGAAAATGCATCGAAATAAATATGATCGAATAATTCCTTTTGATAGGAAATTTCTCAAAACGAAATATAATTAATTTGACAATTCTTAAGTGATGAAAATAACTCAGTTGAAATAGGTCGGAGATTGAAATGCATCGGAATAGATTTGAAGTAATAATTCTTTCATTCCTGTTAGGAAATCTCTCGAAATAAATGAAACAAAATGATTGATTTCTTAGTAACGAAAATCACTTCGTTACAAAGGTATTAAAAATATAACTAAAAAAGGTAAAAAGAGATTGGGCCTAGAATTCACGTCAGCAGCAGCCAATGAATTCATAAAGTCTAATCCTTCAAAAACTGATTCTATTGATTGCTTCATTCCTCATAAACTGGTCACATGCAGAGGCATAGTTAATGACATAGGTTTCGACGTGACAGAGGAAGACATTAAGAATTCAGACACAAAAGTCAAAGTCATTAGTGCCAAACGACTTAACAGACGAACAACCTCAGAAAACGGTTCACCAGTCTATGTCCCATCTAAAACCTGGCTACTGACTTTCGAAGGTAATTATCTTCCCGACAAAATTAGTATTTGGAGTTGCTTGAGACCCGTCACTTTGTACATTCCTCCAGTTATCCAATGCTATAACTGCCTACGTTTTGGTCATCTCAAGAATAACTGTACTAGCTCCCTGAGATGTAAAAATTGTGGTGAAAATCACGAAGTCTTAGCTTGCATATACAAAGACAAGATCTGCTGCGTTTTTTGTAAAGGTCCCCATTCAGCTACTGATAGATCATGCCCGGAATATCTCAGACAGAAAGAAATCAACAAATTGATTGCCCTTGAAAACCTGTCTTATTTTGACGCGTCTAAATGAATCCAGGTATCATACGTTGGCCTTACCTCCTCTCCTCAGCAATATCCATCTCTATCCCAATCAAGTGTACCAAGTCCAGTTAATCTAATCTCGGTTCACAACCGTCACCAACTTTCGGACAAACCCACAAAATCCTCATCCTATGTATCTGTTGCTAAAAAACGTAAACGTCCTCAGAACTTCAGCGAAAGCTATAATTCCTCCCTTCACAGGGAACAACTAATACCTCAATCTGATCCATCCTCTTCCTTAATGAACAACTCAAAAACCTCTTCTTCACCTAAGGACCTCTCAGTCCAAGAAATAATAAACTTTCTTTTAAACAACTCACTTTCCTCTCATGACAAAATTCTTTTAAAGAGCCTGGTAGCGCACCTTAATCACATCCTAACTGACAACTCACAAATCCAAGAATCCGTTCCATCGCCCAATTATCCTTCATCCTCTAATTAATTTCTTTCTCTTGTTTTTTGCCACAATCAACGAACATTCTTCAATGGAACATTAGATCGATCAATTCTAACATAAATAACCTTAAAATTAGAACCGAAAACAATCGTTTCCACATAATCCTTCTTAAGGAAACATTCCTCAACAGCTCTGACAATGTTCATATTCCCGGATATAACATTGTCCGACCAGATAGAGCTGGCGATGGTGGCGGCATTGCTATACTGGTAATGCGTTCACTGAAATATCAAACCCTATCATTCCCTTCCCTCAGTGTCCCCGAAGGAATCCAGGTCCAATTCCTGAAATTAAACAACCTCATGATTTGTAACCTCTATTGTCCTCCCGACGTGACCTTTGAGGTCAGGCTGCTGGAAAATCTCCAATCTCTTTTGCACCCTCTCTTTATCTTGGCCGGAAATTTCAATGCACAGAACCCCATATGGGGATCTGGTATAAAAAATAGAAATGGCTCATCTGTGGAACAGTTTTTGTTCTCGCACGATGTTTTCCTTCTCAACACAGGATCGATTACCCGTATCACCCCTCCAAATCAAAATAAAAGCTGCCTAGATATCTCTATATGCTCCCCCAATATCGCTTCCAGCATAAGTTGGCAGGTTCTTTCTGACCCGGGTAACAGTGATCACTTCCCTATTGTGATCTCTTTCGACTCATTTTCCACTCCGTTCCTTCCCTCCCGCCTCAACCCTTTGACACGGTTCAAAGTTGACAGCGATACGTTTGTCAAATTCTCGAGTTCGGTATTGGATGGTCTCTCCTCGAGTTCCGTCGACTCTCTTGACGATTTCCAGAGAATTGTGGGAGATGCCGCTCATGCTTCCTTCCAAAAAAAGTCTCGGAAAAAATCTAAATACGTTGTCCACTGGTGGGACGACACTCTGTCTAACCTCGTCGAAGAGAGGGAACTTTCCTTCAGACTCTACATGACAGCTCACTCACTTCAAATTTTATCCATGCTAAACAAATTCAATCCAAAACAAGACGGGAAATCAGGCTCAGGAAAAGAGATTCGTTTAGGCAATTTTGTGCGGACCTCTCACCCAAACATTCAAAGGACCAAAATTAGAGCTTTTAAGACTGGTATCAACCCGCCCTCTTCTCAGCATCCCACAAAATCATGTGGTTCGGATATTCTTCAGAGGCTGTGCCCCCCTATTATTCCAACTGCCCGTCCTCACTACATACCTTCCAATCTACCTCATGACCCCATCAATTTCAGAATTGATGAATTGATATGCACCATAGCATCAAAAAACGAATCCTCCCCAGGGGAAGACAGCATAACGTAGAACGTGATGTAACGAATGTCATTTTTTGAACATTCGCGAATGCGAATGCGAATGCAAATGTCTGCTACTGACATTCGCGGATGCGAATGCGAATGCAGTAGTGTCCAAATTTGGCGCCAATTGTCTATGGCTTGCTGGCAGCTACGCGGTGCGTTCCGTTTGTATTTTGTTCCGAGAATTGCCGAGTTGATAGGAACTCATCCGACTGAAGTGTCATTCCGCTCGCGCCGGTCTTCACGTAAACAAAACATGTGAATTTTGAGGTTAGAGTTTGAATAGTTATTTATTTATCAACATGAGTAAATCAACTTCTAGTGAAATATGGACTTATTTTACACTTTGCGATGCTGAACGAGCTAAATGCAAGCTGTGTAACAATGAATATTCCAGAAAAGGAATAACTACAACTGCTATGCGAAATCATTTGAAGGCAATGCATAAAACCGAGGTTTCCGAATTAGAAAGATGTGAAAAACGAAAACAAGAATCTAAAATACTTGAACTGGCATCATCTTTCCATCAAAGTACTAAATCCGACATGAAACAGAATAAACAGATATCACTTCAAGAATGTGTAGATAAAACGAAACAGTGGGATAATAAATCTTTGAAGTCATTGGCAGTTGATAATTTAATAAGTGAAATGGTTGCGTTGGAAGACTTGCCATTTAGTTTCGTGGAAAGTGTTGGATTTAAAAGACTTATGAAGCGTTTGTGTCCATCTTATGATTTAAAGTCTCGCCCGTATTTCACTTCATTTATCTGCGATAAATTATATAGCAAAGTAAGTCAGAAAATACTCGAATTACTGAAATACTTCGAAAAATTGTCATTTACTAGCGATATTTGGTCTGATACTGGTTCTGGAGTTTCACTGCTGAGTTTAACTTGTCATGGGATTACAGAAGGATTTGAAAGGAAAATGATTGTGTTAAAAGCAGAATTGTTCAATGAGAGCCGCCATACCGGAGAAAATATTGCTTATAAACTTGAAGAAATCTTGTCGTTATGGGAGATACCTAAAGAAAAAGTGAAATGTGTAGTTCGCGATGCAGGGGCTAACATGAAAAAAGGCGTTAACTTATTAAATGTTAAACATATCGACTGTGCTTCACATAAGATTCAAAATGTGTTAAAAGAAGGGATGAAAGCTCAAAATACTGTCATGGTTGCCATAACTAAATGCAAGAAGATGGCAACTCATTTTCATCATTCGACTTCTGCTCAAGATGAACTTGCTAATATACAGAAAAGGCTAAATCAAAAATCCCTTAAGATTTAACAAGAATGTGCAACTAGGTGGAATAGCACTTTTTATATGCTGGAACGTATTTTACATGTCAAAGAATCTTTATGTATTTATGCATCGACAAATAATAAAATTCCCCTATTAACGTCTGAAGAGTGGATGATTATTGAGAAGGTTATCGGTATACTAAGACCATTTGAAGAACTGACTAAAGAGTTGAGTGCTGCCGATGTTTCCATAGCTTCTGTGATTCCTTTAATCGCCACTTTAGAAAAAATTGTAAGCGATCTTGATGCATCAGATGAACACATTGGTGATACGATTACCGTTTTAAAAGATGAGTTTATTAGCAAATTTTCTGGTTTAGAGAATGAACTATTTTTCGCCACGGCGACCTTTATAGACCCAAGATACAAAAATAAGTTCTTTAAAAATACGTCCACTAAAGAGCGTGTCATAGCACATATTTTGGATTTGGTTGTGGACACTGAAGACAGTCAAACCGATGTATCTTCCAATTCACGTTGCCCGAATGCAAAGCGTGTCAGGTTAAATGAAACCGAAGATACCCAAACAATTAAAAGTGTATCTTTGAAACAAACAATGAATTTATTGATGGATGCGAGTGACAGTGAAGAAGAAGACATACCGCTTAATACTTTTCAAAACCCTGTTCATGTTTTAATCCGTCAAACTGTCACAGAATACTCAACCGAAAAATGCGTGGCAAATGACGTCGACCCTTTAACTTGGTGGAAAGTGAACAAGGCAAGGTACGGTCTTCTGTTTCCTGTAGTTCGGCAGTATTTAGTTACACCACCAACGAGTGTCCCGAGCGAGCGCATGTTTAGTGGCGCTCGACTTATTTACACACCTCATCGAAACAGACTTGAGGGAGACAAGGCGTCGAAGCTTCTATTTTAAAGTTTAATATGCCTCTACTAAAATTTAATTATTAAAATAAGATAATTAATTGTTATTTTTTGAGAGAGAAGTATTTTTGTTTGAGAGTTTATAATTTTTTTGTTTGTTTAGATTATATTTGAAGTTTAATGTAGAAAAATATAGTTTTTGATTATTTATCATATTTTTGAGTTTCATTCAAGATGATGTTTATATTAGGATATTATGTTTCTCAGTTTATAAAAGAAGAAATGTTTCTATGAACTTATTTTTTGACAGAGGTAGATGCTCTGTGATCGTAAGATTAGGAGAGTAACCGCCATTTTAAGCATCGTAACGGCTTTTACTTTCCAAAAACTATTTTTCTCCCAAATTGTATCTGGAGGTATAATAAATAACGTTTAACGTAGCTCATCTACTTTTATTTTACGACCTCAACAGGTTATCGGCCCAGGTCACGTTAAAAAGGAAAAAGTAAAGGTAGTGAAAGATTTGTAAGCGTCTATTTGTTAGAGAGAAGCCATGGGAGATAAAATTGATGTATCGTCAGTGGCGAAGTTTGATGGTAAGAACTACCACCAATGGAAATTCCAAATCAAGTGTGCACTAAAGGCGAAAGGATTGTATGGACTGGCAGATGGTACAGTAACCCAGCCCCATAAAAATCAGGAACAAGAATCAGAAGCTTGGATTAGGAAAGATGCACAAGCTATGTTCTTACTAACAGCAGCAATGGATTTAGGACAAATTACCCTTATCGAGAACTGCAACTCGTCGAAGGAAATAATCGACAAGTTAGAGTCAATCTACGTGCAGAAGTCAGAGGTAAACAAAATGCTGGTTCACGAGAAATTTCATCAGTACAAAATGAACTCAAGTGATTCAATCGCACAGCATGTCTCAAAGGTTGAAAATCTTGCACGAGAAATTAAAGAATCAGGGGATGACATCAGTGATGCTGCAATAATAACAAAAATATTGAGCACTCTACCCTTGAAATATAGAAATGTACGTCAGGCTTGGCTTTCTTTAGATGATTCGAAGCAAACAATCAAAAACTTAACAGCTAGACTTTTGGACGAAGAAAGAAGTCTCACATCTATTGAGGAAGAAGAAACTGCACTAGCTGCAATGTCATTGAAAGAAAAGCATGTTGAGAAGAACGAATCACACAGAGATAAGAAGAATAACAGAAAAGGTAGATTTCCTTTCAGTTGTTACAACTGTCAGAAAAAGGGTCATATGGCAAAGGATTGTAGGGCTCCAAAGAAAAATGAAGGAAGTCAGATACACAGAAATGAAAATAAGGAGACAGCTTTTACTGTAGGATGTGGAATAATGTCTGAAGAAGCCTGGATTATGGATAGTGGTGCCAGTGCCCATATGTGCTTCGAACGAGATTACTTCTGGGTATTCGATGAACTGGAATCCACATCAAATGTTGTTTTGGGAAACAACAAATCATTGCCAGTGAAAGGAAAAGGAATTGTGAAAATAAAGAAGCTGATAAATGGACAATGGTATGATTCGACGATAAATGAAGTGCTTTTCGTACCAGAATTGAAGAAAAACCTTCTATCGGAAGGGGTTCTAACCAGTAAAGGGATGAAAATCATAAAAGAGGAGAAAGAAGCCAAAGTATATCTCCAAAATGAACTAGTAGCCAGTGGTAATCTGTATAAAATGCAGTTTAAAACAATCACTCGTTATGTGAATATTGTGTCGAAAGTTGTCAAAAACACTTTGAAAGATCGGCATTATAGACTTGGACATGTGAATGTGAAAACTTTGAATGAAATGGTATCAAAGGGATTAGTTTCAGGAGTGAATTTTGAAAACTCTGAAGATTGCCTTTTAGGTAAGCAACACCAACTTCCATACAAAAAGAGTGTTCGTCCAGCTATAAACAATCCCGGTGACTTGATTTATAGTGATGTTTGTGGTCCGATGTCAACATCATCTGTCTCTGGAGCTCGCTACTTTGTTTTATTCAAAGACAGTTACCCATCCTACCTGGTAGCATATTTTGTTAAGCACAAAAGTGATGTTCTAGATTGCTTTATGAACTTTAACAACAAAGTGAAAACAAAATTTGGACATTCAGTTAAAACGTTACACGTTGACAATGGTACAGAATACACAAACTGGGATTTCAAGAGATATTTAGAAAAAGAAGGTATTGAACTTGAATTAATAGCTCCGTACACCCCGCAACAGAACGGTAGAATCGAACGGGAGAATAGAACTGTCATGGAAAGTGCCAGATCCATGATGTGTGCTGCTAAATCACCACAGTACTTATGGGCTGAAGCAGTAAATAATGCCATCTATATTTTGAATCGAACTCCTAGCAGTCAAACACCAAAGTCAACTCCATTTGAAAGGTGGACTGGAAACAAAGCAGAACTTGGTCATATGAAAACTTTTGGTTGTGTAGCTTACGTTCTGATTCCACAACAAAAGCGTTCAAAATTACAACCAAGAAGTAAAAAACTAGTGTTTGTTGGTTGTGACAAGAACTCTACTAATAACAGACTTTTTGATCCTAACACACGAAAAGTAACAATTTCTCGAAATGTTATGTTCTTGGAAAATGAGTATGGATTTGAAGAAAAATCAACAATTCCATTATCGATAAACGATGAAATCGATATAGAAACAAATATTGACAGTCCTGTCATTAACACTGATCAGATAGAAGTGACAGCTGATGAAGAAGAAGATCAAACAGAAAGTGAACATAACCTCAGACCGCAGAGAAATGTTAGGTTACCAACAAGACTTCAAGATTATGATCTGAATTTTGTAATCCAACAACATTGCCTGCCGGACGAAAAGCCATTGGTTCTAAGTGGGTTTTTAAGATAAACAGGGACAATCAAGGAAAAGTGTGTCGCTATAAAGCCAGACTGTGTGCTAAAGGCTGTGCACAAAAACAAGGTACTGATTTTACTGATATATATTCACCTACAACTCGTTACGATTCAGTTCGAATTATGCTTGCTATTGCTGTACAAAATAACTACCACATCAAGCAATTTGACATAAAAACAGCGTTTTTGAATGGAGATTTGCAGGAAGAAGTTTACATGAGCTTACCTGAAGGATTTAATGCTGAATCTGGTCAAGATATTGTGTGCAAATTAAAACAAGCTCCACGATGCTGGAATGCTAAATTTAATAGTGTTTTGAAGACTTTTGGTTTATCACAGACTGATGCAGACCCATGTGTGTTTACAGGATATGTTAATGGTGAAAAAGTAATACTTATATTGTACGTTGATGATGGACTAATAATGTCACAAAATCTCACAACAATTGACAACGTATTGCATGAACTCGTAGAGAATTTTGAAATGACAAGAAATGACAATCCGAATTGTTTCGTTGGACTCGAAATTAATCGAAAGAATGATGGCTCTATTTTTATTAGTCAAAGCAGGTATATTAAACAAATTGTAAAGAAATTTGGACAAGATGATTCTAAAATGGTGGATGTTCCAGCAGATCCACATACAATTTTGACTAAAGTAGAGAATATAAATGAAGAACTTACCAACATACCATACAGAGAGGCTGTAGGTTCTCTAATGTTTGCTGCAGTAGTGTCACGTCCCGATATTGCATATTCAGTGGGAGTGGCAAGTCGTTATTTAAATGCTCCATCTAAGACTCATTGGAATGCAGTAAAAAGAATTATAAGGTATTTAAAAAGGACGAGTGAACTTGGAATTTACTATTCAAGAGAGGATAAACTCCAACTTTCTGGATTTAGTGATTCAGACTATGCCAGTGATAAAGATACTGGTAAGTCGACCACTGGATACATTTTTAAGCTCTCTAACGGTGCTGTAACCTGGTGGAGTAAACGACAACAAGCTGTAACGCTTTCGACGACTGAAGCAGAATATGTTGCAGCATGTCAGGCAACGAAGGAAGCGATTTGGATTCGCAGATTGCTGAGTGATATTGGAGAAAATATGAGTATGGCAACTTCTCTGAACGTCGACAACCAGAGTGCCATCAAACTAATACATAACCCTGAGTTCCATAAAAGAACTAAACATGTTGACATCCAATTTCACTTCGTACGAGAAAAATGTCAAGACGGTGAGATAGAACCAATTTATGTCTCAACCAAACAACAGCAAGCAGATATACTAACGAAGGCTCTACCAAGGACAAGTTTCCTGAATTTGAGAAAACTAATCGGCATGAAGGAGAAGAATGAAATCAATGTAGAATGAATTATTTCATGTATTTGAAAGATATTTCCTACTTTCTTTTTAAACTTTCAAAAAGTGGGAGTATTAAGATATTATGTTTCTCAGTTTATAAAAGAAGAAATGTTTCTATGAACTTATTTTTTGACAGAGGTAGATGCTCTGTGATCTTAAGATTAGGAGAGTGACCGCCATTTTAAGCATCGTAACGGCTTTTATTTTCCAAAAACTATTTTTCTCCCAAATTGTATCTGGAGGTATAATAAATAACGTTTAACGTAGCTCATCTACTTTTATTTTACGACCTCAACAGTTTATTTGAACATTAAAAAGTTATATAAAGAAAGACTGATAAAAGTTTCATAGATTTGTTGTTGTTAGTTTCAATCGCATTTAATTTTTGTGTTATAAGTTGTTTTTTTCTGATATTCATATTCGCAAACATTCGCAGAAATTTTGCGGATGCGAATGCAAATACGAATATCCAAAAATATGCGAATATTCGCGAATGCGAATGCGAATATTCGTTACAACACGTTAAGCGTACTCGATGCTAAAGAATCTCTCTTCAGCCGAGATCCCCAAGTCCCTCAAGACCACCATAATCATCCCTATTTGCAAAAAGAATAAGTGTCCTGACTCAGCAGATACTTATAGACCAATTGCCTTAACTTCTTGCATCCTAAAAGTCATCGAATCAATGGTGACAGTCCGTCTGGAAAAAATTTATGAGAGAACCAACCCCCCTTCTGAACTTCAAATGGGATTTAGGAAGGGCTACTCTACCACCGATGCCCTTGCGTTCCTCACTTCTACTATGCAAATTTCCTTTGCCAAGAACGAGTTCACTCTCATCACATTCCTTGACCTCAAATCTGCTTACGACAGTGTAGTGCACCACATACTACTCGAAGACCTGTTGGAGGAAGGTGTTCCGCCTGCTTTAGTCAGAACGGTCGAAGCACTCATCCAACATAGAGACATTCTTGTCGTTGATCCTTTTACTGGAGAACGGAATTTTAACATATCCCATAATGAAACTAACATCGTGGCTTGTCATCGTACCAGAAACTCCAATAATTGCGAGTGCGGTCACCTGGGTGACCTCCCTCACATATTCCAGTTATGCGAGAAAAATCTCCATAATATCGAGAAGTTACATTCAGATTTAACGAACCTTAGAAAGAAGAACGACCCTCTTCCCTTGAACATATATGACATGCTATTCCGTAACGACGTAAGTGTCGTTAAAGTTCTGGTGAACTTATTTTCATCCTCTGGAATTAAATTGTAAAGTGAACAGGTGTGGTACTAACTCCTTCCTTTTGTTTGTGCCCCATTTTGTGTTGGAATTATCTCTTTAACACCTCTCCACTGTGACCATACGATAAAGACGTCTGTATATCACTGAAACATCCGATATACCTAACAACCCCGGCTGAGCATTGGATTATCCAAGTCCTGTCTCGACAGGCTCAGACGGTATAATTGGAAAGCTTGTCTGAATGACCATAGCAGCCGGGGACATCTAAAAGAACAGAAGAAGAAGAACTCTATGGAAGCAGCTTTTGATGAATGTCGTTGAGTTTACAAAATGGTTGTCAGTAATAAGCGAGAAGACTTTCTTTTTGTGTAATATCAAGTTGATCACTGAATAAAGATTTGTTCTTCGAACTGAGTTTGTCACTTCCAATTCTTACAAATAGAACCACTTAATTGTCAATAATAGTTTAAAAAACTATCTGAGGAGAAATTATAACAATAATATGCAATGATGTCGATGAAAAAGGAAGATAACCAACTTCTAACCTATAAATCAAAAGTGGCGTCGGTGAATCACGACTCATTTTCTCCTTTAATAATATAACGAGGTAAAAATATGAAGAAATACTGGGAATTATGGCTGCAGAGATATAAAATTTATATGCTAGCGACAAATCTCGAAGAAGAGTGATGAAGCAGGAGGGGTTTCGCAATTGATGAAGAATCAAAAAGCCCCACATCTGAAAATTTGATTAGTATTATTCACCAAAACGAGCAATCAATATCGAATGCTATAGACAGATTAGAAGAAGGTGCCAAACAAATCACAAACTACAAAAGAATATGTATCACTGGCAGACAAAGGAAGAATTCGATCATTTTACAATGAAAAATTTCAACCTGGCATCTAAATACTACTCCTACTATTGGCAGAATATACTCGAGAATATTTAAAACTTAAGTCGAGCAGAACATTAAGGAAAAACAACCAGAAGAACAGGCAGGCTTTCGGACAGGACGATCAACAACAGATAATATTTTTACGATCAAAACTGCAACAGAGAAGAGAATACAACGTAATAGAGAAACGCACATAGCCTTTATCGATTCAGAAAAAGCCTATGATAGTGTCCCGATTTCACAAATATGGAAAGCAATGGAAAATTTGAATATCAGTACTACGTTAATCAAAGCCACTAAATTGTACTACAAACAAAATACTGCCATAATCAAACTTGGGAATAGATTAACCATTCCATTTGAAACAACGAAGGGTCTGAGGCAGGGCTGTTGTCTTTCTCCCACCCTTTTCAAAATATACTTGGACAGATCTTTAGTGAAGTGGACAAAAAAGTGTAAAAGCATGGGACTAAGAGTGGGAGATGACAACTTGTTCAGTTTATACTTCGCAGACGATCAAGTCGTCTTGGCAGAGGACGAGGAAGACCTTTCATATATGGTTAGAAAACTCAAAGAAGAGTATGAAATGGCAGGGTTAACTATGAATTTAGCGAAGTGTGAATATCTTACTGTCGGAAAGGAAGGAACGGAAGATTTAATTTTGGAGAACGAGAGGTCGAAAGGAGTAGAGAAAAGCAAATATTTGGGAGCGCTTCTGAATAAGTATGGAAACAGCAAGGATTAAATAAGATAAGAATTAATAAAGGAAGATCTGTTACTCGAGCATTAAACTCTTTGTGCTGGGACAAGAACTTGACAAAAAATACAAAAAAACATATCTATGAAAGTATTGTCCAAAGTGTCACTTTCTATGGGTCAGAGGTATGGGATGTATCCAGTGCAGACAAGAAAAAACTAATGGCTACAGAAATGGATTTCCTCAGGAGAAGTTGTAGAAGATCAAGATTGAAAAGAGTCCGGAAAGAAGCTATACGGGTAGAAATGAGTATCAGTCGACCCATATCAGAAGAAATAGAAAGACGGCAATTGACATGGTTCGGTCACGTCAAGAGAATGCCCGATGATGGAGTGGATACTGTTAGGATATGATGGAACACATCCCTTAAAATAACTGTCTATGATCATGTACATAAACACAGAGCTGCGTCACATAACCTAGAACAGTAGAAGACACGTGAAGAAGCGTCCCAGATGTAAATACTAATAATTAAGAATAAAGTAATTTAAAATAAGTTGTGCTTTTATAAATATATCCACCCAAGCAGTAAATAACTTTTACATGGCGCTGCGACAAAAATACGAAGAGCACAAGTGAATAATTATAATTAAGAATAATCATGGGTGATAATCGAGGAATTTCTCAAATGAAGTTGGAAGGAAACGTGGCCGAGAACTGGAAGATGTGGAGAAGCCGTTTCGAAAATTACCTGGTAGCCAGTGAAGTCAATTTAAAAAGTGAGTGAACACAATGTGCACAATTGTTGCATTATATTGGGGAAGAATGTTTCCGAGTTTATACAACATTCACATTCCAAGAAGACGAGAAAAACAAACTCTCAATAATATTAAATAAATTTGAACAACATTTTCTACCAAAAGAAAATGTTACTTATGAGAGGTACAAATTTTTTTCAAGTCGACAGCAGAGTGGACAGTCACTTGAAAAGTTCGTAACAGAACTAAAAGAAGCGGCCTTAAAATGTAAGCTTGGAAGCTTACAGGAGAGTTTAACTAAAACTGTCTTGATTTGTGGTATAAGCAATAACAACATTAGAGAAAAATTGCTGCAAGAGGATCAGGATGACAAAATGACCTTAGAAGAAGCAGTCCAAATTTGCAAAATTTTGGAAACGTCCAAACAAAGAAGTGATGTAATTCAAGGAGTCGAGACGCAAGAAGTACATGCTGTGAAAAGAGAAAATATTAAGTTCATCAAAGCCTGCAAGAGATGCGGTGGCAACCACCAGATAAACAAGTGTCCAGCCTATGGAAAAGAGTGCTTCGAGTGTAAAAAGAAGAATCACTTCGCAGATTGGTGTACCCGAGGCAACACGAGAACAGTGAGTCAAGTGGAACAAGACGTTAACGAGGTAAAAACAGTCCGGTGTAATATATCTGATTCATTGTTTATAGGAAATATTGAAGTCAATGCATTAAGTAATGAGTGGATTACAGAGATGAAAATTCAAAACAAATTAGTGAAATTCAAAATTGATACTGGAGCTATGGTAAATGTTTTGCCATATTTCATATTTAATAGTTTAGGTTTGCATGATGAAATGATTCAGAAAACAAATCAGAGATTAACTTCTTATACTGGGGATATGCTAGATGTAAAGGGCACTTGTATATTGAAGTGTGAAAAACGAAATTCTGTTTATGATGTTGAGTTCTTTGTTGTAAATAATAATTCTCAAACTATATTAGGATTAAGAGATAGTGAAAGAATGAATTTGGTGAAAAGAGTTGATAATATACATATTGCAAATTATGAAGATTTAATTAAGGAATACGAAGATAGATTTAGTGGCATAGGATGTTTGAATTCCAGACCGTATCACATAGAAATTGAAAGAAATGCTGAGCCAGTGGTGCACCCTGTTAGAAGAGTCCCTATTCCGTTACTGGATAGTTTAAAGAACAGTCTTGATGAATTATCAAGCAATAATATTATTGAAAAAGTGGAGGGACCTTCTGATTGGGTGAATCCGCTGGTAATTGTTAAAAAGCCCAGTGGTAAATTAAGGATATGTTTAGACCCAAAAGATTTAAATAAAGTATTGAAAAGGGAACATTGCCAAATTCCTACACTAGAACAAATTACATGTGATATGGCTGGAGCAACAGTATTCAGTACTTTAGATGCTGCTCAGGGATTTTACCAGATAAAATTAGATAAGGAAAGTTCTGATCTTTGTACATTTGGTACTCCATTCGGTAGGAACAAATTTTTAAGATTACCTTATGGACTAAAGCCTGCACCAGAAGTTTTTCAACATAGATTCCAAAATTTATTTAAATCAACAGGTGTTAAGGTATATATTGATGATATCATTGTGTGGGGTAGAACAAAAGAAGAACATGACCAAAGACTAAGAGATGTATTAGAGATAGCTCGAAAAAACAATGTTACATTTAATTTAGATAAGTGTAGTTTTGGAAAAAAACAAATTAAGTTTCTGGGTCAAGAAATAAGTAATGCAGGAGTAAAACTAACAAATGAGAGAATACAAGCTATATTAGAAATGCCAGAACCAAAAGATAAAAAAGGAGTTCAACGCTTATTAGGAATTTTAACTTACATAAGTACATACATAAAAAACTTTTCTCACAATACATGGCCATTGCGTCAACTCTTGAAAAAAGATGTGGAATTTATGTGGTTGGATGATCAGAAAAAGGCGTTCGATAGTTTAAAGAAAATACTAGTATCAAGTCCAATACTGCAATTTTATGATCGAAATAAACCAATAGTATTATCAGTAGATAGTTCGAGAAATGGACTTGGTGCTGTTCTTCTTCAAGACAATTTACCGTGTGCATATGCCTCAAAATCACTAACAGAAACACAGATTCATTACGCACAAATTGAGAAAGAACTATTGGCAATTTGTTTTGGAATGTCAAAATTTTATGAATACAT
The DNA here is from genome assembly GCA_958510865.1 of Myrrha octodecimguttata. Classification (NCBI taxonomy): domain Eukaryota; kingdom Metazoa; phylum Arthropoda; class Insecta; order Coleoptera; family Coccinellidae; genus Myrrha; species Myrrha octodecimguttata. The sequence goes on along the minus strand of OY294056.1, from coordinate 5,186,931 downwards.
ATATGGTAAAAAAATTACGGTAGAAACTGATCATCAGCCATTATTGCAAATTTTCAAAAAACCAATCAATAGTTGTCCTGCTAGATTGCAAAGAATGCAAGTGCAATTACAAAAATTTGATTTTGAAGTAGTGTACAAAAGAGGCAAAGACTTAATTTTGGCTGATGCATTATCTAGGGCATACTTATCAGACACATATACTATATTGGATTCAGAAATTGAGGCTCAAGTTTGTTTGTTGAAATGTAGTGTAAATGCCACACCTGCAAAAATTGAAGAGTTGAAATTAGAAACAGAAAAAGATCAGGAACTTCAAGAATTGATACAAATAATCAAAAGTGGGTGGCCAAATATCAGCAAAAAGTTAAATGAAAAATTGAAATCGTACTTCCCCTATAGGAGTGAACTGCATGTAGTTGATGGTATGGTTTTTAAAGGGGGGGCAATTGTAATTCCTAAAACATTGAGAAATGAAATGATGGAAAGGGCACATTATAGTCATCTTGGAATCAATAAAACAATAAGTTTAGTTAGGGACTCAATATTTTGGCCAGGAATGATTAATAATTTAAAACAAAAGATAACTCAATGTCATTTATGTTTGAAATATGCGAATTCTCAAAGTTCAGAACCTTTGAATTCGCATAAAATACCTGATTTGAGGTGGAATAAGGTGGGCTGTGACATTTTTGAAATTGAGGGGCAAAAATTCTTGCTAGTTGTGGATTATTTTTCAAAATTCGTAGAAGTGGTAATTCTAGGTAATAACACTACAAGTAGAAATGTTATTAATTCGTTAAAATCAGTATTTTGTACTCATGGAATACCATTAACATTGATATCAGATGGGGGTCCACAGTTTACATCAGAAGAATTTAAAAAATTTACAAATGCGTGGGAATTCACACACATTATGTCTTCTCCAACATATGCTCAAAGTAATGGTATGGCGGAAAGACATATACAGACAGTTAAGAAAATAATTAAGAAAACCATTGAAGAAAAAAAAGATATCTATTTAGCATTATTAAATTTCAAAAATGCGTGTGTAGAAACAGGATACTCATCATCACAAATGTTGATGTCAAGAAACATCAGGTCGAATATAATAAGTAACAAAAGCTTGTTTCACCCGAAAATAAACAATGATATCAGAAGAAAATTGGAAGATTCTCGAGTGAAGCAAGCGAAATATTATAATAAAGGCGTTAAACAATTGCCAGAAATTCCAGTAAATACAAAAGTTTATATTCAGACCAAACCAAGGTCAAATTGGACACCAGGGGTTGTTATAGAAAAGATAAGGGATAGGGTCTATAGAGTTGAACTGGAGAATGGGGCAAAGCTTTACAGGAACAGGAAATTCATAAAAATTATACAAGGTGATATATTTTCAAAAAAGGAAGAACAACATTCTCTGTTGAACTCAAAGGAGAATGAAGATGTTAATAAAAGTATTCCATATTATATAGATGTAGAAAATAGTATAAACAGCCCGGAAAATACAAGTGTAAATAATAGAACTGTAACAGGAAATGATAGTCCAGATAATTCGAGCGTGAGCACAAATAATTGTAATTCAGACTCGATCTCAGAGTCACTAAGAAAAACATTATCAGGCAGAGTGGTCAAGCCTCCAAATAGACTGGATTTATGATTTGTTTTGTATGTTTAGTGATTGTATTTTGTTTATCTATTGAAAGGGGAGATGTTAGGATATGATGGAACACATCCCTTAAAATAACTGTCTATGATCATGTACATAAACACAGAGCTGCGTCACATAACCTAGAACAGTAGAAGACACGTGAAGAAGCGTCCCAGATGTAAATACTAATAATTAAGAATAAAGTAATTTAAAATAAGTTGTGCTTTTATAAATATATCCACCCAAGCAGTAAATAACTTTTACAGATACCACCTGAGAGAAGAAAGAGAGGGCGACCTCGAAAAAGCTGGCGAGATAATGTAGAAGAAGCCATGACTTCGAAAGATTTGCAGGAAGATCTGTGCTATGAGAGGAAAGACTGGAAGTTAGGTCTATAGAGTTGAACTGGAGAATGGGGCAAAGCTTTACAGGAACAGGAAATTCATAAAAATTATACAAGGTGATATATTTTCAAAAAAGGAAGAACAACATTCTCTGTTGAACTCAAAGGAGAATGAAGATGTTAATAAAAGTATTCCATATTATATAGATGTAGAAAATAGTATAAACAGCCCGGAAAATACAAGTGTAAATAATAGAACTGTAACAGGAAATGATAGTCCAGATAATTCGAGCGTGAGCACAAATAATTGTAATTCAGACTCGATCTCAGAGTCACTAAGAAAAACATTATCAGGCAGAGTGGTCAAGCCTCCAAATAGACTGGATTTATGATTTGTTTTGTATGTTTAGTGATTGTATTTTGTTTATCTATTGAAAGGGGAGATGTTAGGATATGATGGAACACATCCCTTAAAATAACTGTCTATGATCATGTACATAAACACAGAGCTGCGTCACATAACCTAGAACAGTAGAAGACACGTGAAGAAGCGTCCCAGATGTAAATACTAATAATTAAGAATAAAGTAATTTAAAATAAGTTGTGCTTTTATAAATATATCCACCCAAGCAGTAAATAACTTTTACAGATACCACCTGAGAGAAGAAAGAGAGGGCGACCTCGAAAAAGCTGGCGAGATAATGTAGAAGAAGCCATGACTTCGAAAGATTTGCAGGAAGATCTGTGCTATGAGAGGAAAGACTGGAAGTTAGAGACGGAGAGACGGCGTCAGCTGTAGAAATCCGAATTACATATTATATATATCTAAATACTGCAGACAAAATGGATATGGAGGAGCAGCCGTCTATGTTGATAAGTTATGGAAAACATTAGTGAAAACAAATTCAAACAATCTATCACTTGAAGGAGATTTTGAATGTGCAGCTGCAGATTTCAAAGTAGGATCAAGAAAAATCTTGGTAATTTCAAATACAGAACGCCAAAGGGGAACTTGAATGTTTTCCTAGATGAAATGGAAAACTACTAATACAGGCTAGTCGATGTCAACAGGAAATGGTTATAACAGGCGATTTCAATCTTGATATGATGACAGAAAGTTTGCCAAAATCTAGATTCACCAATCTGATGAATTCTTACAATTTAGTTCAAACTATAAATGAATATACGAGAATAACAGCCAAATCTAGGTTCTGCATAGATAATTCTATACTATACTAATTGAATAAGGTGACGCTGGGTCGAAAAGGTCGTCCCACATATCAGCGATCTCCTTCGTAGCCCTTTGAGTTAGGGAAAAGCGGTAAATTCACATAGGTAAATGAAATATCGCCCTACTTCCCATTGAAAAAAAACGATATCTATATCGAATTGCTAATATTTCCAAAAAACTCCAGAATTAGGTGGACATTTCAACACAAATTCAGTTATATTCGACCAATCGGATAACAGCATTTTATGGGCGGGGCCTGAGACACGACCAAACGTCACGGTTAGTACTGTCATTTGTCAAATAAGAAACAATGTCACTTTTACAGTTGCAAATTCAAGATTTCATAAGATGAATATATGTTATTTGTGAAAATATGCATCGAAATATGTTTTAAATAAATTAATCGTTAGTTTTAAACGATCTCGATGCATTAATTCGATTGATAAATTGACCCAGGAAATTCAAGTGAAGGAAGGTAAACAAATATGGAAGTTATTCTTGAGATGTGTATTGGAACGAATTATTCTTGGGAGGTGTATTGAAACGAATAATATAGAACAAGTCTCCAGAACCTTCCCATATTGACCAACTTAAAATGTAAAGAAAATTTCAACCAGAATTAATAATTGCAGTGTTCTGTAAATCCAGTATTGAATAAGATTAACTTTTGCATTGAAATATGTCTGAATGAAGTAAATCGGAAGTAAATCGTAAGTTTATATGATCTGATCTAATTAATTCCATTGATAAATGGAAAATTGAAGCGAATAATATAAAACAAAAACAAGTCTCCAGGTCCTTCCTATATTGACGTACCAAAAACGAACCAGAAATAATATTTGCAGTGTCCAGTATTGAATCAGATTAACCTTTGCATGTAAATGTGTCTTGAATAAGAAAATCGTAAGTTCTGAACGATCTGAATGCATCACTTAATTCCATTGATAAATTGACATGAAAAATTCAACCGAATAATGTAGTACAAGAATAAGTCTCCAGGTCCTTCATATATTGATGTACTTTTAGTAGGTACATCAATATATAAGGAAACTATGAACCAGGATTAATGATTGCAGTGTTCTTTTATTCAGAAGGAAATACAGTGTTGAATATGATTTTACCTTTGCAACGAAATGTGTCTGAAATGAGTAAATCGTGAATCTTGAAAGATCTAAAAGCACTAATTAATTCTATTGATGAATTGCGTGGAGAATTGAACAGAATAATATAGAACAAGAAAAAGTCTCCAGGTACTTCCTATATTGACCTACCAAAAATATAAAGAAACTATGAACCAGGATTGATAATTGCAGTCTTCTTTTATTCAGAAGGAACTACAGTGTTGAATGTGATTTACCTTTGCATCGAAATGTGTCTGGAATAAGTAAAACGTGAATTTTGAACGATCTGAAAGCATTAATTAATTCCATTGATAAATTGAACCGAACAAGATAGAACAAGAAGAAGTCTTTGGGTCCTTCCTATATTGACGTACCAAAAATATGAAGAAACTATGAACAAGGATTAATAATGGTAGTGTTCTGTTATTCAGAAGGAAATGCAGTGTTGAAAAAGATGAACCTTTGCATCAAAATGTGTCTCGAATAAGTAAATCGCAAGTTGTGAACAATCGGGATGCATTAATTGATTTCATTGATGAATTCACATTGAATTATATTAAACAACCTGAATATAAGGAAAATTTGAACCAGGGCTAATAATTGTATTGTTTTATATTATTCAGCAAGAAATCCAGTGTTGAATAAGATTTATCGTTGAAGTGTTGAATGCAACCTGTTATTTTTTCGTATTACAATATGTAATCTACTAAACTATACTTCGATATCATAATCAATTATCGATGAACAAAAAATTTATTAAATATGCAGTTTTGCATTCAACCTGAATGGAGAACATGACAATTAAATTTAGATGTCAATTATGAATTGGTCATCTTCATTAATTGAACAGACAATTTTCATTTTCCTAACGCAGTAATGTTTTACACCTGACTGAAGGAATTCATTAGAATTCCTTTCAATGTGAACATGATAAATCTGTCTATATGATCGATACAAACGACTATGATGGAAATATTCTCAAAAATTAATATTCATTAAATCCTGTTGTATTGGTTGAGCTTTGATTCTACTAAAATATGTGTTAGTAAGAATACCAACCAAAAGATTAATTTTTTTCAGAAATATTGTATGAAATTATTTTTCACATTATACAGGGTGTTTCATCATAAACTGGTCACACATATATAGCCATATAGATGACATTGGGAAAATCATTTTTTCCTTATGACATATACCCCGTTTTCGAAACATAAGAGAGATACAGGGTGTTCAATGTCAACTGTGAGCAATATTCCGATAACTGTGGTGATTTATATGTGACCTTTGAAATAACGGTTTTTGGTATTTTTTGGTGATCAATTCAATTTGGGTGTAGAATTCTTGAAAAAATATTTCAAAATGGCGGAAAACCTACAAAGTTGGAATTTTTTGTATTCGGTTGCCAAATTGGATAGCATTATTTCAATGTACTCGATTTTCGAAATTTTTCCCAAATTCAAACTCTACTTTTTTTTACATGTCTACAGTGAAAAAAAATTCATACAAAATATTGAAATCTTTCGTGGTTGAACTCACCTTCTTTGTGAAAACAAAATGAAAAAATATCCATTGGTTTTCATTTAATAGCCTTCCAAAGGTTCCGCTCGGAGTACTTAAATAATTTTTATTTAAGAAACTGGTGGCCTTACGGAGGCAAAAATTGTGCTAATGACCAAAAATGAAAACCAATGGATATGTGTTCATTGTGTTTTCACACCAGTGTTCAGAATGAAAAAAGTTCAACCTCAAAACATTCCAACTATTTTGGGTGACATTTTTTTTCACAGTAGACATGTAAAAAAAGTTGAGTTTGAATTTTGGAAAAAAAAATTCACGGAAAATCGTAGAAAATTGAGTACATTGAAAATATGCTATCCAATTTGGCAACCGCAAACAAAAAATTACAACTTTGTAGGTTTTTCGCCATTTCGAAATTGTTTTTCAAGAATTCTACACCAGATTTGAATTGACTACCAAAAAATACTGAGGTGTGACCAAAAACTGTTATTTCAAAGGTCACGCATTACTTACCACAGTTATCAGAATATTGCTCAAAGTTGACATTAAAAACCCTTTATCTCGCTTATGCTCCGAAAACGGGGTGTATGTCATACACCCCGTGTATGACATTACTTTCCCAATGTCATTTATACGGCTACGTTTGACCAGTTTATGGTGAAACACCCTGTATTTCTTCTGTGGATTTTATGAAATTTGAATGAGGGTGATTGTAACGATCACGTTAATAGTCGACTTAGGCATCTAAAGCGTCAATTACCGAAAATAGAATTTTGATAAAAAAAATTATAATATTAAACCAAGCTATTCAGGTCGATTTAGTATTATGGGTTTGTTAGTCGTTTTGATACATAAAATTGAGTTTAAATATTTGGTAATGATATTTAACACAGTACTGAGTGTTTTCATTTGATCCATGGAATTGAGCACCGTCATCTTCTATCCACGAGATGGATTTCGACTGAATCGTGTCTTCATTTTTGTGAATATCGAGATGACGAAATTTCAAAAGCGTTCATCCACTGAACCTTTAGGCGGATGTTGTATATTCTGAACTTGACCTTTGTATTTAAGCATTAGGCCTACGAAAATTTCGAGTCTCTAAGTTATTCCTTTGCAAAGTTATTGTGTTTACAGTTGGTCGGAGACGACTAACGAAGTCAATACTAAATAGAGAATTACATAAAGAATCATATTTCAAGCCTATATTATATCGTTAAAATAATTTTTTTGAATAAATAAATATTTTCATCTATTCAAAAACATGGATCTAACGTCCTGCAGATCTACCACCTTGGTAGATCTATCATTAAATGAGATCTATCTCCTAGGTATATCTATCACTATGAGAGATCTGGGCGCACAAAAAATTATTTTTTTGAATAAATAAATATTTTCATCTATTCAAAAACATGGATCTATCGTCCTGCAGATCTACCACCTTGGTAGATCTATCATTAAATGAGATCTATCTCCTAGGTAAATCTATCACTATGAAAGATCTGGGCGCACAAAAAATTATTTTTTTGAATAAATAAATATTTTCATCTATTCAAAAACATGGATCTATCGTCCTGCAGATCTACCACCTTGGTAGATCTATCATTAAATGAGATCTATCGCCTAGGTATATCTATCACTATGAGAGATCTGGGCTCACTTTCAATCTTGATATGATGACAGAAAGTTTGCCAAAATTTAGATTCATCAATCTGATGAATTCTTACAATTCGGTCCAAACTATAAATAAATATACGAGAATAACAGCGCAATCTAGGTCCTGCATAGATAATATATGTTGAAAATAAGCCCATAGTATTCAATATTGTTGGCAACATTGTTTGTGCCTTCGATTGACAACCCTGAATACATTTTTACTTGCTGTCTATGTTTGTGAATAAATACAGTTAGTCTGCGTTAAGAATTACGAGAGGTTGTTTTATTTAACATTACAAAAGGTTATCGGCCCAGAAAACGTGCCACGTGTATTAAGTGTTTAGTGAAACAGTAAAACTTCTTTGTGTAGCGCAAGTATGGCTAGTAATTATATAATGAATGTACCAAAGCTCAAGGGACGTGAAAACTATTCAGATTGGGCATTCGCGGTCGAGAATTTCTTGATTCTTGAAGGACTTTGGAAATGTGTGTCGCAAGTGGTGAACGAGGTGGACGCCATTGCTAAAGCGAAAATCATATTGACAATTCATGCATCCTTGTACATCCACATAAAGGAAGCGAAATCGACCATGGAATTATGGTCAAAACTCAAGTCGTTATATGATGATTCAGGTTTTACCAGGAAAATCAGTTTACTCAGGACTTTGATTTCCACGAGATTAGAAAATTGTGACTCAATGTCGAGTTATGTCAATCAAATTGTGGAAACGGGACAGAAGTTACGAGGAACGGGATTTAGCATCGATGATGAATGGTTTGGATCGTTGATGCTAGCTGGTTTGAATGAAAAGTTTTCACCAATGATCATGGCGATCGAACATTCAGGTATCACAATATCCACAGATTCAATAAAATCGAAACTTCTGGATATGGAAAGTGATGTTGGAAATGCTGGCAGTGCATTTGCTGCAAAAAGTTTCTACGGGAATAAAAGTACCAGACAAAGTGGCAACAATGGTAACACTGACATAAAGAAGAAGAATTTGAAAGATGTCAAATGCTACAGATGTAAACAGTCCGGACACTACAAAAACAAATGTCCGAATACTCAGAATCCAGAAAACAATAAAAGTAAATCAAACAATGCTTTTCGAGCAGTTTTTCTGAGTGGAAGTTTTAAAAAGGATGACTGGTATATAGATTCTGGTGCAAGTATGCATATGACAGCTAATAAAGATCTTTTAATGAATGCCATTCAAGTATGCAAGCAAGAAATTATGGTAGCAAATCAAACAAAAGTCCCAGTCACTCATTCAGGGGATTTGAAGTTGAAAACCGTAGTGGAAAATGATTGTTATGAAATCACTGTAAAAAATGTGCTATGTGTTCCTGATTTGACCACAAATTTATTATCGGTGAGTCAACTAATTAATAATGGAAATAGCGTATCATTTGAATCAAACTGCTGTAAGATCTTCAATAAACAAGGTGAACTTGTAGCAACAGCCAGCTAGTGTCTATAAACTCAATGTTAGTTCAGGCTTAGGGAAATGCTTGTTAAGTATAACAGAAACAGCTGATCTCTGGCATAAAAGACTTGGTCACATTAACACTGACTATCTCAACAGAATGAAAAATGGTATGGTGGAAGGATTAAACTACCCAGGTATAGCGAAGATCACAAGACAAAACTGCATGGTGTGCTGTGAGGGAAAGCAATCCAGATTTCCATTTCCGGTTAGAGGTTCTAGAGCCAAGAATTTCTTAGATGTTATTCATTCTGACATATGTGGTCCCATGGAAAACAGATCTATCGGTGGATCGAAGTATTTTTTAACGTTTCAGGATGACTTCAGTAAAATGGTGTTGTATTTTCTGAAAACAAAGAATGAAGTTTTCCAACATTTCAAGAGATTTAAAAGCCTGGTTGAGAACCACAAAACTCTTAAAATTAAAACATTGAGATCTGATAATGGAGGTAAATTTTGCAGCAGAGAGTTCGAAGATTTTCTTAAAAATGAAGGCATTATACACCAGTTGACTAATCCATATACTCCTGAACAAAATGGCATGGCGTAGAGGTTGAACCGAACAATTGTGGAAAAGGCCAAGTGTTTGCTGTTTGAACGTAATATGGAAAAACGTTTTTGGGCAGAAGCTGTGAACACGGCAGTATATCTACGGAATAGGTCACCTACAGCCGACCTGGAGAAAACACCATACGAAATCTGGACAGGTGAGAAACCAAATCTCAGTAATATTAGAATTTTTGGTAGCACAGTCATGGTCCATGTCCCGAAGGAGAAGCGATTAAAATGGGACAAGAAAGCCGAGAAACATATTCTTGTTGGTTACAGTGACAATACCAAAGGCTATAGAGTCTATAATGTCAAGAAAAACCTGGTAACCACAAGCAGGGATGTTATTATAATAGAAAATCAGAAAGATGACTCCGAATGCATATATGTGATGAGTCAGAAAGAACCTAACCAGGAATTGGTTTGTGGAACTGATGAAATATCGAGAAATGCATCATCAGAAAATTTAGTTTCAGACTGCATTGAAAATTCAAATGAAACTCAAAATCCTCAAAACAATGATGATGTATTCACTGTTGAAAGCCAGGAAAATCCGGTGACACTCAGAAGATCCAGTAGGGTTCCGAAACCTAAACTCTATGAAGATTTTGTTACCTACTTTAGCTCAGGAGAGGCAGATTGTTTAGAGAGTGATCCAGCCACAGTTCAGGAGGCATTGTCTAGACCAGACAAAGAGAAATGGAAGCAGGCAATGCAAGAGGAACTGCAGTCTTTCGAAGCCAATGGTGCTTGGGAACCTGTGGATATTCCTGATGGTGGAAGAATTGTGCAGTGTAAGTGGGTGTTCAAGCGCAAGTTCGATTTCGAAAATAATGTGCGGTATAGAGCACGTCTAGTGGCTAAAGGTTTCACACAGGAACCTGGTGTGGATTTTCACGAAACTTTTTCACCAGTAGTTAGATTTTCTACTCTGAGACTGTTGATTGCTCTGTCAGTTAAATTGAATTTTGATATTACACATTTAGATGTGACAAGAGCTTTTTTAAATGCTTTTTTGCGAGAAAAGGTATTTATGGCTTTGCCTGAGGGTTTAGAGATAAATGATGATCAAACTAAAGTACTGAAATTGAACAGAGCAATATATGGTCTCAAGCAGGCCTCAAGAGCTTGGTATGAAAGAGTAGATGTTTTTCTAAAAGACTTAGGCTTTAGCAAATCAAAGTTAGAACCATGTTTGTTCACTAAACGTAATGGATGTTTTCATACAATTATAGCTCTCTATGTCGATGATTTTTTTGTATTTTCGAACGATACTGTTGAAGTCGTAGAATTGAAAGAAAAGTTAAGTTCTGTTTTTGAGATTAAGAATTTAGGTCGAATAAAAAATTGTCTCGGTATGAGAGTTAACTATGATAAGGAAAATAATATTGTAACTTTGGACCAACAGCAGTATGTAACTCAAATTTTAAAACGATTCAATATGTTAAATTGTAAAGGCATTAAAACTCCTATGGAACCCAATGTGAACCTTGTGAAAGCAAAGGTTTGTAAAACTGACATTCCGTATCAACAATTGATAGGTAGTCTAATGTACTTAGCTGTTTCTGTAAGATATTTGAGCCAGTTCAATTCATGCTATGATGAGTCTCATTGGAAACAAGGTAAACGTGTACTTAGATATTTGCAGGAAACAAAAAACTTCGGTTTAAGGTTTGATAAAGAAGACATTGGACTTGGATTTGTTGATGCCGATTGGGCTAGTGATAGGAATGATAGAAGGTCATTTACAGGCTTTTGTTTCAAGCTCTCTGGTTCCTCTGTCTCTTGGGAGAGCAGGAAACAGAGAACTGTTGCCCTTTCAAGCACCGAAGCCGAATACATGGCAGTCTCGGAGGCTGCTAAAGAGGCATTATATTTTAGAAATCTTGGTGTCGAATTATTTGGAACCTGTGATTCTATAACATTATTTAACGATAATCAGAGTGCACAGAGGTTGGCTGCAAACCCAACGTTTCACAAGAGATCGAAACATATTGATATAAGGTATCATTTCATTCGAGAAGCTGTTAACGATAATTTAATTAAAGTTGAATATTTGCAGACAACAGAAATGCCTGCTGATGTTCTTACTAAAAGTTTATGCTCTGAGAAGCATTATAAATTTGTAAATCTTTTAGGGATTGTTAAAATATAGAATATTATGTGCTAGTGGGTGTGTTGAAAATAAGCCCATAATATTCAATATTGTTGGCAACATTGTTTGTGCCTTCTATTGACAACCCTGAATACATTTTTACTTGCTGTCTATGTTTGTGAATAAATACAGTTAGTCTGCGTTAAGAATTACGAGAGGTTGTCTTATTTAACATTACAAAAATATATCTACTAATATCGAAAATTGTATTTTAAAAACAGTGGAATTACATATTTCTGACCATAAGGCACAGGAACTGTGCATCACCAACACAAGACCCACAATACAAAAGGTGAAAAAATTTAGATACTTCAATGAAAAATCAAAAAGTGAGTTTATAGCAAAAATAAAAGAAAAAGACTGGTCATTCATTTACGAAGAAGAAATAAATAACAACTTTTACGAATGCTTTCCAATGAAAAAGTGGATACAAAAAACATGGAGACAAACACCCACAAACGATAAGATCAACAAATGCAAAAACCATCTCGATATTTTACTGCTGATGACTAGTAAGAATTCCATTTATAAAGACCTATACAATAAGACCAAGAAGAAGTATGACCAACTGATTAGGAAGTATAAGGCAGAAAGTTTCGAGGGAAGAATCAGAAAATCAGACAACAAGAGCAAGACAATGTGGTCAATTTGCTAGGAAATCAGAGGGCAGAATAACAGAGACGAATGCGGGGTTGAAGGAGCTCCACGTGAGATTGCAGAAAAATTTAACTTGTACACTAATAACATCATTCCGCCAGCGTTGATACAACCAAAATGTAACCTTGAACATAATGACCGATCTATGTACCTAAAACCAACCAATCCTACAGAAATTCTAGAAATAGGGAAAGGCCTCAAAAATAAACATACCAGTGGAGTAGATGAAATACCCTCCAACATAATGAAGTAAGCTCTACCTGAGATAAATGTTATCCTAGCATACCTGGTTAATATGTCATTTAAAGAAGGAGAATTCCCAGAACAACTGAAAACAGCAATTATCAAGCCGATATTGAAAAAAAGGTAATCCTGAATACATGGGTAACTACAGGCCTATCAGTATTCTTCCCGGCTCCTTAAAAATATTTGAACTGATAATGTGCTCAAGAATAACAGAATTTCTAAATAGTTATGACTTCTTCTCCAACACACAGCACGGTTTCCTCAAAGGGAAATCCACACAGACAGCTATATTTGAACTAACGGAGAGTATACTGGAATTGTTGGAGGGGGACAAATTAGCTCTGGCAATGTTTTTGGATATGTCAAAAGCATATGATTCAATAAATCAGGAACACCCTCTCAATAAACTTCGAGTACACGGAATAAGGGGAAAAGCATTTAACTGGATACAAACATACCTGTGCAAGAGGAAACCAAAGGTAAAAATAACCAAAGATGGAGAGTATGCTGAATCGGAGGAGCTTACGAACGACATGGGTATAGGACAGGGAGGTATTCTTGGACCCCTTCTGTTTCCTGTTTTCCTCAATGACCTAGAGGACTTTATGGAGGAAGAAGAGAAAGAGTCATTAATAGGCTATGTAGATGACACCAATTTACTGGTGGGGGCAAAAGAAAAAGATGCCTTAGTCATAGCGGGCACCAATTTCTTCATTAGGACACATGAATGGTTAAAAAATAATGAACTGATATTGAATTTGGAAAAGACAAACCTCCTGATTTTTAGCACCAACAGAAATAATGAAAGCAAACCAACAAGCATGAAATTGGGAAATGAGGAAATTAACAAATAATACAAAATTCCCGGGGATCTTCATAGACTCTTTTCTATCCTCCAGTGCGCATGTGGAATATTTAGGTCAAAAATTGACACAAGTTACTTTGCTATCAGAATTTCTAAGAAGTATTTGAGTGAAAAATCATTGAAAATGTTGTATCATGCGAATTTCGAATCTAGGCTCAGATATGGTATAATTTTCTGGGGTACTAATCAAAATTTGAAAGAACTGTTTCTGCTACAAAAGAGGATTCTTAGAACAATTTATAGTCTAAGGTTTAGGGAGATGTGTAGGGATGTATTCAAACAAAACAATATATTCACAGTGTATGGTTTATATATTTAAGAATGTGCTGTATTTCTTCATAGGAACCAAGATAAATTCATCGAACTTAGATCTAGTAATAGCTATAATACAAGAACACAAAATTCAAACTTTCCAAAACCGGTTAACATTGAGTGAGAAACATCCTGAATATAGCTGTATAAGAATAATCAACCAATTACCTAATAATCCTAAGGATATAAGTAGTCCAAAAATTTTTAAAAATAAAATCAAATCATTGATTGTAAATCTTGAACCGTATGAGTTAGAAGATTTTTTCAATACTAAATTTAGCTGATTGTAGGACACTATTTCATTTCAGATTGTCATTCGTTAACATTATCTGAAATATAGAAATATTATTATTATTATTATTATTAAGAGTGGCAATATTGTTACATCGCATGGGAACACATGACTTAGAAATATTCGATTCATTCGATGTAAAAATGGAAGAAGTTACTCAAAAACAAATAATTGATTTATTCACGAAATATTCCGTACCTAAGAGAAATCTTACCATTAAACGTCATACATTTTTCACGAGGAAACAAGGACCTGATGAGACTATCGATACTTTTCTCACCGAATTGAAAAATTCGAGCATGGAATGCGAATTATCCAAGAATCGCTAAAAAATTATATATTCAGGACTAATTTGAATAGTCAACACTCAAATGTTCGAGAACGACTTCTTTTTCAAGAAGTCTTGGACCTTGAAAAGTCCATTTCACTCGCTAAAACCATGGTACTGTCTCCACAAAATTCATCTTTGCTGGAACCAGAGAATGAATTATTGAGAACCTTCAAAACGAATAAATTTCCTGACAAAGAACCTAGGTATTCCAGAAAAAATAAATCGTACGAACAAGAAGGAAACAAGAATAGGGTGAATTCCATACAAATGAGCAAATTCCCAATCAAATGTGGTAGATGTGGTCAAGTACATAGAAAAAGATGCCGCCCTGCCCAAGGAATGAGATGCAAGTCATATAACAAATTAAATCATTTTTCACAATTTTGCTTCTCAAACTAAAATGTTCAATCTGCTTCAGCTTCTACTTCTGTCAATAAAAATTAACGAGTCTAAATTCTAAACCTAAGAATTCAAGTTGGAACATAAAATTCAAAATTAATAGTGAGAATATAAGCCTTCTTTTAGATACAGGAGCTGATGTGAATATTATGTCCATACACACTTTGAATGACCTGAAATTAAAACGTAATATTATTCATAGTACAAAGGTAAAAATAAATAATTAAGGTGGTAATTCAGTAGCAGAACCTGAAATTTGCGAATTAAAAAGCATTTTAAAAAATTCAGGATATCAAGTAAAATTTGTTTTGTCTTCCAATGTGTGAAAATTTGAGTTTAATCAAAAGAATTTCCCAAGTTTCCAATAATACTTAAGATGATTTATTAACTAATTATAATGAACTATTCGAAGGTTGGGGTAGTCTACCTCATGTCTGCTCTCTCTGTCAGAAAGGATATTTGTCCAGTAGTCGATCCTCCAAGAAAAGTTCAACCTTTCAAGCTCAGGGAGCAACTAGCAAAGGAATTACACAGAATGGAACAACTAGGAGTAATTGAGAAGGTTACCAAACCTACAAATTGGGTCAACTCTATTGTCTTGATACGTAAGCCTGATAATAAGTTGAGAATTTGTCTTGATCCAAGAAATTTGAACAAGGCTATAATTGCGATCACATTATCCATTACCATCAATTTATGACATAAGATACCAATTAAAACATGCCACTATTTTTTCCCATTTAGATGTCTATTCTGGTTTCTGGATGTTACAATTAGATCATGAAAGTTCTGAACCAACATGCTTTCAAACATGTTTTGGCAGATACAAATTTGAACGTCTTCCATATGGTGTTGAATAAGCGTCTGAAATTTTTTATCGAGTCATGGTCGAAATGTTTGGTAATTTACCAGGAGTCTCAATTTTCATGGATGATGTTTTTGTAATTGGAAAAGATGAAGAAGAACATAACTTCCGCTTAAAACTAGCCCTAAATAAAATGAAAGAGGTAAATTTAAAATTAAATAAGGAAAAATGTAAATTTGGTCTAGAAAAAGTCGAATTTTTGGATCATGAAGTCCAAAAAATATAAAAGATTTACAAAGATTATTAGTAGTAACAAATTATCTATCACCCTTTATAAATAATATGTCAGAAAAAACAGCCCTACTCAGAAATCTTCTTAAAAAGAATACAGCATGGGTTTGGGATTCAAATTACGAAAAAGTTTTCAATAAACAAACCGCAGCGAGAAATCCCGCCAAGATCGAGCCGATCAATAATCGACTTCACACGAGTGCTCTCGGGTCCCTCGGAAGCGGGTCGCTTTTGATTGGCTAGGATTTGAGACAATTAATGTAACCTGTCAGTAGCTACTACGCGCAGCTTCACTTTCTGATGGAATGATTTTGCGATGTTCAATTCATTCGGTCTTGATGAAATTCTGCATGGAGCTTTCAGCAGTCATTTTTCTATGAAGTACTGGATTTCGATACTTTCGATCTGTATTTTGGAAATATTGGGGAAATAAAAATTTAAATGGGTAAATATCTACGGAATCATTGGATGGATTTAACCTATTCACTAATTCTGCTTTCGTAATGTCCCAAACCCATACAAATACCAAGTCTCATAGTAGTTTTTAAACTCGAAAATTTAAATGGTTATAACTGCTCAATTAATGAACTTAACCGTCGTATTTTGATACGGAACCTACCCTGTAAGTTTCAAGTGGCGAGCTCGTTCCTTTCGACAGTTATCGGGGCAACACAAGATGGACGGAATGAATTGACTTGAACAGGTAATCCGACCTAATCGATCAAGAGCGTTTTCGGCAAAAAACTCGAAAATTACAGACATTTCGGTGGAGTGATAAAGCGCTGTTCTCCAGAACGAGCGCGTGAATTTCTGTCCATAATCTGATTTCGGATTTCACAGATGAAAATGCGTACCTGCAGAAGTTTTATCAAATAAAGATGATGGAGAGTTCAACTGGGCTTGAACAAGCGAGCGGATCCCAAGAAACGAGAGCCAAGTGGAGCCCTAACGCAACCAAACTATCGATATCCTTAAGGCTTCAAATGGAGAAAAGTTTCTGCAAGCCAAAGTGCAAGAAAACCAAATTTTGGAATGACATCTCAACAAACATGAGACAAAAAAATTATTTTTATTCTGGCACTGAGTGCCACGCAAAATATAGAAACTTACTCCAAACCTATAAAAATAATAAAGATAAGAGATTGAAAACTGGCGAGTCAAAAATAACTTGGGAATACTTCGAGCAGTTTGACGGAGTTTTGGGTTATAAACTCTCAACCATTCCGACTGAAAACCTGCTCTCCACTTATCTTGAGACAGAATCTACAGCTGAAGAGGCAATTCCTAATATTGTTAATGAACCTCATGATAAGAGTAAAGAAAAAAAATTTCGGTTACTCAGTACTTATATGAGAAAAATAAATCGAGAGTTGCACGCGAAGCAAAAGACGACATAAGATGGGAAAAAAAAAGATTGAAGGAAAAAGAAATTGAGGCCATTAATTATTTAGCTGATGCCATCAGAGGAAGTTACAAAAGAAGGTCGACTCATTCAGATTCTGAATAATCTGCCAATATATAGGTACCCAGTAGCCTATGTTTCGCGTTTCGAATATATATTATTTCATTCTCTGAAAAATACTTTATTTGTTCCTTTTCCATAATCTCGTTCGTTGAATATATTTTCATTAACTGCAATGAACTATTTATAGTATTTTTTTTTTGGTTGCAGTCGTAGGTATATTTTCTACTGAGTGTTGTTGTTCTTCATCATCTTCCTTTTCAGTATCAGTTGGCTCATAATCAGCATTTTTTCTGATGCCAATGTTGTGCAATATACACACACCAATCATTATATATTTCATATTGGATAAGGTATTTGAATACTTTAATATCCTCTACATTCCTTTCTGCCAAAGGCCTGTTCTATAATTATCCTAGTGCTGCTAAGGGTTTCATTAAATTTCTTTTCTTGATGTGTTAAGTGTCCATTGTCTTTGAATGGAACGATAATGAAGTTCTCTAGAGGATAAGCAGTATCTCCCAAAAGATGGAAGTCTGAAGGTATGAGATTATCAAGTAATTTTTGGTAAATAGGAGAATTTCTCCATACTCTAGCATCGTGCACAGACCCTGGCCAGCCACAATAAACATCGAAAAACTCCATTTTTTAATTGCAAATACCCTAAAAAATAGCACTGATTAATAAAAGATTATAGAAACCCTGTGCTGCCTTTGCGCGCATGGTCAAATTCATTGTTAAAGTCGTCAATTTTTCACGTATTGGTCCCACAAAACGCAGCTACACTACTTAAATAAATTCGCCGGCGAAGTGCGACTTCGCCACGCGTGCTATGTATTTTGCTTAGATTTGCAACAATAATTAACTACTGAATAAAGGTAACATGGATTAGGACTATAAAATTCTTTAAATCCTCTCATATTAGATCTCATCTAAGAACATAAACCATAGAATTGTCAAAAATCTCGGATTTCATTGTGAATGGCCAATTTCGTGCCGACTTGCGTGCTGAAGTTGCACTTCGCCCGCGAATTGATTCCGAATGCAGCTTAAGGATTTGGTGAATTCATAACCAGCAAGGTCGTCCCTGCGGCTGACCGTTAACAAGTTTCAATCAGACCACACTAGTAGTTTCTGAAATATTGGGGAAATAATCTTAAAAATTCAAATGACTATAACTCCAAAACCGTTTGGTCTATTAATAAAGAGCCGAATTCTGTGCGCGACCCACCCTGGAAATTTTCAAGTTGAATTTTGAGGGAAGATGCTGGATTTAGTTCTTCGGTCAATACAACGGTAGATTATTCGAATCGAGGTTGTTTTGCATTTAAAATCGAAGCATAAAGTTTTACCGGTGCGGTGCTTGGTTCGATTCTGCGATTTGGTGCGCCATTGTGGATACCTACTTATAGTGTATCCGGCCGGTCGGACAGAATGGATTTTAGCACCTGATTCTTCATCAGTGAGTTCAACCTAGTCTTTTGAGAACATTTTCTGCTCAAAATTCGAAAATTACAGATATTTGGACAAATCGATAGCACGCTCTGCTCTGTTCCCGGAACATGCGCGCAAAACCAAACAAAACCAGAAAGAAAACCTGGAAGTGGATAGAATGATAGCCCTTTCTATTATAGAAGGAATTATCTCCTTTTGGTCCTGGGATGGATACATGCATTCCATCAACTGAACCCACAACATTTGAAAAGGATTTATTATGTCTTAAATGATTGAAATCCTGCACTGTTCGTCTCAATTCATCACCTTCTGGCCAACAAACATATTTATCCTTGAATGTACAAATCTTTTTCCAGAGTTCTGATAAAAACTGTATGATCATTCTATACTATACTAATTGAATAAGGCGACGCTGGGTCGAAAAGGTCGTCCCACATATCAGCGATCTCCTTCGTAGCCGTTAGAGTTAGGAGAAAGCGGTAAATTCACATAGATAGATGAAATATCACCCTACCTTCCATTGAAAAAAACGATATCACAATCGAATTGCTAATATTTTTAAAAAAATCCAGAATATGGTGAAATTTCAACACAAATTCAGGTATATTCGACCAATCGGATAACTGCATTTTATGGGCGGGGCCTGAGACCCGACGAAACGTCACGGCTGTTAGTGTTAGTACTGTCATTTGTCAAATAAGAAATAATGTCACTTTTACAGTTGCAAATTCAAGATTTCACAAGACGAAATATGATATTTGTGAAAATATGCATCGAAATATGTCTTAAATGAGTCAATCGTAAGTTTCAAACGATCTGGATGCATTAATTCAATTGATAAACTGACACAGGAAATTCAAGTGAAGGAAGGTAAACAAATTTGGAGGTTATTCTTGAGATGTGTATTGGAACGAATTATTCTTGGGAGGTGTATTGAAACGAATAATATGGAACAAGTCTCCAGAACCTTCCTAAATTGACCAACTTAAAATATAAGGAAAATTTCAACCAGGATTAATAATTGCAGTGTTCTGTAAATCCAGTATTGAGTAAGATTTACCTTAGTATTGGAAGTAAGTTTTATATGATCTGATCTAATTAATTCCATTGATAAATGGAATAAATGGAAAATTGAAACGAATAATATAGAACAAAAACAAGTCTCCAGGTCCTTTCTATATTGACGTACCAAAAAAGAACCAGAAATAATAATTGCAGTATTCTATCATTCAGAAGGATATCCAGTATTGAACAAGATTTACCTTTGCATGGAAATGTGTCTTAAATGAGAAAATCTTAAGTTCCGAACGATCTGAAAGCATCACCATTGATAAAATGACATGAAAAATTCAACCGAATAATGTAGAACAAGAAGAAGTCTCCAGGTCCTTCCCATATTGATGTACTAAGAATATAAGGAAAATATGAACCAGGATTAATAATTGCAGTGTTTTTTTATTCACAAGGAAATACAGTGCTGAATATCATTTACCTTTGTATCGAAATGTGTCTGAAATAAGTAAATCATGGGTTTTGAATGATCTGAAAGCATTAATTAATTCCATTGATGGATTGACATGGAAAATTGAGTGGAATAATATAGAACAAGAAGAAGTCTACAGGTCCTTCTCACATTGACGTACCAAAAATATAAAGAAACTATGAAGCAGGATAAATAATTGCAGTGTTCTTTTATTCAGAAAGAATTACAGTGTTGGATATTATTTTACCTTTCCAAAGAAATGTGTCTGGAATAGAGTTAATCGTGAGTTTTGAACGATCTAAAAGCATTAATTAATTCCATTGATAAATTGACATGGAAAATTGAACCGAATAATATAGAACAAGAAGAAGTCCCCAGATCCTTCCTATATTGACGTTCCAAAAATATAAGGAAACTATGAACAAGGACTAATAATGGTAGTGTTCTGTTATTCAGAAGGAAATAGTGTAGTGAAAAAGATTTACCTTTGCATCAAAATGTTTCTCAAATAAGTACATAGTAAGTTGTGAACAATCAGGATGCATTAATTAATTCCACTGATAAATTCACATTGAATTATATTGAACAACCTAAATTCAAGGAAAATTAGAACCAGGGCTAATAATTGCATTGTTTTATTATTCGGCAAGAAATCCAGTGTTGAATAGGATTTGTCGTTGAAGTGTTGAATGCAACCTGTTAATTTTTCGTATTACAATATGTATTCTATTGAACTATACTTTGATAACATAATCAATAATCGATAAACAGAAAATTGATTAAATATGCAGTGTTGCATTCATCCTGAATGGAGAACATTATATCATGATTATTCAATTAAATTTAGATGTCAAATATGACTTGGTCATCTTCATTAATTGAACAGAAAATTTTTATTTTCCTAATGCAGTAATGTTTTACACCTGACTGAAGGAATTCATTATAATTCCTTTAAATGTGAACATAATAAATCTCACTATATGATCGATACAAACGACTATGAAGGAAATGTTTTCAAAAATGAATATTCATTAAACCCTGTTGTATTTTTTGAGCGCTTTGATTGCACTAAAATATGTGTTAGTAAGAATACCAACTAAAAAATTCATTTTTTTCATGAATATTGTATGAAATTATTTTTCACATTATAGAGGTTGTTTCACCATAAACTGGTCAAACATATATAGCCATATAGATGACATTGGAAAAGTCATTTTTTGCCTTATGACATATACCCCGTTTTCGAAGCATAAGAGAGATACAGGGTGTTTAATGTCAACTTTGAGCAATATTATGATAACTGTGGTAAGTTATGCGTGACCTTTGAAATAACGGTTTTTGGTCACAACTTAGTATTTTTTGGTGGTCAATTCAATTTCGGTGTAGAATTCTTGAAAAAAGATTTCAAAATGGCGGAAAACCTACAAAGTTGGAATTTTTTGTATTCGATTGCCAAATTGGATAGCATTATTTCAATGTACTCGGTTTTCTAAGATTATCTGTGAAAAAATTTTTCCAAAATTCAAACTCAGCTTTTTTTTACATGTCTACAGTGAAAAAAAAAACACCAAAAATTATTGAAATCTTTCGAGATTGAACTCACCTTGATTCTGTATACTGGGGTGAAAACAGAATGAAAAAATATTCATTGGTTTTCATTTTCAGCCTTCCAAAGACTCCGCTCAGAGTACTTAAATAATTTTTATTTAAGAAAGTGGTGGCCCTACAGATGCCAAAATTATGATAATAGGCCTCCAGAGTGACCTGGTTAGAAATATGAATTTATCAAGAAAAAAAATATTTTCTGAAAAACTTTGGTGGAAATCGAATTCTCTCCGCTTTCGGAAAACCGGGTCACATTCGATGAACTACCGTTGCTTGATAACGGACGTCTTTGTAATCAGAATAAATCCAATTTATACGCGACCTTATTGAACGTGGAGCGAGTTCGAATCCCATCAAAGTTTTCATTTTTTTTTTGATAAATTCATATTTCTATCCAGGTCATTCTGGGGGCCCATTAGCACAATTTTGGCCTCCGTAAGGCCACAAGTTTCTTAAATGAACATTATTTGAGTACTCCGAGCGGGATCTTTGGAAGCCTATAAAATGAAAACCAATGGATATTTTTTCATTCTGTTTTCACACCAGTGTTCAGAATGGAAATGAGTTCAACCTCGAAAGATTTCAACAATTTTAGGTGAAATTTTTTTTTCACTGTAGACATGTAAAAAAAATCGAGTTTGAATCTTGGAAAAAAAATTTTCACCGAAAATCTTAAAAAATCAAGTACATTGAAATAATGCTATCCAATATGGCAACCGAAAACAAGAAATTCCAGCTTTGTAGGTTTTTCGCCATTTTGAAATTTCTTTTCAAAAGTCTACACCAAAATTGAATCGACCACCAAAAAATACTGAGTTATGACCAAAAACCGATATTTCAAAGGTCACGCATAACTTACCACAGTAATCAGAATATTTCTCAAAGTTGACATTAAACACCCTGTATCTCGCTTATGCTTCGAAAACGAGGTATAATTCACAAGGCAAAAATGACCTTCCCAATGTCATCTATACGGCTATAAACGTTTGACCAGTTTATGGTGAAACACTCTGTATTTCTTCTGTGGATTTTATGAAATTTGAATTAGGGTGATTGTTATGATTACGTTAATAGTCGTCTTAGGCATCTTAAGCGTCAAATTACCGAAAATAGAATTGTGATAAAAAAATTTATTAGACCAAGCTATTCAGATCTATTTATGTATATATTTATATATTATAGGTTTGTAAGTCGTTTACAAAGTACTGAGTGTTTTCATTTGATCCATGGAATTTGTCTTTGAATGTGAGCACCGTCATCGTCTATCCAAAAGATGGATTTCGACTGAATCGTGTCTTCATTTTTGTAAATATCGAGATGACGAAATTTCAAAAGCGTTCATCTACTAAATCGTTGGGCGGATGTTGTATATTCTGAACTTGATCTTTGTATCCAAGCATTAAACCTACGAAAATTTCGAGTCTCCAAGTTATTCCTTTGCAAAGTTATCGTGTAAAAAAATACTTTCATCTATTCAAAAACATGGATCTATCGTCCTGCAGATCTACCACCTAGGTAGATCTATCATTAAATGAGATCTACGCCTAGGTATATCCATCACTAAGAGAGATCTGGGCGCACTAGTGTCCTTTACTAAACCCAAATCTATCTGCTACATTCCTGAAACATTCCTGGTTTGCCAGTATCCATAGCGTCATGAGAAATGCTTCAGCAGATTGCACTGGGGGTCTTCCAACACGGGATGGTACTGAGTCAAAGTGGAGTTCCAACAGAATTTCTTCAACGCTTGTTTTAGAAAATCTAAAATGCGATTTGAAATCTATGTCACTGTATCTGGGAATTACCGATTCAAAATAATTTGTAACTTTTGCGTGCTTTTCTGAGCTCTGATAGATTCGAACGATTAATTCATCATCGGATGAAATCGATTCCGAGGAAGAAGATGATGAGTTACAACATTTTTTCACTAAAGCAATGGAAGAATACATCTCAACAAAATATTTAAGAGCAACCACGAAGACTGGAAATAGTACGAATATACATTTTATATCGTTTTTGGAACCCCTTTTCTTATTTAAGCATTCAACACCATAGACATAGACTACGGAATATATTAGTATTCTGTGCTGCGCAATAACACCACGAAATCGATTCTCACCAAGACATAGACAAACTCATGATGTAAAACATGGTGTGCTTATCTGTGATCGTATTTACCAATGATGATGTCATTTTTTTCATTCAAATTCAAAGCACAGAATATATATTTCCTTGTATTTTAATCTTGCTGACGTAACTTTTTTTCAGATGAGCACACCATGTTTTTACATCATGGACAAACCCATGATGTGCTCATCTGCAAAATGAGTGACGTCAGCAAGTTGAAAATACAAGGAAATATATATTCTGTGCTTTGAATTTGCATGTAGTTTCATACGTCATTTTTACGTACGATCACACCATGTTTTACTTAAATCCTATCTCCCCCAATGATCTGATAATATATCAGTATTATTAGACCATTGATCTTTCCCCGTTGATATCTTTCTATCTACTTGAGGTTTCGTCTATCGTTTCACATCAGTTCCTTTCTATGCAAACGAAAGGAACTATTGTCTTTTGCTCACAGTTTTGAAGTTAAAGCGCGGAATGTCTTGGCAATGGGCGCATTAAACTAACTACAAAGTCGAAAATTAATCTATGTTCCTTAGATTTTCATTCTTTGCATAAACGCCATAAACATAAAGACCACAGACTATATAAGTAGTTTGTGACTTTCTAGTCACAAAATACCAACCTTATGTCACGGAATATTCCGTCCACCAGTGTCGTGACAACAGTCCCACCACAGCCGCGGTTTGGTGGAATGTTTGACATTTATATGACATTGGTGGAGGTTGGAAGTTAAACAAACATTCATTTTACGAGTGAGGATTGTTACAGTAATTTGGGGGGGTTGATTTGTATCTGTTATTTTATTGTTATAAAACAACGAATTTCTTTAACACTATTTATTACTTCAGCTCTTCGTTTTACACATTACGTTCTTACACCATTTTCTTATCTTGTTTATCTTAACATAGACACTAATGTCATATTGTTCAATCACAGAATATAGTTGTATTGTAATTCTTCTTCTTACTTACTAACTTAGAATATTTATAACACACCTCCTCGATTTGAAATGTTTTTTTTTTTTTTTTTAGTTATTATTTTTAAAGGAGAAAAAACATAAGAATCGTAAAAATTAAGAAACGTTTACCTTACTTCTAAGATCTACAAAAATTTCTTTTCCTAAAGGTTTAGTAAACATATCAGCTAAATTTTCCTCAGTTGAAATATGTTTAATATCCAATTCCTTTCTAGATACTAAATCCTTCAAATAATGATATTTTATATCTATGTGCTTTGCCCTTTTTGAATTTTCATTGCTTTTAGAAATTAATATTGAACCTTTGTTGTCACAATAAAGAATTGCCTCATTACTAAGTTTAAAATCATTTAATATTCCTTTTATATTAATCAAGTCTTGAGCACAAGTAGCCGCAGCCACATACTCAGCCTCAGCTGTGGATAATGCCACGCAAGTTTGTTTTTTTGAAAACCATAATATTGGATCTTTTCCATATAATGTTATGCAGCCACTCACACTCTTGCGATCTTGTTTGTCTGTTCCCCAATCTGCATCCGAATACCCTGCTAATATTGAATTATTGTCAGAGTCTTTATGGAATGTAAGTCCAATCTCTTTAGTACCTTGAAGATATCGTAATATTCGTTTGCCTGCATTCCATGTTTCCACTGTTGGTCTATCTAGAAATCTACTCAAATATGAAACTGAAAATGTTATATCTGGTCTAGTACTAGTAGATAAATACATTAATCCTCCTATCAGTTGACGAAATGGTACATTGTCAAGTATTTCATTCTCGTGATTATATTGAAAGCTTTTTTCCATGGGGGTTTTTTGGGTTTACAGTGTTCCATATTGAATGTTATCAAAAGTTTCTCTATGTAGTCAGTTTGATTAATTTTGATTTTATCTTCTGTTCGTATTATCCTCATTCCCAGAAATTTCTCGACTTCTCCCAAATCTTTTGCTTGGAAATATTGTTTTAGTAATTTAACTGTTTGCTCAACACATTCCTCTTTTCCAACTACAATAATGTCATCAACATAAAGTAAAATCCATACATTGTTACCACAATACAGACAGCAGTCATGTCTTGATCTTTTGAAGTTATTCTCACTTGCAAAGTTACTGAAAGTGTCGTTCCATACCTTTGGTGATTCCTTTAAGCCATATAAAGCTCTATTTAGTTTAAGTATCGGTGATTTCGTTTCTACGCCGGCTGGTGTATAAATGTATACTTCGTTTTCTAATTTGCCATTTAAAAAGGCTGTAGGAATATCTAATTGTTTTGTATTCCACTCCTTTTTATAGCTATTGACAAGAGCAATCTTATCGTAGATAACCTTGCAACAGGAGAATAGGTTGGTTCAAAAGGGTTGAGATTTTCTTTAATCTGATACCCCTTAGCTACCAGTCTTGCCTTTCTTGTTCCGTCATCTTTTATTTTGAAAACCCATTTTGTTTGTATTGGTTTTTTCCCTTGTGGTAACTTCGCTTCTATCCATGTATTTAATTTTTGATGTGAATTGAGTACTTTATTAATTGCTTCCTTCCATAATTTATCTTTTACAGCATCTTCATACTCTAACCTATCAATATTTTGTTTAGATATTAAGCAATAGGCTGTGTAAATTTCATATTCATTCAAGTGTTTTGGTGGTTTTATTTTCCTTCCCCTTCTTGTTTCATTTAATTCTGGTGTTCCTTCCTCTGAGCTTTCTGAACTGATATCTGCTACATCATCTTGATCGTTTTCTCCTACTTCATCTTCATGAACTGGCTCTTCTGTAAAATCTTGAATTGATATAATTTTTTGTTCATTTTCATCTTCCATACTTCTTGTAATTTCGTCATAATTTGTACATTTTTCATTAAATCTCACATCTCTTGAGGATATTATTTCGTCTTTCTCGTAATTCCATAGTCTATATCCAGCTTTCATGTATCCTACCATTATACATGGCTGTGCTCTTTTTTCAAGTTTGTTCTGCCTAGGTAAAATAACAGCCCAAGCTTGACATCCAAAAATTCGTAATTTAGATAAGTCGTTATTCTTGTACCACCTTTGAGCTGGAGTTTCTCCGTTATTGGCTTGAGTGGGAGCTCTATTCAACTCATAAGCCGAACACAAGACAGCTTCTCCCCATAGCTTCCTTGGCAAATTTGTTTCTGAAAATTTTGTGCGTACCTTATCCAAAAGTGTTCTATTCATCCGTTCAGCTTTTCCATTTTCTTGCGGAGTATATGGCAGCGTATACTCGAGCTCAATACCTTTATTTCTGCAAAAAATTTTTAAAATAACCCGTTACAAATTCCCCACCATTATCTACTCTAATTTTCTTTGTCTTTAAGCCATGCTGTGTCTTAATCAATTTGATGAAGTCAATTAAATTTTGTTCCGCTTCATTTTTTTGTTTTAAGAGTTTAACAATTAAAAAATGAGAATAGTCATCAATCAATACTTGAAAATACTTATGACCCTCTGGAGTTGGAATAGCAATAGGACCTGCTATATCCGAATGGATTAATTCACCAATCTTAGTAGTTTTCTTTATACATTTACGGAAAGGTTTTCTTGTGCTTTTTCCCTCAACACAGGTATTACAAATATCATTACTGAAAGGTAAACCTAGTTGCCTTAAGCTCTGTCTATTTAAATGACCTAACCTTTTATGCCAAATATTTTTATCAGTAACTTCACCTGTTAAATAGTTATAATCACAGTTATCATTGTTTGCACTACAATTGTATTTTTTGATATCAAAGTCTACTTTCAAAGAGAATAGATCGTCAAATGCCTTACAATTAAATGTTACATTTGATTTTGACAAAATAGCTTGTTTTTTACCTGACTTATCGTTAGTAAATGTTACTTTAAAATTATTCTTCAATAATTTAGAAACTGAAATTAAATTATGAGACATACCTTTAACTATCAATGCTTCTATTTTAATTTCTTTTCCCTGACAAATACCTCTAATTATTCCTTGTTTTCTAGCATATAGAATCTCATTGTTCTTTGCCGTTCCAATTTTCACCTCCTGTTTCAGCACCTTGATTTCTGTCATATATTCTTCCATCACCATATGTTGCGTACATCCTGAATCTAGAATGAATTTATTGATATCTCTCCTTGATTCTGTTGAACCCTTCGACGTAATGAATGATACTTCGTCAGCCTTATTTGCCTGATTGTGACTGCCGTTTGGAGTTGAGCCCTGTCCTCTGCTACTGTGATAGGCACCTCTGTTGTAGCCTCTTCTTCCTCTGTAGTTTCCTCTCAATTGGTTCTGCCGACATTCTGCAATTTTATGGCCTTTTTTGCCACACTTAAAACACGTATATGGACCTGCTGTAAATGACACTTCAGAGTTTTCATTGCTGGATCTACATTTTGATTTGATTTTTAATTCTTCATCTAAGAGTCTTGATTTGACGAAGTCCATTGATACAGCAGTTGAACTCATTGTTTCGATTGCAGTTATTACAGACTCAAACTCATCATTAAGTGATAATAAAAGGTGACAAACCTTGTCTTCTTCTTCCAATTTGGCTCCTATACTTTCTAATTCACGTAACAGAGTGTCGAAATTTAAGAAATGATCTTCCAGTTTTTCATTTCTCTTATGTTTCAACGTTAGCAGTTTCTTTTTGAGTGTTAATTTTGTGAACACACTTTTTCTCTCGAAGACATCTTGTAGAGCTTTCAACATCTCTTTGGAAGTTTTCGCATCCTTGACTAGGTCTAAGTGTTTGTCTGTAAGACATTGTACCATGATACTCTTGGCTTTAGAGTCTTTTAATCGGAAGTCATTTCTCGACGCCTCGTCTGGAACTTCCTCTACTGTTTTCTCCAGTGTTTCAGATATTTGCTTTTCTTCTAATAGTATTCGCACTCTGAATTTCCAGTTATTAAAATTGCTGGAGGAAGTCAACTGTGGCAGATGCACGAGGGTGGACGCCATTTTTCCAACTTATCTCCTTTCTTCCAAATTTTATCTTATTTGTTGTAGATTACTTACGTAATCTGGGCCCATAACCTGTTACAGTAATTTGGGGGGGTTGATTTGTATCTGTTATTTTATTGTTATAAAACAACGAATTTCTTTAACACTATTTATTACTTCAGCTCTTCGTTTTACACATTACGTTCTTACACCATTTTCTTATCTTGTTTATCTTAACATAGACACTAATGTCATATTGTTCAATCACAGAATATAGTTGTATTGTAATTCTTCTTCTTACTTACTAACTTAGAATATTTATAACAAGGATATGGATCTAATTAACTGTTTTTCAATTCGGTTAACCTTAAAATTTCGGAGTCCAGCACATATTGATCCGGTTTTTGGCTTGTTATATTCAATTCGGTCTCCTGAATACAAATATGCAATCAAAACGTGGCGCTCTCACTTAGTTTCGAAGATATGGACCACCAAAGTTCCAAAATGTCACATCTTCAGTTCACATTTTCCACCATAAAAACCTTTCATCACTTTCCGAAAATATCGGAACACCATTTAACCTCAAAGTACACTGAATTCCAATAACATTGAAGTGAAGTTTGGCATCGTAGCAATTTCATCTTTGGGGTGGATGACAGAATGAACGGCGCGGGAAATACGAATAAGGTCTAAGTAAGATAACTGGTATTATTAGTTATAATGGTGGAATGATGGTAATATACACTTATTCTATAACTCAAAAGTGATAATATCCTTTCATTATATCTTTCATCAACGAATGATGGGGAGTTGACATATTAATTCTGTTTCCTGGAACTCATTTTATTTTATGCATTAGCTTGTATTAATGAATAATCACCGAGGTTTCGAATTCAAATAATATTCGATTACCAGTGTGTTGATAGCCTTTGAATTATTTTTAAAATGCCAATCTATTATTGAAGAATAATGTTCAGATTTCTACGAAATTGATCTGAAAAAAATTATATGTTTCGAATACGTTAAACTGTATTTCGATTCAGAACTATATATAGAACTATCCTGAAACCTTACTCTTGATTGACAAACTGTCATATGTTATTGGGAATATTATGTTATTTGGTATTTTTAAAGATTTTGTCGAAAACTTAAGGAAATCTTCACGATGTGCAAGGGATTCTCCGAAAGAATTTAGAACGTTATACAAGATTATTTAACCTTGATAGATTGCTGCATATTTTATGGATATATTTGCATTTATACCTTACTACTAATACTAATAATAAAGAATGGAAATATATCTTATTTATTATGATCCACCTGAAGCAATGAATAAATAAAAGGTGAGTAGATTGAGTTAATACAACAATATAGGGAAACATCGTGGAGCAATAGCCAACACAGCGAAAGGCATAAAAGGGAAATCAATATAATATAATCAAAATAAATATATTTATCGGGAAACAAAATGAAGAAAAATGAATAACAATAATAATATCTAGGAACAATTAATAACAACAACAAACAGATAAATAAATATATCATCAGTAAAATAGATACAAAACAAAAAATAAATTCTGAAAACAAAAGAAACATTCTTGAAAAAAAAATTAAATATACTCGAAAACATTTAAATAGAAAAATAAAAAATTTTCCTTTCCATTCAGGATTAGGGAAAGTTTGGAAGCATCCATTGAAAAATAAGTATTGCTTTTTCTTCAACGGTTGTTTTCAAAAATTCCTTAATCCTTCGTAGTGGCGGAATTTCTCTTTTGAAGAGGAATTCCGTCAAATATCCTCGAAAATGGGGATGTACTCTACCGAACCTGGGGATGCCATGTCGCACATCTCTCCACAGTACACACAATGTTTTCAATTTACCTGAATCGGGGTCCACAAAATTGAATGAATGATTGACTGTGAGGTGCCCATATTCAGAGTGATCCAGTACATTATAGGCCCTCCAGCAATCAGACATTATAGTTGTTCCTGGTTCCACATATTTCCTTATTACACGGAACAAAGTTTCTGTTGTTCTGTCAGGAACAGGAACCAGGAATACCCTTTTGGAACCCCTTTCCACACCCACTGTCCCTTCCAAATTCGGCCACAGTTGTACTTTCGTTTGCCGAATTTGGCCTCGTCTACTTCGAAGATTTTTCCTGGTCCGTCAATTTTTCTCGGTTGCCTCTCGTTAAGCCATTTCAGGCAAACCTGTTTAAATTTTGAAACCAGTTAATTCTGTTATTTTTGCGCTTTTTAATAATATATTTACCTCTCTGCAGGAATTACTCCAGTTCACTACCGTCGGCTGCGAGAAGGATATGTGATGGCACATTGCCTCATACTGGGGATGAGGTTGCAGGCAAAAAAAATGCAACTATTTCCATAATTTTATTAATCGGCAGAGTGGACCTAAAAAAGGTTTCCACTCGTGCCGGCTTTTAAAAATGGCACTTCTCTTTTCTGCTTTTTTTTTCGGCACTCGAATTTGCCTCCTCCTGCCGCAAGTATACTGAAGTGTGTCTTTGTTCAAGGGGCAACTTGCACCGCACGTTGTGCAATTCGCTGCCGCCTCAAATACACCACATCCTACCAGGAATTGCACCAATACCGCTCTTATTCTCATGATGTTATACACCTCTCGCCACTTCATTTCTAATTTATTTATTATATACCTATCGCTGTCAATTACAAACATCGACTGGCCATCAGGGTGAAAATTAGAGGGGGAGTCTTGGAAATCGAGGATCTCCGCGAAATAATATTTGACAGTGAATTGGTTAACCTAACAATAAATAACTCATCAAATATATTTATTCATAATGATCTGAACCATCATGCCTCGATATTCCATATTGAAATGTTGTATGCCTCATACTTTTTTCAAAACAAACATGAAATATCATCCAAGCGATTGGCTGAAAGTGAAAATTTTCTACTTGAAATCTGTCATTTCGTATTTGGTGCCGATTTAAATTCAATCATTGGGCGAACCTTCATATCACGATGCTCCATTTCCAATTTTGTCTGTTTCTTTTCCACGCTTGTATATAGAATAAATTCAAATCAGAAATATCCAGTGAACTAGATCAGCTGATCGCATCCTGTGAATATGATTTCGTATTTCCCGCTAAGCTGTCAAAGCGCATGCGTCAATTGTTCACTACCGCTGTCCAAGGAATTGGCGCCAATGCCAAACTTCACTTTTATTATGAGGGACAAATACCAAAATGTGAGGTTGAATAGTGTTTCGATATTTTCGATAATTTTCAATGAAATATTGAATATTATCGCGAGAAAGTGCTACTTATAATTGTAAAAAGGTTCAAAGATGATTTGTAATATATAAAAAGGAAGTTATGAAGGTTTTTATGGTGGAAAATGTGAACTGAAGATGTGACATTTTAGAACTTTGGGGGCCCATATCTTCGAAACTAAGTGAGAGCACCACGTTTTGATTGCAGGAGACCGAATTGAATATAACAAGCCAAAAACCGGATCAATATGTGCTGGACTCCGCAATTTTAAGGTTTACCTTCAATTCCAACGATTCCCACTACAAACGATATAAAGGGAAAATTTCAGTAGTTTACATTGATTCTTGCTTTTTGGAACCTGAGGAATCGACATCAAAGATATCATTTATTATATCTATTGAAAATGAAACAGTGACAAGTGGTGGCTTACTTATTCCCTGAAACGATTATCAGAATGAAATAAAACATATGCATGAAATGGTAAAACATGAATGAAGAAAACTTTTTCAGTTCTATTTCAAAGAGTGATATATACAGGGTCTTTCACGAGGAACCTCACCCATATTTATACGGGAAACTACTGAACGTATTTTCATGAAATTCAGCACTTATAAGTATTTCACGATGCTGATGAAATCTAAAATATTTTCAAGGCATGAGCACCTCCGGTTTTTCCGGAAATGACGTCAACTTCCGTTTTTCAAATTAGAACACCATTTTTTTATTGCAGAAATAGATTTCTTAAAAAATTTCAATTTATTTTGATGTAAAATTTTTCAGTTTTGGTTGGAAAATTCTCTCTGAGCGGGAAAATTCGAAAAAAAAATCGAAAATAGAGCTCCGCTGAAACAAGAATAACTTCGAGGTTTTTAAATGGAAAATTTTCATTTTTGGGATTTTTCAAGATGTAAGATTGATGTATCCACTTTAAAAATCGAAATCGCGATTCATGATACAGGGGGTGAAAAAATCGCTTTCAAAGTTAGGGATGACAAAATCGTGAAAAATCAATTTTTTCAAATTAGAACCCCATTTTTTTATGGCAGATATTGAATCTACGTTAAAAAATAATGTGAATGTATGCATCACACCCTTGCCTTAAAGTGGATATTTTCTGAGTTATTCACAAAAAACTGTTTTTCGTCTTGAATTTTCAGCTATTTCTTTTCCCTTCACGCCAAAAAGATGACATTTTCAGGAACTGTTACTTAAACCATGTTTTAGATTTTACTACCCTAATATGCAAGAGAAAAAAGTTACAGGTTGTTCCTAAATAGATGGCGAATTTGGATTCGAATTTGTATCGGAAACCTCTTTATTTCAACTAATCGGCCATCGGTTTTCACTCCAGTGATAAATAAATAATTCCTTATGAACCATATGCAAAAACTTACCATGTTTTACATTATTTTTTTTTAATGATAGATATCATTGATTACATCTGCCAAATTCCTCTTTATTCAGTAGCATTTTGTGTTTACTATTAATTTGGTGATAATTCGTATTAAGTTATAAAATCGATCACTATGCCTAATTTTACCAATGAAGATTATTTAAATCTCATTCTACTTCATGGAGAATGTAATAAAGTTGTAGATAGAACGATTCGACTGTTCATTGAGAGGTTTCCTGACCGACACAGACCAACGAGAGATACCATTAACAGAACCATGACAAACTTGAGAAATGTCGGATCTTTCGTTAAGAAAACTACACACAGAGAAAAAAGTGTAGTAGAAGATGAGAGCAACGAAATTACAGTTCTTGCATATTTTCGTGTGAATCCTCAAAATTCTCTCAAAGATGCCGAGATTGATCTGGGATTATCTCAATCGAGTGTTTGGAGAATATTAAAAAAACATAAAATGCACCCATATAAATTCAATAGGGTACAGCATTCGAAGGAAAGTGATTTCGTCAGGAGAACAGAGTTTTGCGAAGCTATGATGATTCGATTTCAAGAGAATGAAAACTTTTTGGACTGTATAATTTGGACAGATGAATCTAAATTCACAAAGAATGGTTCTTTCAATAGGCATAACAGTCATTATTGGGATGAAGAGAACAACCACCACTTCAGACAATGGAACTTTTAAGAGACCTGGAGTTTCAATGTTTTTTGCGCCATCAAAAATAATGCAATTCTCGATATTCACATTTATGATGGGACTTTAACTGGTAAGACAGAACACTACACATGTTTGCATTATTTAAAGAATGTTCTCCCTTAGGAGATAGATATTCTGACATATTGACTCAAATAATTGAGCCGCTAGTACAGAACCATAATGACTTATGGTATCAACAAGATGGCGCGCCTCCACACAATTCACTCAATGTGTCAAATATCCTCTACAGGCTATTTGAAGATCGATGGTTGGCGAACAATGGTCCACATCTTTGGCCACCACGTTCTCCCGATTTAACTCCTTTAGACTATTATTTCACGATAGATTGGTGGTGTAAGGATCAAGGATGCAGGAAACGATACTCTGTCAGTTCGCCGACGTTTCGGAAAAATTTATTTCCATCCTCAGGGCTCTACAAAATTTACGGAAAACATGATTCGCATATTTGATAAAGTTGTTCACAGTAGTAAGGGAAAAACGAGCAATAGTATAAGTTATTGACTAGAAAAATATCACAGAAAAAGTGGTCTTGGAATAATTTCGACACACAAAGAAAAGTTACACAATTTAAAAGTTACACAATTTAAAAGACAGCTTAGGATTAAAGCAAAGTTAACATACATACAAATATACAGATAAATATACAAACATAGATATAGTACTTACAGACTGAACAAGTGTATCTTCCCAAAATCATTTTGTCAAGAACCAAATCAAAACTCCAATATCTCTTACAAAAATAAATCATAATCGATTAAAAAGCGGGGACAAACAAAACAACCGATATGCAGACAGTCGCCGACAGACGGAGGTGAAATCAAAGGAACGGCGGACTCGAAACAGATTAGGGTAAAAAACGTAAACGCATGTATGTGATATATTGAAGATCAAGTAGTGACGTCGAGAGGGATTAGAAATTTCATCTTATTTTAATCGTTAATTTCGTAATTTTCTGCTTGTTTTCAATAAAGAAGAATAAAAACGGCTGAGTTGTTGAATATCAGCTCTAGAGTTTACCGAGTCATGGACGCTTATTTGTAACATTTCAAAAATTAAACGATTACTCAAGTATGGCTCCCTATTTAGTATTCTTATTTTTGTAAGAGATATTGGAGTTTTGATTTGGTTCTTGACAAAATGATTTTGGGAAGATACACTTGTTCAGTCTGTAAGTACTATATCTATGTTTGTATATTTATCTGTATATTTGTATGTATGTTAACTTTGCTTTAATCCTAAGCTGTCTTTTAAATTGTGTAACTTTTAAATTGTGTAACTTTTCTTTGTGTGTCGAAATTATTCCAAGACCACTTTTTCTGTGATATTTTTCTAGTCAATAACTTATACTATTGCTCGTTTTTCCCTTACTACTGTGAACAACTTTATCAAATATGCGAATCATGTTTTCCGTAAATTTTGTAGAGCCCTGAGGATGGAAATAAATTTTTCCGAAACGTCGGCGAACTGACAGAGTATCGTTTCCTGCATCCTTGATCCTTACACCACCAATCTATCGTGAAGTAAAATTCTTTGGATCACCACTTCAGATTTTTTTAGACTATTATGTTTGGGGTAGGATAAAAAATATTGTCTACTCAACTCCCCTGACTGATAAAGAGGACTGCATAGAACGAGTCAGAAATGCGTTCAGGTTTGTTTAGATTTTTAGATTCATAGTTTTGAAACTCAATTTGGTTTTTAAACACTTTTGCAGATCTCTTCCTTCCGATGAAATAAGAAGAGCAACGCACGAAGCATTCCTGAGACGTATAAATAAATGTCTAGAAATTAACGGTCAAAACTTTGAGCATCTTCTCTAGTTATAACTGCGAGAGTTTGCCATGGTTCTCCTAATAGTAACTTGAAGTCGGTTTCAAGAAGGGGTGAAAAATCTACAGCATGGTTCAAATAACAGTTCCTGAAAATTTCATCTTTTTGGCGTGAAGGGAAAAGAAAAAGCTGAAAGTTCAAGACGAAAAACAGTTTTTTGTGAATAACTCAGAAAATATCCATTTTAGGGCAAGGATGTGATGCATACACTCACATTATTTTTTAACGTAGATTCAATATCTGCCATAAAAAAATGGGGTTATAATTTGAAAAAATTGATTTTTCACGATTTTATCATCCCTAACTTTGAAAGGGTTTTTTTCACCCCCTGTATCATGAATCGCGATTTCGATTTTTAAAGTGGATACATAAATCTTACATCTTGAAAAATCCCAAAAATGAAAATTTTCCATTTAAAAACCTCGAAGTTATTCTTGTTTCAGCGGAGCTCTATTTTCGATTTTTTTTTCGAATTTTCCCGCTCAGAGAGAATTTTCAAACCAAAACTGAAAAATGTTACATCAAAATAAATTGAAATTTTCTAAGGAATCTATTTCTGCAATAAAAAAATGGTGTTCTAATTTGAAAAACGGAAGTTGACGTCATTTCCGGAAAAACCGGAGGTGCTCATGCCTTGAAAATATTTTAGATTTCATCAGCATCGTGAAATACTTATAAGTGCTGAATTTCATGAAAATACGTTCAGTAGTTTCCCGTATAAATATGGGTGAGGTTCCTCGTGAAAGATCCTGTATTGCAAATGATCGAATTACTAATTTGTTAGACTGCAGATGTAATTTCAGTGCTATCCTAATCTTTAATTTTATATTTCATAATTGTTACACATGAAATGAGAAATAATGCAAATGATGTTGTATCCTTGTGTTAGACGATCTTCAAATGACACCTATGAATCATACTTACAAAATACTCTATCATCCATAACAATTTTTTTTATTCTGCAGTAGCCACGTCAGAGCTTTCATAATCTATAATCAAATATTATCTCAATTCAAAATATATTACAGAATAATGCAGAAGAAATTCCATCCATGGATATGCCGAACAGGTTCAATTGAGAACAGAAAGTTTTTCTATCCGTCAGTTTGAAATATTCGCAATATTTTATTGGACCTATTGTATCAATTACATAATGAATATCTTTGATGGCTTCACATAGAATATAGAGTTATGGTAGTGGTACCGAATCAGGATGGGTTTTGTATATCAGACCAGCCATGTATCATATATCATCGGGAAGTAATAATTGTTGAAATATGTGTGATAAGTAGCAAAGAACTGTTTTCACCATATTGAACTCATCACGATTCAATGAATTATACAAAACAAATTGAATAGATTTTCAAACATAATTTCTTCACCAGCGTGGAGAATTTATCTAACAAACTCCTTCATATTTTGATACGCAGGCCAGTTCTCCCAATTTATAACATGAATCCAAGCTGTAAACCTTCCCTTGGAAATTCCACCTGCTTTTCTATCTCTTCTAAAAGGGTCGAAGATGCAAACATTCAAATATAAATCCTACGCCGTATTCCGCCGTCTCTCGATGCATTTACACAATGGCACAATAACTCGGCCTGGTCTTTTGATAATTCTATTAATTTAATCATTTCAACTAGTGAATTCATCCTGAAAAAGCTGTATTTCATAACATGAACTGAGGTTGTTTTGGGTTGATTCACCTTAATGTTTGACAAATGTCAAACCTTGCACCAAACTGACAACGAGTCGTGAAATGACGTGAATGTCAAATTATCCAAATCCACCACTCTTCCACCACAGTCCACCACAACCACACCATTTTGGTGAATTAAAAAACGCGCCCATATTTATAGATTTCATGATTCCTGTTCGAATTGACTTATATTTCTGATTTCATTGTTTACAGGTATGTTTGATTCAATTCAAGGTTTATTAACATCATTTTTGTTACTTCGGTAACATGAATAATACATTGTTTACAGATGCAATCATATTCGTTCAATACAAATCAGAAATATAATACTTTAATCAATTTCAAGCGATGGACCAAAATGTTTTTGGTTATTCGCGGTTAACCGCATTGGTTATGTGTCAAAGAATATAATGACGTCACAACCGATAACCACTGTCGTTGTCGCTTGAATGCATTGGTTTAAACCACAAAATGCATTTGTCGCGTTCCGAAATTCCCAATCAGTACTGACCAGTAATCCGACCCGTTCCGAAATTACTGAAATCTACTGGCATCGTTTCCCCGCCATCTGTCAAAGTACCCTGTGCGAAGCTAGCAATCTACTGTTGGCTACTGCCAGTAAAAGTGTGTGGGCGCCAGTACGTCATGAAAAGTGAGGTTACGTAAATGTTTTGATTTGATTCACAGAACACATATGAATGAAATGATGATATGATTTGATTTTTCCATGTATAATTCATACTTGAAAAGGTGGTATTCATACAGGACAGATATAAACGGCAATACTAACAGAAAATGAGATTTCAACAAACTAGGTGAATAATTTTGCACCACACCTATATAATTTTAAATCCTTGGAAGAGGGATATTCTGACATCGCATGTTGTAATAGAATTAAATTTCTGCTATACAAATGCAAACTTTATATTGGGTTCTTCCTCACCGTTACTGCTAGAACTCGAGTCCTCAGTTGAAGAATCAAATAAATTGTCTACCAACGCAACTATAAAATTCTCCATAATACAATTTCCTTCGAAACTCTTGTGAAACATTCAGCTTCTGAATCTTCGAAATTCAAATTGCCGCGAACAAACGTCAACGTTGACATATCAGAATTCATTACTGGTAAGCGTTCCGCTATTTCCGTCTACAGTAATTTACTGGACCAGAATTCGTTTCGTAATTACTGACTGTCAACAGTACTAGTTGGGAATTTCGGAACGCGATAATTGTGAAAACTTATTTTGACTTTTAATTTTAATTAAGGTCAAAGGTTTTGACATTGTTAAGTTGAATTTTTCTATTGTTAATAATGGATATTCATGGTGAAAAACTTGCATTACTGCTATCTCTAGGAGGAGAGCTTATGCTGGGTGAGGATAATGAACTCTTGATACAAAACTTCATGAAAAAATATATGAATGCTGACTATGTGGTGGCAGCAGCTAGAAGCATGCATTCAATGGTCCCCAAAGTTTTTCTTAGTGAGAGTTGGATTGTTGAATACAACAATTTTCAATTCTTTAAACTTTACCGGATGAAAAAAAATACATTTCAAAAATTCGTTGAAACTGTGGGCAGGGCTGATGAGGACAGAATTTTATCCAAGCGCTATTCTGGTGGACATCACCCTGTGGATTCTTATGGACATGCGCTCATTTTTTTATGGTATATGGCAACTCAAGACACGTTATTGAGTATAGGAACGAGATTCAAAGTATCTCCAACAACTGTTATGAGCATTATAAATAAAATGCTATATTTTGTTTGCAAAGTGAAGGCTCAATCCATAAAATTTCCAAGATCAGCTGAAGAATTGGCTGAGGTTTCCAGTGGCTTTAAAAACTATCCAGGTAAGGCAATATTGTTGAGAATTTGCTAAAAAAGAAAACTTCATATGATTACGGTAGTCTGTGATATTCAAGATCCAACAGTCGGCAGATCGGTAGATCCCGCATGCGCTATGCAGTTAACAATGACAGGAGTGAAAAATTTAGGTTATGTTTACATTTACCAATGTAGAACTCCCAATCCGTGCTAATTCAAGTTTAAAATTGAATTAATTGTTAACGTTAGTACTGCTGGCTCAGTGTGGCAGCATACTACGTTGATATGACAACCTCGCAAGCCGCGCAACTCAGTACCTTCTGCGCAGAGGAAAACATAGAATAGTTTAAGTTATGGTTGTTGGTAGTGAAGCCAGTTCTGTTTTAGACAAGGACAGATAAGTTGTTTCTAAGCCATCAACTATTAATATTGAATATATAGTTTTTTTGTAATTGATCATCTTTGTTTAACAATAGTGAACGATTGAAACAAATTAACCCCAATTTGTGAAGTGTTTTACTAAGAATCCTAACTTGGTAGCAGAGCTTAAAAAGCTGTAACGGATTTCTTGAATTGGCAACCATCTTGGATATTCCAGAAATACTTCCATTCAACCAAGATCAAGAATACAACAAGAAACAATGGAGAATATCATTTATGATGAAGAACCCGGCTTGTACACGGAAACGGTTGATGCAATTATAGAGCAACAAGAGCAAATTCCTTCACCGGCGCCAAGCCAAAATTTAACGAGCCAAATGTTGAACTTATTCGCTACCCCTCAGTTCATGACTATGTTGAAGACCACCATCCAACAGAGTATAGAACAAACTAATGCGAGTACTAGTAGCACCAACAGCTCGAATTTTTTGGAGGTAGCCGAGAAAACCAAAAAGATG
Organism: Myrrha octodecimguttata; assembly: GCA_958510865.1. Classification (NCBI taxonomy): domain Eukaryota; kingdom Metazoa; phylum Arthropoda; class Insecta; order Coleoptera; family Coccinellidae; genus Myrrha; species Myrrha octodecimguttata. The sequence continues at coordinate 5,146,332 of OY294056.1, read as the reverse complement.
CCCACATTTTCCATACCGACAATGGAAGATAGCGAAAAATTAAGAGGCCATGGAAACTTCAGGACGTGGAAACTAAAGCTGGAACGAGACATGATCGCTCTGGGAAGAGCTGAGTTCTTGAAGTACCCAATGGGAGGGGCCAAATGTGCATTTACAATCGAGGAGAAGAGAATGTATGACGCTCAAGTAAGACAGTACCTAGATGCTACTCTTCTAAACGGTCCTCGACAGCTAGTAGTGAATGAAGCAACGGCTGCAGATGCCTTCATGAAGTTGGAGCAAATGTTCGGAAAAAATGACATACAGAAGATGGTAGAACTCTTGGACAATTTTGGAAAAGTAGTTCTACATCCAAAAATGAACCCAATGGCATTTGTGACCAAGTTTGAGAACAGTGTTCAGCAATTCAGAGAACTGGGAGTTCCTCTGGATGAAAAGATTGTTGTGGCTTTTATGCCATTTTATGCTACGATAGTTACTTTACCAGAGGAAACCAGAACTTATGACTTTGTACGCAGTGCATTCCTTGATGTAGCCCCCACCCTGCACTGTAATGAAAATGAAAATAGTAAGTACAAAGAGGACGACACTGTTGATATTGTTTGTTCTGAATGTAATAAGGATTTTGATTTCAGTTTTACATCAGAAGGTTATGACATTGTTACTGTCTGCTCAATATGTCTAGGCTCCCCTGAGCAAAGTAAAAATAATAATATTTTTATTCCAGTTCTTTGTCCACAGTGTGGTGAAAGTAGTATTAATGATTGTGATTTTTGTTTAGGAGATAAAGAAGAAAGGTTCGGGGAACCGTTACGAAAGAGGGAAAGGTTGATGCCTAAGCAAAACACGACAAATAAAAATTCTAGTTCACCGTATACTAGTGAACAATTCGCTAAGTTGAGAAAGATGACAACAGAAGAGCGCATAGCTTCTCGATGTCATAAGTGTGGCCTTCTTTTTCATAGGGAATCAGAATGCAAGTATAGTGGTCGTGTATGCTATGTTTGTTTTAAGACAGGCCATGAGAAAAAGGATTGCAGAAAGTTGAAAACAAGTAAGTTTCAGTATGATTCACAGAAGTTTGTTATATCGTTGAATTTCCTTGCGGATTCTGGTGCATCGCACCATGTTGTGAATACATGTAGTATCCTGTTTCATTATAAAGCCTATAATGATCCAGTGTCAGTCGAACTTGCTTCAAAAACAGACAAGATTTTTGCTCTAGGAGAGGGAACTCTGCCTATAATAGTACAGTTTGGTAAATGTTCTCATGTTTTACAGTTGGTTAGTGTACTGTATGTACCCAGTTTGAAAGAGAATATTCTGAGTGTTAAATCATTCAATTCTCAATTTAAAACTAGTGTTGTTATGAATGCTAATAATGGATTCATTTTGTCTAGAAAATTAAGAAGAAAAATCAGCCTTCTCTATGTGTCGGATGGATTGTATCGGTTGACAGTACAAGTATCTTGTGGAAAACATCAGGAGTCTTTGCCAATTAAAAAAATTGTACCATCTTCGTTAATTAAAAGTAAATTATCCCCAAAATGTTCTAATCTAAAATTAATGAAAATAAACGTCAGAAAAATCGTAGGTTGCGAAAAAAAACTCACTCGTAGTCAGTTGCAAAAATTAGTTGATGAAGGTTCAGTTTGGCATCGTAGAATGGGCCATATTTCCTCATCTTATCTGGGTAAATTACCAAGTGTTGTCCAGGGAGTGAAAGAACTCTCTTATAATTTGACATCTGCTAGTTGTTCAGTTTGTTCAAAAGCCAAAATGAGTAGGAAGCCATGTTTGAAAGAACGTGAACGTGCAATCAGACCATGTCAAATTATACATGCTGACTTATTATTTGTAAATCCACCAACTCAGTTCAGTAAGAAAAAGTATATTTTAATAGTTGTTGATGATTATTTCAAGGCCCATTTGGAAAACTTACGCATGAAGTTGAAATCTAGGAATAATATTCTTCAAAAACTAGCTGGTTCTTCATGGGGGGCTGACCCTACAACTCTCCGTACCGCAGCTTTAGCTTTGGTTTTTTCTGCTGCTGAATATTGTTGTTCGGTTTGGTTTAATAGCGCTCATGTGAGTAAAATAGATGTACAGCTTAATGTTGCTATGAGAATTATTAGTGGGACCATAAGATCTACTCCTTTACAGTGGTTACCAGTTTTCTCAAATATTGTACCGCCCCATATTCGTAGACAGGTTGCAGTGATAAAGTCTTGGGATAAATATCGTTCCTTTCCGAATTTATTCCCAATCATGTCTTATATTCCGGATTCTAAAATTGCTAGATTGAAATCTCGTAAACCTTTATGGATCAACGATTTTCTTTACACCAATAAAAGTGACAAAGAAATTTGGCGTTCGGAATGGAATTCGTGTAATGTTTTTAACAAAGGTTTGATCAGCGATCCTTCAGAAAAAGTTCATGGTTTCAATCTTCCTAGGAAAATTTGGTGCATTTTGAATCGACTTAGAACCGGTCATGGTCGCTGTAATAGTTTCCTCTTCAAATGGAATTCGGTCGAAAGTCCAAGGTGCGAGTGCGGAGAAGAAGAGGAAACAATAGAACATTTAGTAAATACTTGTCCAATATATAAATTTGACGATGGTTTCGAGGCAATTCATTCGGTGTCTGATTCTTTTTTGAGATGGATTGCGAACTTCAAATTAATTTAATGAGTACTAAATCATTTACTAGTTCATATTAGTTCTTTCGTCTCCTTTTTTGTTTTCAGGTATGTTTTCAAGATTTCGATCTGTATCGCATAGGAAGGAGGAAATTTTGTCAATGAAAAAGAAGCCCTTCAATAAAAAACAATAATTTCATTACACTAATACGGGGAGACAGAGTTTTTCCTGAGGTTTTTATCTGTGCTCTTGTATCATACGTAAAAATGTATGGTACCCCGTTGACATTTCCTCAGCTAATACTGTTATGACACAAATTGTTTGATATAAAAAAATGTAAATGCTCATCTCAAAAGAATATATATATTCACGGTATTCACAAATATTCCTAATGAGGCAGAAGTCAGAAACATTCAAAAATTTGCAGTCAGGCTCACAGTTTTTACAAAACATTTTTCCAGGGCCTGGTCTATTCAATAAGTTAAGATGTGATAACGGCACAGAGTTCACTAGTACAGCTTGTCAAAGAATATTGTTTGAATTTGGTATAGAGTTACAGTTAGCTGAACCATTTCAGCATGAACATAATGGAACGGCAGAAAGATACAATAGAACTCTACAAGAAAGAGCGAGGGCTTTGCTTTTTGATTCAGGTTTTCCTGTCAGTTTCTGGGGATTTGCTTTCGCAACAGCATGTTATCTATATAATAGAACACCACATTGTTCAATTGACTTTCTTACTCCTTATGAGAAATTATTTGGGAAACAAGCAAACTTAGAAAATGTTAGAATATTTGGTTCGAAAGCAGAAGTAAAGATTGAAAATATACCCAAAGGTAAAAAGCTACATCCTCGTTCAAGTACAATGTACCTAGTTGGATATACAGATACGGGATATCTACTATACGATCCTTCAACAAAGAAAACTATTTCTTCATGTAATGTGCTATTCAATGAAAAATTCAATTACAAATCATGCCTTGATAAAATTTCAGTTCCTGAAAATGACCTTATAGTAACATCCGAATCTAGTATGTCTCAACCGCTTGCTCAAACAGGTGCTCATCACCAATCAACAAGTCAAAGTACAAGTCAGACAAACATACAATCAAATTTAGTAGCAAATAATATTTCAAATAATGAAGAGATAGTAGGAGAAACATCTAACCCTCAGCTCAGACAACGAAGTAATGAGGTTGAAATAGAGGTAATTTCACAACTCAGTGATGGTCAAGGCACTAACGAGATAGAATTTGAAGAAGTGCAAAATCCGAACAGTGACCATTATAACAGTGAAGGAATTCAGGAAATTAGTATCAATTCCCTTATTTTAAGTCCATTTGGTTTCGTTAATGATAATTTGATTCAAAGTACAAGTAATACACCACAAGATTATAATGAAGCCACCACCGGTTTAAATAGAAGTAAATGGATAACAGCCATTCAATCAGAACTCTCTTCCATGAAACAGCATTCTGTTTGGAATATAGTAAATAGAGAACCGAATATGAAAGTCATCCCGTTAAAATGGGTATTCACAGTGAAAGACGATGGAAGTTGCAAGGCTCGTTTAGTTGTTGTAGGTTGTAAAGATACAGAGAAATATAGTTCTGAAGAAACGGCGTCTCCAACGCCTGCTCTCTCGGTAGTTAAATTGATATTTTCATTATCAGTTGCTAAAAATTGGCATATCGAACAACTTGATATTAAAACAGCTTTTCTATATGGTGATATTGATAGATTGAAATATGTAGCAATTCCTGATGGTATAAGTCTTGATAAAACAAAGTTTGTTTGTAAGTTGCGTAAAGCCTTGTATGGTTTAACAATCGCACCGAAGTGCTGGTTTATAACCATTGATAAATATCTTCGAGACTGTGGCTTTGAAGCGAACTTACGAGAACCCTGTTTGTACTCCAAAAAGAATGAGGGTGAAAGAACTATCATATTGGTATATGTCAATGATTTGTTGGTAACTGGCAGTAACATTGAACTTATTCATAATACAGTTAAAGTATTGAAATCTCGTTTTGAGATCAAACAGTTTGGGTTTTCAACTAAGTTTCTTGGTTTGGAAATAAAAAAGTCTAAAAATCAATTATTTCTCCACCAAACACAATATGTCAACAGTATGTTGAAAGAGTTCAGAATGGAGAATAGTAATAAAGTGGATACTCCGTTAGTACCTCAAGGAAAGCACAAAGCTCCCGAGGGTTTAAATGAAGCAAGTTTTCCGTATAAGAAAGCCATAGGCTCTTTGTTGTATTTGAGTCTATTTACTAGACCTGATATTTCATTTGCAGTCAGTTATTTGTCACGTTTTCAGTCAAATCCGCAACAGTATCACTGGACATTGGTAAAAAGGGTATTCAGATATTTGAGAGGAACCTCTCAAATAGGTCTGAAATATTCTCATGGCACACCAAATTTGTCTTGTTATTGTGATGCTGATTTTGCTGGAGACAAATCTAGTCAAAAATCAACAACTGGATTTGTTATCTTTGCCTTTGGAAATCCAGTGGTATGGTGCTCTAAGCTCCAGGCTACCATTGCACAAAGTTCGGCAGAAGCAGAATTCATTGCATTAACTCATGCTGTGAATGATGTTTTGTTTATATCACAGTTACTTGAAGAAATTATAGATCTTGTTGTTTATCCTGTACCAGTGTATGAGGATAATGAAGCTGCTAGGCAAAATTGTCTGACCAGCACCAGTAAAAGTAGATTGAAATATATTGAAAGAAAGTATCTTCTCATTCGTCAACATGTTCGAGAGAAGAAAGTTAATATAATCAAAATAAATACTAATGAACAGATAGCTGATATACTCACAAAACCTTTGCTAGTATCAAAGTTTTGTAGTTTACGTGACCAATTAGTAACTAGTGACTATCTGATTCAAAGTTGATAAAATGTGCATGCACTTGTTTTGTTTTGACTGATGAATACCTAGTATTCGTTCAGTGAATGTTTTAAGTATTATCTGGAGTTATATTGGAGGGTCTTCGGTCCCTGGAAATATAATTTTGGCAAATACTAGTATCCTCCATTAGAAGGGTCTTTGGTCCCTGGTGATGGGAGATGCGCAGTATATGGTATACAAGTTGGTCCACTTGGCCATATAAAAATAGTTCTAGTCTGTTTAGTTTTTGAGCTATAGTTAATGTCTTTGATGATTGACTATACGGGTTGGATCATAAAAAGAGTGGCGGTCCTGATTCAATTTCTGGTTTTTTCATTCAATCCTGCAGTACTTCCCTTCATGTTCCCCTGACAATTATATTCAATAAGTCATTGAAAAGTGGGATTTTCCCGGATCGCTGGAAAGTAGCCTGTATAACTCCAGTTCATAAATCGGGAAGCAAAGATCAAATTGATAATTATAGACCCATTAGTAAGCTCTGTCTTTTCGAAAAAGTTTTTGAATCGCTACTCTATCCTCATCTGTTTCAACTAGTCAAAGCTCAGATAATTCCTGAACAGCATGGGTTCTTTAAGGGTCGATCTGTTGAAACTAACTTAATCACCTTCGTTGAGTATTTACAAGACCATTTAGATAATGGAATTCAGGTAGATGTAGTGTTCACCGACTTCAGCAAAGCTTTTGACAAGACTCATATTCCTAAACTTATCTCTAAGCTGAGCAGGGTCGGGGTATGTGGTTCATTATTACGTTGGTTCGAGTCATATTTGCGTAATAGATCGCTATTCGTTTCGGTCGAGGGATTCAAATCACGTTATTTCAAGTCGACGTCTGGTGTCCCGCAGGGTTCCCATTTGGGGCCATTGCTTTTTTTAATTTACATAAATGACTTGATAAAATGCTTCAAAATATGTAAGATATTACTCTTTGCTGATGATCTGAAAGTATTTTACAGAGTTAGGTGTGAGAATGATTGTATAAATGTTCAACAAGATCTAGACCGATTAGTTCACTACTGCCATACCAACTTTCTTTACTTAAATCTCGACAAATGCCAAGTAACTTCTTTCACTCGAAACAGGAATATCATTTATTTCGCCTACAAACTGCGAAACGCTGAATTGAGACGATCCAAGCGTGTAAAGGACTTAGGAGTAACATTCGACTCGGAGCTTAGATTCTCTGCGCAAGTGGACTGTTTGGTGAACTCGTGCAATGCGATGCTGGGTTTTGTGATGAGGCAGGGTCGCCATTTTATAAATCATCAAACTTTAATGTCACTATACTATTCATATGTTTTTAGTAGGTTGAATTTTGCTTCTGTTGTGTGGACCCCATTTTTCAAAACTCATATTGAACGTCTAGAAAAAATTCAGCGAAAATTCTTGCGTTATTTGGCCTTCAAGTGTAATTACATTCTCAACAAGGGAGACCCTGATAATTATAAATTGAGACTTAAATTTTTCAAAATGCTCAGTCTCAAGGACAAAAGAACAGTCGGCGATGTAATATTCATCAGTAAATTGATCAGCAATCAGCTGGAATGTCTTGATGTCACCCATAGATTGCAATATTACACCCCCATACGGAGATTTAGGCAGTTCGACACATTTTATTTATCAACTAGGAATACTTGTAGCGCACTGAACTCCCCAATCTATAGAATGCTAAAACATTGTAATGAGTTTAAGGATGAGGTGGATATATTCTTTCACAATGCTGCTTCTTTGAAGAAAATAATGAAAAATCACTTCCTCACAACCTATTAACCATTCATTATCTGTTAGCTAATCGAATTATTTTTTTTTCACCAAAATTATGCCTGTTACCTGCACTTGTGAAGATGTATTGTTGTTATTTGTATTTTATTATTTAGATATAGGAAATCGGATTTAATTTATGTTTCTGTTTGAATATTTTTCTCTTTCTAATCTGTGAACACATTTTTTTTGGGTATTGAATTACCTGTATGTGCTCCATAAGTGAAATAAATAAATAAATAAATAAATAAATACTCTCAGACCAATTGTGTGTATGGTTCACTGTAGTGAAGTCATACATGTTCTATTTGTTCAGTATATTTCGCATTGATGGGTTACATTCTGATTCCAGCTTATCATATTGAGTTCTATAATTAGACAGAATGAATAAATCTGGTTTGCTGTGTTTCACATTAATGAGTCCTAAACTACTTGTCATGGCAAGTTCACACTACTGGAATTGACAAAGGGTCAAAGTAAAGATGCTAGAAGGGTCTTCGGTCCCTGGATGCAAAATTACTTAGTGTTTCATTATAAACATGGTTCGCTTCGAGAAAACCACTAACAGTGCTAAAGGGATCTTGTATCCTGGAAGCAAAAACAGTCACATCTGAGTAAAATAGATGCTAGAAGGGTCTTTGGTCCCTGGATGCAAAATTACTCATTTGTACAGTATAAGCTTGGTTTCGCTTCGAGAAACCCTGTTCTTTGGCTATGCAGTAACAAATACCAAGTAATCCCACTGACTCGACAGTCTAGCTTTAAGTATATTTATATTAAGACATGTGAATGTAATACCATCTCTGTTTATATATGTATCTATTTATATTATTCTATTTATTAAGACAGAGTCAGGTGGAACTCAAAGTTGGTAAAAGTTTCGTTTTGTAGTTACAGTAAGTTGTTGCGTGCTCAGTTTGGGAGGGGGTGTTAACGTTAGTACTGCTGGCTCAGTGTGGCAGCATACTACGTTGATATGACAACCTCGCAAGCCGCACAACTCAGTACCTTCTGCGCAGAGAAAAACATAGAATAGTTTAAGTTATGGTTGTTGGTAGTGAAGCCAGTTCTGTTTTAGACAAGGACAGATAAGTTGTTTCTAAGCCATCAACTATTAATATTGAATATATAGTTTTTTTGTAATTGATCATCTTTGTTTAACAATAGTGAACGATTGAAACAAATAAACCCCAATTTGTGAAGTGTTTTACTAAGAATCCTAACTTTAATCAAAAATGTTTTAGAGTTGCTGTATGCCAGGATGCTGAACTGCATATATTTTCAACGGTCAGGGGTAAGTACATAAATCCGGAAAACTCTCAAATCCTAGAAAAGATTGGTGTCAACATACTACACGTTTTCTTAATATCTAAAAAATGTATTTATGATTTCATCTTTTATAGCTCATTAGCGAAGAACTTGAAGAAGAGTTGCTGTGTCCACGTTGTCTACCTGATCTACTCATTGGGAACTGCCATTTCAATATTTTTTGCAATTGACTATTGAACATACAGAGATAGAGGAATATACAAAGTATGCGGTAGACTGAATGAAAAAGTTACCTTCTTCTTGTGGAATGCTGAAGTAAGGAAAAAGTTTTGGTGAACTATCTCTATGCCAGCTGGTAAGATTTTCAAAAATTTTACTTCAGAGCAGTATAGAAAATTAATTTGGAATAGATACCTAGCTATGAACAGAATTACAATTGATATTTTAGTAATTATAAGTAATGTGAAATTGTCGATGATGGAATATAAGGCAAATTCATGAAATCTGAAACACGAGATCCTTTCGTTTGCAAAGAAAGTGTAGCACTTTCCTGCACTCTGTGTAGATTTACTATAGAATATCTTCACTGAGTGCAGGAAAGTGCTACACTTTCTTTGCAAACAAAAGAACCTATAATCTTACATATTAAGGAGTAGCCTTATGCTCTTTTGATTGACTAATCCTTAGTTTCTAATGAAAAATATTGTCATTCTACATATGGCATTGAGGATCTGATTTGTATTCATTTTTCCCAAGCTTTTATTTTCTCATTTGAATACATGTTCATATCTGTCAATTTTATCAATTGAAACATGTAATTTCTGTTCCATTGAAATGTTTAGTCTGTTTGAATTCTGTAAATATTTTGCTGTCCTACAATCTTCATATTCATTCCGATTTCTCTTATGGAAAATATTACTTTATTCTTTGTACCATTAACCATACATGATGTATTACTGTGTAATATTTATTAAAGAGCCTTTCAGAACATAACTATATTTTATTTTATACCAAGTGCTATTTTTTGACAAAAATTAAATTTATTCTGATGCTATGAATCTTGATTTGGAGAAAGAAATGTTTATTTCTCCTAAACTTGCATATCCGTTCTAATGAAAAAATATCAAAAAAAAAATTACCAACCCATGTAATCTGATGATATATTTGATGTAATGAAATTACAATTAAATTTGCTTGATAGAAGCATTATATTAAACAATGAAAGAAGAGTTATTGGATATGCTTACAAGAAAGTTACTGACTGATGTATATTAAGCATATTATGATCTTTTGAAATATATTACAACAAATATCTAGTATTTTTACCGTCTTGCTGAACATTGGAGCACATAATTATGTTTGACTTTAAATATTTTTTTAGGAGTTGTTGGAGCAATCGATGGGACACACATTTTTGTCAAGGTAGAAAAAGACCAACAGGATAGCTATATTGATAGATATAGGAGACATTCCATAAATTTAATGGCTATATGTGATGCAGCAACATTATTCACTTACATTTTTGTGGGATTTCCCGGATCAGCGCATGATTCCAGGGTTAGTTTGTGATTATTTCATGAGTGATTTGAAATAATATGCCATTTACTCTTTCTGCAACCACATATAGAAATGAAAAATGCCATACATTTTGGTTCTTCAGAAATTTCTCCATGTCACACTTCCTATGTAGAGTTAGCATAGGTGAGAAAAGTATGAAGTGGGTGTACTTTTGACTTATGAGATTTTTCAAAGATTTAAAGGGCTCAAATTTTGTGATTATAGGAAAAACTTGTGTACATCACTAGTGAGGATGTATTATTTGTACAGAAATTTGAAAGTGGACATTTGCAGGTATATTGTAAGATACAATTTGTTCATATTTTGAATATCTTTTTAGGTGTTTGAAAATTCCATATTTTATAAAAACATTGAAAGACATGGAACCAGTTTTTACTTTGAAGATGATCGGTACCACTTGATTGGTGACAGTGCTTTTGCACTGAAAAATTGGCTTATGACCCCCTACAGAGGAGATAATCTTACCAGAATACAGAAAAACCATAATGTCAAACTTAGTTCTGAAAGGGTTAAGATAGAACATGCCTTTGGAGGATACAAAGGCCGATGGGGGAGAGTTCGATTCATAAATACATATAATATATGTAAAGCAATCGAAATTGCTTCAGCAGCATGTGTTTTACACAATTTTTGCCTAATAAATGGGGATGTTTGGGATGAACAGTATTTTGAGGAAAATAATAAAAAGGACCAAAATAATACTAGGAGTAGCAATATGGCAAAAATTAAGAGGGATGGCATTGCAATGAGTTTATTGAATAATTTAAATTAAACTGTTATAATTATATATTATACAAGGTGAGTCCTTGAGATGTTCATTAATTAAAATCATATATTCCCCCTTATCAAACTGAACACTTTATCCTTCACTTTTTTTTTCAGATTCGGCTTGAGCCCTTTTCAGTTTCAACAAATTTGCGAAAAGTATTTTTTCCCATCCGGTAAAGTTTACAGAACTGAAAATTGTTGTTTTCAACAATGCAACTCTCACTAAGAAAAACTTTGCAGACCATTGAATGCATGCTTCTAGCTGCTGCCACCACATAGTCAGCATTTATATATTTTTTCATGAAGTTTTGGATCATATTTTGTTGGAAAGTAGAAAATTCCAGAACTGCTATCCCTTCTTAATTATATTATTTACCATTTCATTGTTGATGATATTTCAATTCAATAAAAGATATTGTGAACGTGTGTTTTTTTTTATTATACTTTCTAATTCGTTTGAAATTTAACATGATATTGAATTAAACATTTTTTCTTCAGAAATCAACGTCCGTTTCTAACTTATTCTATTCAAAATTATAAAAAAATTAATATTCCATGTCACTATCGTCTAATCTTGATCTTTTATTAGATAAATTTTCCAATATGTCTAGAAATCTCTCACGTTGCTCCTCCGTTTTTTTGAGATGCTCCCTAATAAATTCGAATTCTTTACTTCGGATTTCCCTATCTTTAACGATTTCTTTAATGAGCAACTCCTGTTTCGAAAGCGGAGTAACCCTTCTACGCTTCTTTGAGAACCTATTACAAGGGTCTCTGGAAGTGGAGGTTGAAGGAATGGAAACATATGGATCCTCTTCCTCAGTTTCCGTTTCCAGATTACTGCTATGATGGGTGAAATCAGGGATATGGGGAGGGATATCAGGATCTATAAGGATCATGGAATCTTCAAGATACACTGGGTGTGCTTTGTGTTTTCCACCTGAAAGTTTTATGTAATGATGTCAAAAAAGGAGAGGTTTCTCACATCTTCATTTGGATGAATTCGGTTCAGTAAATAGGTGTTACAAAATTTGTATTTTTGTTTTCCTTTGAAAATTGAAATTTTTGCAAACAGTTGTTTTTTTGACGCGCTTGCTGTAGGAAAGAAGACCTTCATCATTTTGTTCAAATGTAGGTAATTTTTAAATTTTAAGCAGAATTTAAGAAAATGGTCTTCAATGGTTACGATTGACTCCCTGAAGAATTCGTGGTACAAATTTATTCTGTCTGGCCTTATGCTGTAACTATCAAGGGAATGTCGTTATCGTTTCGCGCAAATGTCTGTAATACTCAAATTATTTCCCAAAAATATTGTCAATCAACTACATTAGACTAGCTGATGAATCTGATATCAAATTCAATCCTGTCTGACCAAGGACACGATACATGTCAGACCATTTGGAATATGTATGGTAGGTTGCGCATCAGAAGTTTTTTGACCCAAGCTTATAGGTACCTGGTACCTGCACGGTTCCTTCTATTGAGAAGCTATGCAATAGCATCCGCTACCATTTTTTAGAGCCCCTCGGCTACAGAGTCCATTATGGAGCCATTATCTCAGTTCCTAGGCTTTAAGAGCTGTTTTATATCCACCCTCTTAATAGAAAGGTGTTCAGAAGGGGAACCCAGTAGACACTCCATCGCTGCCTTAGGGGTAGATCTAAGAACACCTGTCATGTTTAGACAAACTTTCCTCTGACATTTGGTCATAATGGTGTGGTTGCAGGCCTTCTCCATGGAGGTCCACCTCACCACAGATGCGTAAGTTTAGATAAGCCTCAATACCACAGTATACAACCAATGCATAATGTGTAATTTGATGCCTCATCCTTTACCTAGAACCCTATGAGTAGACCAAAAGATGATATTGCCCGTGTTTTTATGGGTCTCAATATGTTTGTACTTCAGCAGTTTACGGTCCAACATCAAACTAAAATATTGAACTTGCTCATCCCCAAACAAGCAGGAAAGTTTGAAGTTGCAGGGCATTATCCTTTTAGTAAAAAGAATCATATTTTTTTTACCAGGATGGACTGAGAGTTTGTATTCCAAGCACCATCGTTGAATCATATGTAAAATTAAATGATATTGGAAAGAAATGTACCAAACTTCATTGATACTTCATCAACTCAAGGAATGCCACCTTTACAATGAATTTGAACAAGCGCATAAAAGCTCATGACCCTACATCAGTGCTTCCCTGAAATTTTACCTTTTTCAGTATTATTACGAATAGAAAAATCTATTGTAATATTCAAAAAAAAACCCGGAAGATACCTATTGCATTTTGTCTCACCCAACAAACAGTGCAACTCGTCAAAAAAAATTGGAATCTCATCATTCCTTGCTGCTCCTGTAGTTTTTTGATTATTTACATATTTCATATATGCTTTTTGGAGATTTGCGAACTTTTGTCTGCATCTTTCTGCCTTATGTTGCCCTAGATTGAATCCATTATCTTCTAATTTCATTGCGATATCATTCCATAATTTAGCTTTCCTACATTTTCTGTCGTCGAACATTAATCTCATATCGCTTCTCAAAGTGAGCATAAGCTTTATAGCCTCATCATCACGCTCTGTTGCTTTTTTTCTCACCAAGTAACTTCCCTACCGTCAATACATGCTGATGCCTGGAATAAATTTTCATTTCCTTGTTCTTTAAATTCTGACCCTGACTCTTCTATTACAGTCTGAGGTTCTATTGTGCCTCTATAAGCCTGAATATATTGGGCAGCAGCTTCAAATTCTTTAAAAAAAATTAAATATCTATATCAATCACGAACAAAAAAAAATTTTACCGACCATTTAATAGTAAATTGGCTGTTTCAATATCCTCAACCTGAACATTATAGTCACAGCCCTGGTAATTCAGCGAAATCAAATAAATATTTTGACCTTTGACGTTTTCGGCCATTTTAAATATTTCGTAATTCCAACTAATTTGATGGACCGCTCGTGAAAAACAAGTCCAGAGCTGGGTTAAAACTGCAAGTTTTGGTTATTGTTGAGGTAATTTCACAACTGATCCATGACGTCATGGAACCTAAACCAATAGAGTTACCGATTTCGCTTGAATGAAATGGTTTAGACCAAAAAGGATTGGTTTAAGATAAGATAAGATAAGATAAGAAAGCTCTTTATTTCAAAACAGTTCATGTTTACACAACAAGAAAAGAAATGAAATAGTGTCATTTAAAAAAATAGGATTAATGTCCTCCAAAAAACTCCTCCATGTTATATGGTTCCATATTCAGCAGCAGCTTGAAAATTTCTTTCTTGAAAAGTTTAAGAGTTTCTATTCTTTGTATATCCCTAGGCAGTTTATTAAAAAATTTTAGACATCTATACTCTGTTTGCCTTTGCGTAGTAGACAGATTATGTTTTGGTAGATTGAATGCCAATGTTCTTGTGTTATGGTTCTTCTTGCGATTGAAATGTTGGAAAAACAGATCTTTATTTTTATGAAGGAATATTAAACATTCCTGAATGTACAATGCATACACTGTTAGTATGCCATTCTTCTTGAAGTGTCCTCTACATGATTCTCTGGGCTTTAAATTTTCCATTATCCTTATCGCTCTCTTCTGCAGTATAAACACAGATGAAACATTTCCTGAACCATAGAATACAATACCAAATCTCAGCTTTGCCTCAATGGTTGCATGATAGACTGACTTCAGTACTCTTGTGTTCAGATATTTGGCAATTACCCTGAATGCATAAATGGATGGTCCTATTTTCTTACTCAGATGTTCTATATGTTGTTTCCAATTCAGTTCCTCATCGATGTGTAGGCCTAAGAATCTGGTGCTCTGTGAAGTTTCATACTTGCTACAATTCAGAGTCATATACTCGGGAACCTCCAACTTGGAATTTGGAGGGTGGAATAAAATCAAGTTAGTTTTGTTTTTATTCAACACCATGTTGTTTTTAGCAAACCATTCTTCAGTATACTGTAGGACTTCTTCTGCTAATATCTTGAGATCTGGCCACAAAGATTCTATCACAAGCAGATTCTTGTCATCGACATAGTCCTCAGTACCAACTTTATCCTCACTCCAATGAAAGCTCAAGCAGTAATCATTCAGGTATACTATGAAAAAAAGCGGTCCTGCAATGCTCCCCTGTGGCACTCCAAGTTTCAATTCTTCTGTATCTGATCTTATCCTATTTCCATCTGAGAATATCTCCACCAGCTGAGTACGTTTCCTGAAATATGATGTTATCCAATTCAGTGTTGGTCCTATAATTCCATAGCTTTCCAGCTTGTGTAAGAGCTTATCAACATCGAGGCAATCATAAGCCTTCGATAGATCCAGAAACAGACCCAGGGCCAGCTCTCCATCCTCAAAAGCACCCGTTATTTTCTTTACAAAGTTGAAAATTGCTGTTTGGATTGATTTTCCTTTCAAATAACCATGTTGATTTTTGTTGAATATTCTGTTCTTCATGAGGAATTCCATTATCTGGTTACAAATGGCCCGCTCAAATACTTTTGAAAAGGATGGTAAAATACTGATTGGTCTGTAGTTTCCAAACTCATTCACATCTCCCTTCTTGAAAATGGGTCTAACTATGGCTTGCTTCAGTCTGTCGGGAAATATTCCTTTCTTTATGGAATTATTCAGCACCATTCCTAGAGGTTCCAGAATCTCACTCGCTGTTTGCTTTATAATGTAATTGGACACACCATCAACTCCACTTGTTTGTTTATTTTTCAAAGATTTTATGATATTTTCAAGTTCTTGTATACTAACAGGTTTCAAATACATTGATTCATTAACGTGAGTTTTAATTCTTTCTCTTTGATTTTTAAATGGGTTGTTTTTTGTTATATCCAGGGCATGGTTTGTAAAGTACTTGTTGAGTTTGTTCGAGATCTTCAGAAGATTGCCTTTCATAGGGAAAACATTTTTTTCCGAATCAGTTTTGATGGAGTTTACAACTGACCATATTGCCTTGCTTTTGTTGTCTGATCTCTCTATTATCTCTTGATATACATCTGTTCGATCCCCGCTTCTTTAGGTTTATTTAAAATTTGCGCATATTCGTTATTGTTAACCCCTCTTTATGTTTTCATATGTGTCAAGATTGATTCTGAGTTCAAGTGGAACAGAGAGTACATCTGCTATTGTTTACATTTTTAATTTTACGAAATAAATCGCTGGAAAGTTGAAGTGAAGTTTATAATTCCTCAAAAATACTCCAAAATTAAACATAGTGGTCCAATCGAACCGGATGCTGGAGGAATTTTCATGTTCCTGTGGAAGAAATTGTGGACTTCACGAACAACAACGCTACCGCTGCAAGTACTCCGAGACCAGGCGCAACGCAGAAAAAGAGGCGAGATCGAGATAACCAACTTCTTCGACTGTTTGTTTACTTTCCCATATTTCGCATTCGCTGGACGGAAGGGAAATCCCTGGCTGGAAAATTCTTGGTGGAATCTCATTTATGCTGTTTCCGAGCCCGGTTCGGGGAATGGTCGACGGCGAAGGAGTGACGGTTGTGGTCAGGGAGCTCTGGTATAATTTGTGAGAAAACGAATTAATTTTTATTCGTATTATTACTTACACCGAGTTTGGTGTTACTTTGAACTATTGGTTGCTCATTTGTATTTGAATTGATGACATTGCTTGTGTGTTTTTTCATTCAGAACTTATCACTTTTTTGTTCGGGAATTATCGATTTTCATATTTCACGTGATTTCATATGCAATTAGTTAACTGTTTGAGGTGGTTTATTGCTTGGATAATTTTTTTTATAGACTTTTCTGAAGTTTTTCTCTGATTTATTATTCGCTTTAAGAAAATTTGTTATCGGTTATAATGACTGAGCTTCTGGCTGAACAAATTTCACTGCAAGGAAGAATTGCGCGTTCTTTTAGTAATTTCAAAAAAGATGGTGCTGCGAAGATGACGCTTAATAATTGTAAAACTAGATCGGATAATTTGGATAAAACTTGGTCTAGGTTTGAAACAAATCATTACCAAATTCTTAATGATAATTCTGGTGAGATAAAAAAGTCCAGTTATATTTTAGATAAGGTTTTTGAAGAAACGGAGGAGATATATTTGGATATCAAGGCAGAGTTTCAGACATTTTTGGATTCTTTAATGAAACAAAATACTATACCGGGTGTTGCACAGGGTGTTTCGGAAGATTTCGAGAGGTTGCCACGTATTTCTATACCCAAGTTTAAAGGTGATTTCTGTCAGTGGGAATCATTTAGAGATTTATTTACATCACTGGTAATAAAAAAGCCAAATATCTCAAATGTTACTAAACTTCGTCATATGAAAACTAGTTTAGAAGGTGATGCCGCAAGAACTATCAGTTCTTTTGCCATAACAGCGGAAAATTTCGATATTGCTTGGAAAAAACTCACTGAAAGATATGAAAACAAACGGCGATTGGTAAGTTCGCATATGCAGGCTATTTTTACTATTAAGGGTATGAAAAAAGAATCATCTTCTGAGTTGAAACGTTTGATTTCTTCCTTGAATACACCGTTATCTGCTTTGAGGTTGCTGAGTCGACCTGTTGATCATTGGGATGATTTTCTTGTTCACCACATTATTTCTTTGGTGGATTCTGAAACTCGTAAACAGTGGGAAAGACATTTAAGTGCTCTTGATAATTCATCGGAACCTCCTACATTCAAATGTTTGAGCATTTTTTTAGAAAGTCAGTTGGTCATGTTGGAGGCTCTCGAGGAAGCCAACAATAGAAATTCTCATAAGGTTGTCACGCCAAACCAAAAAAATTCTTTTTCATCTCTGTCAGCAACTAATTTGCCCTCCGCAAATAATCGTTCTAATAAATGTTTACTCTGCGGTGCTGATCATTTTTTCTTATATTGTAACTCCTACAAAGCTAAGACTGCCTCACAGCGAAAAGAGTTTATTACTAAACACAAGAGATGTTTCAATTGTTTATCTCGACATAATGCTAGGGAATGTAAATCAACAAAACGCTGTCAACATTGTATGGGAAAGCACCACTCTTCGTTACATATGAGCGGACTCAATCATGAAAACTCATCAAGTCCATCTTCATCGCAGGAATTATCATCAAATGCTCAAGATAAAACCGAAGTTTATGAACAAAATGCTCATTTTGCCGTGAATTCGTCTGCCAATGTTTGTAAGGTAACCCACACGGTTTTGCTGACAACTGCTGTCGTAAAGGTAATTTCTGACAAGGGTAAAATAGGTTTGGTGCGGGCTTTGATCGACCAAGGCTCACAGTCTTCTTTTATAACTGAGTCCTTGTTGCAGAGATTGAATCTAAGGTATGAAAGAGTTTATATTCCGATAACAGGAATTTGTGCTAAGAAAAACTATACTTGCAGAAAAATGGTCCATATTTCGTTGAAACCCAGATTTGATTCTGAGTTCTGTATTGAGGTAAAGGCTTTCGTTCTCCCCAAAATAACGTCATATTCTCCTCGCTTGAATACTGATCTCAATGATTATGATCATATCCGAAATTTGAATTTGGCGGATCCCAAATTCAACTCAAACGGCTCTATCGAGTTACTATTGGGCGTATCTGTTTATGCTGAGATTCTCGAGGGTACAATCATCCGTGGAAAGGTTGATGAACCTATTGCAATTAACACCAGTTTAGGATGGCTATTGTCTGGAAACGTAGGCACTGTAGTGGACTTCAGTTTACCTTCGATTCTACACGTTTCAGAACATGAGGACATTAATGAATTATTGCAAAAATTTTGGTCACTGGAGGAAATTTCTCTAGAAACCCTTCCTACGCCAAATGAAGCTGAAAGCGAGAATCATTTCCTTGCAACACATTCACGAGATTCATTGGGTAGATATATGGTCCGATTGCCTTTCAAAACCGAAAATCCGAGTGGATTGGAGTTTCCTGGATCTTTCGAATTCGCAAGGAAAATGCTTCTCAGTCTGGAAAGGAAGTTCGAGAGTAATTTCGATTTCAGGAGATTATATATTGATTTTATGGTCGATTATGTGAAATCTGGTCATATGAGAGAAGTTGAACTCAATGAGGTTGAAAAGGTTAAATATTTCTTGCCTCATCATGGAGTTTTGAAAAATGTAGGTAATAACTTGAAGTTGAGAACGGTTTTCAATGGTTCAGCTAGAGCCTTGAATGGTTTATCCTTGAATGATACTTTGAATTCAGGTGCTAATTTGCTGCCAGATTTGTCAAGTTTGATACTCCGCTGGATGAAATACCCGTTCGTTTTCGTTACTGATGTTAAACAAATGTTTCGTCAGATCAGAGTTCATTCTGAGGATCAATTTTATCAGGCAATTTTATGGCGATTTGATCCTTCAGACGAGATTAAAATATGGTTGCTAGAAACAGTCACTTATGGATTAATATGTAGTCCATATTTGGCAATTCGTGTTACTCGAAAATTGGCTGAGGATGAGTATCACAACTTTCCATTGGGTGCAGAAATATTGAAAAGGGAAATGTACATGGATGATGCCACTTCAGGTGGTTATACTTTGGAAGAAGCTCTCTGCAAACAAATTGAACTCATTAATATTTGCAAAGTGGGTGGCTTCGAGTTACATAAATGGGTGGCGAATGATGCTAGATTGCTCAAGGATTTGTCTGTACCTCATGCCGAGGATGATACAGGTTTAAGCTTCAGTGTGTTAGGTCTTAAATGGAATGCCTGTGCTGATTATTTCCATTTTGATGTTCAAACGCCTCCTATAATTTACGACGATGTTTTCATGACCAAAAGATTTGTTCTATCCAAAATTGCTAAATTGTTCGATCCATTGGGTTGGATAGCTCCGGTCATAATCAATTTCAAAATATTAATTCAGAAACTTTGGTTGAACAAGTTCGATTGGGACGAAGAGTTGCCTTCTGACTTAGCTAAACAATTCATTGAATGCTTCAATGATCTGAGGTGCATCAATGAAGTGAAGATTGATAGATGGCTGGGCTACGAGCCTGGAGCCCTATCTTATGAAATTCATGGATTCGCAGATTCTTCGAAGGTTGCTTATGGGGCTGTTGTTTATCTGCGCGTTATTTATGATAATCGAGTTAATGTCCATTTGCTTCAAGCGAAAACAAAAGTAGCTCCGTTAAAACCTCTACTCACGATTCCTAGGTTGGAATTGAGTGCTGCTGTTTTGCTGGTCAAGTTGGTTCGCAAAGTTTGCGACGCTATTGCCATAGAGGATTGTACCGTCAATTTATGGTCAGACTCGACTGATGTCTTATTTTGGCTACGAGATCATCCGTCTCGTTGGCCAACCTTCATCGCTAATCGTTGCTCAATAATTCACACGGTCATTCCATCAGCTATTTGGAGGCATGTTTCATCGTCTGTTAATCCTGCTGACTGCGCTTCAAGAGGTCTAAAGGCAAGCGATTTATGTGATTTTGAGTTGTGGTGGAAGGGCCCTAAGTTTTTGAGGGAATCTTATGAGCCGTTTCAGATTCCCATCAATAGTGACCCTACTTCTGATCCAGCAATTGAAGTAAATTGCTTAGTTCACAGTGAGGAACAAGAAGAGAAACATGGTATTTGGAATTTAGTTGGTAGGTATTCGAATATAACCAAGTTGAATCGAATTACTGGATTCATTTTGCGCTTCATTTCGAATTTATTGAGACGGGTTAAGTCAGCACTGTTGATTGAATCCAGTCTCTTTTCAAGTGATTGGTTCAATAGATGCGACGAGGCTGGTTCTGCCGATTTAACCTGTGATGAAATTAAAAGATCGGAGTTAACCTGGATATTTCTTGTTCAACATTCTCATTATTCTAAGGAATTTGTTGAAATTTCCAGAAATAAGAGTCTATCAAAAAATAACACCTTAACAAAATTGGATCCATTCATTAGAGATAATCTGCTAAGAGTTGGGGGTCGCTTAGAGAATTCAATGCTTGATTTTGATGAGATACATTCATTAATATTGCCTTTTAATTGTGAACTATCTTTGTTGCTGGCTAAGAGAGCTCACTTGCGGACGATGCACGGTGGTTTAAAACTGACGTTAGCGACATTACGTCAGGAATATTGGGTAATTAGGGGTAGGCAGTTAGTAAAAAGAGTTATTAACAAATGTAACCCTTGTTTGAGATACAGAGCTAGTACAATGTATCAGAAACTTGGTAACCTTCCGAAATTTAGAGTAACGCCGAGTAAACCCTTTGCAAAGTCTGGAGTTGATTATGCCGGTCCATATTTAATAAAAGCATATTCTGGCCGTTGTCAGAAATTTATGAAATGTTACATAGCTGTTTTCGTATGTCTAAGCACAAAAGCAGTTCATTTGGAACTGGTTACTGGATATTCCTGCACGAATTTTATTTCTGCATTTCGAAGATTCACTTCAAGACGCGGCTTTTGTTCCGATTTGTACAGCGACCAAGGTACAACATTCGTTGGCGCTGATAGAGAGTTAAAAGATCTTTATAAAAGATCATCACCATTTGTAAACGATCTAAGTAATAAATTAGTAAATGAAGGGACTAAGTGGCATTTTAACCCTCCTGCAGCTCCCCATTTCGGTGGCATTTGGGAGGCTGCAGTGAAGTCAACTAAGCATCATTTGAGGAGGGTGATTGGTGCTCATAAACTAACTTTCGAGGAATTTTATACCTTGCTCACTCAGGTAGAGGCTTGCCTCAACTCGCGACCAATCATGCCCTCGGGTGAGGATACACAACCTCTTACTCCCGCTCATTTCCTCATAGGGTGTTCATCATTTTTAGTACCAGAACCCTCTTACTTGAATGAGAATATATCCCCTCTATTTCGCTGGAAACAGATCCAACAAATGCTTCAGCACTTTTGGAAACGGTGGTCTAGGGAATATTTGCATTCCTTACAGGTGCGTTATAAATGGAAGAATAATCAACCTGAAGCTCAAGTCGGTGATATTGTCTTGATGATTGATAATGTTACTCCGCCAGCAAAATGGCCTTTAGCCGAAATTATTCAAGTTTTTCCTGGTCAGGATAAACTGACAAGAGTTGTGAAAGTGCGTACAGCAGTTTCTGAATTCATTCGACCAATCACTAAACTAGTGCTATTGTCTAAATCTGATGAAAATAATTGAGCTGTACTAGTGTATGAAATTATTTTCTCGTTATATGACTATAAATACTATTCTTTAGGTGGTAGGTAATAGACAATGTGACTACTCAGTTTGCTATTGTATTTATTTGTGTCATTAGATTGTATCATTTTTCCATCGAAAAATGAAGTGGGTGGAATGTTCGATCCCCGCTTCTTTAGGTTTATTTAAAATTTGCGCATATTCGTTATTGTTAACCCCTCTTTATGTTTTCATATGTGTCAAGATTGATTCTGAGTTCAAGTGGAACAGAGAGTACATCTGCTATTGTTTACATTTTTAATTTTACGAAATAAATCGCTGGAAAGTTGAAGTGAAGTTTATAATTCCTCAAAAATACTCCAAAATTAAACAACATCTCTTTTATTTTGTAGAAGTATTCTGTCATATTCATATTTGGCTTTATTGTACTGATCCCGAAACCTGCTATCTGTTCTACTACATACTAAGAGAATGTCTAATTTATCTTTCATTTGCTTTTGCTTTGTGCTAGGGTTCTTATGCTTATGTTTCCTGTGTATTGGAACCTTTTTGAGCGGACAAGCTTGATTTAAATGCTGTAAAAAAATGTTGTCAAACCAGTTGAATTGCTCATTAACATCATCTATACCTAGCAAAAATGACCAGTTTTGGGTTCTCAAATTCGTTCTTAGTTTCTCCAGATTTTGTGCCGAATATAGCCTCTTCCAAATGAAAATTCTCTCAGTTCTTGGAGCCATAACAGTTATAGTCTGTGCTGAGTGATCAGAAATGTGACCATGCTGGACATGTGTAGAATAAGGCATGGTTAGGTTGGTGAAAATACCATCTATACAAGTTGCTGTTGAACTAGTTATTCTTGTTGCCTCAAAAATTGTACGTTTAATGTTATGGGAACTCAGAAATGTAAGTCACTCCGTTTTTCTTTGAGATTCCTCAAAAAGATTAATGTTGAAATCTCCTGTTAATATTATTTGAGCATTTTCCCTTTCAAACTTAGTAAAAAGAATATTTAATCTTTCAGTTAAAATGTCAGTATTGCCATCATTATAAACCACCATACACACTATTTTGTTTTTTCCAATCTGAAGTTCGATACCCGCACATTCAAAGTGGCCCTTTATTGAAACCTGGTTTATATCGTTTCTTCTTTTACTTTTCAAATCATGGTGAACATAGATCGCTACTCCACCATGCTCACCATGTTCTCTGCAAAATTGGGTCTTAAGTATGAAGCCTGGAAAGTTATAGTTTTTCAATTCTTCCTCTGATTTCCAATGTTCTGATAAGCATAAGATCTTGATATCTTCATTAGTGTTGATGATGTCCTCAATTTGTTCTACGGAATTCCCAATTGACATAAGATTTTGATGAAAAATAGTTATCTTTTCACAGCCTCTCTTCTCTGCAGTTGTTGTTTCCGTTTCATTTGTCTCTTTGCTTATAAAAAATCAGCATTATTCTTCAGAAATTCATTGTGTCTTTTAAAATCGAACCTTTTGATACCAACTCCCGATGGCCAGAATTCAGGTTGATACATTTCATCTTTCTTTTCCAGGGGTGCAGATACCATAAATCTCTTCAACCTTGGTTCTTGTGAAGGAATCTCCTTAACCATTATTTTCGGTTGTTGAAATCCACTTTTCTTTGTTAAGTATTCTCTGATCATCTCATCTGATGTGGTTCTACTAACTCGGTAAATATAGAGCCATACTTTTCTTTCATTTCCGGAAAAACCATTATCTTCTTGACCTGTTCCAATATTTTTAGGTGGTGCTTTGTTTCTTGATCTTTTCTTATTTCTGACTTCAATGTAATTATTATCCCGCGTTTCTTGTTCATTAACAGCAGCATTATCACTGTTTCTCCTTATCATATTACCAATTTGGTTGGTTTGTTTACTTTTGCCCAGTTCTGATGTTTCCCGAAGTGATTTTCCATTTATTCCATTTCTATTTTCAGTTGTAGCTGATTCATTCCACGATAAACATGATTCGTCCTGGCGTTCATATGTTTGTTTATTTTGATATCGAATGTCATACTTCTTGACATCGACACCCTTTTCGTTCGGTTCTGTGGTCTTGGTTTGTGTTCCACTACGACTTCCTTTTGCGACGTGCGCATAATTTGGCGCAATCGCTGTATTGGTGCGTGTTTGATTTGGTAAATCTTCCCTGGCGATAACAGATCTTTGAGTTTCTCTTTTTTCAGGAATGTTTACATTGTTTTTTGTTAGATCTTTCACTCTATCCACCAACAACGAATTATTCTGATTTCCTTCCTGTTCTTATCTCTCATTTCTTCTATCAACATTTTAAGATATTGCACTTCAATTTTCAGCTGCTTAATTTCTTCATTTTCACACTGTGGATTGTGAGTAATTTCTGAGTTTCCACCTGCTGAACAGCACTCAATTAGTAGTTCACTAATAATTTTGATGTTTTTATTCCTTTTCACACAACTATCATGGAAAATGGAATAGCAGTTTTTGCAAACGCATGTTTTAGCTGGTTTTGCACAACACTTGAATATTTTTGAGTTTGTATTTTCACTCTTATTTGTAAAATCGTCACCATCACGATCCGACACATCCGCATCAGTCGTAACCAATCTGTTTTGGTTACTCGCTTGAAATTGGTTTTTGACATCTTGATATGTCAAAATACCAACTTCACATAGTGGCTGAAGCCAGCAATGCAACTGAAAAAACCACAGTTCTGAAGCTGAAGAGAATCAAAGCAGCCGACGAAGAGTCTTGGTACATCATTCCTGATGAATTCCAAAGTTTGAATATTCATACAAATTTGGCTGATCTTCCACCTGTAAAATCTGCAGTCAGCTCTATGAAATCGAGAGGTCACTTTCGAAATATGAATGTGATTTTCTCTGAAGAACTGGAAAATATCTATAGAGATGATGCAGGTAATTTTGTTTTTAATGAATACATGTTGGAAGAGTTCGATTCATTGCCATCAGTACAATCGTCTGAATCAAGCACAGGATTTTCTGAACTTATAGCATGTTTGAATAAATTGGCTGCGGAGAAGGACGATTCTTTGAAAGACATTTTAAAACATATCTTAGAAGAAAAATTTTCAACACGAAAAAGAAATGTTGAAGCTTGGGTAGATAGTTTCGAAAAAGAAACGAATCGATTTCATTTGAAAGGGCAAAAACTGACAGAAGCTTTGCGCTCATGTCTTTATTCATCGATGAATGATGTTTTTAAATGGTTTTTAAATAGTCAGAGAAAATTAGGAGTAGAAGCAGATTGGGATTCATGGAAAGAAGATTTGATTTCCACCTTTGGGGATGCTTCTTGAAAACCAATCAGATTAGCTTATAATTTTCTATATTTGAATG
This sequence comes from Myrrha octodecimguttata, assembly GCA_958510865.1. Lineage (NCBI taxonomy): Eukaryota > Metazoa > Arthropoda > Insecta > Coleoptera > Coccinellidae > Myrrha > Myrrha octodecimguttata. The sequence goes on along the minus strand of OY294056.1, from coordinate 5,120,945 downwards.
GTTCGTACGTAGATTTTGTAGTGAAAAAAGAAAGATTGTTTCTTGAACTCGATTATGAAATTCAAAAAAAAAATCAGATTGAATCTCATTGTATTGGGCCTACTAAGTGAAATCCAAAATTTTTCAAATAGAAACTCGTTTTTAACGATCAAAGATTTAATACAGAAATTGAAGAAATTCAATGGCGAAAGTTCTAGAAAAATTTTCAATTCTAAAATCACCAGCCGCAGGAAGGATGCAGTTTCAAGTACATCCCAGAAATTCAAAAAGTCACCTGCCATTATCAAATCTTCATCTGAGAAAAAACCTTGTACCATTTGCCAAAAGAGTGGCAAAGGTATGCGTTACCATCCTGAAAACTCTTGCTGGTTTCGAGAAAATAACTCGAGTGAAGTGAGAAAGGTAAATAATGTGAAAATAGAATCTGATTTGAATGCATTTATTAGTATACAAAAAAACTAATATTGCTACCACTGATCAAAGTCGATATACTCATCAATGATGAAATAAATTGTAAAGCGGTTTATGATCCCGGATCGAATATTTCGTTGGTAAATTTCAACATTTTACAGAAGTACAAAATTCCTATAATGAAAATTGATGAGAACCATTTTAGTACGGTCAGTGGTATAGGTGAAGTTAGTGGAGTAGTTATACTTAACTTAAAAATAATTAATTTGTCTCGAAAAGTTTTAGTTTTCCTTATAAAAAGCGAAACTTTTCATAATGAATTTCTGATTGGGCTTGATTTGGTAAAACATTCGGGTCTCAAACGATTGGAATGAACTGAATAATGAAGAATTCTGGGCACAATTAATTTCTGCGCGCGGATCCATAGCAATCGATAAATAATTAAATTCAATTAAGTGTTCTAAAGCTATATATTTATTACTCTATTATCAATTTTTTGGCGAAAATGGTTTCAAAATATTAAAGTTAGCCTAAATGATCCTTTTCGAATTCAAATCTGCTCGATTTCCAGCAACGATATGGTTGGTCTATTTGAAACTAAAAGTTGAATATGCAATCTGAATTTCGCTGAAAAATTATGGTATATTCGATTCAGTTATGAATATTATAATTATCATAGCGGGTTAAATGAAGGGGAAGACTTTTCTCCACAAATGAAAATGCCAATCTTTTAATCAAGAGTAATGCATTTCGATGAGTTCAGTCATCATCATCAGACTCACACACTGCTCAGCTACAATGTTTACCTTACGTTATAAACATTGTAGCTGAGCAGTGTGTGAGTCTGATGATGATGACTGAACTCATCGAAATGCATTACTCTTGATTAAAAGATTGGCATTTTCATTTGTGGAGAATCCGCAGTTCCTCTCTCTTTAAGCCATGTCCATATAGTTTTATAAGTCTATGGTTTGCACAGTTGGGATGAATATATTCAATAATCAAATAAATTATTTTGCTCCACAAAGAAGGCTAAGTTTCCCCCATTAAGTAAGCTGCATAAGCATGGCTCAACAACCTGGCTTAAGTACTTTGCAGTTTCAAAAAGCTTTCTCTTGAATTTTTTATTGTACAGGAAAAACACACTAACAATTCGATGTTTCCTCAGAAATGCACAATAACCTGAGTGAAAAAAATTATTAACTCTTTATGCAATCAACGAAATACTCTAAAATGGACGTTCGAATTGACTATTCGCTACTGCCACTGTATAAGGATTCTGAATGAAAAACTTCAGCGTTATTCATCAAGCAATAATATCGTGGACCATACACGCCACTGTCTTAAACGAGGTTGGACTCACTGATGACGAATCCGATGTCAAAATCGATTCTGCCCGGCCGGCCGTCCGTCACCACAATAACGGGCGTACGGAGGATTTTATCGACTTGAAATTTTCAGGAAGGGATGCATTCAAAACACGAAGGTTAAGTTCGTTAATGGGCCGAATCGGTTGAATAGTTTCGGTTATAGAAGAAATGTTAGTATGATCCACATAAAAAGAAACTATACTGTCAATCACAGAGAATATGTACAACACCTTAGTAGTTAGTTCATGTGTGCTCAACCGATACAGTCGTGTTGATTTCATCGCCGCTGTTCTCTTATATTGTTATACAGTAATCAGCCACCGACTCCGGGAATAACACCCCGGATTGATCGAGCTGATTCACTGGAAAAGTTTTTCCTTAACCAGTTATCCGTTTCTTAAGATGACGTCGAATAAAAAACTCGGTACTATCGAATCTTTACAGATCGGCATCCCTGAATGTAGCTGCTGTAAAAAAACTATTGTCAAAAACAGTATTAAGTGTAATATTTGCACAAAATTTTACCATCCTGGTTGTGCAAATAAGGTAAAGAAGTGCTGTGACGAGGAAATCACAGCCGTTGGTGTATGTTTTGCTGACATATCTCCGAATATATTCGGAAGCGGTGAGCCCACTCAACAGGAACTTCTCCTGAAGATCATTTCCGAACTGGAGGCGAAAAATGCTATTCTCATTGAGAATAATTCATTGTTGAAATTCAAGATTTCTGCTCTCGAATCGGAAATCGTGAGTAAAAATTCTGTTATTGATAAACTTTCAAAGGAAAAAGAAGTCAACATAAACGCCAACAAGAAAGTTGATAAAACCGCTACATATGTGACACTAAGAAATATAGATGTGGTGAATAAGAATACAACTGTCGGTCTCGGTCGCGCAAGTGCGTGCGAGGTTACTGATACAGGGGATGCTCAGCGTGACCAATTTTGGTAGAAATCTCCTTTTTTGGTAGATTTTCGTTATAATTTCATCATTGTTAGTAGACACAAATTGAGCAATAGATTTTGATAGTATTTCGAACTATCTTAGTAGAATTCTACTTTCAACTGTCTAAGCAGTAGAACGCTTCTGTCTGAGTTGAGAAATTGCACAACCTAACCTAACCTAACTGTAATCGCATGAATTATGTGAAAAAATAGCACAACTCGTATAGATGGCTCTGACTGACATCAGGGTATTTCTCTAATCCCGCCACACTCAATAAGTATATCGTATTTCCCATCATAGGTGCGTGTGTGCGCTACATTTTCCTGCATTTTAATCGTTTCCGTCCAAAACGGAAGAGCCTTTCATATAGGTGAATATATAAGAATATCTGCGGAATCATTGGATGGATTTTACCCATTCACGAATTCGGTCTTCGTAATTAAGGTCCAAATCTTCTCTATAAATATGGAATTTCTAAGTTGTTTCTTTCGGAAGTTATTGTGTTTACGGTCGGCCGTTATCTTCTGGAAGAAACGTCTTCAAAAATCGATATTTGTAGAGAAGGTTTAGGACTTAATTACAACGGTCACATGCGCGCAAAAGCTGCTGCCTTTACGGCAGTGCTTCTCTAGCTTTTTTTGCTAAGAGAATGTTAATTACTGCGATATTTTTTTAAATTACACGGAACATTAAAGTTTCCCACCAACATAAAGTGCTAAAGGCTGCTCCTAGGTAGCAGTAGATTTCTGTAATTGACTTTGGTAGAAAAAAGTCGATTTCTACAGAAGGTTTGGTAGATTCTGAAAAAAATAATTGGTCACGCTGGGGATGCTGCTAATGCGGTCATTGACCGCTCGATTGTGACCGGAGTTTCTAGTGCAAAGGTCGCCGAGACGGTAGTCCCCTCAATCACCGATAAAACGCGTGGCAATGTGTCCTGGAATGAAAAAAATACTTCTTTGTTATTTTCTGACAGAACTGTAACAGCTTCTAGCAATGAAAATGAAAATAAAAATGAAGAAACGGATTGGAAGGTTGTTTCTCGTAAAAGAACAACTCGTAAAAGAGATCGCACGTTGGTTATTGGCAGTTCCTGCAGTACTGCAGTTGTTGGTGTTGAAAAATTCAGGGCATTACATGTGTCCAACCTTAAACCTGAGACTACGGCTGAAGATCTGCAGAATTTTCTTAATGATAACTTACCCGCAGTGAAATGTGAGAAACTTATTTCGAGGTTCCCTGAAAATTATTCATCATTCAAGGTTCTAATTCCTACTTCAGATTATGAGAAGGCACTCGATGGAACGAACTGGCCAAATAAAGCTAGAGTCCACCGTTTTTTTCGGCCGAGAACAATGAACCAATCTGCGAAGTGAGTAATGCTTCCACTGGCACTAGTAGTATTGAAAAAATTAAAATTCTACAGTTGAACGTCCAGTGTATCACGAATAAGCTGGATAATCTCGAAATACTTATGTCAGAAAAGAAAGCGGAGATTGTGAGCATCGTTGAACATTGGTGTAATTCGGAAAATGTGAAAACCATGACCATCTCTGATTATATACAGGCTGACTATTATTGTCGCCCAAATAGAGCTCACGGAGGATCAATGATATATGTTAGAGCTGGCTTACAGGTGAAAAGTTTGAGTGTGACGCGATTTTCTGAAGAAATGGTTTGCGAAATAAGTGGAATTATAGTGAAAGCTCATAACACCCGATTAGGCATCTTGAGTGTATACCGTCCTGGTTCTGGTAACCTTGAAATTTTTTTAGATAGAATATCGGCTGCTCTGAATTATTGTTGCAGCGTAGCCGATGTAATATTTCTTTGTGGTGACCTGAACATTGATTTCTTGAAAATTGAATGTAAAGATCGTAAATTACTTATAGATTTACTAGAATGTTACAATCTTCATGTGTCATCGAATGAACCTACTAGGATATTCACAGATATCACAGGTCATACGTCCATTTCAAAAGTAGATTACATTATCACAAACTCTAAGCTACAAGATGGTAGTGCTGAGGTTTTTGAAGCTCATATTAGTGATCACCGTGTTCTGTCACTGGAATTACCTATTAACTTTAGCCAAGATAAAAGAAATGTACCGGGTCTAGTCAGAAATTTGAGTAATCAAAATCTTGACGATTTTATTTATCGTATCTCAAATTGTAGTTTTCAGGATGTTTACAAGTCGGTTCACATTGATGAGTGTTTTGAAGAATTCATTAATACTATTCGTGATATTTTTGAAGATTGTTGTCCATTAATAAGGTATAATTTTAGTAGTCAACACAAAAGAAAGTGGGTAACTCAAGATATTGTTTCGGCTAAACAGAACTTGAATAATCTGTATTGGTTACATCGTAATCTCAAAAGTAAATCCACTTATGATTTATACAAGCAAGCTAAAAGTTCCTATCATTCTCTAATAAGAAGAACGAAATTCCAGTTCCATAGTAGTATTATTGAGAAATCTGACAACAAAAACAAGACAGTATGGGACATGGTAAATACTATGACGGGACGCAATAGTAGAGGTCAAACATCTATTGCGCTTGACATAGAGGGAGCTACGCATGACGATCCTAAAGTCTTGGCAGATATATTTGTTAAACACTTCACCTCGGTTGCAGAGAACTCCCTGAACCGTTTTTACAAGTGTTCATTATCCACTTCATGGACCACCTGTTCCATGTCAGGTAACACTTTTTTCTTTCATCCAGTTCTGCAGCATTAGGTGATCGATGTTATAAGATCTCTTAAAAATAAAAAGAGTTCAGGAGTTGATTTCATCTTTGCGAAGATTTTGAAATCAATAAATGGGGAAATAAGTGGTTATTTTGCGCATGTCATTAATCTGTCAATTAGCACGGGTGTGTTTCCTCAAATTCTCAAAAAGGCGGTAGTTATTCCGGTCCACAAAAAAAATAGTTTGAGTGATATTTCGAATTACCGACCAATTTCCATCCTAAGTGTCTTTTCTAAAGTTTTCGAGAAAATAGTGCAGAGTAGAATGATGGAATACCTCGACAAATTTCAAATTCTTGATACCGCACAACACGGTTTCAGATCCGGCCGCTCAACTCAAACCGGGGCTATACATTTTGTTGAGTTTATCTATGAAAGTCTAGACAATGGATCACATGTTGCTGGATTATTTTTTGACCTATCAAGAGCATTCGATAGTCTTGCGCATCAATTCATAATAGACAAGCTGTATGATTTGGGATTCAGGGGAGTATTCTTGAACTGGATCCGAAGTTATCTCGAAGGTAGGGTCGCGACTGTTAAAGTTAACGGTTCATTTTCCAGTGAACAAGACCTCAAGTTAGGTGTGCCCCAGGGCTCTGTTTTGGGGCCACTTCTTTTTTTGTTATTCATTAACGACCTTCCCACCAATCTAAGAAAATTATTCGTTAAAATGTCAAATTATAACAACCTATTTGCCAAATGACTCAGATTTATCTTGTTTGCTGATGACTCCTCTATAGGAATCGCTGCAGAGACCTTGGAGGAGTTACAGAGGTTGTGTGAATTGCTTGTGCGAAGCTTTAAAGAATGGTGCAAATTAAATAGAATTATAGTTAACATCGAGAAAACGGTGTGCGTTCACTTTTCTTTGTCAGACGATGAAAATAATACATTGACTATTCGGCATTTGGATACATTTATTCCATGTGAACCCACTACGAAGTTCCTAGGTATCTATATCGATCGACGACTTAAGTGGGATTCACACATTAACTATGTCTGTAAAAAACTCAAAAGCTCCTACTATGCTTTGAGTAGGATTAAAAATTCACTGCCATTAACATCTCTTATTAGTGTGTATTATAGTTTGGTATTCACTTGGCGTACAACATCCCACTATGGGGTAATTCCTCTGACATACACAGAGTTTTCATAATTCAGAAGCGAATAATCCGCTTGATATTCGACTGCGCCCCACGATCCTCTTGCAGACCTGTTTTTTTGGAAAATAGGATTCTTACTGTTGCCTCTATTTTCATATTGAGATGCCTCGAGTATGTGAAGGAGAATGAGGGCCTTTTTGTAAAACTGTCTAGCTTTCATTCCCACAACACTAGAAATAAACTAACCTTGTATTTTCCGGTCCATAGGACATCAAAGTATGAATCTCCATTATATCAAGGCATCAAACTTTTTAATCATCTACCGCAGTGCATACAATCAATGAATGTAATTAGATTTAAGAAAGTAGTTAAGGAAATATTGTTAAGAAAATGTTTCTATACAGTTAGTGAGTATTTCAGCGACAAGCTCGCAAATTACTGAATTCTTCCATTTTGACCTGTCCTATACATAACCTATTGTGTCTTAAAGGATTAATAAATTATTATTATTATTATTATTGTTTATAATAGTATACTTAGAAGATGAGTGCTGGCCTCATCAATAATTTTATAGGGATATTTAAGATCATGTCATGTTGTAACCTTAATGTCATTGTCAAGTTGAATGTGATTGATGATGTTTATATTGCGTGCCTGCTTTGTTCGATTCGATTTCTTAAATGTCTAAATGTTTTTGATAAGTGTACAATATTGTTTTCCGTAACTAGGTAATGTTTTTCACATAATGTCTCATTGTAAACTTTATATTTGTGTTTATTTTCAGCCTTGAAAAAGAAACGAACAGTTTCGAAACGTCGGCGTTGTTACTAATGAAACAGTAAAATAAAATAGTGTCCAATATTCCCAATATTATCTTTCAAATAATTGATAATGGATGTTAACCAAGCAATAATATTTTTTGAATGTTCATGGACATCATACTCTGAAAAGAAGTGCTATACCGTCCTGTTTTGATTTCTCTCTTACTGGGTTGAATATATGTGGAGAAGATGAAGTAACTCTTACAAACTCTGGTGAGTTATGTTGTGAAAATTAGTAAGCTGAACAGGTAACAGTAGCTACTCAACTCACGGGCAGCTAAGGGCTTTCTCAGTTATTATTTTGCGGAAGTACCACTGCCTTACTATATTCATAGACTTCCAGATTTTGAATTTCTTTTTTTATGAATTCAAAGATATTCGTTCAACGTCTTAAGAAGGACCATCAACATCTCGAGGAGCTCCATTAACGTTGAAAGAAGTTCCATCAAGCTCAATTTCATATTCCACTGAAATGCTCGTACCTATTGGAGCTGAGAATATATGTACTGAAGGGGAATTAAATGAAGATACATCACCGGAATCAACTAGAAGAAGATACCTATAGGAAAACTACTAATAAACTATTAGGTTCAACGAAAACAAAAAAACACTTAACTGGACAGTCTTCTTGCGAAGTTAATTGAACAACGGCAAACTTCCTCTGAAACTACATCTGTTTTAAAGGTAATGTATTATCGGAAGTTTCCCCAGTGTTGGATCAATTTCAATCATTAGTATTTAATTATTTTTGTTTGTTAGTCCATTAGTATTTTTTTCATTGTAATTAAGTTGAATAAATTTGTAATCAGTATTAGTGATTGATATATTATTCTTGGAATCTCTCATTACCTATTAAATTCAACTTGTAATTTTTTATGAAATAGGAACCGTATAAAAAAAATCATTTGGTGTGTATATTTCCAAGTGTTATAGAGTTTCAATATCAGCTTTGCATTCATTTTTTTTCACCTTGACTCTCTTTTTTTACCAGGAATGTGTTCCAGAAGCAGAAAAGCAAATTCTTTCTAGGCAGTTGAGATGCAGAAAAGGAAAATTTCCTCCAGCGTTGAGATCTTTTGCTCTAACGCTCAATTTTTATATAGCTTCTGCATATAATTATGTGAGACGAACTTTTGAAAACATGCATCACCACACCCTAAAACACTGAGCAAATGGTGTAGTTCAATCGACGTTTCACCTGGATGTGTATCCAGGCTTCTACTTTGTAGTAGAAGCCATCAGAGCAATTAAGGTAAAGGTTGATATCGGGAAAAGCAAGGGAAAATCATAGATTGCGGGACTGATGATGGACGAGATGTCAATCAGAAAACATATTGAATGGATAGGTTCAAGACATATGGGGTACATCAATTTTGGAACTGGCATTCATGATACTGATAGTTTGCCGAGAGCAAAAATGCTATTGTATTCATGCTTGTAGCATTGAATGCTAGGTGGAAAGTACCAATCGCTTATTTCTGATTGACAGTTTGACTGCAGAAGCAAAAAAAAAAGGTTACTTGTTGCAGATGCAGAGCACTGGAGTGATCATCAAAAGTTTAACTTTTGATGGTATCACTTACAATATATCTATGGCCAATCTTCTAGGTGCAAATTTAAGCTGGCCTGATATAAGAGTTTATTTTTTGCACCCCGAAACGGAAGAGAAAATTCATATTCTTCTAGATGCTTGCCATATGATGAAATTGTGTAGAAATACTGTCGGTGATTGGGGATCTTTTTATGACGGACAAGGGGCTCTCATTAAGTGGAGCTATTTTGAAGAGCTGGTAAAGCTTCAAAATGAATCCGGTCTCCACGCTGCTACAAAAATCCGAAATCGGCACCTGGATTACCAGAAAGAAAAAATCAAGGGGAAACTGGCTGCTCAAACTTTCAGCTCCAGTGAAGCTGATGCTATTTCATATTGCTGTGAAGATCTCAATATTCCACAATTTCAAGGATGTGGGGTATCAGTGAATTTTTGCAGGAATATGAATAGTATTTTTGATATATTGAATAGCCGAAACTTTCTGAGTAGGCTTATTGAACAGAAACCCATTTGTTTGGAGAATGCAGAGTTCATTCAAACCCTCATAAAAAGATCTGTTCAGTATTTGAGCACTCTCGCCGGCCGTAAAAAGAAGCTAATTATCTGTTCTGGTCGAAAGACTGGGTTTATAGGTTTAATTATTTGTTTGATCAGCATAACAATTTATTCGAGGAGCTCATAATTGAAAAACTTATGAATTTTCTTGGTACCTATAAGCTCAGTCAAGATCACCTCCAGAGGTTTTTTTCTGTAATGAGATCTCGAGGTGGTTTCAATAATAATCCCACAGCACGACAATTTGAAGCTGCTTATAAACGTGTGCTCATTCATACTGAATTCACATCACCTGACAGTGCAAATTGTTTGGCTCAAGATGATACGAGCATTTTGAATGTGGGTTCCACCTGTAGCGTTCCTAATGGAAATGCGTTGGATTCATTAAATTTGGAAGATATTTCCTTTGATGAATCCATTTTGATGGAGGCGTTATCAGATATCTCAAATAGGATGTATTTCACTGATGTAGTAGAATACATTGCAGGTTTCGTGAGTAGGAGAACGGTTAAATTAATAAATTGTGATACTTGCGCATGAACATTGACTTCGTCTTCCACTACATCAGCACTTCTCATGAGGAAAAATAGAGGTGGACTTTGTAAGACTTCTGCAGATGTTCTAAAAATTTGCACTTTGGCTGAGAGTATTTTGAGAACAATTACAAATTTTTCAAACACCAACATCATCAATCGGCTGATAATGTTGGGCATTAGAAAGTTGAATTTGTCGGAGCTCTTTCCCGCGATTAATGACCATTGCTTTGACCAAGGTCCGCTAGACACTCATTTGCTCCAGTTAGTTAAATTGATATTGAAGACATATGTCACTGTTCGTCTTCATCATGTAAATAACTCGGCCAATGAAATATCCATTAGAATGAGAAGCTGGTTAACGAACCTTATACATTTTAGGAACCAATGAATTCTTCGAAAAATTAATATACAGGGTGATTCCGGAGGAGACCGTCAGGTTTTGGGATAAGTTTACACTAGTAAAGACAGTCTCGGAACACTGTTTGGTTTTTGGTTGGGGCTATCTGTTGAGAATATACAGGGTGATTTGTCTGATTCGACCGATTTTACCTTTATTGATAACTTTGGTATGGTTCATTCGATTTTAGAGAAATTTTCAGCGAAGTACAATATTGATGAGGACATTCATTAATTTCAAAGTTTTTTTTCAAAATCAGTGGTTGTTATTGTGATAATTCCAGGTTAATTGTGCAGGTTGAAAAAACACCCTGTACATACTATTTCCAAAACTACGCTATCTGTTTACGATTCTACTATAATAAGTCATTATTTGAGAGTTTCTAATTTTTTTGGCACACTTCTAGTTTTCTGAGAAAATTCCATCAAAAAAAGAAAATATCGAAATTTCGCTCCAATCGATTCTACTTTCATTGATAACTTAAGTATGGCTCATTCAATTTTGATGAAATTTGCTGTATAGAATAATCTGAACGAGTACATTCAATAATCGTAAAAGCTCTCAAAATACAGTATTGTAATTGTGATAATTTTAGAATTTCACATTAATTGTGCAGTTGGAAAAAAAACACCCTGTACATTGCTTTTCCAAAAGTTTCTTGTTCGTTTCAGATTTAACAATAATATATCATCATTCAGAGGTTTTTAATTTCTTTGGCACACCTCCGGTTTTCCTAGAAAACATTTTTAAAGAAGAGCATGATCGAAATTTGGCTCACAAGCAGTAAGAATATTCCGCACTTGGTAGGAAAGCTGTATTGTCCAAGGATGCAAAGCATTTCTTAAGTTCTAAAATATTATTTTCAAATTCCAAATTCATATTTAATTGCTAAGATTTTGTATGAAATCAATCAATTCAGGATATATGTAGAATTTGAGAAGAATATTTCAGAAGTGACGAACAACTTTGCATCCTTGGAATATACAGCTTTCCTACCTAGTGCTGAATACTCTCACTGCTTGTGAGCCAAATTTCGATAATGCTCTTCTTCAAAAATGTTTTCTAGGAAAACCGGAGGTGTGCCGAAGAAATCAAAAACCTCTGGGTGATGACATATTATTGAAGAATCTGCAACGAATAAGAAAGTTTTGGAGAAGCAATGTACAGGGTTTTTTTTTCAACTGCACAATTAATCTGAAACTCTGAAATTATCACAATTACAACACTGTATTTTAAGAGATTGTTGCGATTATTCAATGTACTCATTCGGTCTGATCTATACTGAAAATTTCACCACAATTGAATGAGCCATACCAAAGTTATCAATAAAAGTATAATCGATTGGAGCGAAATTTCGACATCATTTTTTGAAAAAATTTTCTCGAAAAACTAGAAGTGTGCCAAAAAAATTAGAAACTCTAAAATAATGACTCATTATAGTACAATCGTAAACAGATAGCGTAGTTTAGGAAACGCTCTGTACAGGGTGTTTTTTCAACCTGCACAATTAATTTGGATTTATCACAATAACAACCGCTTATTTTGAGAAAAAAATTGAAATCAATGAATGTGTTCAACACTATTGTACTACGCTGAAAATTTCATTGAAATCGAATAAGCCATACCACCATACCAAAGTTATCAATAAAAGTAAAATCGGTCGAATCGGACAAATCACCCTGTATATTCTCAACAGAGAGCCCCAACCATAAACCAAACAGGGTTCCGAGACTGTCTTGACTAGTGTAAACTAATCCCAAAATCTGACGGTCTCCTTCGGAATCACCCTGTATACAAAAATAAATATGTTTTCATTTTCTACCATTATTTAACTCAATATATCAGATAAATTATAATGGCTTCTGAATAAATGCAAGCTTATAGGTAAGATAATTCAAATGTTAAATGTAGGCATAGGCGTTGAACACAACTTTCGAATTACGACGCTCTTGGGAAATTTATTCAACTGATATTAGTTCCCTGTGAACTTTCAGTGGAGAATTTATCTTCCATTTTTATAATTTCTCAACATGCAGATTCATTTTTTCGCAAAAAAACGTTTGAAAGATCTTCTCAGGTTCCCATTTCAACTACCATCATTAGAAGTCATTTTTCTTTTATTCTTTGGTATTCTGAACTCATAAAAACGCGAAAAAAGTGTTTCTTTCCATAAAATAGTTATGAATACTTTCAGTTATTCAATGTCGCGGGGACTTTCGATTCCAAGCTCCATCTCTTTTTAATCTCAGTTAGCATCTTCCCTCTCTCTTGCATGTACATTACAATCGATTCATTCTAAAAGTAACGCAAAGCTCCGTCCATGTTATTTTAGGTCTATGTTATAGAGTGTAATCAATGTGTTTATAACACCTGATGTGATCTTCATATGATTTGATCATAAATAATATAGAAATGAGGATAATTCTGAAATTTCCAATATGAGGAAGGACGAGGGTGAATTTAGGTTTGATCTAATAGATAGACGGAATTCGATATTGGTGGGGAATGAATTGAAAATTCAGTGTTATAGCAGTGGAGAATAGTGAAATGATTCCGTTGCAAATATATCTGGAGCTCCTACTACATGTACATATAGATAGGATTGAAAGAGTGCAGCGAAAGTTCATAAACGCTCTTAATTACCGATTCAACAGGGATCGTCACAATTTCAGCTATAACAGCAACCTGAGATTTTATAAGATGGAAAATTTCAGTTTGAGACGCGATTATTTCTTTTATATATATATATATATATATATATATATATATATATATATTCTTTTCCTATAAATTGCTCACCAACTTGGTGGATTTTTCCTGCAGTTTGACTTCAGTGTGCATTAACTGTGCTCCCTATAATATAAGATCTACCCCTTTTTTGACCGTGAGAAGAAGCCATACTTACCATCTGTTGAATTCACCCTTATAAAGATATTTCAGAAAATTCAACTTATTCTATTTCGGTCAAAAAAACACATAAAACGAATTCTGTATAGAGAATTATTATAGGATTTCATTGAGCGTGTCATAATGATTGTGTAGCCTGAGCCTAATTCTGTGAATGTATAAGGTGTGAAAATTTCAGTTATCACTGTATTGTATGTTGGAGACTTTTTGCGCGCATGTTCTAGGGGAACAGCGTGCTATCGTTTTGTCCAAATGTCTGTAATTTTGGATGATTGAGCCGAAAATGGTCTCAATCGACTAGGTTGGACTCACTGATGACGAATCCGGTGTCAAAATTGATTCTGTCCGGCCGGCCGGCCGGCCGTCCGTAGACACGATAACTGTCGACAGAAGCAAGCTAGCTACTTGAAACTTTCAGGATTGGTTGCGCATCAGAATGCCGCGGTTAAGATCGTTAATGGGCCAAATCGGTCGAATAGTTTCGGAGTTATAGGCACTTGAAGTTTTGAAGTTATTTATTTTTTATTTCAGAAACTACTCGAGCGATTGGATTCAAACTTGGAAGTTTGGTGGAGTATAACGACGCGCAACTTTGAGCCAAATTTCGTCAAGATCATATCGTCAGTAAATTAAAAAAAAATTTTTTTCGAAATTTGTGTACAAAAAAATTTTTTTTTCGGAAACCATTAATCATATCCAAAAAAAATTATACTCACACTTTGACCTTCTAATTTCACAGCAGTGTACTAAATTTCAGTTCGATACGATCATAAGTTTTGGAGATATCGGAAAAAAATATGTCAAATTTCGAGGTTTTCTTCTCGATATCGTTGATTTTTTCGGTATTACTCGAGGAATACTGATTCAGTCCTGATTAAACTTCACAGCTAGTTTTAAGATGCTGAAAGACAACTTTATGCAAAATTTCGTGATAATCGTGTTATTAGAACAATTTGAAAAAAAAAATTTCTATGATTTTCTTTTATATCCTCATTAAATTCTGTATCAAACTTCGAACTGTTATTTTCGATGAAATACTGGATTTCAATTCGATCTGATCTGTATTTTTGGAAATATTGGAAAAATAAAATTTTGATTGGGTATATCTACGGAATCATTGGGTGGATTTTACCCATTCACGAATTCGGCCTTCGTAATTAAGGTCCATACCTTCTCTACAAATATCGAGTTTCTAAGTTGTTTCTTTCGAAAGTTATTGTGTTTACGCAGTCGGCCGTCAGGCTGACCGTAAACACAATAACTTCCGGAAGAAACGACTTAGAAACTCGATATTTGTAGAGTAGGTTTGGGGCTTAATTACGAAGGTCGAATTCGTGAATGGGTAAAATCCGCTCAATGATTCCGTAGATATACCCATTCAAAATTTTATTTTTACAATATGTCCAAAAATACAGATATGATCGAATTGAAATCCAGTAATTTATCAGAAAAAAATTTCAAAAAGCACTGCCGTGAAGGCAGCAGCTTTTGCGCGCACGTTCAAATTCGTTGCTGAAGCGGTCATCTACATTGAACATGCGCGCAAAAGTTGCTGCCTTCACGGCAGTGCTTTTTGGACTTTTGTTAACTTCAGATATTTCCAAGTAGAAATTCAATTCAAACTGGCGCCAAAGAGACCACGCCTATTGGCTAGGATTTGAGACAATTAATGTATGATTGATAGATTACGTATAGGCTACCCTTGATCCACAGGTTACAGATCTCCACTTGTCGAAACTATAAAGAAAGATTATTCTCTTGTATCTGGTCGAAACCCAAAGATTAACCAATTAATTTACCATTACTTGATGTTGTTACCGACGATGAAAATATGGAATCAAAATCAATAGAGAGAAGTACATCATTTGAAGATAGGGGACACCAACAACCCACCTTTAAAATATTTATCACGAATGATATCAGATCGAATGGAGAAATCAATGCAACTTACTCTGAATCCAATTCTGCAGTTGGAATAAAATTGCATATTGGAAGACATGTAATGTAAATGCTCAATTAATAGACACGATGATTCAACAATTGGAGATAATTAGATATTCCATGTCTCAAAATAACTCTCAGAACATAAGTACTGACAAAGCCCTAGTTCAGTCAGAACGAAGAAGAGGCAGTTCTTCTGAGCATATTCAGAAAAATAAACTAAAAAAAATTAAACCTAAAAATGAAAATATTTTAAAATATTTTAGAAGGAAGAATGTAAGTACGAGTCCTTGTACTGAAGAGAAGTTGCCTTCTATAATTAAAAAGAGCAATGAAAAGGACACCTTATCTGATGAGGATGAGATCAATGTTCAGACCCTCAAGGTGAATCTGGCAGAGAGAAAAATTGAAAGCATAAATATCGAGAAAAAACAAGAAAAGTACTCAGATAATCAGAAAGAAAAAGTTGAAGGGAAAAAATCTTCATTGAATTATGAAAAAATTGGTAATAAAAAGGAAGGTATCTTTAAATATTTGAAAAAAATAAATAGTGATTTTGCACCAAAGTCAGCTTCTACCAGTGAACAAGGCCATATAATCGATACCATTTCTGATGAGTGTGATATCAACAAACAATTGCAAAAGAAAGATCTCCAACTAATATCTGAAAAAACATCATCCAGAGATTCCAATCAACAGTTTGAGAATGTCAATAAAGTCTCTCACTAGAGTCAGCACCTTGTCGCGGTGTGAGGGCTTGTAGTACTGCAATGAGTCCTGAACCTTAGCGACTGAAACTCCGGTTCCTGGTAGGGTCACCACCCATGTTGAGAAGGTTGAAGATGAGCGGGAAACTAAGACTGACCAAGAATCCACATGGCAGGACCAAACCCAAATCCTGTCATTCCTCACCAGTGATAGCAGACCAGAGCAGACATGCCCTAGCTGCTTCCATCCTCCCACTCCTGACTTGTTAGGAGGTATCCTTTTTGTCTCCAAAAACCTACCTCCCACCCCCTTTCTTCCCATCTCTCTTCCCGTCTTGGTCTCCCGTCCCGGCTGTAGTCTCGTGGCCAAGGGATTGCACCAGGAAAAACGATGCCAGATGGAACCCCGAGCATACCTTGGGACCATTCTGTTATACCAACGCTTCCTGGCTGTCTGTGGTCATGTCTCGCGGGCCAGTGGAGTGAGGGGGGTCTTGGCTTAAAAACCTGGACCGAGAGGAAACAACCTCATCAAAAATTCTAAATCCAAAGCGGGAAACCAGGCTGAGGGATGCGTGGCTAGATAGAAGACTAGCCTCTACTGGTTTCGACCTTGGAGCACCGGGGGGAACTCCATTGTATAAACCCCTTACCTCTGCAAGCGGGGTTCTGCAGAGGTGGACCGATATTCCCTAGCTACTCGTGGGACCAATTATGGACAAGGAAATTAAAAACAAAGAAACCACCGGAAAAAGGGCGGAGACAACCTCCGCCTCCACATCCGGGCACCCCGAAAAGGGGGAGGTCAGACGACCAAGAAATCGTCTGCCATTTGAGTTGCCTAAACTAGGTCAACCAGGTGGCAGAGACGACCCACTGAGAAAAGGGCTCAGTGGAGCAGGAGTGCGGAAGTACCTGCGACTCCTCCACCAAGGGCTAGAACCTGGGAAGGCTAGGAAGCAGGCTCTTCAGCGCCCACACCCGGAGGTTACTCCGACGGGGAAAGGTCAAGGCAAAAGAGGTCCGGAGCAGATCACACCTCCTTCGCGGCCTCCGCCGAAAAAGCAAAGACGGCTGCAGCTAAAACCGGGCAAGCCACTGGTTATGCAGCAGCTGTCAAATCAGGGATGTCAGCATTCAGGGTAGGAATAGTCCCCAAGGAATACCCTAGGGTTATCATGAGTGCTGAGCAACTTTCCACTTTGGAAGACGCCTTGGTAGAGGAAATGTGCCAAGGCACAGGAAAAGGTATACACTTCTCTGGCGTCCATTTTCGTAGTGGAATGATGCTAGTGGAGTGTGGATCTGAACAGTCGGCGGACTGGCTCATGAAGTCGGTACCGCAGTTGAAATCTTGGGAAGGACCAGAGTTGGTGGCACTTAGTGGAGACGACATCCCAAGTCCCACAAAAATAACAGTATTCTTCCCAAGAAGCCTTGACATGGCACCGGAGAAGATCCTCCGACTTGTCGATTTTCAGAACTCCAACATTAACACTGGAGCGTGGAGAGTGCTGAACTCGAAGAAGGAGGGTAAAGGAACCATCCTCTCGATTGGGATCGATCCCCAATCTGAGGAAGTCCTGAGGAAAGAGGGATGCCATCTGAACTTCAGGTTTGGGCGCATCCCTGTCTCAGGACTTGGACAGAAAAGTGACCCGGTGGAAGGGTCGGAGATTGTGGAGACGACCTCCACATCCCAGAAACCTGGCTGCAGCGGCGCTGCTGGGGCTCCTGAGGAGACAGAGACTTCCTCTGCATCTCGGGAGGCTGAGCGGGGCTGTTCGGTGGCCAGAGATTCGAAAGAGACTTCCTCGAGTACCTCTCAGATGGAACTCGAGGAAGAAAGGGTGGAGAAGAAGGAGGGGTCAAGCACCCCATAAAACAAGCCTTCCTCTTCACCAAGGTTGCACAAGTGAACCTGCATCATGCGAGGGGTTCCTCAGCCGTGATTGCAAGGTTGTTTGTGAGGCTGCAATTAGGCATTGCTCTGATCCAGGAACCCTGGATCAACAAAGAAGGCCAAATCAAAGGTTTGGCAACGAAGGAATCAAATTTGATCTATGATATGAGGCAAGAAGCTCCACGTGCTTGTATTCTCATAAACAAAAATATTAAATATATTTGTGTTTCAGAATATATGTCTCGGGATTTAATACCAATCATGGTTCACCTCAATGTTGGGGGCGTTGACCGAGACATCATCATTGCATCCGCATACTTCGCTGGAGACGAGCCAATAACACCGCCAGAGGAGGTACAGGAACTAGTTCGTTAAAGCAAAAGCAAACGCCTTCCAATTATAATTGGTTGTGATGCAAACGTGCATAATACTGTCTGGGGAAGCACCAACAATAACCTTAGAGGTGAGTACCTACTTGAATATCTTCTAGCTAATGGCCTCGAGACCATTAATGTTGGGACTACTCCAACATTCGTCACGAGAGCAAGGAAAGAGGTCCTGGACGTAACAATAGTAAATTCTACGGCCAGGAAAAACATTACTTATTGGAGGGTGATGGACGAACCATCACTCTCTGATCATAGGATCATTGAGTTCAGGGTGGAGGGAGATAACACCTATTCCCCTGCGACTCGAAATCCTAGAAAGACAGATTGGTTTCTTTACAAAAACCATCTAAAAGAAAATCTAGAACAAATCGATGCGGATGACCGTCATTTCGATTTGAACTCAAGGGTAGAGCAGGTTAGTAGGGCAATAATGGAGGCGTTCGACTCCAGCTGTCCGCTCACCAAAGCTAAACCAAGTAAGGATGCACCTTGGTGGAACGAGAAGCTGTCAAACCTCCGAAAGAAGGTCCGTCGGCTCTTTAATAGGGCAAGACGGAATAACATTTGGCAGGAGTACACCGAGAAACTTACACAGTATAATAAAGAAAAAAGGAAGGCCAAAAGACTTAACTTTCAATCTTTTTGTGAAAATATCACTTCCACTCCCATCGCAGCCAGACTTCAAAAAGTCATGGCAAAGGGGGGAACCAACCCCATACTGTCATTTAAAAAGCCAGACGGGTCACACACTGAGGGAGAAGAAGAACGATCGATTCTTCTTCTCAAAACACATTTTCCAGGTAGTGAACCCATAAGCAGTATTGAAACAGCAACCGAGTTCACCAAAAAATCCGGCAAAGATGATTGGGATATTGCTAGAAAGATATTTACAAGACAACGACTGGAATGGGCAATTAGTACTTTTCAGCCGTATAAATCACCAGGAGTAGATGGTGTGTTTCCTGTACTCCTGCAGAAGGGAGCGGAAGAAATTCTTCCCCATCTGCTGAAAATCACAAGAAGCAGCTTAGCACTGGGTCAAATACCTGATAATTGGAAAAGGGCAAAAGTAACCTTTATCCCAAAAACAGGAAAAAAAGACTGGACTGATCCCAGATCCTTTAGGCCCATTTGCCTAACTTCGTTTTTGCTCAAAACGATGGAGAAGGTAGTAGATAACTACATAAGAACGGAGAATCTGGAGAAGAAGCCACTTCACAACTGTCAGCATGCGTACGGGGCAGGGCGTTCTACGGAAACTGCTCTGTATGGGCTGACTGAAGGCATCCAGAAGTCTCTGAACAACAAAGAAATCGCATTGTGCGCTTTCCTAGATATATCTGGGGCATTTGACAACACAACACATGTATCTGTCAAAGAGGCACTTGTAAGGCGAGGAGTAAACGATACCATTATAAAATGGTTGTGTAAGGTGCTCTCGACGAGGACAGCTGAGACATTGGTGGGCAGTAAGACCACCTCTGTTAAAACTACTCGCGGAACACCTCCAGGAGGAGTATTATACCCCCTCCTATGGAGCCTGGTAGTGGATGAACTATTGCACAGGCTTACGGAGCTTGGCTTCGAATGCATAGGATATGCCGATGACATAGTCCTAATAGTAAGAGGCAAATTCGAGGATGTCTTCTGTGAGTTGTTGCAGAGGGGCCTCAGAATTATTGAGCAGTGGTGCTTATCAGTGGGTCTCAAAATCAACCCAGCAAAGACCACAGTAATTCCCTTTACTCGGAAGAGAAACCTTCCAGCTATGAAGTCCATTTCGGTAAATGGAGTTGTTGTAGGATGGAAGTCTGAAGTCAAATATCTGGGAATCACCCTAGATAGTAAGCTTCTGTGGAATGAGCATGTTAAAATTACTGCTAGTAAAGCGATAAGGGCTTTAATGGTGTGCAAAAGACTATCCGGCAAAACTTGGGGGTGTAACCCTAAAATACTGAGATGGATGTACATCATGATTGTAAGACCGATAATAACATACGGGGCAGTAGTTTGGTTTGCTAAAGCAGGGCAGACAAGCACGAGGAAAATACTCGACAAGGTACAAAGGCTTGCCTGTGTTTGCATCACTGGGGCTATGAGAACATGCCCGACTAGAGCACTTGAGGTCATCATAGATCTCAGTCCTCTACATCTAGTGATCAGAAGGGTAGCCCATGAAGCTATCCTTAGAATCTCTAGGGAAGGTACAGGGAATGAGAGAATCAAAAGTCAGAGAGCCTGGTCCTCCCTGAACAAGTACATCTCATTAGCGAACCTACCTAGTGATGTTATGATTAAAAAAGTAAGCATCGAGAATAACTTTGACTCAATGCTATGTAAAAGGGAAGAATGGGAAAAGGAATACACTACCCAAAAACTCAAAGTAAATACCGTTAAATGGTATACAGATGGTTCTAAAACCAAGACGGGGGCCGGCGCTGGAGTATACGAGCCTAGAACCAAATGTACACTATCGCTAGGCTCCTACTCGAGAGTTTTTCAGGCAGAAATACTTGCTATCGAAAGATGCATAGACATAAACCTGGAAAGAAACTATCAAGGGTGTGACATAGTGATCCATTCTGATAGTCAGGCTGCTATTAAAGCACTGAACTCCTATGTCATCGACTCAAAGCTGATATGGGAGTGCCGAAGGAAACTCAATGAAGTAGGCAAGAATAACAAGGTCTCCTTAGTCTGGGTTCCTGGGCACTCAGGAATCGAAGGAAATGAAGAGGCCAACACTCTAGCCAGAAAGGGAGCACAAACGCTACCTACTGGCCCAGAACCTTTCTGTGGTATAGGCAAATGTACCTGTAAGAAAGAGTTTTTGGAGAAAGAAGAAAATGAAAGAGGGGCACTGTGGAGGAATTCTCCAGGAATGGAACACTCTAAAACGTTCCTTCGGAACTTTGAAATTGCTAGATCCAAAAATCATCTGGATCTCAGTAAGAATAAGTTACGCCTCCTCACAGGACACTGTCGCCTAAGGAAGCACATGATGAGAATGGGCTTATCAGAAACTGACGAGTGCAGATTTTGTGGGGAGGAGGAGGAAACCCCTGTTCACCTGATCACAGAATGCCTCGCCATTGTGAGCCTGCGCAAAAGATACCTTGGACAGGAGCATTATAGGAGGAATGAGAACTTAGCCTCCTTGAAGCCCTCACAGATATTAGAATTCATCAGAGCTCATGAGCTGGAGGGCGAGCTGTAGGTTGCGAAAACAGCTCTGACAAGGGGGCACAATAGACCCTAAGGTAGCAGTGGAACGTAACCCCTTACTAACTATCAACTATCAACTACTATGTCAATAAAGTAGTTAAATCAAAATCATCCGAATATATCACAAGTATCTCATCTGATGATTTCAATAAGTCTGAAAGATCATTAGGACAAAATAAGGTAAATTCAACTGGTGGAAATATGTTCCTGCAATCCCATGTCACGGGAAATGAAAATCATAAAATCGATATGGAATCACCTGAAGATCGAGAACTTGATATTATAACTAAATTACTATCCGAAAAATATGAGGCCTTGTTTGTTCGAAAGAAGTCTCCAAAAAAACATAAGAGAAAGCTGGTTGTGAAGAAAATTCAAAGTGAAAGTTCTGAGCATTTTCAGAAACAATACGAAAAGGATTATGAATATAAAACAGAAGAAGTCCATAGAAACGAATTTTTATCTAATAAAGACAATGAATTTAGAAATGAAAGTATCTTTACAAATTCCAAAAGAAAAAATGATAGAGGAGCATATGAAAGAAATTCATCATCTAATGATAACATGGACATGGATAGACCAGATAGATATATGGATATAACAACTAGCCCTTCGATGATGGTAAAAGGGGAATTTTGTAATACTGAACAACATGGTGTTTCAGAAAATTTCAATTCTGATGTTGAAAAAATCAATAATGGAGGCAAACAGAATGAAGTTGCCCTAAATGTGGCCTATGGTGAGACAAATTTGGAAAATGAAGTCTCTGGTTCAAACAATTCTTCAGATTCAGATGGTAAGTAATATGTTATCTTTCTAACACTGTGTAACTAAAAATGTTTCACCATTGGGGAGAGCAAAACATGTACTCACTTTTACGAAGTCAGTTGGAAGGCTGTAGAATAATTCAAGGTAAGAGTAATTTTCCTGTCAGAGTCCTTGATAGAAATATGTAGAAATTGATCTCAACTATTCATTCTTCAATCATGCTTCAATCATTCCATACATCAGATTGATTTTGATTATGTATTGATTGAAATGCGCAATGAACCCTAACCCGTAATAGATGAAAAGTGAGACAAATCGAAATCCGCAGTACTCAGGTATACCCATCCTTTTTGTTCTTGTACATTTATATGCAGAACATTCAAAATAATTCAACATGGATCTAAATGCCTCAATGTCCCCCATACACTTGGACAATAAAGAAATAAACCATAAATGAATAATTGACAACTTAAACAGGATTCTTTTTTTTTATTTAAATGAAGATAAATGATATATTCAAAAAACAAGAGTCCAATAACTCTTAACCATTTAACGCTGGATTTATTCTTCAACTTATATTTTCTTATTTAATCAAAATAACTGATGATTGAGAGTTTCTTCAATGTTTTCTACTATGATGAAAATAAAAGTCATTGTAAATTTTTCTTTGGAGTAAGGGTTTTCCAAGAAACCACTAGACAGAAAAAAACTGTTCATTTTAGTTTTGGAAATATCACACAATTCATTTTCAATATGAAATTAATTTCTTATAATAATAATAATAATAATAACAGAGCTTTATTTCAGAGTAAGCTGCTACAAGTTCAGAACTTTGGCAACATAGAATGAAATAGTGTCAAAAAAATACAGATATGATCGAATTGAAATCCAGTAATTTATCAGAAAAAAATTTCAAAAAGCACTACCGTGAAGGCAGCAACTTTTGCGCGCATGTTCAATGTAAATGACCGCTTCAGCAACGAATTTGAACGTGCGCGCAAAATCTGCTGCCTTCACGGCAGTGCTTTTTGAAATTTTTTTTGTACTTGATCAGCTTTACTTTGGGTTTGTCTGTTGCACGTATCTATGTAATTTTCTCTGTAACTGTGTGCCACTCTATCATAGGGCAGTCATTACTGCCTATTGAGTAGCCTTTTCAAATGAAATAAAATAAAATATTGCAGTATCAAATCATAAGAACTGGGTGAGTGAATACGTTTTTCTAGACAATGTCTATTGAATTTCGAGCTTCAGATCATAAAAATTTACTCGATCCTACAATAAAGATTACAGAAAATTATGTGTTCAACGTTAAACTAAACCGCAGGGGTGCATTATTAGTACATTTTGAAATCTTTAAATGCTTATAACTTTTAACCTGACCCGAATCTTGAAAAATGGTTAGTTGATGAGAGGAATCTATGCTTTAAATTAATGTACAACTTGAAAACTCACCCTGTATATAGTCTCTCAATCAAAACATGTGAACAAGGTACAGTCGTAGTGTCTTGCAACAGCTGTTATTGGTTATGTACATGTAAACTCTATTTCGAAGTGTGGAAATTTACCATTTTCCCTAGATACCTCTACAGATAATCTAGTTTCTCATATTTCACCAATCTGGAACAACAGTAGTTCAGATAGTTCGAGTGAATCAGATTTAGAAAATCAGTTTATTGATCCAAACTTCGTCAAACAATTAAGTGGAAGCACTAAAATAGAAAACTCACAAAACAGTGGGTTTATATACCAAAATTACTCGTTTGCCTCCCAACTATAAGAGTGGGCATTACACCATAATGTTCCTCATAGTGCTGTCAACAGTTTGTTGGAACTATTACAACCACATTTTCCTGAACTCCCAAAAGATGCTAAAACTTTACTGAAGACTCCACGGAAAGTTATTTCAACTGTGGTTGCTCATAAATCATTGCATCTGTTACAGAATGATTCAGAATTAGAAGTGTGCATCAATATTGATGGTCTGCCTATTTCAAAAAGTTCGGGTGGCCAATTACATCCAATTCTTTGTAATTTAATTAACAACAGAAATATTGTTGAAACAATCGGGGTATACATGTAAATGAAAAACCTACCAATGCAAATGAGTTTTTACGAGCGTTTGTTGATGGAGCCATGATTCTTATTAGAGATGGAATAATTTCAAGTAATAGGAAATACCAAATTAAAATAAAATGTTTCATTTGTGATGTTCCTGCAAAATCTTTCATTAAATATACCACGGGACATACAAGCTATTTCTCTTGCTCCAAATGTGAAATTGAAGGTGTATATACAGACAGATGAACTTGCTTTCCAGAAACTCATAATTTGAGACTAAGTTCTGATGCTGACTTCAGGTCTCAGAAACAAATTGAACATCATACTGGAGTGTCAATTCTACAAAGAATTTCAGGATTAGATATGATAGCTAACTTTCCATTGGACTATATACACCTAGTTTGTTTAGGTGTTGTCAAAAAGCTTCTGGTGAATATCTGGCTGAATGGAAAACCTCCCAATAAATTTTCTTTCAATCAAACTACAAATATTTCTGATGCACTTCTTGGATCGATTCCACACATACCCTATGAATTTTGTCGTAAGCCACGAGCTTTGAAGGAGGCGAAACGATGGAAAGCAGCCGAATTTCGGCTCTCTTTGTTCTACACAGGTCCGGTTGTTATGAGGAATCGAGTTGATTCTGACCTGTACAAAAATTTTTTGAGTCTCCATGTTGCTTTGAGTCTTCTGTCAACCTCAAAATATGAGGATAACATTGATTATGCTAATTCTTTATTGGAATACTTTGTTGAAACCTTCATTATTCTATATGGTAAACAACAAGTATCACATAATGTCCACAATTTGCTTCATATTTGCAAGGATGTTGCAAATTTCGGGGTCCTAGATAATTTCAGTGATTTTCCTCTCGAAAACTACATGCAGACCTTTGAAAAACTTTTACGAAAAAGCGAAAAGCCTTCAGAACAAATAATTTGTAGGCTGAATGAGAGATCCCCTTCAAACACTGCTTTTGATATCAAGTCTGATACAAAAATGAATCCACAAATTGAACATTTCAATGGCCCACTATTATCAGCTCAGAATGTTTTTAAACAATTCCAAAAAATCAACCTGAAAAACTTTATGCTCAGTGTTTCTGAACCCAATAACTGTTGTTGCCTTCTTGATGAGAGTATTGTTCTTGTAAGAAATCTTGTAATTGTCAATAGTGATGATTCACAAGTAATGATTTCGGCAGAGAAGTATTTGAATATATCTAACTTTTATACTTCGCCCAAAATTAGGAATCTATTTAGTTTCGAATGATAGGGCTGCACTTCGATTGTGGAGAATAAGAGATACTTCACACAAATGTATGAAACTGCCATTTGGAGATCAGAGTGTTAGTATTCCTTTATTGTATTATCAATGATTTTTCCCCATGGGTGCATATTATTTCAAGTTAATTTTTTGTATATCGAAATAAAAATTTGTATATAATAGTGAATAGCCATAGTTTTTCTTATAAACATAATAATATATCACATTTCACCACTGTGCATCAGTGGCCCATGAAATTGTTCAGGTCGACATTGGACTTTAACCCTTTAGTGCCCGACGGTACTCCTGTGTACCAACACTTTGGACGCGTCGTAAAACTACACAGGATGCAAACGAAGGCTCGGCGGCCTGACGGTATATTCCAGTACCATTCATGATCCAATAAGAGTATCGATAGTTTCCGCCACGCCCTCTGAAATCTTAGTGTACTCGTTTGTACGCTGTTAGATCCAGTGTGCTCTGACGTTTTCAAATCATTGTTTTGTATTCGTCTCTGCATTTGGTTTTCGATATTCTGCTATTTTTCCTTTGTGAATATTGTTGCTGGTGGCTATACTAAGTAAGTTTATGCTTGAAGAATAAACTTTCGAACATCTTTTTGATTAGATAATTCCCATTTCTCATCAGGACGCAGAAGTACCGTCAGGAAATATGGAAACCAAAAAAATTGAATGGTGGAATAAGAGACCACTTTCATCGAAAGAAATGGAGGACTTTGCAAATGAGATACTCAACGAAGACTTACCACTAGATAATAATATTTTTACAGATGAAGAAGAGAGTGACTCTGAAAATGTGAATCTAGATTTGAACAATGATTTTATAGATTCAATACTAATAACAACAGACAATGATGAAGATGTTGCTGACTGTGTTGTTCAAAATCCTCATATGAATTGTTCTGACGTCCCAGAACAGTCTCTTCCAGTTATTGAACTAACTAATCTACAGCGGTTACCGCCCTCCGAAACTAGTGAATGTTCAGGAAAAATAAAAGAAAAAAATTCCAGAAAACTCCGTCCAAAAACAGGCAGTGAAGAAATATTAGAAGGAGAAACTCATGATGCGAAACCAGATAACATGGAGAACAGAAAATGGAAGAAAAAAACTTCGGAAGAACGTATGCCTGAATATAAATTCCCAGAAGGCCCTGTTGTAACAGAGTTCATAGAATGTAACTCAGCTACAGATGTTTACCTTCGTTTGCTTGGAGAATCTCTAGACGATATTTTATTTCAGACTAACCTTGCAACGCAACGAAATTACTCATTGAATTTGACTCGAGAAGAGCTTTTAGCTTTTATAGGTATCAATTTTTTGATGGCTTATCATCGATTACCCAGATGGAAGGATTACTGGAATACTGGAGAAGATTTAGGCGTTCCTGTTGTCGCCAAATGTATGACGCGAAATCGTTATGAAACAATACTGAAATTTCTTCATTGCAATGATAACAACTTGATACCAAAGGATAATAAAGATAAAATATACAAGATTCGGCCTTTATCAGATACACTGAACAGAAATTTCAAAGAATGCTATAAGACAACCAGGCGAGTAAGTGTAGATGAAAGTATGATACTCTTCAAAGGTCGGAGCTCACTGAAGCAGTATAATCCTATGAAACCGATAAAGAGGGGTTATAAATTATGGTGTCTTGCTGATCAAAATGCCTATGTTGCGTCATTTGATGTGTACCAAGGAAAAAATGAGGAGTTGAAGCAAGAATTCAAAGATTTCGGCCTTGGAGAGAGGGTTGTTCTTTCACTTACTAAACCAGAGTGGAACAAATGGAAAATAATTTATGCTGATAATTATTTTACATCTATTGTTCTACTGGAAACCTTATACTTGAACAAAACTCTGGCATGTGGAACTATAAGGAGTAATAGACGTGGATTCCCACAAATGATAGCGGATAAAAAAATGAAAAGGGGAGACAATGATTTTCGTGTCTCAAATACGGACATCAGAGTGTTCAAATGGAAAGACAACAGAATAGTGCATTTCGCATCCAACTTTCATAGTACCGAAGAAGTAACTGTGAAGAGCACTCAGAAGGATGGAACCAGGATGGACGTAAGATGCCCATGTGTCGTCATGGATTACAACAAATACATGGGAGGAGTCGACCGGGCAGATCAGTTACGAAGTACATACGGAGTAATTCGCAGGTCACGTAAATGGTGGCATAGACTATTCTGGGGATTCCTTGATATCGCATTCGTGAATGCTTACATAATATACAACCTGCAATTTGAAAAAATGTCCACATTGGAATTTAGAAGATCTGTTTCTTTAGGGCTCATGTCGATGAATTTCAAAAATGTTAGGGACAGGAAATCTGGACCAATAGTGAAGAGACGGAAATACAATTATAGTGTACCTGATGACGTGAGGCTTGGAAATCGTGGATCTCATTGGGTTGTATTTACGAATAACAGAGGAAGATGTGAAATGTGTAGTTCGCGTGCAATACAATCGCGACCTCAGAGCAAATGTTCAACATGTGGTGTATTCTTGTGTTGCAATCAAAATAAAAATTGTTTCCTTGAGTACCATGAAATGGACTGATTTAGATACATGATGACAATATTTTTATTTTTCTAGTAGCTTCTTAGTATAGGAATTTTTATTTTTGTAAAAAAATCCAATGATAAAGGGAATAAAATATTTGAGTTAATGAGCGGTTTATTGACACTATGAATGATATTATTCCTGACGGTACTCAGAAGTCCAATTTTTGTTTTTTTTTTTTCAAATATGAAAATAAAATTCTGAAAAAATTTGAGTGGTATTCCAAAGCCATCTACAAACAAAAAATAAGAAAAAAGTTTGTTAATTCAACTTTTTTCGATATTTGGGCACTAAAGGGTTAAGTGGTGATGTGGTAAAACATTTATACAATCATTTATTCACCATTTGATGACAATCATCAGAATCTCACCCAATCTCATACACTAACTAAATAGTTCGTTTAGTAGAAATTAATGACAAGCAAGATGAATAAAAATAAAACGTGGACAGTTGTCAAATTTTTGGATGAAAATACAGTGGAGGCTGTATGAACCAGTTGGCTAGCTGGCAATATGTGCTATTGGCCACCCTACCCCAGGGAAAAAGTAATCACTTCTATAAGAAACAATGAAAAAGTGAACATATGCTGGCCCAGTCACAATATATCGATATTCCGTAATGGAACTTTTGGTGAGTAATTTTTATTATATTTAGGATATGTTACTCCCACAAAGTGAATTTCGAGAATTATTATCTACAAAATATGCAACAATATATGCGTACCTAGTTACTTATTTTGTGATAAGCTAAAAAGGTCGATGTGATACATCTATCAACTTTTCAACGAAAACAGTTGATCCCGCATATACACATTCACAATCATTTTCAATTCACTGGATACCATGTAATGATTCAACAAAAGAACCATGTCGTTAATATTTATAAGATACCTATTTCGAGATCTTGGATTCCCTTTGTACGTAACTGACATTTTAATTCACCGCCTAAAAATTGGCTATTTGACCAACTATATCACAGTTTCAATATTTACAGGTACTTACTTTGAAGTAAGGGGAAAAACAAAAGTAGCTGAATACAGCAGTGACCTGAATGATGATGATGCAAACACACGAAAATTTAGAAAGAAGAAGAGTGTGTTGTCATCTTCGGAAGAAAGTGAGGCTGATGAAGAGCCTAGCAAGCTACCCCCGCCTCCATCAACAAAAGGATTGAATTGTGCAAGTGCAGAGCTGTTAGCATTATACAGCTACCTGGCCAAAAAAGTCAACTTCAGATACAAGATGAGATGTCCTGGAAGCAGTGACCTCAACCGGCAGGCGGTATTTCATGCACAATTTGGCACCTATCTAGAAGATCTCTCTATCTTGCCCGCAATAACTAATCAGGGGGATTGGGCAAAACGGTCAGATATGAATTAAATTTTCAAGGAAAGGGCGAAGGCAAAGAAAATCATATTTGCTCCCATAATATTTACACATGTATCCAAGATGAGCCAGACACTTCTAACCAGAACACTAGGGAAGGTGCAGGACTGTTTATTTACGCGTCCATCTTTTTCAGCTTATACCATGAAGACCACAACGCAAAAAATGAAAGATTATCTAACTTCAGGCAGTTCGGGGACCCAATACTCTAAAGATCCGTCCACTTTAAGGGCTGCACTTCGAGAGAAAAAAGATAAGGTGATGAAGGCCATAAATACCGGAAATTTCGACATCGTAGGAACTCGAAAATGGCTAGAAATAAAAGATGATGAATTAGTAGAGAGCGATATAATACCAGAGGCCACAGGAAAGGTTTTCTTCTGAATACATCAAACATTTGCACTTTGAACAGAGTTTTCGTATTTTTTCTTTAGAATTATGTTATTTAGGTCTAGAAATAGTTATACTATAAATGTTTATTTCTTCGGCATCAACAAGTAAATTACCAAAATTGAATTCCACAAATGTGGGATTAAAGTCCCCTCCCAAAGTATTTCCGATCAGTTTGGAAATGGAGGAAGGTAAATCATTTTGCAAATACTCTTGGGTAGTGCTCATATATAACACAAACTGAAATTTTTACCGATTAAATTTTTAACTGCATATCTTTTTTTGCTGAAACATGTCGCCAATATTTAAACTAAATTTTACTTTCTGATTCAATAGTTTCAACAACACTGGTATCAATGTGTACTAACTAATGACATTTTTTAAGATGTTGGGAAGAGCTCTTGTCCTGTACACAAGAATGGAAATTATGCAATTGGTGGTGAGGATAATTTTTTGCTATTTTCTACTGTGGCTGATATTGACTATTTTCTTCGGAGGTTTTTTATAATTAGTATAATCTTATTTTCAATACAGCACCTGAGGAGACGTCACAATGTCAAGTTCCCCTAAGAATGAAAAAACCAGTGTTATTTAATTAGGTTCAGAATCATCAATTCGCCGCATAACAGATGATGTGTAGACTTCATCTCAGCTGTCTGTTCATCAATTTCGAAATTATTTTGTCAATCTTTATTTTATATTTTAAAGATGAATCCATGAAGAAACTGCTGAAGCAATATTATTTCATTGGAAATGTCCTAACGGATATATCAAGAAAACTGAATATAGCGGGGCCAACAAATCAAGAAGTTAACTTTTCTATATTCAACAAATTCTCCTTCTTTCCTTTGGAGAGCCCTGAGGATTTATTAGTCTTTGAAGAATATCTTGCAGAGCCCGGTAATTTCAGATTAGCTGTACGTACTGTTTGAATCATAATTAGATTTCTGTATTGTTAACATTTTATTATACTATAACTATTCATTTTTCAGTCAATTGCGATGTCGAAAACAGGTGGTAGCAATACATACGAATTAGTAAAAAGATGTTTATCCCGGCTGCTAAGCAATAGATTGGCATCCCAGTATAGCTTCCATGGGAGAGAGGTCAAAAACCCTACAAGGATTTGAAATTGGCTGAGCTCTTGATTTGTAGGTAAATAAAAAATAATAATTCTTGACAATTATTGAATTGAACCTTATAGGTGTTGCAGAACTTGCAGAAGAAAAAGCTTCGAAAAAAGATATCGAGGAAGCTATAATGAAATGGTTGAGAAGGGCAAATGAAAGAAAATAACTACCTCAAGTTATTCACTCATTTTTTTATCAAAGATTTCCCTATTTTAGAGATATATTTTTTTTACCTAAGAAGTTTTCCTGATTTCAGAGTTCCTATTTTTGGGTTATTATTAATTTATATAATATATATTCAATGTAAATCCTTTTTGCGCGCATGTTCTAGGGGAACAGCGTGCTATCGTTTTGTCCAAATGTCTGTAATTTTGGATGATTGAGCCTAAAATGGTCTCAATCGACTAGGTTGGACTCTCTGATGACGAATCCGGTGTCAAAATCGATTCTGTCCGGCAGGCCGTAGACACGCTAACTGTTGACAGAAGCGAGCTAGCAACTTTAAACTTTCAGGATAGCTGGCGCATCAGAATGCCGCGGTTAAGTTCGTTAATCGGCCAAATCGGTCGAATAGTTTCGGAGTTATAGGCCTTTGAAGTTATTTTTTATTTCGGAAACTACCCGAACGATTGGATTCAAACTTGGCAGTTGGGTGGAGTATAACGACGCGAAACTTTGAGCCAAATTTTGTTAGGATCACATCGTCAGTAAATTCAAGAAAAAAACTTTTTCGAAATTTTTTTCCAAAAAATCCATCCATCATATACCAAAAAAATTCCTTTCACACTTTGAGCTTCATATTTCACAGCAGTGCACCAAATTTCAGTTCGATACGATCATAAGTTTTGGAGATGTCGGGAAAAAATATGTCAAATTTCGAGGTTTTTTTCTCGATATCGTTGATTTTTTCGGTATAACTCGAGAAATACTGTTTCAGTCCTGATAAAACTTCACAGCTAGTTTTGAGATGCTGAAAGACAACTTTATGCGAAATTTCGTGATAATCGTGTCATTATAACAATTTGAAAAAAAAATTTCTATGATTTTCTTATCATATCATCCTCATTAAATTCTGTATGAAACTTCGAACTGTTATTTTTCGATGAAGTACTGGATTTCAATTCGATTTGATCTGTACTTTTGGAAATATTGGAAAAATAACATTTTGATTGGGTATATCTACGGAATCATTGGGTGGATTTTACCCATTCACGAATTCGGCCTTCGTAATTAAGGTCCAAACCTTCTCTACAAATATCGAGTTTCTAAGTTGTTTCTTTCCGGAGTTGTTGTGTTTACGCAGTCGGCCGTTAGGCCGTAGGTTGCTTACTTTTTATGTTTATACAATATGTTAGATTTCATCAAATCAATACATTCCTGCGTGACTCTGCATTCACTGGTGCTATTTATTTATTCGACTGGAGCTTTGATCTGACTACACAAATTGAGTTTGAAAGATCTTCTCCCATCCTATTTCTTTTTTTTTGATTTGACATCATTCATAATGGAAAAGATTCGTTAAGCCTCCGCGTTGGAATGAGGTAGAGTAAGAACTAATTTAGCCAAGTGGGCTACATTTCTGAATAAATAATGACCATTGAAATTGGTAATATTAAATATATATTCCCAAAACTCATCAACTGGCATTTCATTAATTTTATTTTTTCAGCCTCATCAAAATGGAATAGTAAATTTCTCCATTCACTTTATATATCAGTGACTGTGATGTTCTTCAATTTTGACAAAGGATTGAA
Source organism: Myrrha octodecimguttata (assembly GCA_958510865.1). Taxonomy (NCBI): domain Eukaryota; kingdom Metazoa; phylum Arthropoda; class Insecta; order Coleoptera; family Coccinellidae; genus Myrrha; species Myrrha octodecimguttata. The sequence continues at coordinate 5,088,074 of OY294056.1, read as the reverse complement.
TGTGTCCGATACAGCTCCAATTAACGAGGTTGTTCTGTTTTCACTTAATGCCTCTCTGACATTAATGAAATATAATTCCTCAAAAAAATTGTTTGTAAACGGTAACCGAATTTCGTTTACTGATACCTGATAAAATTTCAAGCAATTATCTCCGATACTTCTTTCAACCCCAGAATCGAGTGTTATTTTCTTTAAGTGATTTTCACACTCTGGGCCCAAGTAACTTTTTCCAGTGGTAATAGGCTGTGAGGATGAAAGACATTTATATCAAAGTCCAACTTATTTAAAAAATTCTGACCTATTTTCTTGAAAAGCCTTCTACTTTCTTTTGACAAATCACCAACTAATACATTTCTACCCTGAAAGAGAGCTTTGAACTCATTTATATAATTAAGCACATATTTCAAAAAATAAAAATGAGTTTTAATTTCATCATTCAAGGGCTATAAACTCTGGCTGTTTTAACTTGTCCTCAGCAATCGCAACCCGAAAATATGATTTTAAAATGTCTCAAATTTTTAAAAACCGTTCAACACATTGATAACCAACGGGTACCTGATAAGTTTAAAACTTTTCAATTTTTCAGTTTCAAATTCAAATAACTTCGCACATCTCTTTGCACTCCCACTAATATAAGTTGCTACATAACGAATTAAATCTTCTGGTGATCGCGGTAATTGTCTGCAGGCCTTACCAGTAACGAGTGCAGCACTGTGATAAAGTACAGTACAGTCGGATGATAATCTCGTTTTGAATGAATTATTATCCCCAACATAGCCGATGCCCCATCGCTGGCTAATCCGATAATATTATTGAATGGAATTTGTCAGTTAGTGCTGTAGTAAAGTTTTCATATAATGTTTCACTTGACACTAGATTTGCATCCAATTTGACCATTGCCAAAATTTCACATGTTTTGTAATCGGGCATACAAATCTTACTGGAACACAAATATGTATGTCTCTACTCTCCACAAGAATACTAAAGTAGTTATTTTTAAAACATCCACAAAATCCTTAGTTTCCTTGGCACTCAACACATTTTCAATAATGTCCGTACCTTTCGTTCTCCCTAATTCCACATCCTTGACAACTTTTGGATCCTTACCAATGTCTTTTAGGGGATCAACCAAATCATCCACAATGTTAATTGCAATATTACGTGATGCAAAAAACAACGATAATTTTGTTTCTGCCTCGGCCACTTTTTGTTGACTTTGCATTGTTTCAGAGTTCTTTTTAATTAAATCTAAAACTGACATCGTTTCGTGTTTAGCACCTGCATTTTTATGTGTTTTTCTGTGGCTATATGCCTGTCTAAACAAATTTCACCTCCCGTTAAATTCAACTCCAGTCCGCACGCTTCACAGAAAAATTATTCGAATTATCCTTGTTTTTTTAGCTAACCAGAGTATTTTGAATCATTGAGTCATTCAAGTGAATGGTCCGAGAACATTCAGAAGTCTGAATGTTCTCGGACCATATAATCTGATCTTTTGTTTCGATGGTCCTGGAGCCTCCGTGAATGCGTCGCTTTCGGAATCATTACTTATTTCCATTTCATCTCTATTTGGAATTGCCGTCGGCTTTCCCCTACAATTAGAAACTTGTATATTCTGTACTATTAATTGATTTAAAATTCAACTCACATTTCGCTTTCTAGTTTTACTCTATCCAGTCTATCCTCAAAAAAACTCGCTTGCTTAGTTTGAATGAACCTACTCTCGCGGCCGGGTTGCGGGTCAGAGGTCAGGTGCGCAATTGAAATTGAAGTTTTGCGAGCAGGGCGACCAATGTACTTTGGTTGCATAATTTACAATAGTGGGAAGTGGGACACGAATTTCAATGAAGATCCACTTCCAGCACTTCTGAGAAAAATTGTCACAAGTGTAAATTCTTCGTCTATTCGCCATCAGCAATTTTTACGCATGAAAAGTCGTCACTTTGACGAAAAATCGTCACAGTTGGCAACACTGGCCAAGCGAGCAGTGCGGTCGGTCGCGAAAGTTCTAGAACGTTCGTTTCACTATGCTACTCGCTAGGTGACTCTAGGCGCTAAGCAAGCCGCCTGCCCATGCGGACGTAGCCTTAGTGTTATGTAAACTTTTCATTGATTCAATGCAATTTGTTCCGTGATACAATGAATAGTATTCATCAATATAAGTCGATTTTCGAAAATAATGAGCGACTTTCCATTGTATTAATGTAACTATTCATCGGTTTGAAAATGATTACTGAATTCACCAATACAATGAACTTTTTCAATGCATTTATGCTCAATTTTGGCTCAGTGTAGACGCCCAGGATAAAGATACGCAGATGCATAGAAGAGCGAGTAACATTATGTTATGTTCATGGTCTGGGCAGGTGTGTCTTCAGGGGGCCGCTCACAGTTGAGTATTAAAAATAAATCTTTAACAGCAGTAAGATATAAAGAGGAAATTCTTAATGACCATGTTGTACCTTATATACCATTTCTGGGAGAGCAGGTTATTTCTATGCATGACAATGCTGGCCACAAGCTGCTCGAATAGTGACAGCTTACTTGAATGAGGTTGGAATTTCAGGGTTTAACAGGCAATTACGAATCCTGACTTGAATCCCATTGAACATCAGTGGGACCAAGTGGGAAGGCGAGTCAGAACTATGGTTCCATCGCCTCGTAACAAGTGAAGCCCACAAGAGAATATTCGAAGGCTCATAACGAGCATGCGAAGACGTTTGGCAGTTGTACTCAGAACAAGGGGAGGTCACACGTCATACTGATACTGAAATTTCAAAAGTTACGATAATTCTTCTAATTTTGAGGTTTTCAGATCATTTCAAAAAAGCTTAATATTTTTATACAAATCCAAATGAAAGGGTCATTTTTCTTAGAGCAATTCTCTTCTCGCTTACATTTCAAAAATTCCATAATTTCCTTAAGAAAGGTATTCGAACAGTTATGTTTAATGATCAAGTGACCCGTTTTTCTGCTCGCCAGTGTAGTTTTGAACCGAGATCAGTGTTTGATCATTGTAAATTAAGAAGAATAAAATTTTATTCAAATTCTGAAGAATATTCTCAAGACAATTTCAATTTTGACTGGAACAAAATCGATGCTCAATCTTATATAAAACATATGCGCAGTTTCAGCACGTCTATTTAAATGAAAAGTGTGAAGATATTGTTCAGGAAAAAGACCTATCGGCAATCATCTGCTATCTGAGGATTCCTAAAGGCAGATAAATCACATCGCAGACAAAATCAATAGATTGGATAAGGACAACCTACGATTTCTGTTTACCGCAGCGCGAAAGCGTCTTTACCGAACCATCAACAACAATATTCTCAACAGTAAACATGTGACTATAATCATCTTTCTTATGCTTTATCCATTCACTTCACTCTCTTGTTGCTACCTCCTTATTGTGTTTGGAACGCTAACTTCATTCTCCAAGATATTTAACCTGGCCTACAGTGAACAACTGATGCGGATTCTTCTGGAACAATATTTTTAAGGCTAACTGTTGTAGAATAAGTATGTTGTGTTGCATTATTCATTAGATGTAAAGTCGAATAGTCCTTTAAGAAATGAAGTTTATGATTCTGTGACTGAAATATGATAATATATAACCACAGTATAGAAACTACCCAGTAGTTGCACTCTCGATAAAATGAACTGAAATTTTTACTCCGAGGGAATTTCGCGCACACTTCGGCGCGCATAAGGATTGAGCGGGAATTTGAAAGTATACTCGAATTGTCGGGAAGAGAAGAGCTTACATTTCATTTTTCCTTATTTTAAATGGGAGTGACTGGGTTCGAAAGTGATTTTCTCATTGTGATATATAAAATTTATGCAGGATTTGAATTGGTTTCGTGCGCTGTTTGACATTTGTCATACATTTGAGGTGAAACAACCTCACATTTCCGCTTTGTTTATGTTGGGAAGCACAGCATTTTTTACAATCTCTCATTCGGCATCCTTTCCACGTGGTCTCTCCAGAAACTCCTGCGTGCTCTCACCCATCTGACGACATCCTGCACCTCCAGTTCCTCCCTGATATCTGAACTCCTTACATGTTCCCTTGGTGTTACCCCTTTGATAGATATTAAAACCCTCATTTCTGTTATTTGTTTTTTGTTTGATAATATTCATATTTTGTTTGTGTATTTCTTGTTTTATGCCTTTTTGAGTCAAAAATGATACCAGCATTCTTATTCATCGTTGTCTAATGAGTAGAGTGATGTCATTTTATTTTTTGTTTATTCATATTCTATTAGTTGATATTTATAGTGTATTTTTTGTTTAATTATATGTTTTTTCCTATTTAAGATAGAATAAATACCTGACTGAAATCACACCTATTTTATACACTCATATATTTTATGATATTGGAAATGAAATTTTAATTTTATCCTTGTATATTCGTTGCAGCTACTTAATCTATTACCTACACCAATTGAATTAATAGTATATTTTCTAAAACACTAGACAATCAAACCCTTGGTCTTCTATACTGATGCTTCAATTAAACTGTTGACAAGGGCAAATCTATTGGCAAGAATATTTCAGCAGCTTACGATACGGTGTGGAAAGATGGTTTAATATTTCGACTTCATAATCAAGAATATTCCTGCAACTTCTTCAGAGAGTTTCATATATACGGACGATACTGCTCTGGCTTTTCCTCACTCTGATTTTCAAACTATTGAAAACACTCTAAGTAAAAAAAACATACTTTCAAAAATTTTTATGAATGATTCGAAAATGAAGATAAAAAATATACATAGCTGGCAGGATCTGGAAGAATTAATCAATATCCATTTAACATCAAGTGCTTTACTATGGTTTGAGAGTAGTGTAGAAAAACTGCAAGATTTCCAACAATTCAAGGTAAAATGCATGAATTATTTTTGGGGAGACGAACAACAAGGAAACTTCAGACAAGGACTATTCTGAGGACATTTTAACTACAATAGAGGAAAGATTTAAGGTGATTATGAAATGCGAATATATAATATGGCAAAACACTTGGAACCACAAATGAAGAAGGAAGATATAATTAAATGCATAAGTAAACATTTTGGACCGGATATTGAAGAATATGTTTTGTATAATGAAGTCGACAATTTGGATAAATTCACAATACACAGGGTGTTTCACCATAAACTGGTCAAACATATGACATTGGGAAAGTCATTTTTGCCTTATGACATATATATATATTAATATCAACTTTGAGCAATATTCTGATAACTGTGGTGATTTATACGTTACCTTTGAAATAACGGTTTTTGATCATATCTTAGTATTTTTTGGTGGTCAATGCAATTGTTTTGTAGAATTCTGGAAAAAAAATTTCAAAATGGCGGATAACCTACAAAGTTGGAATTTTTTGTTTTCGATTGCCAAATTGGATAGCATTATTTCCAAGTACTCGATTTTCTGTGGAAGAATTTTTCCAAAATTCAAACTCAATTTTTTTTACATGTCTACAGTGAAAAAAATATTCCACCCAAAATTGTTGAAATCTTTCAAGGTTGAACTAACCTCTATTCTGAACACTGCTGTGAGAACAGAATGAAAAAATATCCATTGGTTTTGATTTTATAGCCTTCCAAAGACTCCGTCCGGAGTACTTGAATGATTTTTATTCAAGGAACTGATGGCCCTACTGATGCCAAAGTTATGCTTATAGGCCGCCAGAGTGACCTGGATACATTCTATGCAACTTATGGGTCGAGACATAACTTCTATCCTAAATTTACATTTTCTTTGAAATTCTACATCTAATTCTACTTTCAACAAAATATTACTTAAATTCCTCATAATTTCTCACTTTTTGACTAGATGAGGCTATTTTATAAAATTCAAGGCATTAATACAAATTCTTGTATTTTCATATCATGAGAAGCCTATTGAGAAGATAATTTGGAAGGATTATGTGCCCTGATTAAACTATTGAAATATTGGAATAAAATTCTCTGGATTTGTTACTGGATCGTGATTGATTTGGACATTTCTTATATTTTATGATAGAATTTACTATGTTTGAGGCCTGGAATTAACTTAATTGTATATTATGATAATAAATGATTGAGTATATGGAATGTGTGTTCATCGGTAAGTTATTCTTTATGTTTCTTTAATATCGATTAAGAAAAAAACATAACATTACTATTGATGAGGTTCTTGCTTACAATAGTAAGCTATACAGATATCCAGAGCTACATAGAGCAGAATTTCAAAAATTGAAGATATGCTCGATAAAAAATTATTCGACCCAGTATTTCACCATGGTCATTTCCAGTTGTTGTTCCGAAGTAACAGGATTTATTGGAAAAGAAAAAATGGCGTATTGAAATTGATTATAGGAAGTTAAATGAGAAAACGATAGATCATAAAAACACACTTCCTCGAATTGATGCTATTCTAGGTAAATTAGGAAACAAAAAATATTTTACAATCCTTTATCTTGCATCTGGTTTCCATTAGACTGAATTAGAAGAAGAGTCAATTGAAAAAACTGCTTTCACTGTAGAAAATGGTCATTATGAATTTCTTAGAATGCCTTTTGGTTTGGAAAACGCACTGGCGACATTCCAAAGGTCAATGAATAAAGTATTGAAAGATTACATCGGATAAATTTTTTATGTATTCAAACATGAATGATGTAGTTATTTTTTCGAAATCAATTAGGACATTTAGCAGATATTCATGATATTTTAGAAACGTTCAAGAGAGATAATTTGAGAATTCAACAAGGTAAATGCCACTTTTTCGTAACTCAAATCGAGTTTTTAGGCCATATCATAACACGTGGTGGAAATAAATCCAAACCCTAACAAACTCAGAGAGGTTAAAAGCTTTCCAATTCCAAAAACTCCGAAAGAAATGGAATCATTTCCTGGATTAGTTGGTTACTAGTGCGCCCAGATCTCTATTAGTGATAGATATACCTAGGCGATAGATCTCATTCAATGATAGATCTACCTAGGTGGTAGATCTGCAAGATGATAGATCAATGTTTTTGAATAGATGAAAATATATATATATTTACTCAAGAAAATAATTTTAACGATGTAATATAGGCTTGAAATATAATTATTTATGTGATTATTTAGTATTATGACTTTGTTAGTCGTCTCCGGCCGACTGTAAACACGATAACTTTGCAAAGGAATAACTAAGATACTCGAAATTTTCAGGGTAGGTTTAGAGCTCAAATAAGAAGGTCAAGTTCAGAATATACAACATCCGCCTGACGGTTTAGTAGATGAACGCTTTTACAATTTCGTCATCTCGGTATTTACAAAATTAAAGACACGGTTGAGTCAAAATCCATCTCGTGGAAAGACGATGACGGTGCTCACATCCAAACACTCAGTACTGCGTAAAATATCATTACCAGATATTAAAACTCAATTTTATGTATCAAAACGAATAACACACCCATAATACTAAATAGATCTGAATAGCTTTAATAGATTTTTTTTATCACAATTCTATTTTCGGTAATTTGACGCTTAAGATGTCTAAGACGACTATAAACATAATCGTTACAATCACCCTTATTCAAATTTCATAAAATCCACAGAAGAAAAATATAATGTGAAGAATAATTTCATACAATATTCATGAAAAAAATGAATCTTTCAGTTTGTATTCTTACTAACACATATTTTAGTACAATCGAAGCTGAACAAATACATACGGAAGGATGCAAAACAACCATCTTCATTTCTAATGTATTTCGATGTGAATAATTTATATGGAGCTGCCATGACTCAACCCTTACCGATCAGAGAGTTTCAGTGGATAGAACCAAAAGACATTTATGAACAGAAAAACATTTTAAGTAATGATAATCAACCGAGTGGAGACATTGAAACTCATTGGTATATTTTAGAGAGAGGTAGATCTTAGCTATCCTCATGATCTTCTTGATGACCATGAAGATTTACCTCGATGTCCTCATCATTTAGTCCGCCTTTTTCATAAACGGACACTCCGAAATTGCTCACAACACTTTATGATAAGAAGGAATATGTTATTCATTATGAACATCTGCAGATGGTATTGAAGTTGGGATTGAAGCTTGAAAAAATTCATAGATGTTTGAAATTTAAGCCATCCTCATTCATGAAAAAGTATATAAAGATGAATACTGAATTCATGAAACAAAGCAAAGAAGAAAATTCACCTTTTGGCAGAACATTTGAAATTGTCAGAAAATTTACAGATATCAAATTGGTAACAAAGTGTCTGGTAGGTATGGGGCTAACTGTTATATAGGGTCTTTCAATAGGGACGGGTCGATGTTGGCAGCCTGTGGCGGCCATGTTGGTTTAACGTCGTCTTTCTAACCTATATTTTTTTATTCAGTTAGTAATGCCAAATCACCATGGCAATCACCTAACCGCCAAGTTTGAATCCAATCGCACAGGTAGTTTCTGAAATAAAAAATAAATAACTTCAAAACTTCAAATGCCTATAACTCCGAAACTATTTGATCGATTTGGCCCATTAACGAACTTAACCGCGGCATTCCAATGCGCGACCTACCCTGAAAGTTTCAAGTTGCTAGCTCACTTCGTTCGACAGTTATCGTGTCTACGGCCGGCCAACCAGACAGAATCGATTTTGACACCGGATTAGTCATCAGTGAGTCCAACCTAGTCGATTGAGACCATTTTCGGCTCAATCATCCAAAATTACAGACATTTGATTTATTTCATGTCAAAATCGACCTTATTGAAAGACCCTATATTTCGCAGCCTAATTTCCATAGTTGCTCTATATTGGCAAAGGATATGGTTATCATTGAAATGAAGAGATTGAAGGTAAAATTCAACAAACCTATTTACTTAGGAATGAGCATATTAGATCTTACTAAAACTTATCTCTACAATTTTTTTTATAGTCTTTGTTCCAAATTACTCTATACTGACACTAACAGTCTGATTTATCATTTCCATTTAGATGATATTTATTCACAAATAAAAAATGATATAGAGTACTTTGATACCTCAGATTACCCAGCTAAGAATATTTACAATATTCCTTCGAAACACAAGAAAGTATTTGGCCTTATGGAAGGTGAAAACAATGGTAGAATCATGACTGAGTTCATTGGTCTCAGATCAAAATTATACACTCTCAAAATACAAATTGTAGATTCTGAAGAAAAAGGCAAAATAGAAGCATATATATCTATGCACGTTAATAGTTTAGATATACATAATATGATTTCGAATTTAGGTGTGTATAAGAAAGCAAAGAGTATAAGGGTGAATATTATCACAATAGCCTCTTTGGCTCGAATAAAGTATGCATAACACAAAAGAGCATAGTCTGTGAGAAACATGAGGTTTTCATAATAGAACAAGAGAAGGTTGCGTTGAGTCTTTATGATGATAAAAGAAGAATATTAATTCCATCAAAGACAGGCACTTTAGCGTGGGGATATTTTGGCTACATTTCTTCTTTTTTTTTTTTATTCATCAATCCATTTCCGTAGGGAGAACTAAGATTCAAGAATGTAAGTTCAACAGTTTTTTTCATTAATAATCTGTCACATCATTAATGAATTGAAGTAATAATTACATTTTTTTGTATAGTCGTAATGTGGAATAACTGGTCTGAGAGAGGATATTCAGGGATCAGGGAAGGCACCAAATATAAAACAGAGCGCGAGTAGGAAAAGTGAAACGAATAAAACCTGTTCAATTGAATAACAATGGTGAGGTGAAATGAAAATTCATATATAACGATAACTCTCTTCTTGATGAAAAGGCCTGTTCTATTGAATCAATATGCAATGGTGTGGAGTGTATGCAACTATCCCAACTATGCAACTCAGTAAAAATGATATAAGTAGAATCATAGAGGGAACAGACCTCCCTCATTCCATAAAACGGTACATTCGTAATTGTCATAACCTACCTGCCTTATGACTCTGATGCGGCTATCAATGAAAATCAAGAAATCTACTTTCATATTATATGTTATTTCATATTATATTATATATTCTAACATTATAATTATTTTATTTTATATTTTTCTGTGAATCTCATTTGGTTGCACGATTCAAGTTTTACACTGCGAAAAAAGTGCCTTCGGAAGCTCCAAAACAATGGGTAGCTCGACTCAGAAATTAAGCTGCACATTTTCAGTTTGATAAAGACCAGTTAAACATGGTGCTGCGAGACATTTTCACAGTGGATAACAATAGGGCACCGTTCTGGTGAAAAAAATTTGAAGAAGAGGGGCACCGTGGAAGAATTTGTGACAGAATGTGATGATTGTCCAATTTCTCCCGTTCATTGGAACGATAACAATCTAGTATGCATTGCATTCAGTTTATGTGGCTTGAAGCCCATTGCCACAATAAGAGATATGTCAGAAAGAAAAAGAAATATGTAAACATTTCCTATCCACAGATCATCGAAATTTATAATAAACAAATGGGTAGAGTAGATTTAATGGATTCTCAAAATAAGTATGAAAAGTAAAAGTTGTTTTTTCGCTTATTTTATCATTTGCTCGATTTCGGTATTGTCAATGCTTGGGTTCTTCAAAATAAACTCAAGACCATGAAAGGCGAACCGAAAATGACACAAGAAAAATTTCGTATAATGATTTAGCATATAGCTTGTTCAAAATTTGAAGAAGTGATACTCCCAGGCGTGGACGACCTGTCAACGAGCAGCCCAGAAGGCAATGTGCCGCTTCCAGACCAACAGCAGTTGTTTGTCATGATGGCTTTGTACCCTCAATATGGAGAAAAAAGAAATAGATGCAAAGTTGATGGTTGTGAGTCATTGACCAATAATATATGTTCTAAGTGTAGAGACTACATCTTTGCATAATCAAAAAGAGAAACTGTTTTTTTGATTTTCATACATAAATATTTTTGAAGCCAATAGCAGAGGTAAGATTTCATTCAGATGAGGGTAAATGGAATGAGAGTGATAATTTTCCATTAGAGACATTAGCCCAGATGTATAGGTTTCAAAATATAATAGAATGGTAATCTCCAGACTAATGTATCCCCACCTGATCCATTTATTGCCAATGCAGGTCTACCACAATTCATAAGGGGTCGTGAAAGCATGAATCCTTATGAATTTTTCAATCTACTGATCACCGATGATGCGGAGCAGCAGTTCCAAGTCTCTGGAAAACCTTATAGGAAGACAGAAATCAATGAAATAAAAACTTTTTTGGGAATTAATATTCTGATGGGCATAAAAACAGTCTTAGACAGGTGATTGAATAAGCCAAAGCTGGATTATATCTTACAAGCAAAGCACACATCTGGCACTGTGTATACAGGGTCTTTCACGAGGAACCTCACCCATATTTATACGGGAAACTACTGAACGTATTTTCATGAAATTCAGCACTTATAAGTATTTCACGATGCTGATGAAATCTAAAATATTTTCAAGGCATGAGCACCTCCGGTTTTTCCGGAAATGACGTCAACTTCCGTTTTTCAAATTAGAACACCATTTTTTTATTGCAGAAATAGATTCCTTAGAAAATTTCAATTTATTTTGATGTAACATTTTTCAGTTTTGGTTGGAAAATTCTCTCTGAGCGGGAAAATTCGAAAAAAAAATCGAAAATAGAGCTCCGCTGAAACAAGAATAACTTCGAGGTTTTTGGATGGAAAATTTTCATTTTTGGGATTTTTCAAGATGTAAGATTGATGTATCCACTTTAGAAATCGAAATAGCGATTCATGATACAGGGGGTGAAAAAATCGCTTTCAAAGTTAGGGATGACAAAATCGTGAAAAATCAATTTTTTCAAATTAGAACCCCATTTTTTATGGCAGATATTGAATCTACGTTAAAAAATAATGTGAGTGTATGCATCACACCCTTGCCCTAAAGTGGATATTTTCTGAGTTATTCACAAAAAACTGTTTTTCGTCTTGAATTTTCAGCTATTTCTTTTCCCTTCACGCCAAAAAGATGACATTTTCAGGAACTGTTACTTAAACCATGTTTTAGATTTTACTACCCTAATATGCAAGAGAAAAAAGTTACAGGTTGTTCCTAAATAGATGGCGAATTTGGATTCGAATTTGTATCGGAAACCTCTTTATTTCAACTAATCGGCCATCGGTTTTCTCTCCAGTGATAAATAAATAATTCCTTATGAACCATATGCAAAAACTTACCATGTTTTACATTATTTTTTTTTAATGATAGATATCATTAATTACATCTGCCAAATTCCTCTTTATTCGGTAGCATTTTGTGTTTACTATTAATTTGGTGATAATTCGTATTAAGTTATAAAATCGATCACTATGCCTAATTTTACCAATGAAGATTATTTAAATCTCATTCTACTTCATGGAGAATGTAATAAAGTTGTAGATAGAACGATTCGACTGTTCATTGAGAGGTTTCCTGACCGACCCAGACCAACGAGAGATACCATTAACAGAACCATGACAAACTTGAGAAATGTCTTTCGTTAAGAAAACTACACACAGAGAAAAAAGTGTAGTAGAAGATGAGAACAACGAAATTACAGTTCTTGCATATTTTCGTGTGCATCCTCAAAATTCTCTCAAAGATTCCGAGATTGATCTGGGATTATCTCAATCGAGTGTTTGGAGAATATTAAAAAAACATAAAATGCACCCATATAAATTCAATAGGGTACAGCATTTGAAGGAAACTGATTTCGTCAGGAGAACATAGTTTTGCGAAGCTATGATGATTCGATTTCAAGAGAATGAAAACTTTTTGGACTGTATAATTTGGACAGATGAATCTAAATTCACAAAGAATGGTTCTTTCAATAGGCATAACAGTCATTATTGGGATGAAGAGAACAACCACCACTTCAGACAATGGAACTTTCAAGAGACCTGGAGTTTCAATGTTTTTTGCGCCATCAAAAATAATGCAATTTTCGATGTTCACATTTATGATGGGACTTTAACTGGTAAGATAGAACACTACACATGTTTGCATTATTTAAAGAATGTTCTCCCTTAGGAGATAGATATTCTGACATATTGACTCAAATAATTGAGCCGCTAGTACAGAACCATAATGACTTATGGTATCAACAAGATGGCGCGCCTCCACACAATTCACTCAATGTGTCAAATATCCTCTACAGGCTATTTGAAGATCGATGTTTGGCGAACAATGGTCCACATCTTTGGCCACCACGTTCTCCCGATTTAATTCCTTTAGACTATTATGTTTGGGGTAGGATAAAAAATATTGTCTACTCAACTCCCCTGACTGATAAAGAAGACTGCATAGAACGAGTCAGAAATGCGTTCAGGTTTGTTTAGATTTTTAGATTCATAGTTTTGAAACTCAATTTGGTTTTTAAACACTTTTGCAGATCTCTTCCTCCCGATGAAATAAGAAGAGCAACGCACGAAGCATTCCTGAGACGTATAAATAAATGTCTAGAAATTAACGGTCAAAACTTTGAGCATCTTCTCTAGTTATAACTGCGAGAGTTTGCCATGGTTCTCCTAATAGTAACTTGAAGTCGGTTTCAAGAAGGGGTGAAAAATCTACAGCATGGTTCAAATAACAGTTCCTGAAAATTTCATCTTCTTGGCGTGAAGGGAAAAGAAATAGCTGAAAATTCAAGACGAAAAACAGTTTTTTGTGAATAACTCAGAAAATATCCATTTTAGGGCAAGGGTGTGATGCATACACTCACATTATTTTTTAACGTAGATTCAATATCTGCCATAAAAAAATGGGGTTCTAATTTGAAAAAATTGATTTTTCACGATTTTGTCATCCCTAACTTTGAAAGCGATTTTTTCACCCCCTGTATCATGAATCGCGATTTCGATTTTTAAAGTGGATACATCAATCTTACATCTTGAAAAATCCCAAAAATGAAAATTTTCCTTCCAAAAACCTCGAAGTTATTCTTGTTTCAGCGGAGCTCTATTTTCGATTTTTTTCTCGAATTTTCCCGCTCAGAGAGAATTTTCCAACCAAAACTGAAAAATGTTACATCAAAATAAATTGAAATTTTCTAAGGAATCTATTTCTGCAATAAAAAAATGGTGTTCTAATTTGAAAAACGGAAGTTGACGTCATTTCCGGAAAAACCGGAGGTGCTCATGCCTTGAAAATATTTTAGATTTCATCAGCATCGTGAAATACTTATAAGTGCTGAATTTCATGAAAATACGTTCAGTAGTTTCCCGTATAAATATGGGTGAGGTTCCTCGTGAAAGACCCTGTATAGTTCAGTGCAAAATCATAATTGGAATGAAGGTTTGGAATGAACGTGACTGCGCCACAGACGATTACTATGAATATTCCAAGACTTGTGAGTTTAATCAATCTTTGTAGGAATATTCAAAGAATCAACTAAAACAAATTGTCAAAGATAGGAGCATGAATTTGATCCTACTATATGCAATTGTTATATCTCCTATACGTTCATTTTCAACCCAGGATGAGGAAGGCTGAAAAACGTACCAGCCATATGAATCGTTTAACAAGGAATGATTATATGGTAATAGCCAGGATGAACGATGATCTACCCATGTGCTGTTTCAAGGACAAAATCTCCTCAGATAATGTTTTCAAGATAATCTACACATTCACCAATGGAACTCGTGCTGAGTCTGAATGGTGCAAACCTTTTTTTTTACAAAACCTGCTTATGCGAATATTAAGTAACTAATTACCAGATCCGATTGCCGAAGTAATTCCTAAGACATTTAGGAAATATTGTTAAAATTTCAACTGAGTATAATTCCGGAACCGTTTGACCGATTTTGCTCATTCACGAGCTCAAACAGGATATTTCGTCTAAAAACCTACTTCAGAATTTCAAGACTCTAGATATGTTCCTTCAAAGTTATGGCACATAGGACCAAACGTAATTGAATTTGACAAGGGATTCTTCATGAATGAGTTCAACCTACTCGGTTATAACCATTTAGAAATTAGTGATATCGCGCCAGAAAAACGGTTTTTACTACTACTACAGTCATAGAGAGTATTGAAATTTGATTCGATATATTCAAATATAGGTCAGATCGATTCGATGTGTCTATAAGTACAGCTTGGGAATATTTCCAATGGCTGGTCAATATTCTGGTATCCTTTTCTCCACAATATATTGAATGTTCAGAGGAATATATAAAAGTAAAGAAATCGTTTAAAAACAGAGGAGGAATGAACGGTGTAATAGGGGCTATCGATGGAACGAACAGATATTCCGATCATATGTCCTAAGTTTATGCCGAATAGGTATCTAAACAGAGAGGCAATTCCATTCAATCCTTTCACGAGGCATTTATAACATATACATATACAGCTTTGCAGGTAATTATTTGAACACTGGGACATACATAAACTGTAAGTATTTCTGTTTTATCCAATATGTCTCAAACTCAGTTCAATGAAAAATCGAACTTGTTGCTCACAGGATGCCCTGGTAGGTGTTTTCAAAATTTCGCCCTCATTCAGGCACATAATGCCTAATATCAATGAATATTGTCAAATTTAATGGAGAGGAATGACTTATGCAAATAGAGTGTACTGTTTCACTACACCATCGGCCGGACGGATTTTTATTCCAAACGGCAAGTACTAATTCAGAAGGTGCTGCAAGGTACTGATTGAAAGGAAGAAGCAGTGACATCGAAGACTGGGGAACTTCAAAGCTATCTCTTTATTCTTCCAAGAAAAAATTTTATTATGCAGAGAACTTGATTTTTCTTTCAAAAAAATCAAGGAGCAAGTTGTCATTGGTCATTGTCATTCCAAGGACATGAGAAATATTCATCTATCGAAATACCATAAAGATGAAGATAAGTCATTCCAAGATATCCTAGATAACTCAAGAAGAGGAAGGATGCAGATCGAACGAAAGAGTTGAAATGAAACACTAAGAAATCCAACAATAATCCAACGCTGTTATAATTGCAACGAAATTCGTAATTGCTCGGCACAGAGCACAAAACCAAAGCTACCCAAACTTTTCTGTTTCAAATGTGGTTTGACAAATCATTTGGGAAACAGTTGCCTGGAAGTGAGTCGACAGAATTCCTAGTCTTACACGAATCATCATTCAACAGGTGAACGTACTGTCAACCTACTTGCAGAACAGAAGGAGGATGCTTACTCAATACCTCTAAATCTGCAGTATCAAGGAATAGCAACACGGGTAGAAATCCAGATACAGGTACATGTCTGGATACAGGAAGTCCAATTACCCTTTTGAATGTTGAGGTAATACCTCAAAATATGGAACAAAATTGACCATTCAGGGAATAGTAAAATTTAGAGATACTATAATATTATGGCAGTTCAATTTCATATTGATCCAGAGAATACTATTTCTATTTTTTGCACTTTCAGGTAGAGACTTAACCAGTTTAGAAAATATCCAAATTATTATTGATGATAAATTAAAATTTCTAATATCCAGAAAGATCCTTATGAAAATGGAGTCGCTAATACTTCATTATCTTCTAATGAAAACACGCATTTTGCTTCGAGTATGATGTTAATCGATGTAGAAGGAAGCGAGTAATGAATTATGTAAATATCAATATCAATCAAAATTTGTCAAACGATATTGTCAGTAACTTAAGAGGCTCATTTCAAAATGATTGTGTTAATATGTTTTGTAAGTATCGATTAAAGCTTTTTTGGGAGGATTTCGTATCATTTTTTAGGTTTTTTCTGGATTTCACTCCCAATATCTGAGATATATTAAAAATCAAATAAAATTGTTTTTTCATGGAAAACGCCCTTGCGGATTGCAAGATCAAACTATTTGTCAAGGGAAGTTTCTTGAAAAACAGATTGCCTAATGAACAATACAGGAACAATATAAACGATAAACAAAGCGAACTGTTACGTTTCAGAATACAAATCCGACTCTTTCATCAGACAAAAAAGAAAATTCTAAGAATTATTTTCTTCTATTTTTTTGTTTTGAGTTGAGACTTTTGTCAGGCGAAAAATCGAAAGAAAATAATTCTGAAAATTTTCTTCTTTGTCTGATGAGTGCTAACCCCGGAAAAACCTGTAGAATGATACGGATTTTGTAGATCAAAATTTCAAAATATCTATAGTTGAAACATTCAGAACCCATCTGTTTTCGACTTGGAAGGCTCTCATATGTTGAAAAAAGTTGGATGAAATTTAATAAAACTCTTTACTGAGGGAATTATTAGACCAAGTCATTCCTCTAATGCCTCAGCTATTGTTTTTGTTAGAAACGAAAAAGTATAGTCTTTGACTAAACAGAATTCATAGGTCATCGATACTTCTTGTTCCATGTTTTAGCATTCTGAAATACCCTTTGAATAAAGAACAACAGGAAGAAGCATAACACTTTTCTACTACGTATAAAAGTAGGAGATCGGCGCTCATATTGAACCTCCAAGTATGACTCATGTTAGTTAGTTTCTTCAGACAAAGAAGTCTCGGAACAAGATGTTCTCTCTTCAAAGAGAAGGGGAAGTCGGCCATATGCAACATCCATCCCGGACCCACTTTGTGAGGCATTTTGCTACTTCCTTATGTTCTTTATTCAGAGGAAATACCTTACGGTTTAACCTATGTATTGGAAATTTGTATTTGAATTTTATAAAAAAAATAGAAGAGAATAAAATATTTTTGGAACATATTCGTATCAATTAATATGATAGCAGAGCGTGATTGTTAAAATACCGATGTTTGAGCTATATGATTCCTAGAAATATAAATTTATGCTACTGCTGGAGATAAAGAATTGTAAAATATGCGCGAATGTAGAACTTAACCTGAGACTATCACAGCTGAAGACTGGTTAAAAATTGGGGTCAAGACAAAAATGTTATTGGACTCTGCAGTAGATGTGAAAATTCTAATGGAATGTGAAACTGCATATGATTTGATGAAGAAATTAGATAATCTATACCTCAAACAGAGTGAAATTCGACAGGCCCTGGTCAAAAGATAATTGGGCATTTTACGTTTTGATGGTAAAACAAATCTCACCATCGGGTGTATGAATGAACCTAAAAATCTCCAGCAATCCATCTACATCTAACAGAGAGGAGTAAGAAAACAACGTAAACTGGATTCGTGTAAGTATCGATTAATGCTTACTTCGGAAGGATTTTGCATTATTCTGTAGGTGTTTTCTATGTTTTCACTCCCAATATCTGAAACAGAATTATTATAGACAAAAGTCCAAGAAAAAAGTTTACTTTAATGATGGCTGGCATTGTTCTAATTTTATTCATTAGGCAACCCTTTTTTCATAGAACCTGCCCTTGACAAATAGTTTGATCTTGCAAACCGCAAGGGCGTTCTCCATAAATAAACTTTTTGATTACTTTCGCATAGTCACACAATCCTCTCTTAACCTTCTTGGCTGAGTCTTGGCTTCATCCGACTATTCCTGATTTTGTTGTGTGCAGATCCCGATTGCGCTATCTACAAGGCCGACAGTCATACTCGGCTATCGTTTGCACATATGCCAACAAGCACGCACATCGCTGACTCCTATAAAACTGAAACCATACATAATAATTGGACCAACAACGATTACATCTGCCACAAAACTTGTAGCAACCATGTCTTTGTTGGCTGTATTTATAGACCATGACCATGTCCTGCTGATCTCACTTGCGTCACTTTTCTCTCCTCTGCCTCTAGAAGTTACGACAACATTCTCATTACAGCAGACCTCAATTGCCTTATCCTCAAGTGGCAGAAGATTATCTAACTCCTAGCGAGTTCCCCGTCTTTTCCTTACGCCGAATTAATTCTAAACTCCCGTTTGCAACAACCAGACCCCGTACCGCCTGGACTTTGTTTTTGTCTCTGATCCTCTCCTCACCTCTGAAGTTGGCTATTTGTCACCCTTTGATGAAAACGATCGCATCACACTCTCCACCGAACTTTCGTACACCGAATGCCAACAATCGTGTAATACGAACCTTAAGGAAAGTCGATTCCAATACCACCTCCGCAGATCTGATGAGACTTGATTGGAACTCCTTCCTTTCTTCTGATGATAGCGTTGACAATCAATGGAAGACCTTCACGAATCACGAGATCGTCTCCTCCAATACACGGGTTATGGTAAAGGGGGAAACCCTCTCAAGCCTTGAATTGATGATCACTCATAAACAGCTTATCGAAAGGAGAAATCTTTATGACCGATACTTGCAAACTCGATTCTCATCGTAATTATTCCAATTGAGTTTCTACTTTCTTGTGAGATTCAAAAGAAGTCTTGGAAAATAAACTGGACTCTCATCTGAGAACAAAAAGAAGTTTTTCGAATATGTGAAATCAACCTCGTGCGCCAGTGTCAGTATCCCGATCATCAGAGACGGCTCTGGCAACCTATGATGTGGCTTTAAAAAGAAGGCTAACATCCTGGCAAAATAATGCTTCAATCTTTTTCCACTACTCCAGGACTATGACTTGAAAATTTTATGGGAGTCGTGCAAAGAATGGTGGCCTACCCTCGAAACAAGGGCTTCGTTCTTTACATAGGAGCAAACGGAGTTAACGAGGTTTGTCCCGAAAATACGTATAAAAGTGGAAAAATCCCTCTATTTTATAATTATTCAGGTATATCAATATGCTCTCCTCCAAAGTACTTTCCCTGAGACACGATGCACCTCTGCCAACGCCATTTCCACTGCTGATACGATCGCTGAAAGTCACTTGTGAGGCTCTTCATTTGCCGTGTGATGGCTTCCACATCCTCCAAGTGCCGCCCTCGGAGCACCATTATGCATTTCGGGAACAGCAAGAAGTCGCGAGGAGCTAAATCGGGTGAATAAGGCGGGTGTTCTGTTACGGTGATTGAGCTTTGGGCCAAAAACTCACGCACAACGAGAGACGTGTGAGAAGGCGCTCCGGAACGATTTTCGAGGACAATTTCTGCAATTTTTTCTCTCAGAATTTCGTGGACTATTGTTTTGGGGATCGACAGTTCCTCAGCTATCATTCAAACTGTCAATCGGGGGTCTTTAACGACACAACCACGAATTCGTTTCTCATTTTCCTCATAACTCGATGTGGAGGGGCGTCCAGAGCGTTGGTCATTTTCACATTTTCTCGGCCTTCCCTAAACCTTTTCAACCACTTGTTGACGGTTGGTTTCTTCTTGTCTACGCGGACTTGTTGCAAACACTCAAAAATCTCGAGACTATTCTTACTTAGCTTTGCAAGAAACTTGATGTTGATGCGCTGTTCCTCGATCAGAGAGAGCTCCATGCCGACAGCAGGTGAAAAGGGGTTACTTTCAACAAGCACAAGTAAATCCTACTTACTCGCAGCGCGCTACGGCTCCAACTGAGCATTGAAGGAATTGCATAGAAAGGGGGAACCACCAGGCCGCCCCTACACAACGCTTTGACAGGACGGCCCGAATTTTTTATACGTTTTTTTACGGAAAAACCTCTTGAGTCCACACAGCAATGTTATACTTGTGCTCATTAGGGCCTTACGCGATCTTCGTACGAGCAGCGATTCTACGCAAAGGGTTCGAGACTTTTCGAGGATAGACGGGCGCGCGATGATCTGATATTTTCGTTTGGAGCCATGCAAGGCCACATTGGTGAAAGGGTTCGAAGTATGTCACATCTGAACTTGCTAAGACATATCCAACAAACTTAAACGAGAGAACTCCTGTGACAGACACTTTCGACCGTATTGTTTCTTTAACAACTGGAACCGGTCATCTTCCATCATTGCTTTCGAGAAGAGTTGCGACGGGAGTAAGTCCGTGCTGTGAAGAGCCCCCGTAGGGATGCCTGAGTGCTGTCATCTATTGTTCTATATCAATTGAATATTGCTATCATTCTTATTTCGCTTACCCTTCGATTTATCCACTTCAGTTTCTGTGCGTATAAATTGTCAATAATATACCTTTGAGTTCCCAGGTTTCTCGCCAACTCAAATTATTTAATAAATAAATGAATAACTAAATGAATAATCTTTCCTTCCATAGTCTCGTACATTGTAATAGTTGAGTTCCGATATTCCTGGCCAGTACTGGCCAGTAAATTTTGACAGTTGGTTTTACTGGCACTGCTTTGGTAATAGTTTGTATCAGTACGAAGCGTTTCGAAATTACTGCTACTGGCCAGTACTGGCCAGGAATATCGGAACTCAACTAATGTATGAAAGAATCAGTAACCTTTTAAACATTGAACGCATACAAAGATCTATGAAATTCAGAAATATTAGGGGGAAAATGATAAAAGTAATAAGAAATCATGATCTTGGGGCCAATTCTTGAATCTCGATCAAGAATTGAAGAGTATGACAATTGTCATATGTTTGCGGCGATTTTCTGAGTTAAATATAAACAATAAGTAGACATGACCTGCGCATGGAACCTAATGTCATTCGACAATCGAATGTTATATCTCCTATACTCCGTACCATTCGTTGGTAAGTCGAAGGCAACGGTGATAAGGTTAAGTTTATATTCCGATTTGAAATTTCTCGATATCTTGCATTCAGTTTATTTCATGAATATTTGCTTGAAAACTTAGTCGAAATGGCGAATAGAACTCTCACAAATTTTGTAGATGCTCGAGATAACTTAGAAAATCGAGATGGACATTATGACAATTGTCCAACTCTTCAATTCTTGATCGAGATTCAAGAATCGGCCCCCTGAACCATTGCGAATATTGTGATTTTTGAAAGTGCCAGTAGGTTGAGTATAGTATCTTTTTTGTAAATAGTGTACCTGAATGGAAATGGAGGTAAAACATAGTGGACAGACTTAAGAAACTGAGCTTTTCGAAATAGCACACTAAGTTATTTATTTAATCAAATTGTTCGTTTACATCTGTCATTAAAAACTATGGAACCAAAACCATCGGCTATCAATCGAACTCATGTCAAACCGCTCCTGAAACGTATAATCAAGTCGAGTTCCGAATCTGAGATTGAATAATTATAATAATAATAATAATAATGTTTATTGAAGCAAAATAAAAACAATAATAATAATAGATAATGATTCGCGTAAAAATAAGACTAACCCATCCCCGTAGTCTGAGTACTGGCGATTCAGTAAACGCATTCGGTTCGTTCACAGAGAGATTCAGGACCGATACGATGCCGAGTGAACAAAGAGGTTTTGAAGCGAATTATGCGCATAAAAGAGTGGCTAGTTTACGGTTCAATCAAAGTAAAACTCAAAATGGAATGGCATGATATATTTATAGTAATTGCTTAAAATTGCCTACTATTTCGACAGATGAGGGAAGAACGATTAGAGCATAGCCTTCAATCGTAAGTGCATTCAACCAGCGCTTCGCCTGCAGTTGCATGGATTCAGGATGAAGAATTCTAGAGGGAAAGCATACTTTACAAATGTCCAGCTTTAGTATTACTAGAAAGTAGTTCACAATAGATCACCGGATCCATGTTTTCAACCAGAACTGCTTTCTATTTGGTCGGTCGAGAAAAATAACGTGTTGTTCCCCAGAACGAGCACGTAAAACGATGTGATTGCGAGCTACCTGGGTTTTAGATCCATAAACGATTCAAGGTTGATTCTCACTAAACGTTCCGTAACTTTCCAGTATCCTTTCCGTAAAATATTATGAGGTGTAAATGAATTGATGTATGCACACTTTACGTTACGTCAACATGACTTTTTGTCTACTAATTTTTGACTTAAATCATACGGATGGATTCTGGAAGGTTACAGGACGTATAGTGGGAATCAACCCTCACTTGGATTCATTCAAGTTCATGTTTAGTCGATGTACAAATATTTCAAAACTGCCCAAACACTCATCTATAGCGGTGTTGCGGGGTCAATCATGACTACAAAACATTTGGCATTCCCCTGAAAATTTCAAGTGCCTAGGTCTCTTTCTTTTTAAGTTACCGAGTTTATGACCAGGAAAAAATCGAATTCGATCGATACTTAGCGAGTGTGTTAAGAGTTTTGGGATGGTTTGGGATCGAGAATCCCTTCAGTTTTTAAGTAACTCTAGCTAGGCCAGTAGAAAAACGGCAAATCTTATATTCTTATAGCCATGATAGACTCTCGTACCTGATTTTGATAGGCTTTGTGCGATATGGGCCCCTCGGTGGGATAGCAAACTACTGGCATTGAAAGGCAATAAAACATGCCACTGACATATAAGATAGCTTCTTATTAAGTTTTGAAATAAACATTGAACGAATATTCATAATCGAAAACGTTGCTCTCCAAAATATTCTTCATTAAAATTAATAAACTTTATCATTCGTTTGAGCGCTATTTCATTCCTATTGAGGAACCTAGAAAACATGTTACGGAACGCTCCAAACCGTGCTGGGAGAACATGTCGAGAGTATTATCATAGACTTGATATTAACAGAGCTGGTTTTGACCATATTGAGGCCGGTTCATGAACAGAACAAATCTACCCAGTCGTTTCTTGTCTTGTTTCCAGAAACTCGCCTTGTAGTCGTAGTGGTTTGCCGTATACCAGTGCCAGTGGTATAACGATCTTTTTGCCATGCGTATCTCAATCAATCGGTCGTTTTTATGGCATTTGATTGCTATCTTCATGTCTTTGTTTTACCATTCATTTGTTGCTGGGTAGTAGGCGGTGGTTCGCAGTTGATTGATGCCAGTCAACTCATTAATTTCCTTGAATAAGCATTATTCGAGCTATCTTCCTTGATCGGTCGTTACTCTGAGTGCAGTGCCAAATCGGGATATCCATCATGAGTAGAAAACTTGGCGACGGTAGTTACTTCTCGGTTCAGAAGGGAGGTTGCTACTGGTCATCTGGTAAATCGGTCGTCACAGGTGAGCCACTAGCGGAATCAAAAAAATTCAAAATGTGGCATTATGATTATGTTCGAATCTTCTTGGTGCTTGGAAGAGCGAACAAAGTGGTTCTGCTACATGCAATTGACCTTTGCTCGATGACATGGGAGACAGCTTCTTGTCCATTTTTCTGCAGTCGCAGTTGATTGAGGACAAAACGAAGCAGTAAGCATTGTTTGGCTAGTTTGACTTTAGCATTGGTTCCTCGATGTGGTTTACGAGATGGCTTCACAATGAACGCTCTCGCCTGTAGTGTGGAGGTGTCGCAATAAACACTGAGGGTTGATTCTCGTGGCTTGACTATATCAAGTTGTAGTCTGGTGTCACTGTGTAGAAGTTCTTTCAACTTTTTGTCGTCGGTCAATGTGTCTTATTCGAGTGTGTTTGAGAGTTCGTCAACTCGTGAGAGGGCATCAGCAACGACGTTTCATCATCTGATACGAACTGGCTAAGCAGGAATTTTCGAGGTTTCTGTCTGAGGGCGGATATCAGAGGATTGTGGTCGGTGAAGATTTTAAAATTTCTAGCTTCAGTCATGTGCTGAAAATGCTTAATGGCAAGGTATATAGAAAGGAGTTCTCAATCATACGCTCTATAAAAAATTTCTGCTCCTTATAGTTTCTTCGGGAAGATGGCAAGTGGTTGGTGTTAGATATAATTCCAAATTGTTTTTATATTACGCCAATGGTGTAAGAATTGGTCTGGCGCCTAGACTAGCCACTTGGGACTTGATAGCATGAGAGACAAGCCAGTCCCATATTCATATTCTCATAGTCACATTCTTCAATTTCCCCAGTAAACACTGTTAAACCCTTACATTTTATTCTATCAAAAATACAGGCATTATGCCTTTAGAGAAAATTACTTACATACCTTATCGAAAAAGTGTACAGTGAGTGCACCTAATCATACAAGTGTAAATAAACAAAGTAAAAATCAATTTCTACATCTTTTCCAAAAAGAGAAAATACCCCAATTAACATTGGTACCTTCGTGCGGTTTATTGTAAATTACACGATAAACAGTGTGACGAAATAACTCTTATCAATCTGTGAGTTGAGCAGAAATTGGTCAGTGCAGTGAGAATAGATTATCAATAACATTCGAATCCAATACATAACTTAATTACTTACAAGTTATTATATTAACTTCGCTAATAAATTACCAGTGAAGTGACATAATCCTATAAAATCATCAAACCGATAACCGATACCTGAAATCCACCTTCGATCCTTCGTTATCGAAGTACAGAAATCAACGGTCATCAGATTTACTGTAAATTGTGCAGTGAAACTTTGGAACCATATCAGGGGGTGCAGGCCGAGTTTCTTGAATTACCAAAGACACTCGAAACACATCAACCCGAATCCATACTACCTGCCCATACATTGGCGTAGGCAAACAACCAATATTTGGATATTTGGTGAGTGATTATTAATATCTCTCCATCACTTGACTCCTTTCTTACCAAATATCTATTCTTACCTCTTATTTCAAGTGAAATAATATTCAAGTAGATTCATTGCGAATATTCCGAAAAATTCGTTCAGATTTATTTATCGGTATAATGTCAGAACAACTTAAAAATTTGAAATCCAAGAGAGCTCATCTGAAAAGTAAGCTTACACGGTTCTGTTCATTTATAGACAACTTCAATTCTAATAATAGAGCAGGATTTATCGAGTTAGAATCACATTTAGAAAAATTGAGTGAAAATTTTCAGATATTCGATGAACTTCAATGCGATATCGAAATGGGAGATAACACAACAGGACAAATTAATTATCGAGAACAGTTCGAAGATTCACATTATAAATATATTACCCGAGCAAAATTGTTGATCACCGATTCCAAGAAAGATTTGTACCCGGTGCAGTGTCAATCCGCAATGCCTTCAACCATACACAGTACTACACCAAATATTAACCTTCCTATTATCCCAGAACCAAAATATTCTGGAGATTATAAAGATTGGCCATACTTTTATGATACCTTCAAACCATTAGTAGATGGAAATATCTCTCTTACTAAATAGATCAAGAATCTATACGACTGCATGCCCATGAAACCAACAAATAGAGGTTTCAAAGTATGGGCATGCTGTTGTGCTGAAACCGGTTATTTTGAGTTTTGACGTTTATACCGGTAAAAATGCTGATCAAACCACTAATGTTTCTCTTGAGGTTGTTATGCGGCTGTCAAAGCCCTACGCAAATAAAAATTACTGCTTGTATTTTATAATTATTTCACTAGCATTCCACTACTCGATAATCTATTGGCAAAAAATTATTCGCATGTGGTACAATTCGTGGGAATAGGGAACACTATCCAAATACAATTATAAAGAAAGACAAAGAATTCAATATGTCTGAATACGATTTTGCTCAATTCAATGATATTGGGGTGACAAAATGGGAAGGCAGGGGAACACAATGTGTCTCTGTTGCATCCACTATTCATGATCCTAGGACTACTACATTGATTCTGAGGAAAAACAAGAAAGGAGAAAAGCTACCAGTGAACTGGCCACAAATGATAAAATAGATACATGGGTGGAGTCGACTTTTTCGATCAGTTTACGTCGTTTTACAACATAAATCGAAAATCTCCCATAAATGGTGGATCAATTTTTTTTTATTTTCTGGGAGCATGCATAGTTGATTCCTATATATTGTATAAAATGAGTATAAAAACACAAAAAAAGAAACCCATAAGCCATTTGATGTTCAGATCATGCTTAGCAAACGAATTGATAGCCAATTTTTGTAGTAGGAAAGGACCCGGTTATGCACCCGGAAAAGGCAGTGCTGGAAAAAGAACCCATCCAGATGGTCAGAGCACTATTGCTAATTCAGTTCGGTTTAGTAATGTTGGCGATCATCTGCCTACGGTTATCAAGACATACCACCGTTGTGCAAACTGTAGCACAAAAGAGAAAGAAAAAAGAGGTAAGGTTTTATTTTCCAAATGTAACGTAGCTCTCTGTAAAATAAGTTTCACACCTTTTAATCAATCCTAATTTTTTTTGTATATGAAATAAATTTCTCAAAGTGAAAATTCTTGTTCATTTCATGAGTGGGTTCTATATTTCCCTCTGATTCACATTCATAAGTTTTTTTTTGGAAGGTCCTTTGGGAGAATAAATTCCCACCTCATAAAACTCGTAAAAACAAAATTGAAGAATCCAAACATTCTTATATGTAATTGAAATTAATCGATGTCTGATTCAGAAAAATAAATCATATAGAATTTTTAAGGCGCCCCAGTTTTTTGTCACTTGAAGGGTTAATCGATCTTTACACCAAGTACATGGCAAAAGTGGAAAACATGAAAATAAGGTGCTTGAATATTATGTGGCGGATAACGGCCAAGGAATTAGGGGAGAAGTTAGAGGGAAATGTTGCTTCCAATCATTGCGAGAATAGGTGGAAAAGTAAGAAAGGAAGTACAAAAAATATGTAGATAACAATAATTCCACCGAAAGGGATAAAAAAACCTTCTGATTTTTTTTTGAAGATACGCAAATAATAAACAGAAGTAAAAGGAGCATCAAGCCGAAAATATAATCAGATAGTGACACTATATATATTCCTCCACATCCGTAGTTTGAAAGAATGGCTGAAGAAAACTCTCTTGAGCCGGATTGCATAAACATGAATGCTCCCACCACTTCCAAATTTCCAAGAAGACCATCAAGCAGAAGGAAAGTGAACATGCCCGAAAATATGAGAACAAAAAGAGCGAAGTATCAGGATATAGGAATAGAACAAGAACATATCAAGATAGCTGAGATCACAACAAGAATGATCTTTTGGAAGAAAGAAAAAATTTCCTCCGAGAAGAAAATGACCCCAGGAAAAACTGTTCAAATGAAAATGAATTTATTATTCAATTCACGCCAGAGAATACGAATTTGCCGTCCTGATTTTATTCAAAAAAATTTAAACAAAATTTAAGATAATTCTTATCCTAATTGTTTCATTAATGAATTTCTGTCCAATACTACCATCATTAATATCAATTCAATATCAAATATCTGTCACAATGATGATATAACACTTGTTTCTTCTTCTCGAAATGTGACTCCACCCATCATTTACTTTCCTTCACCATTTATTCCTGAATTTACTCATAAATTAAATAAATTTTTTTCAAAACATAATAGTTCCAGAATTTGTTACAAACAAATATTGGAAATATTTTCTCTAAATTGAAAGATACTGACACATCAATGAGAAAATCTAGTGTAGTTTATAATAAAAATTGTTTAGATTGTAAATAAAATTAATTTTTTTAGATGGCGACCTGTATGTTTTATTACTTTTTCGGTTTCTACATGAAAAATAAAAACAATTTATACATATCGTCATTAAAAAAATATCGGTTTTCGAGATATTCTGTCTGACATGTTTTTCTTCCAATATTCGTCACACAGAGTATTTGAGACTATTACGTTGTGCCAAGAACCATTGGAATTCATTTCTGGTCAAATATTGAAGATTGGTTACTTTCTCAAACGCTTTATCTGAAATCGAACTGGGATATACAAGGTATGAAAAACAGCCTGCCACATATTGGAAAGTAAAATCAGTGGAATCTTGCTCATTTCAGATGGAGAAGCTGCACAACAGTCAGATATGCGGTTCAGCTGATGGTACCTTACTACCTCCCTATGTTATGTTCAAGAGCTTACATCTTTATGACTCGTGAAAAGAAAATGGTCCTAGGGGGTTTCCATGTTGTGATAAGCCATGTTGTAGTCTAGGAACCAGATTTAATCGAACGGCAAGCGGGTGCATGGACGCCGCAAGTTTCCGTGATTGGTTTAAGACCACTTTCCTTCCACATGCCAAACGTTTAACAGGTAGAAAGGCTATAATAGGTGATAATCTTTCGTCACACATTGACGATGATGTATTCAAGTTCCGAACTCAACACATCTGTGTCAGTCGTTAGATGTTGGGTTTTTCAGACCAATGAAAGAAGCCTGGCGTGCTACCTTATCGAAATGGAAATTTCCTTCATTAGATTCAAAACAAAATTTTAACTGACATATTGATTTGATTTGATGACTTGACTGCTTACTCTATTTGATCAGAATAGCAACAAAGCTCAAATTATTCATTAAATACATGTAACAAGATATTCTAAAACGTTTTTCTGAAAACGATTCACCTAACTTCATAAAAATAACTTAAAATATTATTTTAAGTTCTCAGAGTTGAAAGTGAATTTGGTTTTTGACTTGAGAACTGCCCTAGTTGTTTGTTTTGCATGATATTTATTTTATATACTTAGTTTATTTCCTTATTTTCACTGTTTAGAATTAGTTTTTGCATGATGCATGCCAATATGGAGGGTGGTAAAATATGTTCAAAATGTTCTGTTAAGAACAGTAGCAGTTACCGATATCTTGGTAGTTCTACTACAAATCCTATTAGATTTTTCAGATTTCCTAAGCCAGACAACGTGGAACGGGTCTTGCATTGGAAATTGGCTTGCAGTGATGAAAGCATAATGAAAAAAGATCCAATGCTGTTATCTTCAAATAACCGAATTTGCAGTGTTCACTTTGAAGAAGGCTTAATGTCGTCTTGCAGATTGTCGAAGGGTGCAGTTTTAACTTCAAATTCATTTCAGAAACCAAAAGGTATTGACGTTCAGACACAAACTGACAGTTTCGAGGAAAATGAGTTAACCAGAATGAAACCAGTGGCACATGTTGAAACTCAAACTGGTAGAAAACTTTCTCTCAGAACACCAAGAAAAAATAAGTTGAGGAATTTGATGAAGGTTAAATAAATAAATAGGAGGAATTTAATGAAAACCTCAATGTTTCAGTCAAAGACACGTGAAATCAGAAGGTTGAGTCTGGAAAAATTCAAGCTGGAACACTCAAAAAGGCTTGTGATATTCATCTGCCGACTGGTTTTGGAAATATGGTCAAGATAATCAGTGATCTCAAGGATAAAAAGCCTAAGGGTAGAAGATACCCGAGGGAATTCAAACAACATGCCCTTTCATTGTATTATTCTGGGCCGAAAACCTATAGAAAGATGGTTGCGGATTATCATTTTCCATCAGTAACCACACTGAAAAGAATAACAGAGAATATACAGAAGAAAACGGGTCTGAATGATTTTGTTTTCAGAAGTTTGAAGTGGAGATTGCAAGGGAAAAACAAAGAGGATAAATTGTGTATCCTATCAATGGATGAAGTATCCCTCAAAGCAAATCTTCAATATGATCCAAAAAGTGATGAAATAATAGGATTTCATGATATCGGTTAGTTTTTGAAGCTGTATTTTTCTCGAATACGACAGCTGATTCATACTGAACCACTTTTCAGGTAAAGAAAAAAGAATATATTCCAGCAAAAAATGCCTTGGTGTTAATGGCAAGAGGAATACACGATAATTGGAAGCAGCCACCAGGATATTATTTCTTACACACGGCTTGCAGTGCAACAGACGTGAGAGGAATCGTCAGTGATTGTATTGCCAAAATGGTTGAAACAGGACTTGATGTATCAAGATTACCCCGTTAAATTCACCTATCATCACACTGAGAAGACAGAAATTGTTCTATTGGATTTTGTTGGAAATAAAAGTGTTGTGAAGAAGAAAGCATTTTTGTTCTCTCATTTATGTGCGAAGTGGAAACCGCTACAATAATATTAGATCATAACTAAATATATCACTCGCAAATTCTATTGTGAAACATACGGTTTTGTTATGAGTGAAAAATAATCAAAACTAATTTTTTTAACTGAAGCTGCTAAAGATGATAGCAGGAAAGATGCCGGGAGTAACTCCTGAGGAAATAACTAATGAATTCAATTACCTGAAGGCACGATACATGGAGAACAATGAAAATATGTCAGAATATGCACTATAATTTCACAGATCACCATATATATTCAGTCTTCACCTATTCTGGAATCTTCTGATTTTTTGGGAGAATACCAAACACTACTTATTACATTATTCATTATTAGTGAATCGGAATACCGATACATCGACCGGCTTCGGTCGGCAACCTAATTACCTCAATGAAAAATGTACAATCATTTATATTATATTGCTGACTGCTATATCAGCAATTGGGGACTTTCCATTAACACTACACCACCTACGATGAAACTCACCTTAATCCAGACAAGATCAAAAAAATTATCAGTAATATTTTGAGACAGCAAGCATTGGAATTCAACGAAGCGGTGTTACTTTGAAACTTCTTCTGTCATTCATTTAAGAAATTCTTATTTCTTTATTTATTTAATTATTAATTGTTGTTTATTTGGGATACATTTCTCAAACTCAACTCAAAACAGTAATAGTATAGTTTTCGTTGTTTTTGGTGAATGATGTTTGTCAGTATATTTTTAAACAATTTGTTCTCGCTCTGTTGTTCCATGTCTTCTCTGATTTTATGTATACAGCTGTCTATACATCATTTATTTTAGGTCCTGATGAAGTCTGAATATTCGGACGAAACGTTGAATAAATTTGTTGAACATTGAGACTTGTCCTCGTTCTAGTGAGATTCCCTTTTTCATTATCTGTTAAGGACGTGATAACTACTATGAGTAATAGTATATTTGAAGAGGAAAATGCCCCTGGTGAAGACACTACGTCCAGAAGTGATTCAAAGTACGTCGATGATGAAGCAGTAAATTGTGACGAAGAAAATAGTTAAAGTAAACTCAAAGAGGATATATCAAAATAAGATGAGAAAATTAAAATTAACAATGAAAATTTTTAAAAGACTTCATTGAATATTTCAGTCAATGAGAATCCAGTCGGTGATTACATAAAGAATTGCAATGAAATACCGGCTGAATCAAGTAAAAGGGGAATGAAAAAATATACCTGCATATATTGTAGCAAAACTTGCTAGACACATTGAGTCTATCCATAAAGATATTGAAGGGGTAAAAAACTCTCTCCTATTCGGAAAGTAAATAGACAAAAAGAAGGCTCTTGGCATCAGCAGCAAAAGCGAGGTTACAAATAATAAATTCAATTACAGCAAAGGGGAATTTTCAACATAATATGAAGTTATCCATGAATGACAAATTTATTCCTTGCAGGAGGCCACGACATGATAAAGAACCGAAAACAACATTCGCTTTTGCTGTCTGCGCAAAATGCAAGGATGAATTTTTAAAAAAGACCCTCCACAAACATTTCAAAAAATGTACTGAAGAATCCAGTAAGCACAACATTCATCATATCTACATGCAATTATAAAAGTTGAGAATATGCTGTGGTGACACTTCCCGTGGGTACGTCGTGATATGCTGATACGTGATAGATTACACTGGAATCCCTTGTGGAATTGCGTGCAAAAGCTGCTTACTTGTAATCAGTTATTTTCTGAATTTCTCTTTGATTACTGAGGGTACGATCAGTCTGATTGTTCGCAGGTTAACACTAGTAGACCCAGTGTCTTCGGCAGGCTACGCTGGACCGCCGAGGAGAGGCGTACGATGACCAAGAGGGAGGCTGGACTCCACCAAAAGAAGGTTAAGAATATCAATCAGGAGCTTCTCAGGTGGTGCTCTGGCCGAACTTTGGTTGCCATAAGAAGCCAGCGTTGCCGTGAAGATTACAAGAATATGGTGAAAGAGTTTTTAAGGTATATGTAATATTATCCAGAGTTTAAGTCGTGAAGTAACAGGTAATGTCCATCAGAAAGCAGACTCCCCAGCTAAGAGAAGATTTATCACGAATGAGGGATGATGAAGTTTTTTTTATCATTCGATATGATCTGCTGATTATTCTGTTTGGAAATCGAGCTCCAGCACTCGACCAGTCAACATCGTCCGTAAGCGCTCCGCTCCTCCTGACGAATTCCAAAAAACCCGACCCACCCGGACTACCTGCCCTACAAGTGCCGCGCCTAAGTGGCCGGCCAAGTGAATAAACAATTCGACGAAAGTGCGTAATTTCAGTGACGTTAAGACTTTAATTAGTGCCATCACAAAAAGTGGATTTTTCGACGCAAGAATCAACAAACATTAGTGAAAAACGGAAACGCATCCAATGAAAGTCGATATAGACAGTGATTGTGAATCAAGAAATGGCAAATGAACACGTGTCAGCGACACAGATGACTACTTTTACACACCGCGAAATAACCGAAGAAGGTAACGGTAACGTTAAAAAACCGTTACGAAAATTCACCGGAAGTACTAAACAAAGATACTCCAAATGTTGGTGTTACTGAGTACGACTCTGCATACTTAACCCTTCACCCCGTCTATTCCCGACCAGAACCTGCACGTGTGAGATGGAATCCTATGGGATGGATAAGGTGCGCAGGGCGAAAGGCGCCGCCTGACCCATATAATATAAACATTAGATTATTAAGATTTCTCTCATAACATCTTTTCTATTCTGTACAGTTCAATTATATTAACCCGTTTTTTCCTGGTGTTCCAGTATTGTACACTGCCTACTTGTTCCCAGTGTTCCAATATCGGACGTAAACATTTCTTTCCCCCCACAACTTAAAAACGCGATGCATCTAAACAAGTGCTGACTTGACACAGAATAGAGAAGTATTACAGAAGCGACACTCTCCCTTTTTCAAAGTCCCAAATTTTCATGCGCATGCTTCAATCCGCCATTTTTTTGTTAGTTCCAAAGTGTTTATGTTTACGTTTAAATAACTTCGACTTCTTGATTCGTTTTGAATATTATTTTATTATTTGCATTTACCATGAGTGGGAATAAAAAAGATGGATGTCTGAGCCTACAAGAGACGGTAATTGCACGTTATTCGATTCACCAAAAGAATCTGGAAGGTAGGAATAATTCGATACTAGGGACGATGTCGAAATCTTATGACTATTATTTTTCCAGAATAAACCATTGGTTAACAGTATGTGTTCGGGAAGATCTATTTGGAAAAACCCTCTCCCAGTTGAAAGCATATAGGATTTGTGCTGTACATTTCGAGTTGATGTACAGGAGGAATATGCCCAGACCGAATGTCGTAGGAAAACTCTTATTCACACAGGTTTCATGACATTCGAGATTTTCTTATTTATATTCCTTATACCCATTAGATTAGAAATTATATTTATTTATTTTGTAGCTCTAACTGTCGGTTTCACAAAACCTTTGACGTCTGATCAACTCATTGATTAAGGTTTGCATTCGATGGTTGGATTGAAAATGAAGTGGAATCAAGCACAGAATTCACTGCTGACTGACAATCAAGCCCTTGATCTGGCAATCAAAGTTTTGGGAAACCGGCCGTAGGAAAAATTGTAATTATTTCAAAGATCAAATATGTGATCTGGAGATTAGGGAATATCCCTTGCTATACTCACATTAACGAATGGAAAACTTTAGAGTGTATATAAAATATATCACTTAAAACCAATTTTATCTTTTCAGATATGGTCATTGATGTTGATGTAGTGCCACCACGAGGGAACCAGTATAGTTTGTGCGACTCCTACGGCAATATCAAGTAGGTATGAAAGCATTGTTTCAGATGCTTTAATCTGTAATTTGTCATATAGAGCTTCTAATTTTAGGTTTGAATTACATATATTCGTAACAACCCTTGATGAGATTTCCAGAATAGTGCCTTGAACATTATATTTGGTTGTTTTTCAGGTATTTACAGTACCCTAGCCTCAATCGAAGACAGATCATCAATTGATGACGGACCATCAATTGGTGAGGAAATAGCCTCATCAGTAGGAACACAAATTGCTGCGTCTTTGAGTTCATACAGCCCAAGGAAGCAAAAACTTAAAGAAAAAGTGAGAGCCCTCAAAAGAAAAATGAGGAAAACATCTGAAGGAAGAGAGGAGGGGCTACTAATGACTTTGGATCAATTCCACGAAATCTACCTTAGGTTTCTGCCTCAGGAATAAGCTGATTTTGTGAGCATGCAAGCAGAGTTGAACCTGCATAAAGCGAAGGGTTGGAGATATAATGCAGAATATGAAGGAATTCGCTTTATCTCTGTATTTCCTGGGACCAAGCGCTTATAAATTTTTTGAGAAACTCTTCTATTTATCTTCTGTGAAGAGCCTTGAAAGAATCGCCAAAGAACTTCTGTTTAAACCAGGTTAATGTTTTCATAATTTTCATCAAACTAATTGAACATTTCTTTGTCCTAAAATTTCATCAAATAAATTGTTATATGCACACTATGATAATATATGTATGTTGGAGTATATGATTTGAGTGGTTTTATTTGTTGAAATAAATATAAGGAATAAAAAGGTAGTGTTA
Organism: Myrrha octodecimguttata; assembly: GCA_958510865.1. Classification (NCBI taxonomy): domain Eukaryota; kingdom Metazoa; phylum Arthropoda; class Insecta; order Coleoptera; family Coccinellidae; genus Myrrha; species Myrrha octodecimguttata. The sequence goes on along the minus strand of OY294056.1, from coordinate 5,052,990 downwards.
ATTTTCTGGAAGATGCTGGGTTCCTCGAAGACTTCTGCACGCTTTCATTCACAACGATTAATTGAACATTACTAAAGTGGAATTAAAATTTATTAGGACTTTGTTTTGCGTAGTTTATAAATTGTCTCTTTTGAATAAAGAATGGCATAGTACGTTGAAATTAATGAATATTATACGGTGAGTATAGTTATAAAGTTCATTTGATTAATAGAGAAATGGAAAATCACCAGATGAATTAGGTTGCATTCGTCCTGAATTAAAATATTCACCTCCTGTCCAGAAAGCATGTCGTTCAATCAAGATATTTTTTCTATGAAATGATTGAAGGCTTCTTCATTTCAAATAATAAACTGAGTCAGCGTTTGCCTTATTAGTACGATTTAAAAAAGAATATTGTATAATACAATAAGGCTATGATGTATTCCACGCAAGATAATTCAAATAAGGTAATGAAATTAAAAATAAGGAGACAGTATTTAGTATCCACGAAATATTTTGTGGAAACTATTTTTTATTGAAATGAGTTTCTACCGAGTAAAGACACAAACTATCAAACACAAGGTAATAAAAGTAACACGTAGCCCATTAAATATATCAATTCCACAAATTTTCGCCGAAAAAACGTAGAAATAAAACAACTGCATCCATAAAATTATTCAACGCAGTTATGTCTGAAATATCGGGCAGTAATAATACATATAACATACATAAGTATCCTTGTGTAATTTCAAATTCGCCGCCTACCAGCCATTTGGTTAGTATTCAAGGTCACGAATTTTGGGTACATCGATAACAATGGAAATGTCAAAGAGTGTCGCTTCTGTAATACTTCTCTATTCTGTGGACTTGATTTCTTCAGTATCAATGTTTACAAGTGGAGAGTAGGTCGAATCGCTTCAAAATAATATATTGTGTTTTTTGTGGTCGTTTTTATTCAATGAAAGACGGAGACGAGAACGGCTTCTAAAAAGTAAGTATTTTTTTTATTTTCATATGAAATTCCTTATAGGTAACTATATTCACCTTTGAAATTGATTCTTTTTCTGATAATTCGTGTAATATGAATTGCGAAAAAATGTATATTTTACCAATTACCACTCTCTTACGGTGTGTTCCAATATTGGAACAATGGAAACGAATGAGATGGGTACATTAAATCTTATTTTCAGATATTATACGACAGAAGAACTCATCGATCTCGTGGAAAGTGAGAATTTTTGGAGGGCAGACGTTTTCATAACCCCTCCAAATGATGGTCGAGATTCGGAAGAGGACTTAGATGATGATGAAAGTCCAACAATTGACATCAATCACCTAAGTGGGCGGCAATTAGCAGCTGAAGATGTTGCTAAAATGCATTGGGTGGATGGCACGTCTGCTTATATAGGTGAAGATAACCAGATGTCAAATAATGAGGATGATTGGGATAGTGAAGACGAGATTCCATTGGCACAGATTTCAGGCGTTAGACATAAAGCTGTTGTTCGTGAATGGGAAAAATGTGATCTGGACACCAATGTCCAACAATTTATTCCACCCATAGTGAGTTCATCACCACAATACCCTGATGTAGTTGCATGTTTTGAGGGATTCTTCAGTATGGATTTATGGAACTACTTGAAGGACATGTTCGTCCTTTATGCCTCGCAAAAAGGGGATCATAATTTCGATATAACTGCAGATGAAATAAAATGTTTTGTAGGCATTTTATTCCTTTCAGGACACCTTCAGGTTCAGAGATGGCGGATGTTGTGGTAGGTGGATTCCGATACATATAATCCTATTGTTGCAAATGCAATGCGCCGCAATAGATTTGATACGATAAAAAATATGTTAATTGCGCTGACAATGCAAATTTAGATCCCGACGATAAGTTTGCGAAGATACGACCAATATTCGACATTCTAAATAAGCGTTTCTTAGATTATGCTTTTCTGAATGAAAAAATGAGCGTAGATGAGAGCATGATTCCTTACTTTGGCAGACGTGAAACGAAACAATTTATAAAGGGAAAGCCGATACGATACGGATATTAAGTTTGGTGTTTATGCGATCCATGTGGCTATTTAATTCAATTCGATCCATACCAGGGTGAACAGAAAAATAGGCAACATATGTAAATATGAGTAGGGGGGTCTGTAGTGCGGACATTATTGTCTAAGCTTTCCCAAAATGTACCATTCAAAATATATGGAGATAGATATTTTTCAAGCCTAAAACTGGTTAATGAATTACAGAAATTAGGATGTGGATATACTGGAACAATAAATCCCAACAGAACTGAGCATTGTCTCCTTCCATCAAAATCAGAGGTCAAAAAGTCTCCTAGGGGCTCATATACTTATCTGACTGATAGAACAACGGGAATTACCGTGACATCATGGAACGATAATCGTCCTGTCTTAACTGTAAGCTCCTGTGATCCCGTGAATCCCATTGGTCAGGTTAATAGATGGGTGTCTGCAGAGAAGAAGAAAATACCAGTATCGCAACCATATGTAATTGGACAATATAATAAAAACATGGGAGGTGTGGATCGCATGGACCAAAATATAAATAATTATCGCATTAGTATTAGGTCAAAGAAATGGTGGTGGCCCCTTTTCGCCTTTTGTTTAGATTCGGCCATTCATAATGCCTGGCAAATATACAGACGCCAACCCAATAATGAAAAAATTGATTTTTCAAAGTTCAGAAGTGAAATAATTATCGTGTACTTGAGAAAATACGCCCATCCCGTAATTGGAGGAGGGCGACCAAAATCTTCTAAAACGATAATTACAAGAGCACACGAAATTATCAGATACGATGGATTGAATCATTGGATGATTCCTTCTGCTAAACAAGGACGATGTGCTATTTGTAATAAAAATACGACCAAAATGTGTGAAAAATGTACAGTAAATCTGCATGAACACTGTTTCAAGAACTTCCATGTATATCAATTTTAATAAATGTTATCTGAAGTTTAAGAAATTCATTGAACACGTTTTAATTCTACATGACCTTCAAAGTTACCTATTGTTATTATACCCCTACCTTTCACTCCTGGTGTTCCAATAATGGAACAAAAAGTTTTTTTTGGAATTGCAAGTGTTTTTTCAATTTACGTTTGAAAATAGGTATTCAGGAGTTCATTTGAATACTAAAGTGAAACTGAAGTCAATAACGAAGGACAAAGGTGTAAATACCCTGATTGTAAGGGAACATCTCATATATCCTGTTGTAAATGTATGGTTCCTCTATGCCTCAATAAGGATCGCAATTGTTTTCCAAACTTCAACAAGGAATAAGATGTTTTTCGTACCTTTGAATTTTTGTCATTCCGTTAATGTGATTTGTGCCAAATTTGGCACATGTGAAAAATGTCACTTTTTTTCATCAAATAAAAGTTCCAATTGTTTGAATTCATATTAAAGTTGTCCCTCACCATGAACCACTGAATAATTTTTTTCCTGAGTTAAAAAAAAACCTTTTCGTCAATGTGATTTGTGCCAAGTTTGGACCGTGTCAAATATATCGCTTTTTTTCAACAAATAAAAGTTCCATTTTTTTTATATTTTTTTGTGTTGTCTGCTACCACAAACTACAAAATATATTTTTTTACTGATTTAAAAAAAACATGCAGTAAGGGGTTAAACAGGAATTACCTTTGTGTGTTTACATATATCGTATCTTTCATTATCCACTATCTCCGTTATGTCTGGGAATCCATCGAGTTTAGGCATATGGTATGTTCACAAAAGTAATAAAAATTTATCGTAGAATTGTAAAGTAAAATAATATACAGGGTATTACTCTACTCTCAAATGAGACAGCCTGTATACAGAATTTTTATTACAAAAAACGGCCAAATAAATATAAGAATCGACGTGTCCGAGGATTTTAACAAGAAATAGAAACCTAATTTTTAAATGAATTTGTTCCTTTCATCATAAAAACACTATACAGGGTGTTTCATCATAAACTGGTCAAACATATAAAGCCGTATAGATGACATTGGGAAAGTCGTTTGTGCCTTTGCGAAGCATAAGCGAGATACAGGGTGTTTAATGTCAACTTTAAGCAATATTCTGATAACTGTGGTGAGTTATGCGTGACCTTGGAAATAACGGTTTTTGGTCACATCTTAGTATATTTTGGTGCTCAATTCAATTGTTGTGTAAAATTTCGGGAAACAATATTTCAAAATGGCGGAAAACCTACAAAGTTTAAATTTTTAGTTCTCGATTGCCGAATTGGATAGCATTATTTCAATATACTCAATTTTCTAAGATTTTCCGTGAAAAAATTTCGCCAAAATTCGAACTCAACTTTTTTTTACATGTCTACACTGAAAAAAAAATTCACCCAAAATTATTGGAATCTTACGAGGTTGAACTCACCTTCATTCTGAGAACTGGTGTGAAAACAGAATGAAAAAATATCCATTGGTTTTCATTTTATAGCCTTCCAAACATTGCGGTCTGAAAACTTGAATAATTTTAATTCGAGAAACTGGTGGCCCTACGGAGGCCAAACTTGTGCTAATGGATCCCCAGAATGACCCGGATAGAAATACGAATTTATCAAAAAAAAAAATTTTTCCAAAAAAACTTTGGTAGGAATCGAACTATCTCAAAGATGAAAGCATAATTGAAAATAACAAATAGTAGAAGTCATACATACAGTGAAAAAAATAGACCACAATTTCCTGAATTAAAAAATACCATTAGGATAGAATAGGCAAGATAATATTTTATTTCAAAATTGTTGTTTTTTTCAATATTGAAATTGTTGTTTTTTCAATCTTATGTTTATGTTTTTCATAGCAGAGTTGTTTTTATTTTCAATTAAGGTTCTTCCCATGATAATTCATGTTTTTCATTTCAGAATTTTCAATGTGAAATAATCCATAAAACGATAATTTAGTAGAGTCTTTGCTCCTTTTCGTTAGGTACCTAATATTTCATGACCTTGGATGGTATATATTTTTTATTTCCACTGTCCGAAATCACCTTGCCGTTCAACGGAATTCGGATTTCGTTGATAATGATAGTAAAAAAAAATACAAAAAAGTAAAAATAAAAGGGGACATTTTTTGTTCGCAACCTCTACAGAAAGGATGCTAGATTATATATGAATTCTTTTTACAATTTATGTATGATAATTCAATATTGTAGACCAGAAAAACTGCAAAAATCGTCCGAATTCACCCCGGATAACAGCAGGGCTGGGCAGTATTTCAATTACTTGTATTTGAAATACGTATTTGAAATACAAATACGTATTTTGTATTTGTATTTCAAATACTTCTTGAAAATGTATTTTGTAATTGGTATTTCAAATACCTGACGCTGAAGTATTTTGTATTTTGTATTTCGATACTTTTGTCTTCGAAATACATTTGAACAAATACATTTAGCGTTCTACATTAAATAAACCTTCCTTCAGGTGGCGCGACGTTCATCTGGTTCTTCTACAAGGAATTATATTTTCGACAAATAAAGAAGAAGAAAAGTCCCTACGGAATGGTCATTTCCGAAATTGATTATATTCTGTGGGTTAACTCTTAAACTGTCTTTTCGATTAGAACTTCTCGTGTGGCTAGTTGTGTGTTCCTAAACGGTAATTTTCATTAATTTGTGTGAGTTCTGTGTATTTTCTTAGTAAGAATTGCACGATGGATGATCAAATTCCTTTAACAAGTAATTCCTCGATTCCGGACCATGACAGCGATGGAGACGGAGTGAATGCAAGGACGTATCCGCTAATTTTAAGTGGAAAGTATTTTACAGTGGTCAATAGTGATAACAATGACAATATACAGGCAACTTGTGTGAAATGTAAAGCTACCATTAAGGGAAATTTAAGGGCTACAAGCAACTACAGATTGCATTTGAAAGTAAGTTATGAATTATGACACGAGTTTTGTTGTCATGTTATTGTAGGATTTGTAGATTATGAGATGATTGCACTTATACAATATCACATCTTATACTATTTATTTATTGTTTTTTCAATTTTAGAGGAAGCACCCTGATGTTTTGAACGAATATGAAAATAGTAAAATAAATCAAAATATTTCTGGCAGAAAAACTACCATTTAAAAATGATAATATTAAATTGAAGCAAACCAAATTAGACTTCAAGGTGCAAAATGATAACGAGTGTCAAAAAATTTTGACAAGAACATCATGAATTATATTGTACAAAGTATGAAACCCTTAAGTACAGTAGAGGATCCAAATTTTGTAAAGATTTTTGCTGATCTTCCACAAAAATTGAATGTTATGTCAAGAAGAACACTAGGAAGGAAAATTGAAATTTCTCAAAAAGAAATTACCGAAAAACTCAAAATCATTTTCAGTAGTGTGGAGTATGTATCTACCACTGCAGATATATGGTCAACTAAAACAAGGAGTTTTCTTGGTGTAACTGCACATTGGGTAAGATTTCACTCAGTCTGTTTATATACACCCTATCTTTAGCTTAAATCTACAGTACAGAATTCTGAATTCACGAGTAAAGTATAATCTGATTCAATCAGCATTTATCCCAAAATTCATTCAATTTTTATAGCAATTAAAGCAGTGAATGAATGTTATCTTCATTTTCAGATCGATAAAACTTCACTAGAATGTAATAGTTGTGTTTTATATTTTAACCGCTTCAGAGGATCACATACCTATGATAAGATTGCTGAAATGCTCTTTGAAATCCAGTCTTCTTTCCAGTTGAGACATGAGCAAGTGGTATCAACTACTACTGACAACGGGTCAAATTTTGTGAAGGCTTTCCGAGAATTTGGTGTCACTGATTATGTGCCTGATTTTTCTGATGATGCTGGTGAAGGTATGAAAAAGCATTGCTTTTATTATATTTTAGATAATATCGTTTTTATATGAATGGCTCAGAGGCCAATCAACCTAAGTCAAGTTCTAAAAATTTCCCAGGATAACATTATTCATGTTTCGTTCAAGTGTTTCAACATATCTTATCGTTTCCAAACAATTAATTTAGTTTCTGCATGCAACGAATGAGATATACAGGGTCTTTCACGAGGAACCTCACCCATATTTATACGGGAAACTACTGAACGTATTTTCATGAAATTCAGCACTTATAAGTATTTCACGATGCTGATGAAATCTAAAATATTTTCAAGGCATGAGCACCTCCGGTTTTTCCGGAAATGACGTCAACTTCCGTTTTTCAAATTAGAACACCATTTTTTTATTGCAGAAATAGATTCCTTAGAAAATTTCAATTTATTTTGATGTAACATTTTTCAGTTCTGGTTGGAAAATTTTCTCTGAGCGGGAAAATTCGAAAAAAAAATCGAAAATAGAGCTTCGCTGAAACAAGAATAACTTCGAGGTTTTTGGATGGAAAATTTTCATTTTTGGGATTTTTCAAGATGTAAGATTGATGTATCCACTTTAAAAATCGAAATCGCGATTCATGATACAGGGGGTGAAAAAATCGCTTTCAAAGTTAGGGATAACAAAATCGTGAAAAATCAATTTTTTCAAATTAGAACTCCATTTTTTTATGGCAGATATTGAATCTACGTTAAAAAATAATGTGAGTGTATGTATCACACCCTTGCCCTAAAGTGGATATTTTCTGAGTTATTCACAAAAAACTGTTTTTCGTCTTGAATTTTCAGCTATTTCTTTTCCCTTCACGCCAAAAAGATGACATTTTCAGGAACTGTTACTTAAACCATGTTTTAGATTTTACTACCCTAATATGCAAAGAAAAAAGTTACAGGTTGTTCCTAAATAGATGGCGAATTTGGATTCGAATTTGTTTCGGAAACCTCTTTATTTCAACTAATCGGCCATCGGTTTTCTCTCCAGTGATAAATAAATAATTCCTTATGAACCATATGCAAAAACTTACCATGTTTTACATTATTTTTTTTTAATGATAGATATCATTAATTACATCTGCCAAATTCCTCTTTATTCAGTAGCATTTTGTGTTTACTATTAATTTGGTGATAATTCGTATTAAGTTATAAAATCGATCACTATGCCTAATTTTACCAATGAAGATTATTTAAATCTCATTCTACTTCATGGAGAATGTAATAAAGTTGTAGATAGAACGATTCGACTGTTCATTGAGAGGTTTCCTGACCGACCCAGACCAACGAGAGATACCATTAACAGAAGTCGGTTTCAAGAAGGGGTGAAAAATCTACAGCATGGTTCAAATAACAGTTCCTGAAAATTTCATCCTTTTGGCGTGAAGGGAAAAGAAATAGCTGAAAATTCAAGACGAAAAACAGTTTTTTGTGAATAACTCGGAAAATATCCATTTTAGGGCAAGAGTGTGATGCATACACTCACATTATTTTTTAACGTAGATTCAATATCTGCCATAAAAAAATGGGGTTCTAATTTGAAAAAATTGATTTTTCACGATTTTGTCATCCCTAACTTTGAAAGCGATTTTTTCACCCCCTGTATCATGGATCGCGATTTCGATTTTTAAAATGGATACATCAATCTTACATCTTGAAAAATCCCAAAAATGAAAATTTTCCATCCAAAAACCTCGAAGTTATTCTTGTTTCAGCGGAGCTCTATTTTCGATTATTTTTTCGAATTTTCCCGCTCAGAGAGAATTTTCCAACCAAAACTGAAAAATGTTACATCGAAATAAATTGAAATTTTCTAAGGAATCTATTTCTGCAATAAAAAAATGGTGTTCTAATTTGAAAAACGGAAGTTGACGTCATTTCCGGAAAAACCGGAGGTGCTCATGCCTTGAAAATATTTTAGATTTCATCAGCATCGTGAAATACTTATAAGTGCTGAATTTCATGAAAATACGTTCAGTAGTTTCCCGTATAAATATGGGTGAGGTTCCTCGTGAAAGACCCTGTATAGGTCCTAGGATCTTTCATTCTCCAACAGGAATGACATTTTATTTCGATTCATAAGGCTCTCGAATGAAATTTTTAAAAATGGACTTGGGTTGATTTGCCTCTGAATGGCTCATATATTGGGTGGGCCATCTGTTGGTTTTTTTTTAACCATGAATTTCGATGTCTTGCAACAAACTTCATGGTTTTGTGTTTTGACATATGTCAAGAGAAAACTATGCCAAATTTAATTATGGATTCATTAACAACACAAGAACGAATTTTAGTTATCGAAACTTACTACGAAAATGGGCGATCTGTAAAAAGTACATTTCGCAAACTTCGTGAACGTTTCGGTCGACATAATCGTCCTACAGAGCCCGGAATTAGCAAAATTGTTCAACGTTTTAAAGAAACAGGTTCCGTAGAAGGTCGTAGAGCATATCAACATGCTCGACCAGTTCGTACTCCTGAAAATGTATCCGCTGTAAGTGAAAGTGTGCGTGAAGAGCCATCAACATCGACCAGGCATCGTTCGCAAGAATTGGGCATACCTCGAACCACTTTACGTCGAATTCTGAACGTCGATCTTCATTTCCATCCATACAAGATCCAATTGACACAACAATTGAAACCACAAGACCATCAACAACGCCGTACTTTCGTTGATTGGATGCTTCAAAAAGAAGAGGGATTCTCATCCAAAATCATCTTCTCAGATGAAGCTCATTTTTATCTGAATGGACATGTGAATAAGCAAAACTGCAGGTTTTGGGGCTCGGAAAATCCTCACATTATTCATGAACAACCACTTCATGCCGAAAAGGTCACTGTTTGGTGCGGATTATGGGCTGGTGGAATCATTGGACCATTTTTCTTTGAAGATGAGCGTGAAAAGTCCGTTACAGTGAATTCTGAACGTTATCGTGGCATGCTGACTGACTTTTTGTGGCCAAAATTAAATGAATTAGATGTGGATGATCTTTGGTTTCAACAAGACGGAGCAACATCGCATACAACTCGCGAAACAATAGGTTTATTGCAAACCAAATTTGGTGAACGCTTAATTTCCCGTAATTCTGACGTGAATTGGCCAGCAAGATCATGCGATTTGACACCATTGGACTATTTTCTTTGGGGTTTTTTGAAGAGTAAAGTGTATGCTAACGCCCCACGGACAATTCAAGACCTCAAACGCAATATTCGGCATGAAATTGAGGCCACAGATCCGCTCTTACTGGAAAAAGTCATCGCAAATTTTGATGTTCGGATGCAAGCTTGTAAGAAGAGCCGTGGTGGTCACATGAATGATGTGATTTTTCACACATAAATGGCATAAATATTCCTTTGATTTTCAATAAAAATTAATGAATTTTTTCCACAATGCATGTGTTTAATTCATGGTTAAAAAAAAAAACTAACAGATGGCCCACCCAGTAGATACTTCATCGAAATCTGAGTTTCGTATGCCTGGTAGGGTAGCAGTGAATAATTTAGGGCAGGCTCATTGTTCAGTTATACTTATTTCCCTGGTTTCCATTGCAGTCCCCATGGAAATCACTGAAATAAGTATTACTTACCGAAGAGCCTGCATTAAACTAGTCTAAACAAACGGGCATTACTGTTTTATTCGAATATCTATGAAATCTCAACCAAATCACATGTTTGCTGTATTTTTTTTGGCTCTACCACCAATTGATTTTTTTCTAAATATGTATATTATATAGATTTTGTTTGTTTTAGATACTGTAGATGCTGCAGTGGAATCACCATCTGCATCTGACCATCTTTATGAAGAGGTATTGTTGCCAGTGAATGTAGCAGAAGATGAAACACGTGAGGGAGAATTATATTTACCTAGGCACCTCAGATGTGCCAGTCACACGTTGAGTCTTTTGACCACTACAGACATGAATAATTTCATAAAAGATTCTCGTGTCAGTAGGGTTCACTATGCAGCAATTGCTAAATGTACATTATTATGGAATATGTCAAGAAGGCCAAAATCAGCTGAAGTCATAAAAGACTGTCTTGGACATCAGTTAAAATATCCCTGTCCCACAAGATGGAACTCTCTTTATGATTCCATAGTGCAGCTCATGAGAAGTAAATCTAAATTAAACGAGTTATTTCATAAGTTGGGTAAGAATAACACTTTCACGGCAATAGAATTCGAATACTTGGAGGAATTTATTGAAGTATTGAAACCTATTGCTACGGCTTTAGATTATCTTCAGGGCAACAACTGTTATTACGGCAAACTTCTGCCTACTTTAATATCCATAAGAACAAGATTAGATCGGTTGCAGGGTTTGAATTTGAGACATTTCACAGTCATCATATCCCGACTGAAAGAGAGTTTGGAACAAAGGTTTGATAGGTTTTTTCAATTGTCACCTGAAGTGAATGGAGCCATTTTGGCATCATGCTATCATCCAAGTTATAAAATGCGTTGGTTGCCAGAAAGCATAACATCAGATGAAAGGCAAAGAATCCAAAATCTGGCTATTCATGCCTTAGAGGCAAATCTCAAAAAAATTTAATCAATGCCTAGGAGTAGCAGGAGTAGCAGTAGCAGTAGTAAGGAAGAAGATGAATTTATCGTTTTTGCGAACAGGGACAGTGACCAACCGCAGACTTCCAAAATGGAGTTAGAGTTGGTCAGCTTCCAAAACGATAAGACCAGAGAGCTTACTATCCTTGAAAAGTATCCCAACATAAAAAATGTGTTCATACAATATAACACAAGTTTATGCTCATCAGCACCAGTAGAGAGATTGTTTTCTTTAGCAGGTTTTATTCATTCCCCAACAAGAGGCTGCTTGTCCGACAGCACATTTAAAAATCTTGTGTTTCTGAAAGGAAATTCCTCTCTTACCGATTAATTGGCTGGACTGAATAAGTTATAATATGTATTTTTTTTACATTTTACGTAACACCTGAATGTATTTTGTAATTTGTATTTCAAATACACTTAGTTAAAATACTGTATTTTGTATTTTGTATTTCAAATACCTGACTTGAAAGTATTTTGTATTTTGTATTTCAAATACCCGACTTGAAAGTATTTTGTAATTTGTATTTCAATTACGTCCAGCATGTATTTTGCCCAGCCCTGGATAACAGTACTTAGTACACTGAAGGGCACTTTGCTTCGTAAACATGTGGCGACATGTTGCATTTCTCTGAACCTCACCAATGGAGAAGTTGACGATTTGGCAAAATTTATGGGACACGATAAGAAAATTCATATCAATATTAACAGGCAGCCAGTTGCGACAATTGACATTCTGGAAATCTCACAGTTATCAGAAAGAGCACAGGGGACCTATCTGGAAGTGCAAAAAGTTCATGAATCAGATAGTGATAATGACGACGAGGAACCAGAGTGTTCTTGGAGAAATCCCCCACAGGAGTTTTCCACCAACTAACTCCGTGGAATCAGAGGGAGGTTCAGGTAATGGGGTCATCAATTATTATTCTCTCTTTATTTTGTACCTGATCCACTTTCATTACAGGAAAAAATGACTCAAACAATCAAGCCAATCAATCCTCCAGAAGCTGTAAGTAGTACATTCCTTAGTTTATACAGACTATGTACAAGTACTGATAAGGTTTATTCTAGCTGAATTCATAATATTGGAAAAAGTAATTTACCCTGTTCAATTTGGTTCATCAAACTTTCAGAAATGGACATTAGTAAATGGAAAACTTTCGTTAATTTCGGGGTGCTAATCACCCGGGTCACCCAAATGACAGAGAGAGCGTTCAACATCTGAGTGATCCGGATAAGTTACCCGTGTTAATCCGAAACAGCCTATAGCTACGCCGAGAGCATTTATTCAAGAATAAAATAGCAGCGGCCGGCATCTGGGGTGGTGTAATATGCGACAGCCAACCCGATAGATTGGGCACCCGATATGCCGAGCCCTCGAGATTGGATAGTGTAATAGGTCTTTTAGAAATAAACTATTTCGGAGGAAATTTTTGGATAGTAAATAATTTTACACTTTTTCGTTGATATTTATATGTGTACAAACTTTGACCATAGTAAACTTCTACGTAAAGTGAGTAGATTGAGATGGGTTACTCTCACTTAACCTCACTTACCATATTTATAACGTGAATTCAAAATAAAAAGAAATATGTACTTTTCAGCTGGCCTGATGATGGTTCAGAATAAACCGAAATCGAACCCCAAAAAATAAATATATAAACTTAGTGTGTTTTTATTACTACCATATCACGTCATATTATTTTTTTGCCATCCCATTGCACTCATCGACTTCAATCGCTGGATATCGCATTTTATGACCCGCTGTCAAAATACTATTACCAAGAGGTACCAACTTTGTTGAAGGCTCATCCAGGTCGGTTTCAATTTATCAAATTACTTCATTATTTGGACAGGCCTACAGAAGAGCTGCCAATCCCCTAAATCCAAATAACTTTCCGGCCTACTTTTTCTTACCCAGCGCAGTTACTGACATAAACCAAAACCAATGGAAAAGTTTCGAGTTGTGAATTGGTCAGTAATTTAGATATCCATCACTCAGTACCAAACTTCCCTTCTACAACCAATCAATCTGATTGCTAAACTGTCCAGCTTTCTACGATTTCTGATAACCAGTGTTAAACTAGTTAAACATTATTATTCGAGTTGAATAAAGATCATCCCAGACGTTGACACAATTCTGACAGAATTATCGATATGGGCGGTGTCGGAAACTTGATTGGATCAACACGGGTAACTTACCAGAATCACTCAAATGACAGATGTTGAACGCTCTATCTGTCATTTGAGTGACCCGGGTAAGTTACCCTAGTTAATCCGATCAAGTTTCCGAAACCGCATTATGAAAGCATTTTGACATCAAGCCCATTTGTCAATAAATTGCAAGAGAAAGAAGCTGACAAAAGGGAAAAAGGAAAAATAAAGAGTATAATAGAGCTCCAGTAACTAAGCGATTAGTGGAATCAGATGAAAATGAACCATATGTTTTCTACGATGAGGACGACTCAGATGTGACATGCATCTATTGAACGATCTATTCAGTCACTCTAGGTCTCGAGAAAATCATATTCGGTGCCAGAAATTCAAACAATCGCTTATGCAGAATGTGCTGAGGTTTTCAATAAAAAGAGTGACTTCCTTTCTACCGATATTGACTTATTTTTTCAACGAGTTTGATTTTTTATAACCATCTTGACGAAAATAATCGTACCTTTCCACTTGAAAATGAAAATAATACACTTCTGGGTCCGATCAGTAAATGATGTATTTGCCTGGATATCTGAAAATTCTGAAACAACTTGAACAATTTCTGAAATTCATGAATTATATTCACAAAAAAATAAGATTTAGAGGAAGAATGTGGTAGCCACATAACCTGCCCAATATGACGCTCAAACGGAAATTTAATTTAAAATGTTTGGAAAACACACATTCACCGAGATTTGTATTCCATATACTCAACCCACCCATACGATCAAAAAATATAAGCCTAACGATCGATAGTCCTTACCCATGTGCAAAAAGAACCGTTTAATTGAAATTAATACAATATAAACAATTGCTGAAATCTATTGAAGAAAAATTAAACAACTCTGTTCTATAGTCTGACACATCACTGTCTACTGTCGGTTGTACTGTTCGTTCTGTTCTGTATGCTGAGAAACACACTTTATGGTCGTTATGTTATCAATCTGAGTCGTCTCATATCCGAGAGTGACATTATTAATCTAAGATCCATTGTGTGAATAACCTCTGACAACAGGTTATAGGCCCAGCATCCAGGAAGGTGGGAAACCAGGAGAATCAAAAACTGGCGTCATCGGCAGTACTGACGAATGTCAAATTATTTGATGGAAGTGGATTTCTTTTATGAGAGTTCAGACTGAAGATCAAACTTGAAAGGGAGAGTTGTGTAAAAGCATTACGGGAACAACCTCGAGATATGGACAAAGGAGAATTCAGAAGGAAAGATACGGAGGCACGCGACACAATGGTACAGTGGTTAACAGACAGTGTTATTGTCACATTCAGGAATGAAACGATAGCAAAAAAAAATGTTTGAAGGTCTAAGAATAACGTACACACAAAAAAAGACTCACTGCAAGAATGAATCTGAAGAGAGAACTTAGTGAAATGAAGATTAATTTTGGAAGATTGTCAGAATGCTTGGAGAAACTTCTAATAAAGTTCAAGATTTGAAAGCAACTGGAGCAAAACTTGATGATGAAGAAATAATCACAATTATACTGTTGGCAATGCCAAAGAGATTTCTCGCTGTAATAACATCTATAGATATATATTTCTCTCAGAGTCCAGAATTAGCTACGTTGGAATTTATAAAGAATAACCTTCTTCGGGAAAAAATGAGGAATCCCTATGAAAGAAATAGTAGAAAACAAAAATGAGGATGTTGCATTTTATTCATCGAGCAAGAAATTCCCAAATAAATGTCACTTTTGCCATGAAAAAGGTCATAAGAAAGTTGATTGTCCGAAATGGAAGCATAAAGAAAAATAGGAAGCTAAAGAATGAACAGAAAAAAGGAATTTGTATGTGAAAATTGTGATTGTCAAAAGAAGGAAACCGAAGCTGCATTTGGAGTACAGAATGAATATACAGTATGTCCACGGATTGGGTGCCGGTGAGGTGTAAATGACGAAAAATTTTCGAGTTAGACTCTGATATTCTGGGAATCGCTCCTGCTTTATCTCAAACTAAGATGTTGAGAAAATTATCCAAATCAATCCATATACAGGGTGGTTTAGTACTGCTTTAAAGAAAATTGTTAAGAATAAAGTACCTTTGTTTCAAAAGATATCGGGAAAGTTTATTGATAAAAGTTGTTTAGAATCAAAAGACAGGACTAACTCTAAACTCTCAGGTAAATCGATCAACTTTGATTTTGTAAGTAGGTTATGACGATATTTGATAATATCCATGGTTACAAATGTCAGACGTGACTTGAAACGTAAATTTTATTAGTCATAAACGAAAATTTTCCAGTTAAAGACATGTTGACCATAAAACAAAGAGTTTATGTATGTTGTGTGTGTTGTGTTTATTGTGCAGTGCTACGGTTTAGGTTCAGACATTTCGTATCAGGGAGTAATAAGACAATTAGATGAACGCTGGCCAAATGTTGCCGTATCACGTAACGGTGTTAACATGCTACCAGGAGATCGAGAAACAGTACATTTTCACCCTGCACATTCAACACGAACAGTTCGAGAATGGTTGAATCGTGAATTTCCTGGACGGATTGAGCGATATGGGCCAATACCCTGGCCTTCCAGGAGCCCGATCTTACTATGAAGGATTTCTAGTTATCTTGAACAGAATGTTTACGCATCTCCTTTAAACAACGACCTTGTTCTATTGAAGCTCAGGATAAGACAGGCAATTGATGCCATCCCAATCGAAGAAATTCAAAATGGGTATAAAGCATTCACCAAATGGGCTGAATTATGTGTAGCAGTCGGTGGCAACACATTTGAGTAGTTTTTTAATTTTTGTTTGTAATGATGTTTCTCCAGCATTAAGCGTATTTCATTGTTATAAGAAAGTATTATTGATATTTATTCATTTTAAAATCAGTAAAATTTTTGATCATGACAAAATATCTCACGTTCTTTACAAATACGTTCGTTACTTTACTTTCTTTACTTTCTCGATATCTTTTAAAACAAAGGTACTTTATCCTCAATTTTCGTTGAATCAGTTCTAAACCACCCTGTAAATCAATTGATTCGGCTCATTTTCCCAACATCTTAATTTGAGATCAAGCAGGAGCGATTTCCAGAATATCAGAGCCTAACTTGAAAATTTTTCGTCATTTATACCTCACCGGCACCTAATCCGTGGACACACTGTATATTCGTATTGAGTTTGATTGATTGCTGTCCACTTTGGTGTTTTGATCACCGGGGCAGAGTGTGTTTTGTTCTGAGCGTTTACTGCTTACATATTGTTCTAATTCTCCTGACACTGCACTCCGGTTTGGACACTGCCTTCAGTGTCGGTGTATATAAAGTTTTAAATATCGTACTAAGGTTGTACATATATTCTTAGTGTTTCACTGCTGTAACCGTACAGCGTCAGGGCAGTTCGAGGAGGAACAAATAATGATTAATCGCTATCACCTTAGTTCTCCAACCGTTTAAAGGCTACCCAGAGGTGATAATACCAATGAGCGATTCTGTGAAGGAGTTTCAAACAACAAAACAGCAGAGTTCATTTCTTAGCGAAAAAAATATTGATTTGAAGAAGGAGTGGTTTCTGTTTACGATGGGATTAAATTCACATGTAAATATCCATTCTGCATGAATTCTTGTTTCCGCAATCCACAGAATGGGCATAACGAAATTAGATTCTTTAATTTTCCGAAATAATAATCCCAATTATTGTCTTGGAAGAAAGTCTGCTCTATTAGTCCCAGTAAAGACTGTACCAACTTTCACGTATGTGAAGATCACTTGTCACCCACATATGTCAATAATCCTCTAAATCCCATAAGATTGCGTCTAAATGCTATTTCCTGGTCTCCTTTAAGACATCAAATTGAAAAGGAACATGATTATTACCTTCCAAAACTCTGCCTAGGGTTGCACGTCTTGGGAAAATTATTGATGATTCAAACAACAATCATCAACATGATCCAGAACTTTAAAAAGTCACTATGTTTCCCTCGACATCGAAACAGTCCTAACCTGAAACCCCCATACCACATAGCACTGGAGAATCGTCTTGTTCTGAAACAGGTTTGAATAAAAATTCGGAATTATATTCATCTCTATCAGCTGCTGAATCAGGATTTATACCAGAATTAGACTTCATAAAGCAGATCTATCATCTACTCAGGAGGCTATGAACAGAATTCAAGAAAATGTATCTTCAAAATTATCGAAACTAAAATCAGTATTGAGAATTGAACGTTCACAGTTAAAATCATTGAAAAATTCATATCTAGATGGCAGTTTCAAGTTTATGGAAGAAAATTTAAATGAAGTGACAACAAATTTTATAAATGCTCAACTAAGAAATGTGAATGAATCTCCTACCGGCAGGAGGTGGACTTTAAAAGATAAAGCCTTCGCTATGTCTTTTTTCAAGAGAAGTCCAAAGTTATACAAATATCTCAGATATTTTTTCCAGTTGCCATCACCTACAGTTTTACAGTTTTAGCATCAATTCCCTTTCAACATGGACTTCTAAAACCTGTTTTAGAGCATTTGAAACTTCAAGTTGATCAAGATAAATATTATGCTCTCATGTTTGATGATTTATCCTTGAGTTCAGATTTTCACGAAACCCGTGAATAAAAAATATCTGGCTTTGAAGATTTGGGCTCATTGGGTCGAACACCGAACCCTGCAAATCATGCACTTGTGTCAATGATTCGAGGGATCAGGAAAAAATATAAGATGCCGATAGCATATTATTTCACCAGAGATTCCATTAAAACTGATAGTTCGAAGCAACTTATAAAAATTATCAAGGAATTGCAAGTGGTGGGGATAAAGTGCTACTATTTGTGATCAGTGTAATAAAAACAGGGCAGCAGTTGCTGCTGCCACAAGGGAGTTCCCAGGTCAGAGAACAAACCCCTATCACTTTGCAGTAAATAAAGAATCAATTGTGACTATATTTGATGTTCCACATCTACTGAGAAATACAAGGAATGCTCTGATTGATTCGAGAATAGAATTCGAGACTGGAAAGTTTGCTACAATGAAACATATAGAACAGGCTTTCCGAATTGATAATTATATAATTTCAAGGATGGCTGTATGAAAATGAAAGTAAAGTGGCAGCACAACAACGAAGTCACACAATGGCCGCAGGCATTGAAACGTTTCAAACATCTGGGACATTGGAAGATGAATCTTTGCATACTGCTGAATTTTGTCATATTATAGATAATTTATTCGATTCCTTGAATAGTTCGCAATTTGGCAATAATAGAGGGAAGATATATCGAGCTGCATTGTCAGACAAGTCTCCACATCTAGAGCTGTGGTTAGACAAGCTATCAAAAATTCGTGTTTGGAAAATTTTTGATGAAAAGGGTTTAATTGAAAAAAAATTTCAAATTTGTTGATGGCTGGCAGACAAGTATTCAGGCAACTATTTTACTTTGGCAAAAT
The DNA here is from genome assembly GCA_958510865.1 of Myrrha octodecimguttata. Classification (NCBI taxonomy): domain Eukaryota; kingdom Metazoa; phylum Arthropoda; class Insecta; order Coleoptera; family Coccinellidae; genus Myrrha; species Myrrha octodecimguttata. The sequence goes on along the minus strand of OY294056.1, from coordinate 5,033,975 downwards.
TTTAAATTGAAGAAATTGAAGTTTTTGAATATGAAAAATTTGAATCAGATGAGATTTCTGGTTCTAAAGCCGGAGCAGTCAAGAAGTTGACACTAGTTTAAATTCTTTGTCCAGTGGCGTTAAAATTTCGGGCAACTACAATGTACTTTTGTCGACGGCTAAAGTTATAGTTTTTGATGAGCAAAATCGTCCAGTCTCAGTACAAGTATTGCTAGATTCTGGGTCACAGTCGAGTTTTATCACTGAGAGCTCGCGCCAACGATTAGGGCTAACAACTAGTAACGCACATTTGAACGTTTCAGGCAAGCAACGTATCGTATATCTAAATTCACGACATGGTAACTTTAAAGCAATGGTTACATGCTCTGTCTTGACTAACATCACTAGTGTGACTCCATCGTGGGGATTTGATGTCAGCTCCTTGAAAATTCCGAGCGACCTACTGTTAGCTGATCCCGAGTTTAATAAGCCAGCTCCCATAGACATGTTTATCGGTGCAGAGTTGTTTTGGGAAATTATTAAACCGAGTAGAATAATGAGCGGTAAAAACAAACCAGTGTTACAAGACACTGTGCTAGGTTGGATCGTTTCGGGTCGCGTTAGCGGTAACAGCGGCGATTGCGATAGGTCCTGCTATTTAAACACAAATCAAGAATTGTGTAGAATGTTGCTGAAGTTTTGGAAAACCGAAGAGTGTGCTGTTTCCAAGCCTTGGTCTCGCGAAGAGATCGAATGCGAGCGAATCTTCGAAGGAACTACTTGCAGAGATTCTGATCTGATCTCTTCCTTTAACAGCACCCTAGTCGTTAAGGCGAATTTCGTACCCGAGCACAAAAGTTATTCTTTAATATTGAAACAAAATGAAGCAACAGCAAGTCACTTAAAAGGCTTTCTACGGATTTCTATCTGAGTATATAAAAGACATAAGAAAGGAGATATAAATGATCACAAGAACTATAGGCCTATAAGTAGTTTACCATCGTTCTCCAAGATTTTTGAGCTAGCATTCTGTAATCAAGTTGCTCAGTACTTAATAGAAAATAATTTATTTTCCAGAAATCAACACGCCTTTTTAAAAGGAAAATCTGTCCAGACAGCTGTATTTCAATTTCTCTTGAAGATAGTGGATGCTTTTGAGGATGGAGACTTGGCAATGGGGTTGTTCTTAGACCTTGCCAAGGCCTTCGATAGTTTGAATGTTAAAATTTCATCAAAGAAGATGGAAAAATATGGAATAAATGCCTCAGCATTAGAATGGGTTCAGTCATATTCCAGGGGAAGAACACTGAGTACTGTAAATTATGCAGATGACTCAAATCTCCTATTAATAAAGTTAAGGCAGCTACTTGAGGATGTATTCCTACAGACTGAGATATGGTTTGAACAAAATAACTTCATTTTGAATAAAAATAAAACAGGTATTGTTCTATTTCACCTCATGAATTCTGGAATACAACCACCAGAGAGTATTTTGATACAAGATGAAGAATACACTTTGTCAAGATGTGTTAAATTCCTCGGTCTCCATGTAGATGAAAAACTAAACTGGCACTCGCATATACAAAATCTCTGCAATAAGGTAGGATCTTCAGTCTATGCTCTGGGAATTATGGCTAAGTATGTTTACACCCCAACGCTGAGAACTGCATATTATGGAACAATTGAATCACAACTGAGATTTGGAATAACTTTCTATAGCAGTGGAAATATTTCATCTTTATTTGTCCTACAGAAAAATGCAGTAAGAATTATGTTTAACCTGAAGTTCAGGGAATCATGTCCAGGTTTTTTCAGACAAAAAGGTATTTTGACGATTTATGGCATATATATTCAGGAATGTCTCCTATTTTTCCATAAAAATCAAGAACTCTTCAGCAATTATAGGAATCTTAAGGAAAGATATAATACCAGAACCTCATGCTATAATCTACCTAAATACAGATTGACAACAAATCAAAAACAAACGCAATACAGATGCCTTAAACTTTTCAATAGTCTACCGGAAGTGTATTACTTCCGGAAAGCAACTATGAATTATTCAAGAAAAAAAAATTTAAACTTCTTTTGAACCTAGAGAGCCGTATTGTCTTGATGATTTCATGGATTAAAATTTCTATTTGACACTTTTTCATTTCATCTGTTGTCAGTAACTTGTTATTGTTTAACATTGATTTGAAATAAAGACTGTTTATTATTATTATTATTATTATTATAAGACTGAATCACATGAATGTAGATCAAGGTAAGATGAGCGATGAAGTTTGCCAGCAGTATATGCCTCATCATGGAGTTTTGCGTGAAAGCAGTGAGACCACACGTTTAAGAGTAGTTATCAATGCGTCCGTTGCCTACCAGCAACGGAATATCTTTAAACAATACTCAATACGTCGGTCCACTTTCACAAGAGGATCTGTTGTCGATCGTTTTGAGGTTTCGTCAGTAAAGGTTCGTTGTATCAGCAGACTGCACAAAAATGTATCGACAAGTGCTTATCGAACCTAGTCCGCGAAATCTACAAAAGATCTTACGGCGCGATAGTCCTAATATCCCTTTGAAATCGTATATGTAACCACGCAAGATAATTCAGCGGATTTGGTCACAAGAGGACTCTACCCGAGCGAGTTGCTAGAGTTCCAAGTTTGGTGGCGTGGGCCGTCCTGGTTAGGTTTAGAAAAGCAAGATTGGCCTATTTCTAATTATGCTGTGGTCAATCTACCAGAATTAAGACAGCAGACATGCGTAGTGGTAGTAAGGTGTCTGGAAGACTTCTTTCCTTTTGAGGAATTTTCTGGCTTCACGCGTACATGTTGCGATTTTCCGAAATTTGCAAAAGATCGAATTCCGATCGCCTTTCGGGATGTTTGACGAAGCCAGAGTTATATCACGCCCGAACTAGGTTAATAAAAATGGCACAGTTTCAATCCTTCTCGGAAGAATTGTCGAGTCTATTCCAGAATTGCAGGATAAATAATAAAAGTAAATTATCAAGTCTAACCCCGTTTTTAGATTCCTTCAACGTTATACGTGTCGGTGGACAGTTGGAATACTCGGATCTAAGTTTTAACAATGTTTTGGATGCACAGCATCACCTAAACAAACTGTTGTTTGCCTATGAGCACCTCCACCACCTGCATGTGGGCCCTCAAAGTTTACTAGCCTTCCTAAGAGAAGAATATTGGCCCCTCGGTGGAAGAAATTTAGCTCGGACAACAGTTAGAAATGGCGTAAGATGTGCTAGGTTCCGAGGAGAAACAGTTCAGCCATTCATGGGCAATTTCCGACAATCCGACAATCAGCTGAGCGAAGCACGCTGAATTCAACAAGTACTAGTTATAAGTTCTGTAAATATTGTAAAATATTCAGACAGTTTTTTGTTTCCAATTGTTCTGAAGAATATAATTAGACATGATCAATATGTCTATTTTCTGTCCCTTCATTGTGCTATCAGAATTTTAAATTCTATTCATTGTATTGATAAAAATGATGCTGCTCAAGAGTTACTGGAATATTTTGTCAGAAATTACTGAAACATCTATGGAGCATCACTTACAATGTACATAATCTAATTCATCTGAGTAAGGATACTCCGTATAATGGTCCTTTAGATCGGTTATCAGCTTTCAAATTCGAAAACGCATTGAGTGATATGAAAAAGTTGTTGAAAACATTCAATCTTCCTTAAGAACAATTTATAAAACGTGTTAGTGGGAGAAGAAAGTATGTTGATTGCCCATATGAAATTCATAAAACGAAATCATACTTTCTCAAACTTCAATGCGTTTTTAATGAGAGCCTTCTGAATAATGACAGGCTAAATTCTCATAGTCAACTGAGAATCGATCATTTTCATTTGGAAAATAGTCACTGCATTATGAGTATTGACTCAAAAGGAAGTGTAGCAAAAATAGAAAAAATTATAGAGTGTTCAAACTTGCAAGGCTTACATAGTATATAGGAAATATCTTAGTTTCAAGAGTCATTATTTTCCCTGCAGATCAAAATTGTTTCATTGTTGTATTGTCGATGAATTATTCTCTGAACTGTTTATTTTAGTAGTTGAAAATATTATTACAAAATGTACTTATTAGCACAATTATGTAATTTCATTGATGACTGATTGAGTAAGCAAAGTGTTTTATTTATTATTCAGCTGCCCTTCACTCTCATAGAGTTTTAAACCAAGGGAATGACATATGTATCAGTTGCACCAAAAAGTTGACTACTGACAAATGGGTCATGCTATTGGCCCCCAACTAAAATTGTAAGGGAATCAATCCTCAAACAATGATGACTAGACAATAATTCACAAGATGAAAATCTTGAGGGATATGGTAAGATTACCTGCAAGCTCTTTTATGATTCACAGCTCATCGTTGTTTTTTATTTATTTCAGCTACATACAAAGAAGCGATTTTCAATGAGAAAAAAAGAGCCAAACCAGACACAGAAAGTGAAATTTACGAAAACAGAGAAAACATCACAAAAAGAAAAGTAAAGAAAAACAGAAGGTTTATAGTTGGTACATGCTCACCACCTCCTCAACTTGGTGATGGTAATTTCTTGAACTAATAAAATTTTTTTTTTCTTCACGTTATCTAAAATTACCATTGATTGATTCAAACAATTTAAGAATCTTCTACTGGTACAAACATCACGGATTTTCAGGCGATTCATCTCTATCGTTAGAAGCAAATTCTGAAATAAACCTTGAAAGGGAGCAGACGCCGTAATCCAAAGTAGTTGTTTTACAATATCCTGTGAATCTTCATGCAGAAGAAGTTGACAACTATACTATTGAATTAATAAATGGGATGATACATCAGAGACCACGAGAACACAAACTAATTGTTCTAGTGAGATTCAAAACAGTGGTGAGTATTCCTTCTTCATTTCGTATATCACTGTTTATGCTATTCCATCACTTTTAAATAATGAAAATTCTTCCAACACGTGAATTGAGCGCAGCTAACAAAAGAATATACAGTACAATCGCGTTAATAAGAACACAAAAAATTCTGGCTTGTTCATAATATAGAAACTGAGTTTTCTAGGTTGTATTTCTAACGTAGTACATGAATATCATTGGAAATAATACACATAAAGTAAAAAGAAGATTTTGGAATGACGAAAGCCATCACATATTTCCAAAAAAATTGCAGTTAAGTATAATGACTAACTTTTTGTGGAGGAAAATTATGATATTCAAGACTGAGACTTCTTCGCCCTTAATTTAGATGAATCCTGTTTTTCAGGGTAAATATCTCAGTCAAATCCAGAGTATTTCGTTTTGCCCACTCGATGGCTATGTTCAAAGCATGAATTGCTGTTAGCAATCGCCTGTAAAATCCTGTTTCATCAGCGTTATAGATTTGATATTCGTTGAATTCATGGTGTTAATGACTCTCTTCAATTCTCAAAACAACAAAGTGGGGACTCGTCCAGAAAAAATGAAACACCCTGTGTAACCGAAAACATTTTCAATTCGTCTAGTTCGAGCAATAATTAAACATCATAGAAAACTACATTCCATTCTGTTTTCTAAATAGAGGCATGGAACACCGCGCCTCTGTTACGGGACCCTGTATAAAAGCTAGTACGTAGTTATCACTTACATAGGTAAAGTACGTACAAGAAATAGAGGTTGACCCTCGAGAGATGAAATGAAATAATTCAATTTTTCAATTTCCGATAAACTTGGATTGTTATGAACAAGAGCCTCAAATAAATCTAGAAATGTAGGAAATTTCGTGAAATCTTCAATGAACTTAAGAATTTTAATCTCTAGCACTCTCTACCTTTAGGCGAATGCATATGAGGAAACAAGCTCGTCTTTCTAGTACTGTTTTGTTTCCTACAAATCAAATGCTATTTAATTATGCCATGCGCACGAGCTGCATTGCGCAAGCTTTACGGAACTACCCCATAAGATTGGGTGCGTTCAGCAGGTGTCAACAGTTGGGTTGCTAACCGAGCGATAGCGTTCGAACCAGGCGCTGAGTTAGCAACAGTTGAGTAATCTGCTCATCGTAAAATATCTACGCTTTGTTTGGCAGCGGAAAATGTTATAGGTTAGAATCTTGCTTATATTTAAATTTCCATCGGAGAACGTTAAGTGTTGAGACAAGAAAGACATAATATTTGTGTGAGTTATTATGGATGTTACTTCAAAGACACATTATTTGGTACTCAATGCCGACGGCTCAGTAGTAATAGAGGATAATCACATTCAGCTTCAATCAAAGTCAGGTAAAAACTTCTTAGGTTTAAACTTGATTGAAAATACCTCACACTTCGCAAAGGTATTCACATATTCAGTTATTTTCAGATGGAAGTAGCTCTTTTGTGCAACTAGATGCTGAAATTGCGGATGAATTTGGAATTTCTATCTCAGAAAATGAAGCAGAAAATAATGAGGGTAGGTACATATTACAAGTTTATAGAAGTTATATTACTTTAAATTTGGTTTTCAATTTACAGATGAAAAATTTGTATGGCAACACAAAAGTACCTTGTTATTCCTAGATGAATACAAAAACGAATTTCAAAATTTAGAAATCCAAAAATTAAGAAAAAAACTTTATGGGAAGAAATTTCAAGAGTTATGCATTCATATGGATACCTTGTTGATGGTGATGCTCTAGATAGAAAAATTAGAAACATGAAAAACACATACAGAACAATTCTAGATAATAATAATAAAAAAAAAGAGCACCGGGAGGGGAAGGATTCAATGGGAATATTTCGATATTTTTGAAGAAATATTTCGGGAGGACAAAACTGTTAACTCTACCCCAGTTATGTCATCTATAGAAAAAACTTCTACATCTAGTGAACCTTGTACATCACCTGTGAGTTCAAATGTGGAAAATGCAACTGAATCAGAAATTCTTTCGCATCCACCAGTATCTGAGTGTTCAACACCAAAATCTTTAAAAAAAGAAAAATCTAAGCAATTGGATATATTTCGAAAAAGACAACTTGACATTGAAGAAAAGAAGTTAGAAGAATTAAAAAAACTGCGAAAATGTGTTGAAGATAATAATAAAACCCAACAAGAAAAAATAGACTTGATGAAAAAAATTTATAGTCGTCAAAGTAACTAATACTTAAATTATAGCTATTTAGACTTAAGAACCTGCATTACTTAGTACATAAAAGCTATGTTGTATTTTTGAAAATACCTATATAGACTTATTTCATATTGTGTCAAATCAATTCTTTGTAACCGTACCAATAAAGGATTAAAAAAGTTTTATTTTAATACTAATTGGTTTCTGTTAGTGAAACCCTAACACTATGTTTTAGAAGTTGCCTAATAGAAATTAATGTATTTTGGAACATAATAAGAATTAGAAATACACAGTCAACTGAGTCAAATATGACACTGAATATTTTCAACATGCTAGTTAATTTAAAAAAAAACAAATATTCTAATTGAAACACTATTTAATTATTTCTTAACAATTTTACAGAAAAAATGACTTACAAATAAAATTAGTGTGAAAGTGAGGCTACATAGTCTCTTTTTCTTTCAGCAACATTATCTCGTTCATATATCTCATTGTTCATTTGTAAATTTTGCCCTTCATGATTTATATCTATGTCTTGATCTGCTTGTATTCCATCATGAGTTATTATTATGTTATGAATAATGCAAGCAGCTGTTATCTCAGTGGGAATCATATCTACTTTAGCCATATCTAAGTATCTAAGCCTCCGGAACTTGCCTTTTAATAGCCCAAATGCTTGCTCTATAAGGGATCTGACAGAACTCATTCTGGTGTTGAATGTTACTTTAGTGTTGGTCAATTGACCATTATCTCGGTAGGGTTTCAGTAGGATTGGAAGCAAGGGATATGCGACATCTCCTAGAAGATGCTGATTCTGATCAATTACTTCCTCAGTCGTTGTTAACATGTTGAATAAGGGACTAATTTTAAACACACGACCATCATGTACTCTACCAGGTGTACCAACAAATATATCTGTGAACTGTCGTTTATCATTGCACATACCTTGCAAAATGATAATTATTTCTGTTATAAAAGTCTACAGAGTTATGAGGAGGAGCTTTTATAGCAATATGGCAACCATCTATTGCACCTATTATGCCTGGTATGCCTAAAAATCACATCTTTCACAACCCCTCCCATAAGTATATACCTACCTACTCACCAGACTTCTTCTCTAAGGTTCTGCATATTCTTTCTCGCTCATTTCTATTTGGCCATCTAATAATCATATGTCGTAAATTTGATATTAGAGTGCATACCTCCATAAAAATACCATGTGATGTACTTTTCGCCATATCGAACCTGTCGCCTGCATCTAGAAAGCTTTCCTGTTTTGCAAGCACCCAAATAGCAAACAAAAGTTTTTTTTCAAAAGGCACAATTTCTTCAATATCTGCTGGTCTCATTTGTTGTAACTGATTTTTAAGTATCTTCAAAGAGTAAACAATTCCTGTTATAATTTATTTCACTGTTTCAAAAGTTTTTTTACCTGAAAAGTATGTCGGGACATTCTAAAATGTGCTTTGAAATCATCCAAAGTATACTCTGGAATTACAGTTTCGTAATACTCTTCATTTCGCACAGGTACAACTCTACGAGGAGCAATTGCAGCCAGTGGACGAATTAACTGACAAACTCCTTCACACATTATTAAAATCAACGTTATCATCCATTACTTCATCCAAAAATATTGGATCTTCGAGAATGTTTTCCATTTCTTCAAAGTTCAAAAAGGAATTTAAGGTTATGGATCTATTAATCGAGTCGATGGATCTCAACATCCCGTTCAGCCAATTTTGCTCCGCTACAACTAAACATGCCCAACAAGTTGACTGATTCAACTTAACTGTTGACACCTGCTGAACGCGCCCATTAGTTCCGCTTGAGACAAGCCCGAAGCACGCTAATATACAGCATCACATCATTCACTCATTAATTATTCATTTTTACCTTAAAGTTTATAAGTATATGTGATATTATATTAATTCTTCGCAAAGCGTGTTATCAGTGTCCACCTAACATCTCATTATCACCAGCCAACGAAAGATATTCATGCAATCAAAGTAAATCGAGTGAAAAATCTCACGAGATCGAACAAGTACTAACATTCGAACCTATGTCCTCTGTATCAAAAATTTCCGAGAAAATAGTCATGACAAGCAAGAAATCGTTCTGAAAATTAGAACGTATCACTTCCTCAACGGTCATGTCTGAATTATCGTCAGGTAACAATCCCGTCATGATTATTTGATGACGCTCGTTAAAATCTTCTCTAAATCATCGATCTCTACGAAAGGAATGTTGAAGAGAGTATGTTTAGTTTTATCTACTGTAGCCGCAATGGCCAAATCGTTTTACTTTTCCATTTCGGTCACACAAATGCCTCTCGTGAGCTTGGTCTTTTTCGAACGCGAATCAGTCATATTGAAATAAATATAAATGAAACCGAAAAATTATGAAAAGGCGAAATCCACCAAATGAGATATAATAATCGAAGGATAGCCACAATATTAGTTATAATATATTCTATTATGAATAGTAAAATTGAGAGAACCCAAAAATTAAGCGGTGCGATTTTAAAAAACGTGATATTTTCGAAGATTGAACAACGTATATGCGAAGGAAAGTATCCAATGTTTTGTTTACCTCCACCTAACCAACATAAGATGAAATAAATGATTTGCTGAAGCGTAATGCGGACCAATCAGAGGTTGCGATAAAGTCACTTGATTGACAAGTCTATAATGCGTAAAATGCGATAATAGAGAAGAGTTATCGAAACCCAAATAGAGGCGTGCAATAGAGCAAACAATACCTCGAATACAGCATACTTCTGGAGGCCAGAGTTAGTTTTTTCGAAAAAAGTTTCTTGGTGCGAATGGTTGAAAAAATCGTAGAATGCGCAATGTTGCCACTTTTTTATATTGAAGAATTTTCGGGAAAATAAAAACTGAAATGGAGTGAAAAATGGAAAAAAACTAACATTGCGCATTCTCGCTAAATAATTGAATACATCCCAAAAAAAAATTCAAAAAATACTCACCGAAGCCTGCAGAACGACACTCCGTTTTCTCCTATAAACGTCAAAATTTCTCCGAATTCTATTATTTCACGCGCCTATATGCCACGTTTAAGCAGGTAGACCGGGTCTAGCGGCCTGACCTTGAGATATAAGCGAGGTTTAACGACATGTAAATGTGGCTGTGTTACCTTGCTGTAATTTACTACCACGTGGTATTGTTTCCTCATAAATAAAGTTTCCTTCATTTTTATATATACGCATGCGTACTCACAAAACATTTGAGGGTGGCCTTCAATAAAATACGGGCCTCCCCAACTTTACCTTGAATTAAAGACGGGCCTACTTAAATAAAAGATCCTTTATTTGACAGTTCTCCTTTCATTCGTTCTAATTCTGTGATGACTGGAGGTTAGAGCTGATTTTTTCTTTCTAAATCTCAAGTGCCGTCTACGGTTGTGGTATTTGATTTGATATTTGTGATAGTATAAACATTGTTCAACAATGGCATAAATTAACAAGATTAGAGAAACACAACACTTACGTGAGGTCAGGAGCTTTTACGCGGTTGTTTAAATTCACTCATCTATTCACGTATTTAGAATAACAACCAAATTTCATATATTTTTCCTGCATCTCCGAAAAATAAATATCGGATCAAATTCAAATTCGGAACGGTGTTGTCGAATATTCATTTCAAGGTCTGTGCCGAATTTCATAGTTATCTGATAAATAGTTGATTTTCTTCAACCAGTTACAAAATTTATTAAACATATCCCATAATATTGTTGAATTGTATTCTTACATCTGATGGCTTTTCACGGAGCGCATCTCTATTATTTGTCTATGACAAGAACCACATAGGAAATGTAATCTTAAAGTTGTGGGGAAACAAGTCCCTTCGATAGTCGATTGTCGAACCAACGATGGGGATATATGAAATCTGCAACCAGGCCTTATAAGGAGGCCGAAAATACCAAAAAATGTTAGCGCTTTATCGTATTTAATATACGTAAAGCTAGGAAGAACCGTATTTTTTATGGTGTTGCGATAGCAGACACACTTAACATACCTTGTCAATGAGAAACTGAGTATAAAATGTTCTTACCAATAATAGCCAATGTTGTTGGGGGCTTCCTTTTCTTTGCAGACCTGGAGGGATCCCTCAATGAAAGCAAACAAATCTTTATGCACTTGATACGAGTTCACAGATATCTAAATCCAACTCAACTATAACTAAGCACTGTCTCTATCAGTTATAACACTTCAATAATGATTTAAGCGAATTCTAATTCAGTAAAAATGAACTGAAGTGGCATAAATCAGCAAATTTGTGATTGTCACTTATATATTCGAAATTGCGACGAGAGTTTTTTTTACACGCTTGGTGAGGTTCTTACAACGAATGTTTTTGCACATTCCAAAAAAAGCGGTTATTAAATATTGGAGCATATCCAATATTTCGGAACATTTTATAAGTAAGCAACCCACATTACTAGTATCCGAGTTGTGTGCTGCCGACACAACACAATCAATCAACAATATAAAAGTCACTTTAGTCTTCGAAGAATCCTGATGATGGAGATAGAGATAAATATTAATGATATTCTTGATGGTAACGTTCATACGGAAGTGGGGTCGGTCCATAAGGCGGGAGTTGATGTTGAGCTTCATTTGGAGGTGGTGGTCCATAAGGTCGCAGTTGAAGTGGATTCGATTCATGCGGAGGTGGTGGTCCATAATGCAGCACTAGAACAGAAAACTGAATAAAAATATTTCAATAGCTGTTCATTTTGGCCTCAGCAGTATGAGAAATTTCGAACCATCAGTGAAGCTGTCAACTAATGAAAGATGTTTTCGCCATGGCAGAAAATTATTATCCTTCGATTTTCTACAGTGGATGATGTTCATTGAAATTCTCAACTCAAATGAAGCTAATGATATAAGATTTGTGGATGATATTTCTACAACAACCACAACTGTGAATGGACTTGAGTTAATCCATATAAGTTAGAGTCATAATCGTATATGTTAAATTGTTGATGATGGCTAAGGTAATGGAAATAAAAAAAATTCAATTAAAAAACGATTTGATATGTTATTGAATCTTCAGTATTTTTACACATTATTATAAGGATTTCTTAAGTTTCATGAATGTTATTATTCAATTGAGAGCGTAATACTGATTGAATACCATACATTTCGTCATTTTTAGTTGATCCGCTGTATTGACGAAAGAATATTTTTCCAACGAAAACTAAAGTTTTTCTTAACCTCCTCTCTTTGTTTTCAAAACACATTCATGTGTGTGGAAGCGACACCACCATCCTTGTCAGTTTATTATTTTATTTATGATCTTATACATTAGGTCGCAGCTGTTTTAAACTCGTGTATACATTTTTCTTTTCATCGTAACATTTTTATTGCAAGAATTTTAAGCTATATTTTATTTTCGTGCACATAACTGAATTGGTCATCGAATGACCTTCGATACGATATATCTATCACAAGCAATATTTTTCCAATAGAAAAAAATTGTTGGGGATTAATGGTATAAACCTCCACATTCGAAACTTCATGCATTTCGATAATAGAAATCGGCGGGTAGGAGGATACTCCTCAATATTTATTATTTCACGAATGAGAACCTGACACCAATCACAAATTGTTCATTTTGTAATGAAAAAAACCTTAACAAATTTGTTTTTCGGTCACACTGCTCAATGTGCAATCGAATGTCCTTTAATTTGATATATCATAATCCATATATTTCCATTTGAAAAAAACAGTAGAGGGGTGTGGAGCGTAAAGGGTGAGAGATTTCAAATTCAAAAAAGCATAGATAGACCTACTCTCGGAATAACAGATCTGCGGATTCGAGGAGTTCCCTCAATAAAAATTAATAAAAGAATAATGGTCTGATTACAGTCCAATCACAAATTGTAAATTATTCTCTAATTTTTTAATGAAAAAACGGAACAACCAATTCTGCCATAGCTGAATAGGTAATCAAGCGAAATAGGTAATCAACCTTTCATTTGATGTATCACAACCCATATATTCCCATTCAAAAAATAAAGTAGTGGGGTACGGGGCGTTTTGAAATCAAAAATCGATGGGTGCGAGGGTTTTCCCTAATAATTTTTCGTACAAGAATTATTGACGAGTTACGTTACTTTTTTGTTACGATGTATGTGGACAGATTCTGTCTTCCCATTCCTTATGCGTTAGTTGATCATTTTTCTCCTCATAATATCTTCGAAGGAATATGTGAGAGTACTGCCTTTTGGTTTATTGTTCGATAAAACCAAATAATAAACCTTAGTGATCGACCAAAAAAAATACCCCTCCTTAGAAGTTCAGTTTACATTTTGGAGTATGTAGACTTGAATGAACTAATAAAAAAAAACCGTCCGTTATCCGGGGCTTTCCTCTGAATGTACGGAGCCGAAATCCGTGAAACTTGGTGGAAAATCGTGGAACTCACAACGTTGATTACTGTTGCATATCTCATCCTAAAAATTTACTCCCAGATGATTTCCGACCAGTGGTCCCTGAGTTATAAATAAGAAAAACGCTGCAAATTGTGTTGTGAAAAAGCAATAAGTTATAATTAATATGTAAGTTTTTTAAGATATCAATGGTATTGGGCAACTGAGAAAATAATAAACCCTTGTGTAAAATTTGCAGCGTGTTTCTCCAGGTTTCTTCGAAATTGCTCTTCGATGGATCAAGGTAAATAAATATTTTCTCTTTAAAATCTGCACCGGCCAAACCCAGTGGTTTCTTCTTAATAATAAAGTCATTAATATTTTTTCGTTGTCGAATTTTATATGCTTCATCCGTGGTTGAGTAGATCCATTTTTCTATGTCAGATTTTGTAATAAGGCATTGCACGATCAAATTTATTATTACGTCAAGAAACCATTGACGATCGTTGATTGACTCATACCTTTCACTAGATAATTCTGGCCGAGCTGCATTCCCGAAGTAACCTTTTAAGTAATCTCTCTTTAGTTCAACATAATAGTAAAAGTTTTACACTATACCATTTTGTGATATATTAGGGCATACACAGTAAAGTGGTTTTCTTAAACGTTCCAAAGACATTACACATCTGAAAATTTTAGAATAACCAAAGTAATGGCTCATATGGCCAATTTTTCATTAATAGTCAATATCTCCTCTCGATTGGTTTATCAGGATATCTTGGATCAATGATTTCGGGTAGTACATAAAACATATAGAATTCTTCCAATTTTATCCGCATATGTTTCAAGTTCAAATCCCGACAAATTCTTGTGACATGCATACGCCTAAATATAATAACCCATTCGAATCAACTATATCATCAATTACCATGATATGATGTCAATTATTTGAATATTTGATTGGATAAAAACGACAGGGGTGAAAAACATTTATTTTTTTCCTACTTTCAATATGAAATCCGCCGCCACTGCTCTCGGGTATATGTACAATCAATTTGGTGTGGCGGAAATGATGGAGTGAATGATAACAAAGCATAAATATAAGATGTTGAGCTGGGCTATCACCCAGAAAGTATTTCACGTGTATATGAATTTTTTCCTACTTTTGATATTGAATCCGCCGACACAGTTTCTGAGAAGATGTACAATCAGTTTGGAAGTCGGAAATGATGAAGTGCATGATAAAAGACCTATAAAAGCTGCTGACTTCACGGCAGTATTTTTCTAAGTTTTTTTTTAGTTATTCCGGAACATGCGCGCAAAAAAGAACAATACTAGTAAATTTGATATATTTTTTTCTAGTATCTCCAGAAATTATAATCGTATCAAACTGAAATTTTGGAAACTGCTGTGAAATATCAAGCTCAAAGTCTGTGCTGAATTTCTTCCGAATATAATGGACAGTTTCCGAAAAAAAAATTTTTTCGAAAAAACTTTGGAAAAATTTTTAAAAATTACTGACAGTATGATCTCAACAAAATTTCGCGAAATGGTGCGGGTAGTTATACTGCAACTAACTGCCAAGTTTCTATCCAATCATTCCAGTAGTTTTCGAATTATCACGTAAATAACCTCGAAATTTCAGAAGGATGTAACTCCGGAACCATTTGACCGATTTTGTCCATTAACGTACCTAACCGTCGCATTTTGAAATGCAACCTACCCTGAAAGTTTCAGGTCGATTCTCTGTACGACCGTAATCGTGCATAAGATGGCCGGCCGGCCGGACAGAATCGATTTGGGCACCGGATTCGTCATCGGTGAGTCCAACCTAGTCGTTCGAGACCATTTTCAGCTTAAAATTCGAAAATTACGGACATTTGGACAAAACGATAGCACGCTGTTTCCCAGACCATGCGCGCGAAAATCATAAATATTAAATGTCGACCTGGGTATCAATTCTTGTATCTCGATCAAGAATTGAAGAGTGTATGGCAATTGTCATATGTTTATGTCGATTTTCTAAGTTTTCTCGAGCATCTGGAAAATTTGAGAGAGTTCTATTCGCCATTTCGACTATGTTTTCAAGCAAATATTCAAGAAATAAACTGAATGCAAAATATCGAGAAATTACAAATCCGAATGTAAACATAACCTTATCACCATGTCTGTTTGAAAACAGTCGAAATGGCAAATAAAACTCTCACAAATTCTGCAGATGCGCCAGAAAACTTAGAAAGTCGTCAGTGAAAGTGAATGATACAGAAGCATAAATATTATATGTCGACCTGGGCCATTACCCAGAAAGTATTCCACGTGTATTTGAATTTTTTTCCAATTTCGATACTAAGGCCGCCGCCATAGCTCTCGGATGATGTAAAATCAGATGGAATGTCGGAAATGATGAAGTGAATGTTTAAAACCTAGAAAACCACTGACGTGAAGTCAGCAGCTTTTGCGCGCTTGTTCACATCGCGAAATGGCGACTTGGAAATTTCAGTGAAAATTAAAAAAATTTTTTTTTTCAAATTTTACATGGCTAATTCTTCTTATTGACACTGTTCATCTTCCAACCAAATTTCATTTCAATCAGATTAATATTTTTCGAGTTTTTGAATAACCAAAATTTAAGATGGCTGTAACACAAAAACCATTCGGCAGATTTTGCTCATTAACGAACTCAACCGAGATATTCAGGATCAAAACATAACCTGAAAATTTCAAGACTCTAGGTCCTTCCTTTCGAAAGTAAGAGCACACACGGCCGGTCGGACAGAATCAAATTCGACCACGGATTCTTCATCAGTGAGTACAACCTAGTCGTTTGGGACTGATTTCAGCTAAAAATTCGAAAATTACAGACATTGTGACGAAACGATAAACGCGCTGTTCCCCAGACCAAGCGTGTAAAACTGCCATTGCCAACCTATAACTTCAACATTTATTTATTCACTTTTTCGTGACAGGTCATTAATTTCTCATTTAATCCTTGCTGGTCACACATAGGTTTTTGATATTCCGAAATTCTACAGGCAGATTTTGGCTGCCGATGCAAAAATTGAACCCAGCGTACTATCATAAGTTTATGGTAAACAACTGCTATTTCCCTCAGGAAAACCTGCTTCCATTATAAGTGCTTGGTGCTCATATTATGCAAACCTCAAATCAAAAACGATGATTTCAAAGTAAAATTACAGAAACAATATTATTGATTCAACCTGGATATTTGAAGTGTGAATTATTATAAATTTACTGTTTACGTATTTCACGCCGTGACGTCACGAGCTCTGATTCAGTGTCACGTGATTTTGAGCTGATTCTCACGTTACTGAATATAATTTACGATTTTATTAGTTGAAAATATAAAAAAATGCGAGATATATCTCAATTACTCCAATTGAATTTTCACATTTTTATGCGTTTGACTAGCGGAAAAAATGTAGAAAAGCACTGACGTCAGGTCAGGAACTTTTACGCGCTTGTTCACATTCGAAGCCATTTTCTCGAGACATTCGGCATGAACCTTCACGCCGTCATTTTTTAAGCCAGTGCAGAATTTCTATTCGAACACATCTGCAGTATTGGTAATACTGGAAAAATAAAATTTCGGATGGATTTATCTTCGAAATAAATAAGGGAGTTTCAAGGTTCGACCTTCTCAGATTGTGGTTGAGGTCAGCCTAACTGCCAACCGTAAAATTTGAATCCATTTAGGGCCGGTATTATAAAACTTAATGGGAAGTTAACTTTAACTTTAACTGAAATTTTGACAGTTGTATTGGGACATATCTGTCAAAACTGCCAGTTAAAGTTAAAGTTAAGTTTTATAATACCGGCCCTTAGAGACCTGATATTTGTTGAACCGGTTCGATTACGAAAGCCAAATTCGCGAATTGGTAACATCGTCTAATGATTCTCTGTAAATATACCGAGAAAATAACCAAGAAATCTGACACATTTTTTCCCAATATCTGCGAAGATTAATATCGGTTCAAACTGAACTTTGAAACACTGTTTTAATATACTGACTAGGTTTTCGACAATTTTGTTGAAATCTGATGATCCGATAAAAAAATTTTAAACAAAATTTTTCGAAAACTTTTCAACATTGTGTAACCCCTTCATACGATCCTCACGAAATTTAGCATTAAGTCGTGCGTATTCTGTAACTTACTACATAGTTGAATTTAATCCCGTCTGTTCTTCTCGAGATATTGAGGAAATAAGCTTAATCTTGCTATATCTCCGAAAATGAATATAGGATCGAACTGAAATATGAAGATTTGTTTTTGAACATTAACTTCAAGGTATATCTCAAGTTTCAATCTGATCGCGTCAACAGTTATGGAGATATTGAGGAAATATTCTCGAAATTTCAAATAACGAAATTTGACATAATTTTTCCTAATATCTCCGGAAATAAACATCAGATCAAATTGAAATTCGAAAAAATGTTGTGGAAGACTAACTTCAAGGTCTGTGGCGAGTTTCATCCAAATGTGGTCAATAAATTCAGAAAAAAATATACTATTTCGATAATGATGTGGATAATCATCTTTTCAGAAATTTTTTAACAATTGGAGACGAATGAAACTTTGCGGTAAGTTGCACGTTGATATTCTTCAAATAATTATTCAATGTTCTTCCCGAGATTTGACATATATCTCCGAAAGTAAATATTTTTATCGAATTAAAATTTGAAACATTTTTGTTGAATACTGATTCTAAAGTCTGTGCCTTATTTCGTGAAAATCCATTTTCTGAAAATAAAAATGCATTTTAGAAGAAACATTTTTCTTTAATTTTTTAACAAACTTGGTCAATACGTAATTCTGAGACAAATTTCGCGTGGGTATTCTTCATATAATTACGAAGTTTCGTTCTAATGACATCCGTACTTCTTGAGATATTGCGGAAATAACGTCAAAAATTCAAACAACAACGAAATTTGACATATTTTTGTCCATAGATCTCCTAAAGAAGATATCGTATCGAATTGAAATTTAAAATATTGTTGTTGAATACTGATTTCAAAGTCTGTGCCAAATTTCGTTGAAGTCAGATCAATATTTTTCCGAGAAAAAAAATTTTTCAACAAAGATTTCAGAAATTTTCGAAATTTTTTTTTTCTAACCACTAGATCAACACGAAATTTTGCACCTATTTTCGCGTTGGTATTCTTCAACTGATAACGAAATTTCAATCTGATTGTATCTGTTCTTTTTGAGGTATTGCGGAAAAAACGTTAAAATTCCAAATAACAACAAAATTTCGCATATTTTTTCCCTTATATCTCCGAAGGTGATTATCGGATCGAACTGAATTTGGACTATTGTTGTGAAATACTGATTCAAAGATCTGGGCCAAATTTCGAAATTCACTAAGATATTTGGACTCCGAATCTCCTTCGAAAGTTAGAGCACATGCGGACGGACGGACAGAATTGAATCTGACCACGGATTCTTCTTCAGGGTGTTCAATCCAATCGCTTAAGACCATTTTTGGCTTAAAATTCGAAAATTACAGGCATTGTGACGAAACGATAACGCGCTGTTTCCCAGAATAAGACGCAAAAAATCACATCTGCCGATATTTTTTACAGTCAACTACCTGTTTATTCATAATGATAGGTCACGAGCAGTTTTGACAGTTGAGAAAGACTGAAGGACCAACAATAACCTCAAATGAATTGTTTTCTATGGAAAAGCAATTTGGCTTGTGATTTAATATTAATTCGGATATTTTCAACTGAAATATTCAATATTGTACTATCTATGAACTATATCCAATGTAATTTCTTGTTGCAGTAACAGCATTACTAAACATATCGAATTTTTCAAATAAATACAATTCCTTCAATTTGTTTTCTTTCACAACAAATTTTCAACCATTATTGGAATAATTTTCATTGAATTCCGCAAGTGGCTCTGCTCACTTCATGGGCGTGTAAAATATTGACCTTTCTCAAAACCTATCAACTTCAGAATCAGTGCAGAGATGGAATAAACTCTTGAGCTCTTATTATTTCTCAGGGATCTTCAAACAACCACCTCCTGCTCCATGACAAGAAGGAGAAATAGTCTTATAGACTATTTCTCCTTGTATTTATAATACATTGAGTGGTACATGGGGAGAATATTGAATAATTTATAAGGCCAGTGGCATTAACTGAGGTGAAATACTTGAATGGAAGAAACACTCAACTGGGTATAATTCAAGGAACACCAAAACCTTGAATTGGGTTTCAGCTTCTATATCAATGAATATAGTCAAATGTGTTGCAAATAGTTCCATTTACCTTCACCCTGAATCTTATACATAAATTGTGTGGTGGAACAAATCAAAAGAAAGTTTTCTCTCCAACATTCAATAGCTGTCTTGATTGTAACTCAATATATAACTAAAAACGCTCACCAGTGTTCTATCCGTGTGGTAGTCACCTCAGTTTCCTTCTAATTACAATGATTCAATGATGTATTCGTTGAAGAAAAACTCATCAGCACTGTTATAGTTGTTTATGAAAGGAAATGGAGTAACAGAAATATGTATTTTCCATATCATATACTTGTATATATTATGTATGGTGTATGCCCTTGTTGTCAAGAACCAATTCACATATAGGTCCTCAAGAAACTTTCATGGTAAAGGCAGGAAATTAGACATAGAAGGTACAAGCATGAATCTAGCAAAACTTTGACCTTCGACTTTGAGTCGTAAGTTTCAAAATAATCCACAACATTAATTAGATAAGAAAAAATGTAACATAGAACAATACTATCAAATCAGACTCACCCACAGAAGCTGTTGCACTGACCAAGAAATAGCAGGTAAGCATGTTTAAATATGAAACCATATAAGGAAAAATACATGTTCACACACTGAATTGTATATAACTCATTGTGAATGCATTCAATGCTACTTCACTTGTGCTATATTCGGGTACTGGATTGATGGCTTTGAGCTAATTTTCTTGCAAATTATTAAGACTCATTTATCTTCAGATTCATTTCAGCACTTTGTTTCACATGGCCATTCAGTCATGGATCTTCCTCCAAGCCCTTGAAGTACTCCATTCTAGAGTACTCGTAAATGTTCTTCGATTACTCTTTTTGAATCTTTCCACCAATTTTGACGGTGATTCTTTTCAATGAGCAGTTCTTTGAGAGAAATTCATTGGTACTATTTTCGACTATAGAAGATTTTTTGTTTGGGAGATTTCAATTTTTAAAATTTGTAACATTTCTCTCTCAAATTTAAGAGGTTATATCACGTTTCTGTGGGTATATCAAAGCCACAGAAGTATTCTGTGTCACAGGCTTTGAATATTTTTTATTCAAAGGTCACAGGACAGCTATTCTGTGGTCGGCTTCGGTGGTACAGTGCACAGAATACAAATATATACAGTGAGAGCATGATGTAAAAAACATGGTGTTCTCATCTGAAAAATGAGTAATGTCACAATGTCAGCAAGATTAAAATACAAAGAGTTGTATATTTTGTGCTAATTCAAAACGCAAAATATACAACTCTTCAGGCGGTTTCGAAAACTTGATCGGATTAACACGGGTAACTTACCCGGATAACTTAAATGACAGATGTTGAACGCTCTATCTGTCATTTGGGTGACCCGGGTAAGTTACCCGTGTTAATCCGATCAAGTTTCCGAAACCACCTTTTGTATTTTCTGCTAGCTGACGTCACTCATATTTCAGATGAGCACACCATGAGTGAGAGTGGGTTTGTTTTGGTTCCTGATTCCGAACTGTTCTGGAACTGATCCGCATACGCGATTGAGGTTTTGTGTTTTGGTTCATTTCAGAACCGGTTCAGCATTTGAGTAATCCTGTTTTGGTTATTTTCAGAACCGATTCCGAACTGTGAAAGGAGTTCCGACGTAAGAGTCCGAACTGCTTCAGGATAGATCGCACAAGCGTAAAGTGGCTGTCAACGATTTAGGGCCGGTATTATAAAACTTAACTAGAAGTTATCTTTAACTTGAACTGACAGTTTCGACAATCATAATAGGACAAAACTATCAAAACTATCAGTTAACGTTAAAGATAATAGAGAGATATTGCAGTGTCAAATTTGTGTGACGTTATTAACGCAAACGTTATTTTTGACATCTAAGCATGCGCAGATTCAGTTTCAGAATAACTCGACGTTAATAGCGTTAGCGTCTAACGTTATTTACGGATAATTGCGGGCCGCAATTTACGTTGCGCTATTCTTTATCGGAAGGATTCGTTAAGCTTCGGGTCCTTCCGGCTCCGATCACTGTCATAGAGAAGCTGTTTGTTAATATGTTTTTTGGTGTTAATTACAAAACTTTCTCGGATTTTTTAAATCTATTTTATAATGCGTTCCACCCACAGCTGATATTAGACATAAAGATTTCTTAGTGCTACCACAGCAATTTTTTTTCATATATAGGTTTTTGTTACTTTTTCACGAATTAAGAAATACTTTTGGAAGCAACATGAGGGGTTCGAAATCAGGTATAGTTTGAACCATGCCAATTATAGTGTTCAATATATAACTAGTTCCACTTCTTCTGCAATAGCACCAGCTGAAATTACCGCTTCCGATTCCTTTTTCATGTTATATAGAACCAAAAAAAATAATGTAGAAATGCAAATGATTAAACTTTAGGCGTTTGTAACACAAAAATCCGACGTCTCACATAACCTAACCAAACAAACTGATAACTAACGTAACGGTAACAAAAACGTGTAGCAATACGTCTACTTCTGGAACGACCGTTAAAT
This sequence comes from Myrrha octodecimguttata, assembly GCA_958510865.1. Classification (NCBI taxonomy): domain Eukaryota; kingdom Metazoa; phylum Arthropoda; class Insecta; order Coleoptera; family Coccinellidae; genus Myrrha; species Myrrha octodecimguttata. The sequence continues at coordinate 5,011,744 of OY294056.1, read as the reverse complement.
CCACGTTAACCACCAAAACGTTATATTTAGCGCACCGTAATAACATAACGCTTGCGCTATTCAAAAGTTGCAATATCTCTCTAATTTCCAGTTAAGTTTTATAATACCGGCCCTTAAATGGTTAAACTGACTTTTCGACGTCGTGTTGGTTTGGTTTCTGATTGTCTTTGTTGAGGAAATGGTTAACTGCTAAATTTAAACTTTTGTTATTGACCATAATTCCTTCGCTACGACCTCCCAGGTTAATCTATTGGATTTTATTTCCATTGTTTACCTGGGATGTATACTTCTTAAATAAATCTATGAATGCGGGGGTCCTCTTCCTCTATTGAATAATGATGTATCGAATGAATTTTTCTCTGGAAAGTACATATCTGAAATACGTTCATCATTAAATTCATTAATTTTTTTATCAAAATAGTTGGTAAATTTCGAAATATAATTGAAGTACTGAAGAAAATTCAGAAAACGAATTTCACAACAAAAAATGAGTGGACGAAAGCATGATGTGAAAGACATGATGTGCTCATCCGAAAAATTTCGTTCAATTTGGAACATAAGGAAAATTCAGAAAAACGATTTTCACAACAAAAAAAAAATAAGTGGACGCAAGTATACCTAAAAAAATTTATATATTATATCGTGCGATAAGGACTTCCGCATATTTTTTCAAATTGAACCACAGACAATATATAAGAAATAATGAACTTTCCGTTTTTCTGCCAACTCAAACGGAAGTTTTTCTTCCTCGACGATCCCGAAGAAAAACCGAACTTAATTCGTGTTTTGGTTTCATCGCTTATAGAACTGTTCTGGGATAGTTCAGAATCTGGCTTCACCAGCGCATCGATTCTACGTAGTCCCAGAATAGGATAGTTCTGAATTTGGGAACCAGAACAAACCTTAGCTTATAGCATTGTCTTTATACAATGCTTATAGCTTGCTTGTAGAACCGGAGGTACTGGGTTTCGAACCCGCTGAGGCGATGGATGTTGTAAAGTTTCTAGGTGGTGGTGATTTGTAAAGAATCTCAAGGAAAATTATATGTCCGATGGTCCTTGTGGCCAAGCCAATGATCTAATAATATATTATTAGAATTGTTTAAACAATGTTATTTATTGTATTACAAGATCATTGTGCCAAACAGTCCAAGCACAGTAAAATAAAGAGAAATGTTGAAATCAACAATAATAATCATGAATATCTATTTATGTCCATTGAAACATGAGACTGGAATTTCTTCGCAACCTATCTCAAATTATTTTTGTCTACTTCTGATGAGTAATGAACATCCTAGCTCTCCTGCAACAACCGAATGAATGTTAGGTTGCCTAATGTCATGCTTTAAGGGGCTGATGGTTTAAGACTGAGATCATTGTATATTTATACAATGCTGAGATGATTAGAAAGAAGGTGAATTCAGAGAAACGCTTTTGTTTACCAAGCAGCTAAGTGACTTGACAAAAGTTACTTCCTAACTAACTGATTTGAGTTTACTCAAATCCTTCCTTTCTCTTGGGGAACTGTTACACCACTGGACAAATTTGCGTTTGCATAGCAAATTCTGATGCGCCAATGTGCTTTACGTGAAAAAGGTTCATTGCTGTAGTGGACCGTTTGCGAGAAAACTGGCATTTTATTATCAATAATTATTCGCTAACGCATTGAATATTTCGTGTTATCGGAAAAATTAGTCGTGATAATTAACAAGTTTATTAATTTCAACAAAATTTGACCACTAGAGGTTTTTAAGTTTAAATTGCAAAGTTATTTTTCATTATTTTTAGCCACCATAGTTACCATATATCATGAGCATTTCTCGAAATTACCCCCGTTGGCTGAAATGCACACATTACAATAACGTCTGGATCATGCCTCTATGAACGTTGTTCATAATCTGAGACGCATTTTTAATTTTCTCTGCTGCGGCTTCAACTCTAGCTTGCAACTCTTCTACGGTGTTCACAGGAGTTTCATAGACAATGGTCTTTATGTGACCCCATAAAAAAAATCAATGGTAACTGTGTTAATTGTCTTACTGCTTTAATTCAATTTTGGATCATAAAATGCCAGTTTTCTCGAAAACGGTTTACAGCAATGAACTAAGACTACCTTCTTTATGAAAAACACATTGGGGCATCAGAATTTGCTGATGCAAATGCAAATTTGTCCAGTGATGTAAAAGTTGGGAGGTAAAACCTTTGTGAAAATTCTAATGAAAGCGAGTAAAGTGCAAGAAAGTAGCTTATTTAGTGACAATGTGTGTACAAAAACTCCATTCTGTAATTCAAACGGTTTATGAGATATTAGCAAAAAACAGAAAAAAAATGTAAATTTTTGACACCCTGTATCTCTGAAACGAAGAAAAAAATGGAAGAGAAAAAAAATATTATTTTCCCATGAAAAATCTACAGTTGACCGTTGATACACTTATTTGGGAACACCCTGTATTGAATATTAAATAGTTCAATGGTCTCAAGACCCTCACCCGGCGGGATGGTAAGAACAACAGGTTGCAATCAATTGTGTTCACACAATAACTTTTCGAAAGAAAAAACTTAAAAGCCCGATATTTGTAGAGTAGGATTGGACCTGAATAACGAAGGCCCAATTCCTCAATGTGTTTAATCCGCTACATAATTCCGTGTATATACTCGTTCAAAATTTTATTTTACCAATATTTCCAAAAATACAGATTAGATTGATTTGAGATCTAGCTCTCGATTGAAAAACTATAGCTTGTATAGGTTCAAGCAGAATTTCGTGAGGACCATATGAAAAGAAGATCTTTCCATCACGAAGTAAAGATGCGTTTGCTGGGGCCAATACTTCATAAGATGAACGGTTTATCAACCAATTTGAACATGCACGCAAAAGCTACTGACTTTACGCCAGTGTTTTTCCAAACAAATTTTTTTTGATTAATCGAATAGAACGATTATCACGAATTTTTTTCTGGGGAATTTCGGAATAAACAACAATAGTTACCTACCTAGGAATCACCCAAGAAATTTGACATATGTTTTTTCCAATATCTCCAAATAGAAGATTAAAGATGCCCGTCCATCATTAGGTCGGTGGACGATGCGCGGCACGGCACGTTATGGAAATGGAAATCAGAAGGTCCACTATAGAGCGATCGGCCAGGTCGGCCGGCGCTCAGTTCTCAGTTGACTAGTTGACTGTCAATGTATTTACTAGAGATGGGATCGTTATTTCACTACCTGCGATTTTGGCCCTGTGTTTGGCCTGTCACAGCTCCGGAGAAATTACAGAATACAAATCCTGTCATAACACATCTCTAATATTTACGTGTCAAGCTTACAGCACAGAATAGAGAAGTATATTAATACCAATGAACTGTATATTATATACCTGGAAGGGACCCGTTTTGAGCGACAAGTGAAGCCAATTCGTTGCTTATGCAACCCGCGAAGTGGACGGGTATCTATCTCTTTCTTCCTCATTGCAGTAAAGGGAACTCTGTCGCATTTATTCTAAATATTTTTAATTTTTCGTGTCAAATTAGGAGAACCTGAATTTTTTTCTGACTAATTCGTGAATAAGGCAGGATTGAAGAAGATCGCACATGTTCAAGTGAAATTTCAACTTAGTGAGCGGTTTTTCTGGGGAACAGCGAGTTATTATCCTCCGTAAATTTGCGTTTTTTTGCTGAAAACGGTTCCAAGCGACCAGGTTGGACTCACTGATGAAGAGTTAAATGTCAAATTGAATTCTATTTAGTCGCCCGTTGTCACGATAACTTACTACCGAGAAAAGCTATAGCGACTTAAAAAATTCAAAATAAGTTCGTTAATGGGCAAAATTTACCTAACAATTTCGAAGTAATATCCATTTCAAATATATTATTTTATTTCCTTTATATCTCAAGAAGTACTGATGCGATCAGATTGAAACTTGCTAAATGATTGCATGAAGAATCGTTAAAAAAATATTTTTTTCGGAAACTATCAATGAGATTTCAATGAAACTTGGCGCAGACCTTGAAGTCGAATCTGAACAGCAATGTTCGAAATTTCAGCTCGATTCGACTCACATTTCCAAAAATATCGGAAAAAAGTATGTCATATTTCGCATTGGCAATGAATTTTAACCAGCGCTTAAATTTTCCTGACTTCAAGTCAGTGCTTTTCGAGAAGTATTTTCCTATGTTCCTATTATTTAAATTTATTGTAATAATGATGAAACTATCGTCAATCGTCAATGCACTGCTCACACCAATATAATTCTTCACTTTTTGAACCACACGCGGTGAAGGCAGAGAAAGTAATGGCATATCAGAGAAAAATAGATATTCATTTTCAAAAATATTGCACTTTCTAAACGATGTAATACCCAAACTACATGAATTTCCAAGTAAAACCAAATTTGAGCCGTTCAACACCATTTACTTCAATGGGTGTGACAGGGAGAGGTTACAGTAATTAGCGCTATCTTTGTTTCGTTGTCCCTTGTTACGCTTTAAGCTTAGTTGAAGAAGCGTCGGGTCCTTTCCAGGTAGTAATATAGAGTTCTATGATTAATACTTCTCTATTCTGTGCTTACAGAAAGCGTAACGAACCCAGCCGATTGATGTCGAGAATTATCGATGTCGTATGATCCCGTACTGATCTCCGTCCGTGCAACCGACCTAATGGACGGACCTAGTTCATTTTGGTTCTAACTTTCAGTAAAGCTGTTCCGCTGTAGACCGTTCAGCTCAGCGCCGCGAATCGCCACCGACCTGATGGACGGTCAGCTTAATGAAACATCAAACTGAAACTGTTGCTGAATAGTGACCCCGAGGTTGGATCCAAATTTCAGATCTGGTGAATAGTTTTCGAATAGTTTCAAATAGCTACATATTTCTTTTCCAATATCAATCTGAATTTTGAAACACTCTGGTTGAATATTGACCTGAAGGTTTGTGTCAAATTTCATCGGAATCGCATTGACTAGATCCACTTATAATTTCGCATCAAGTTGTGCCTTGGCATTCTCCAACTTCTACGGAGTTCAAATCTGATGGAGAAGTTGAGGAAATAATCTTAAATTTTCAAAAACAACGAGATTTTACATATTTTTTGTCTCTGAAAGTATATATCGGATTGAATTAAAATTTGAGCTGAAGTTGTTGAATTTCTACTTCAAGGTAATAGAGGAAAACAAATTTCAACGAAAATTCAAAAAAATTTAGAAATTACTTCAATATTTCAAATAACAAACGAAATTTGACAAATCTTTTCCTATATCTCCGAAATGAAATTCGAAACGCTGTTGTTGAATATCTACTTCATGGTCTGTGCGAAACTTCATCGCAATATAATCAATAATCTCAAAAAAAAATTCAATAATATTCGGTAAATTTTCGAATGAAATTTGTTTGAACTTTACTGATGACTAGATTCACACGAAATTTCGCATCAAGTCCCGCGCTGGCATTTTCCAACTCATTACTGAAATTTGATCTGATCACATCAGTAGTCCATAAGATGTCAAGGACCTAACGTCTAAGTTTTAAATTGAAATAACTCTGAAATCGTCCGGCAGATTGGGCCCAATAACGAACTTGACCAAGGTATACAGGGTGATTCCGGAGGAGACCGTCAGATTTTGTGATAAGTTTGCACTAGTCAAGACAGTCTCGAAACAAAGTTTGGTTTATGGTTGGGGGTCTCTACTCTATTGAGAATATATAGGGTTATTTGTCCGATTCGGCCGATTTGACTTTTATTGATAACATTGGTATGTCTCGTTCGATTTTACTGAAATTCTCACATTCATTCCAAAAAAATTTTTCGAAAGAAGCGGTTGTTATTTTGATAATTCCAGATTAATTGTGCAGGTTGAAAAAACACCCTGTACATCGCATTTCCAAAATTACGCTATCTGTTTACCATTCTACTATAATAAGTCATTATTTGAGAGTTTCTAATTTTTTTTGGCGCACTTCTAGTTTTCCGAGAAATTTTTATCAAAAAAGACAATGTCGAAATTTCGCTCCAATCGATTCTACTTTTATCAATAACTTTGGTATGGCTCATCCAATTTCGATGAAATTTGCAGTGTAGAACAATCTGAATGAGCTCATTCATTTATTGCAACAATCTCTCGAAATACAGGGTTGTAATTGTGATAATTACAGAATTTCACATTAATTGTGTAGTTGAAAAAAAACACCCTCTACATCGCTTTTCCAAAACTTTCTTATTCGTTTCAGATTCTACAATAATATATCATTATTCAGAGGTTTTTAATTTCTTTGGCACACCTCCGAGAAAAAAATGTTTGAAGAAGAGCATAATCGAAATTTGGCGCAAAAAGCAGTGAGAATATTTTGCACTAGGTAGTAAAGCTGTACAGGGTGGGCAACATTCGTTGTCTACTGAAGGGATCTCGATAACTATATCAGCTAGAAGAAAACTGATAATACATTCTCGAGCTCTTTTTTCCTGACTAATCCGAATATGAAAACAGATCCAGCTTATCGTGCCTAGAACTTGAGTTATGAGTGAAAACTGAGAAATTGTCATTTTCAATAATGCTGAATAACTCGCTTGTTTGAACTCGTTTTCGAAATCTGTTGATACATTCTACAGGCACTTTTTTAGGAGTAATTCAAATATAATATGACTGAATTTTTTAATCCAGCCATTTTCTAGAAATGAGAAAGATTTTGGGTTTTTCAAATGTAAACTATAGTCGAAAGTGCTCTAATCTTTCTGCAAAATTTTCGTTGATTTCAAAAATGTATCATATGTCGCTATTTACATGAATATAACATGAGAAAAAGTTCAATACTTTTTTCGCGCTTTTCTATTCACTGTTGAATTATTATAAGTAGGCTGGCGTTTTCATAGCGGCCATTGAATAAGCATTTATATGTATTATTATATATGTTGTTCTGCAACTCGGCTGTTTCCATTCGCTTGAATATAGCATACCAACATATCGAATTTTTCGTAATTGGGAATATTTCGGGCCATTAGGGATAATGAACAGATTTTCTATTGCTTATCTTAAGAACTATGACAAATTAACCATAGAAATATTCATTCAGCAATCGCTGATTCCAATCATAGAGGCGCAAGTTCACACAAAGATAATGCATATTCAATCGTCGCTATGGTAACGTCAGCCTACTCATAATTCAACAGTGAATAGAAAAGCAAGAAGAAAGTATTGCATTTTTTCTCATGTAATATTCATGTAAATAGCGACATATGATACATTTTTGAAATCAGCAAAAATTTTGTAGCAAGATGAGAGAACTTTCGACTATAGTTTACATTTGAAAAATTCAAAATCTTTCTCATTTCTAGAAAATGGCTGGATTAAAAAATTCAGTCATATTATATTTGAATTACTCCTAAAAAAGTGCCTGTAGAATGTATCAACAGATTTCGAAAACGAGTTCAAACAAGCGAGTTATTCAGCATTATTGAAAATGACAATTTCTCAGTTTTCACTCATAACTCAAGTTCTCTGCGCGATAAGCTGGATCTGTTTTCAGATTCGTATTAGTCAGAAAAAAAGAGCTCGAGGATGTGTTATCAGTTTTCTTCTAGCTGCTATAGTTCTCGAGATCCCTTCAGTAGACAACGAATTTTGCCCACCTGTATATTCCAAGGATGCAAAGCACTTCTTAATTTCTAAAATATTCCTTTCAAATTCCAAAGTCATATTTAATTGCTCATATTATGTATAAAATTATTCAACTCAGAATATTACTTCATATGCACATAAACGAATCTACACACATGGAAGCAAATATTGAATAAGAAACAAATGACAAGTGGACTTTAGGATCAACAGAAAATTCTTATTGAATTTTCGAAATGGTTTCTCCTTTTTAGAATACATATTTGCGCCTTTTTTATTTCCAATCGACATTATTGAACGAAATCACATAACGTCACTGCTCCATAGAAATAACCCTTCTATTGAAAAGCGGAGGTTTGCAAAAAAATTAAATTAAGTAATTTTCTGAATGGCATGATTTTATACAGAAAATGAGCAATTGAAAATAAATTTCTAATTTGAGAAGAATATTTCAGAAGTGACAAACAACTTTGCATCCTTGGACAATACAGCTTTCCTACCTAGTGCAGAATACTCTCAGTGCTTGTGAGCCAAATTTCGATTATGCTCTTCTTCAAGAATGTTTTCTAGGAAAACTGGAGGTGTGCCAAAGAAATTGAAAACCTCTCAATAATGACATATTATGGAAGAATCTGAAAGGAATAAAAAAATTTTAGAAAACCAATGTACAGGATGATTTTTTCAACTGCACAATTCATCTGGAATTTTGAAATAATCGCAATCACGGACCTGTATTTTGAGAGATTGTAATAATTGAATGTACTCATTCAGATTGTTCTACAGTCGAAATTTCATCAGAATTGGATGAGCCATACCAAAGTTATTGATAAAAGTAGAATCGATTGGAGTCAAATTTCGATATTATCACTTTTTGAAAAAATTGTCTCGGAAAACTAGAAGTGTGCCAAAATAATTAGAAACTCTCAAATAATGATTTATTATAGTAGAATCGTAAACAGAAAGTGTAGTTGAGGAAACGCGATGTAAAGGGTGTTTTTTCAACCTGCACAATTAATCTAGAGTTATCACAATAACAACCACTTATTTGAAAAAAATTTTAAATGATGTATGTAATGAATGTACTCATCAATATTGTACTTCGCTGAAAATTTCTTTAAAATTGAATACCTATGCCATACAAAACTTATCAATAAAAGTAAAATATGTCGAATCGGACAAATCACCATGTATATTCTCAACAGAGACCCCCAATCATAAACCTAACATTGTTTCCAGGCTGTCTTGACTAGTGTAAACCTATCCCAAAAATCTGACGGTCCCCTCCGGAATCACCCTGTAGAGACAACAAACCAAGGATTTTTCATCAGTGAGTCCAACCTATTCCAGATTCCAGATTCGACTCGAAATTCGAAAATTACAGACATATTTGGTCAAAATGATAATGAGTTGTTTCAAAGAACAAGCACTTAATGAATGAACCATTATTATCAATGTATATGTTGTAAAATAGTTGGAGACGAATCCGCTCAACGCAGATGTAAACAGAAAGGAATAGAATAATCACGATCACTGTGGCGATCAGAGAGCTGTACTCATAAACAAATACAGCCGCGCTCAGTGGTCACGACCTGTCTTCTGCGATACCAACGAGGGGGGAGCGTTCAGATAGATGACACGAACACGATAATAGCAGAGAGAGAAGCTCAGTGAGTCAAGTGAGCGGGCGATAGGCGGTGGCGTTGTAAAGCTGAAGGTCACATTGATCGCAGAACGCTAGAGCCAGATACATAATATGGCAATTTCAATAGATCATTTAATAGAATGTGTGAAAAAAAATGAAGTTTTGTTCAATATGTCACACTCACAATATAAAAATGTTCGTATCAGAAACAAAATATGGGATGAAATAGCGAAAGAAATGAAATTGGGACCTGCAGGTGGTAAGTATTGATATATACATACATAATTTCATACGAACTTTTCGCTATAATTGAAGGTTGGGCACACTAAGGAAGATTTCGAGGTCGAATTCAATTGTGAAACTTCAGAATAACAAAATCTAGAATCTCGAAGTTCCCTTGGTACGTGAATATGTCGGTTAGGTTCGTGTTCCTGAGCTTCGGAATACCTATTTGAAATATAGTGGTAATTTTCTCAATATATAACTCAGGATATATTGATCCCATATTTTGTAGTTAAAAGTACCAACGTGAAGATATATTCGAAATTTCGTGGGAAACAAATCAGTTCAAAAAGTAATTTTAAAAAAATCTAGAAAAGCACTGCCGTGAAGGCAGAAGCTTTTGCGCGCATGTTCAATGTAGATGACTGCTTCGGCAACGTATTTGAACTTGAGCGCGAAAGCTGCTGCCTTCACGGCAGTGCTTTTCTAAATTTTTTTTTTTCTATAAATAACTAGATTTCAATACGATCTGATCTGTATTTTTGGAAATATTGGGAAAATACAATTTTGAATGGGTATATCTACGAAATCATTGGGCGGATTTTACCCATTCACCAATTCGACCTTCGTAATTAAGGTCCAAACCTCCTCTACAAATATCGAGTTTCTAAGTTGTTTCTTTCGGAAGTTATTGTGTTTACGCAGTCGGCCGTTAGGTTAGGTTACCCATTCAAAATTTTATTTTCCCAATATTTCGAAAAAAACAGATCAGATCGAATTGAAATCCAGTACTCCATCGAAAATTAAAGTTCGAAGGTTCATACAGAATTGAAAGAGGATGATATGATAAGAAAATCACAGACTTTTTTTTTCAAATTGTTCTAATGACACGATCATCACGAAATTTTGCATGAAGTTGTCTGTCAGCATCTCCAAACTAGCTGCGAAGTTTTATCAGGATTGAATCAGTATTTCTTGAGTTATACCGAAAAAATCAACGATATCGAGAGGAGAACCTCGAAATTTGACATATTTTTTCCCGATATCTCCGAAACTTATAATCGTATCAAACTGAAATTTGGTGCGCTGCTGTGGAATATGAAGTTCAAGTTGCTATTGAAATTTTTTTTCAGATATCATAAATGGTTTCCGAAAAAAAATTTTCTTGGAAAAAAATTTTTTTTTTGAATTTACTGACCATACGATCCTCACTAAATTTGACTCAAAGTTGCGCGTTGTTATACTCCACCTAATTCCCAAGTTTGAATCTAATCGCTCGAGTAGTTTCTGAAATAAAAAATAAATAACCTCAAAATTTCAAGTGGCTATAACTCCGAAACTATTTGACCGATTTGGCCCATTAACGAACTTAACCGCGGCGTTCCAATGCGTGACGTACCCTGAAAGTTTCAAGTTGCTAGCTCACTTCGTTCGACAGTTATCGTGTCCTCGGACGGCCGGCCGGCCGGACAGAATCGATTTTGACACCGGATTCGTCATCAGTGTGTCCAATCTAGTCGATTGAGACCATTTTCGGCTCAATCATCCAAAATTACAGACATTCAGACAAAACGATAGCAGGCTGTTTCCCTAGAACATGCGCGCAACAATATTTTTCAATTCTTCGATATTTCCAAAACTATTTGTCATACGCTGTTGACATTTTGTAACTTCATAACTTTAATTTATTCAATGAGTTATATGAAAACTCGCGGCTTTACAGATGTTCCATGTCGGAAAAAATTGAGTTCTTCAGATTTGATAACCTTCTCAACCACAGAAGGACATCAGGAAAAAAATTTAGAGGAAGCGTTTCATATCTTGAATATTTCATCAGGATCAGAGACATGCCAAGATGAGTGCAAATAGGAAAACGATGAACATTTTTATTGCAGCCCAATAAATCGCGAGAAAAAGTAAGGTGTCCTAAAATATTCGTGAATTTATCGCAAAATTTGAGAGTGAAAAACGTGAAAATACAGTTCGAAAAACTCATTAATCACTATTCGCTGCCGATATGGCGGTGCTTACAGAGGTCGCAAAACAATGATATTTTTTACAATTATGTGGTATTTCGTATAATTGTTTGTTTTCATATAGTATCACTTTCTGTCGCGGTTTGTTACTTAGGATTTAATTTTTGCAGGGATTTGAAAATTCTTCCTTTCAATACAGTCAGCAGAAGTAGTAATCAGATAATATAACAGTATCTGAATATTCACAAAATTGAAATGGATGGATTTCTTTGTGATGATTAAATCTAACTGTATGAAAAGAAATTGAGAAGTACTCGAGAGTTTCAATAATTGATATATAAACCATTTAATAATCAGAGCTGGATCTAGGACGTGGCGAAAGAGGTATTTGCCAAGGGCGCCATCTTGCTAAGACCGGAAAATTTTGAATTTTGGTTTATTATTTGATAAAATCAAATAATGAGTGATCGACAAAAAAAAATTACCCGCCTGAAAGTTAGACAATTTACATTTTGAAGTATGTAGATTTGAATGAACTGATAAAAAAAATCCATCCGTTCGCCGTCCGGGGCTTTTCTCTGAAAATACTGAACCGAAATCCGTGAAACTGGTAGAAAAATAATGAGTCGCTCAAGATTGATCCTCCAAGCTTTTCAGAAGGATCGGTGTACCCTTAGGGCTCAAAATTGGGGGTTGGAGGGAAAAAAATTATTTCTCGAAAACTTACCACCGAATTCTCATGAAACTCTCAACCTTGATTACTGTTGCATAACTTAACCTGAAAATTTTTACCAGGATGATTTCTGACCAGTGGTCACTGAGTTATAAAAAAAAACGCTGCAAATTTTGTGGTGAAAACCAATGAGTTATGAATAGTATATAAGTTTTATTTAAGATATCTGTGGTATTGGGTTATTTAACTGAGAAAATAATAAAACCTTGTGTGAAATTTGTAGCGTTTTTTCGATGATTTCGTGTTGTAACTCACACCCACATAGTGGTTTGAGTAATATTAGATATAAATTCGAACATTCCATACAGAAATCGTTCACGTTGGTATCCCATCGTAAGAGACGTTACCATATCCGAAAATGTCGTTTGGGTAAGTTTAGTTTTTGATTTCATTGATGAAAACTGGGATGACTTAAAGACATATGTGCAATATCCGATCAATACCCTCAAGGAGGTAGTTCGGTTTATATCCGAAAGCTATAGTTCTTTGTCCAGATTAGAGGATCAGCCTTGGGTAATCCAGCTAAGATAGGAAATACGAGTATTTTAGCTGAGATGCTCATGCATAAGATAATATCATGTGTTCATATCATTGTATACTTTATACCATGGTGCTATGTAAGGTCAGTTTTAGTGTAGGTATATCATTTGTTTATGTGTATGTTGATGATGTTATTATGTATATTCCCAAGGAAAGTGTTGAAAATGTCCTTGATCATTCTAATTCATTTGATACGTATTTTGAATTTACGTACCAATTAGAATCGAATAACATGATTCCTTTTTGTATAGGTCTCCTGTTTATCGAAAAGAGACCTCAAAATAATAACTGATGTTTACCGTAAGCCCGTGTCTTCAGGGAAAATACTGCATTTTGATTCATCACATTCCAGAATACAAAAAGGAACTATTATGAATTTAGTCAAACACAAAATCCTGAATTCATCACATGAATCTTTTCATGGTAAGATCGGTTACCCTAGGTTGGTCAATATTTTTTTCAATCCTCCAATGAGTTGAACGAATGATTGAATGATGGCAACCAAAATGGTTTGAAGTATTTCCTTGCATATTGTTATATGTTTATGGATTGTCTGAACGGCGAAAAAATATTATGAACCGTGGTGCGAATCGAGTGATTTATTTATTATGAAAAGACTTCGTTCTTTCTGTGTTTACTAGAGTCAAGAGTAGGGTTTCCAAGCAGAACTGTTCTGGTGTTTAAAATTACTTGAAGTGATTGTGATGATTGTTATGTGGGCCAGGCTGCTCAGTATTTGGATGATGGTCTGCGCAACACTAGAGGGACTGTAATAATAAAAAATCTAGAAAAAGACTGGCGTGAAGTCAGCAGCTTTTACGCGCTTGTTCACATTGCGAAATGGTGACTTGGAAATTTTAGTGAAATCTCAATGAAATATAAAAATTTTCAGAAAAAAATTTTTTATTTAGAATTTGTCCATGGATAATTATTCTTATTGACACTGTTCATATTCCAACCAAGTTTCATTTCAATCAGATACCTATTTTTCGAGTTATTGAAAAATCAAAATTTCAAATAGCTGTAGCACAAAAACCATTCGGCAGATTTGGCCCATTAACGTACTTAACCAAGATTCAGGATCTTAACCTAACCTGAAAATTTCAAGACTTTAGGTCCTTCCTTTCGAAAGTTACAGCGCACACGGTCGGACGGCTGGAAGGACAGAATCAATTTTGACAACGGATTCTTCATCACTGAGTCCAACTTAGTTGTTTGAGACCAATCTCGGCTCAAAATTCTAAAATTACAGACATCGTGACGAAATGATAACGCGCTGTTCCCCAGAACAAGCGCGTAAAAAGAATCTACCGCTTCACCTTTTTATGCTCTGTCTTTGGGCTATAGTTTCGATTTTGACAATACGAAGTTTCAAACCGGGAGATGAATTGGTTCAGGGTAATTTTCAAGTAGTGATTAATATAAAGAAAAACTCTGATTCGGTGAATTTCCGGTCTGATATTATTTCCTTGAGAGTTGCATATTCGAATTTAATAAGTAAATGTTGAAAACAAGGATTGAATGTTATATTGTGAAATAAGTTACACCACTGAACATCAGACTAGTATGTGTGGTATAGAGGTCTGGCCAAGACACTCGGCTCTATGCGAAACTCTACGTTGGTCTAGATGAGTTGAGAATATAGTCCGCCAGTCGAAGATTTAAAACCTCAGCGCCATGCCATATCGAATAAACGACTGTTCTTTTGTGCAGGTTGGTGTGGATTCTCCAGTTCCTTGATACGCGATCCAAGCCAAGTAAAAATTGCCAGTTGCACTCCAAACTTGCGTAAGACCTTATCCGTTGAAAATAAATACGTCGCTCTATCAATTTCGTGCCCATAAACCAAATTTTCCAGATATCCCTAAAGAATAAAAGGGCATTTGATCGTGTCATTTGTAGAACGTTCCGAAAAAGTCGTCCTCAGATACTTTGTGACTACTCTCGCGTTATGACTTGGACAGCTATCCTGTTGAAACCAGACACAATCGAAAATTGGTAGCTGTCGATCTGTCCGAATAATTTGATTCTCTAAAAGCTCCAGATATTTGTTTAGGTTACCGTCTATAAAAAATTGCCCTATGATGTAATTCACCAGTATTCCTGTTCAAACATTTAGTTTTTGTGGGCACTGGGTACGCACAAGAATACTTAGATGCTTATTCTCCCAAAACCAATATCTTACTACTAATGGGTTAAGTTTTTCATTCAAGGAAAACGATGACTCATCATTGAATAAGATATTGCTCAGAAATAAGCCATTTTTATCCTCTTTTTCCATCATCGTTTCACAAAATTCCATTCTTTTGATGTGGCCTTCTGGAAGAATTTCTTGATTCGTTTGAACCTTATAACATCGGTAACTAATTCCTTTTCCAAATAT
Organism: Myrrha octodecimguttata; assembly: GCA_958510865.1. Classification (NCBI taxonomy): domain Eukaryota; kingdom Metazoa; phylum Arthropoda; class Insecta; order Coleoptera; family Coccinellidae; genus Myrrha; species Myrrha octodecimguttata. The sequence continues at coordinate 4,996,646 of OY294056.1, read as the reverse complement.
TCCGAATACTTCTGTCGCTCATATCGACTTGTTCAGCAATTTGTCTACTCGAACAAGGGGCACTGGTTTCAACAGCAGCGCACACATCTTTTTTCAGAAGATTTTCACTGATGGTTTTTGTTGGTTTATTAATCTTGCAATTACCTGATGTTTGTTAACAACCACATAACTCCAATTTTTTAATTATTCTAGAAATAGCGGTACCAGAAGGTATAGTCCTATCTTCAAAAGTAACAATGAATTAATTTATTGTCCCTTGAATTGATTGACCACCAAAATACCATTTTATGATTTGAATTTTTTCTTTCACACTAAACAATTCGATTTACGAGGAATCTACTTCTTTTTTAACCGATATGGTCCTACGCTCCTCACGTTTGGAGTGCGACTGGGGCAATTCTTACTTGGATCTTGGATCGCCTTCGCGTATCGAGGAACTGGAGACCAGGGGGATGAAACTCCTAGTGGAATATGGGAAGCAATTTTCTGTGACTGGCCACTCGAGATTGAGGGAGATAGAAGATATGAAAGTATAGTTTTCTCCGTCGGGACAGTATTTTTGCCGGTAAAATAAAAATGGAGTTGTTTACTAAGGGTACTGGCTAGATAAGCTAATAGTTTCTGAATATTCTATACAGTTTTTTGTATTCTTTTTTCATTTAGCTCCTGTTATAATATCTGAAACATCAATGAAACCTTCCTCGATCAAACTTAAGTTCACATGAAAATTTTCCTTAGATGAAAATCCATACGAGTAATGTCAAAGGTTTGAGATAATATCACAGGTTCTCAAAAAACCCTGCCTTTTCTCGATTTTTCTAAGAATCCTTCTAGATTATCAACCTGTTAATAAGGCTTCAATATTGATGCAATTCCCGAATATGTTCTAAATGATCATGTAGATATTAATCTTATGATGTGATTTCCGAAGACAGCTATAATAGTTCCAGTAATGACTGTGAGAAAATCATTGATGCCTTCAACATCTGATCAACCTTCAGTAGAAAATACAGCAAGGATGGTTGTGCACACCAAATCGAAATGAGTAAATGAAAAAGAGGTACTTCAGTGTGGTTATTTATTAATACGTCGAAAACCGAGCGCTTTCGGCCAGTCAACAGGCCATCATCAGGGTTTTCCTGGAAGGGTTATTGAATTCATAAAAATAGATAATTTACAAAATAAGGATGATTACCCGTCCAGGAATTATCCCAAGTTACAGCAAAAAGGAGGAACGGCACAGCAAACGACAACAATAACGTACATTTTGTGGTGGTCAAGTAAATAAAATCAACAAAGTACAAGAAACAGCGACTACACTACACGAATAAACAATATGACAGCTACAACCTCGAGAAAACCGGGGAATGAGAAAATAGACGTCCTATCTGTCAAAACAATGTCAATAATTGGTTACAGCGAAAGGTTCGTTGAACTCGTATGAAAGTCAGAGGCGTCACTTAGTGAGGGGGAAATCTCGAGGCTATATCACACTTATAAAAACTTGTTAAATGTTAAATCAAAGTCTTAAATAAGGGAGTAAAACTATTATTTAAATTTAAATTGACCTGTGTATTTACACAGTTTGTGTTCGATTTCAGCTCACGGACTATTTCGATATCTTCGAAAAGGTTCATTCTGATGCTATATTTTTTCGACGTGATCTTATGAAGCATTTTTGAGTTGTGATTAGGGCTGAATTGGTGACCTGTGAACTTTAAATGGTGGCCGAATGCTGATGACTGAGGTTTTTTTAGATGTTCTTTTATTCTGACCTCTAATTTTCTTCGAGTCTGCCCGACATAAGAGACATCACAATCATCACATTTCAACTTGTAAACACCACTACAATGCAGCTTGCTCAATTTATCTTTGGAATTCCACAAGATGTTGTTCAGGGAAGCGGAGTTAGAAAATGAAATTTTCACTCCTTCACAGGATCTTTCAAGAATATGCGCAACGGCATTGGAGAAGTGTCCCAAGTAAGGCAGCGAGAAGTATCTTGGGCTCGAGTCGAAGGTGTTTGAACGGTAGGCCAGATCTTGCGTTTTTTTGAATGAAGAATTGTTTGTGAGCCTATCTACTATGCTAGGGTTGTATCCATTGTTGAAGGCTATTTGCTTGATGGTGTTTAGCTCTTTCATTCTGTTAGCTTCAGAAAGTGGGATATTAAGGGCTCTATGGACGTAACAGCGCAAAGCTGCCATTTTATGGCTAGAAGGATGGTGAGAATGGTTGGGAATAATATGGTCAGTTTGCGTGGCCTTTCGGTAAATATCAAAGTTAAGGTCACCGTTTGATCTCGAGATAGATAGGTCCAGAAAATTGATCTTTTTATCAATCTCAACTTCGAGGGTGAAATTGATTTTAGGGTGGATGTTATTAATGAAATCGAGTAAGATGTGAGCGTCGTCGGGGGAACCATCAAATATGACAAAAACGTCATCAACATATCTGTACCAACGTATTATTCGAGTGAATTTTCTTAGGTTGAGCAATTCAAGTTTTTCAAGGAAGCGGTCAGCCAGAATGGACGATAAAGGGCAGCCCATAGCTAATCCCTCAGTTTGTCTGTATACTTTTTCGTTGAAGACAAAGAAGTCCTGGGACAAAGCACTGTGTGATAGAGTGTTTATCAAGCGACTTGGATTTCAAGAGATCTCTCAGAGACCGTTGTCTTACAAGTTTTCTACGTAACAAACATAATAGACATAGAGAGTCCAAACGTGACAGATATTCTAGGATACTCAAAGACATCAAAGATAAGATTTCGGAACGGAATTTGATCATTTCAAAAGCAGATAAAGGCAATTGTCTCGTGATCTTGAACAGAGGTGACTACATTAGAAAAGTAGAGACTTTTCTTCATGGAAATGATTTCGAAGAACTGAACCTTAACCCCCTGAATACTTTCATGAAAAAGGCAAAAACCTATGTACGTATGTGTGAGAACTTCCTTTTCCAACACAACAAACGACACATCTTACCATGCAATCCAACCATGCCTAGACTCTATGGACTACCTAAGATCCACAAACTAGACGTACCAATTAGACCAGTGGTATCCTTTTCTAATACCCCTGCACATGATCTTTCAACATTTCTGAACGATTACATAAAACGGTTCACCAATTACAAGCCCAAATATTCTGTCTTGAACTCTACCGATCTCACACAGAAATTACAAGACCTTGAAGTGAAGGATAGTTACATTCTGCTCTCTTTCGACGTTTGTAACTTGTTCACCTCTATCCCCAGAAACTAATGTATTCCTCTTGTCGCCGATCTCCTTCGTGAGAATAACATCCCCGACTCTGTTCTATCTGATGTGCTTCCTTTGCTGAAGCTTGCTTTGTCCCAGGACTTCTTTGTCTTCAACGAAAAAGTATACAGACAAACTGAGGGATTAGCTATGGGCTGCCCTTTATCGTCCATTCTGGCTGACCGCTTCCTTGAAAAACTTGAATTGCTCATCCTAAGAAAATTCACTCGAATAATACGTTGGTACAGATATGTTGATGACGTTTTTGTCATATTTGATGGTTCCCCCGACGACGCTCACATCTTACTCGATTTCATTAATAACATCCACCCTAAAATCAATTTCACCCTCGAAGTTGAGATTGATAAAAAGATCAATTTTCTGGACCTATCTATCTCGAGATCAAACGGTGACCTTAACTTTGATATTTACCGAAAGGCCACGCAAACTGACCATATTATTCCCAACCATTCTCACCATCCTTCTAGCCATAAAATGGCAGCTTTGCGCTGTTACGTCCATAGAGCCCTTAATATCCCACTTTCTGAAGCTAACAGAATGAAAGAGCTAAACACCATCAAGCAAATAGCCTTCAACAATGGATACAACCCTAGCATAGTAGATAGGCTCACAAACAATTCTTCATTCAAAAAAACGCAAGATCTGGCCTACCGTTCAAACACCTTCGACTCGAGCCCAAGATACTTCTCGCTGCCTTACTTGGGACACTTCTCCAATGCCGTTGCGCATATTCTTGAAAGATCCTGTGAAGGAGTGAAAATTTCATTTTCTAACTCCGCTTCCCTGAACAACATCTTGTGGAATTCCAAAGATAAATTGAGCAAGCTGCATTGTAGTGGTGTTTACAAGTTGAAATGTGATGATTGTGATGTCTCTTATGTCGGGCAGACTCGAAGAAAATTAGAGGTCAGAATAAAAGAACATCTAAAAAAACCTCAGTCATCAGCATTCGGCCACCATTTAAAGTTCACAGGTCACCAATTCAGCCCTAATCACAACTCAAAAATGCTTCATAAGATCACGTCGAACAAATATAGCATCAGAATGAACCTTTTCGAAGATATCGAAATAGTCCGTGAGCTGAAATCGAACACAAACTGTGTAAATACGCAGGTCAATTTAAATTTAAATAATAGTTTTACTCCCTTATTTAAGACTTTGATTTAACATTTAACAAGTTTTTATAAGTGTGATATAGCCTCGAGATTTCCCCCTCACTAAGTGACGCCTCTGACTTTCATACGAGTTCAACGAACCTTTCGCTGTCACCAATTATTGACATTGTTTTGACAGATAGGACGTCTATTTTCTCATTCCCCGGTTTTCTCGAGGTTGTAGCTGTCATATTGTTTATTCGTGTAGTGTAGTCGCTGTTTCTTGTACTTTGTTGATTTTATTTACTTGACCACCACAAAATGTACGTTATTGTTGTCGTTTGCTGTGCCGTTCCTCCTTTTTGCTGTAACTTGGGATAATTCCTGGACGGGTAATCATCCTTATTTTGTAAATTATCTGTTTTTATGAATTCAATAACCCTTCCAGGAAAACCCTGATGATGGCCTGTTGACTGGCCGAAAGCGCTCGGTTTTCGACGTATTAATAAAAAACCACACTGAAGTACCTCTTTTTCATTTACTCATTCAGTAGAAAAGCCTGATACAACAAGCTTTGCTTCTAGTGGTGAAGTTGCCAAAATTATATAGGTAAATGAAAATTTGTTTTTAGTAGGGAATAAACCTGTATTTTTACAAAAATTAGGATTCTCAATCATATTTGTCACTGAGCTGCAGTCCTTATACCAAATTCATAGAGAACTGTATCTTTCAAATTATTCGAACTCCAAACGAACAGTAGGCAAAAAAAATTGAAACTTATTAGATATCGCCTCTGCGTTAAATGTCGTACCATCTTTTCAAAGTTTGTAACGCTGTATTGATCCAGTAACGCAGGACAGAGCTGTGCCGAGCACTGATGGAAAGTGCTCCGATCACAAAGCACTAAGCCCTTTCGAAAAGTGCTCCGGAATCTCGAGCACTAAGCACTCATTTTTTGCGAAATGCTCGCGATTACCAAGCACTTTCAAAAAGTAATTCGTTTACACGAGCACCGAGCACTAAGCACTTTTTAAAATGAAACTTCGACTTTAAGACTTTTCAGCCAATTGTCTGTAATTTTGGCATTTCGGTTTCTCGAAGTCGGACCATAATTTGGAACCCGAACAGAGCTTTTCTCCTTTGAGATTTATCGTGTTTACGACTGGACAGAATCGATTCTGACTACGGATTCTTCATTAGTGAGTCCATTCTCGGATTTCAAATTTCAAACTTACTGACCGACATTCGATTACTTCCAAATATAGTTTTCGCCATAATAATATGCTGTCGAAATAATGGAAACATAAAGACATGCCTCAGAGAGTGCATGGCCTACGGCGAATTTGGTTTTGCGCGCATGTTCTAGGGAATAGAGTGATATCGTTTGTTCGGTGTTTGGTTTGTCTGTAATTTTCTAATTTTGAGCCGAAAATGGTCTCAAACGACTAGGTTGAACTGATTCAGTGTCAAAGTCGATTCTGTTCGGCCGGCCGTCCAACCGAGGACCCGATATCTGTCGAACGAAGCAAACTAGAGGCTTGAAACTTTCAGGATAGGTCGAGCATCCGAATGTCGCGGTTATATCCGTTGATGGGCACAAGCGGCCCAACGGTTTCAGCGTTATAGCTATTTAAAATTTTGAGATTATTTCCCTGATATTGAAACTTGGCACTTAGTTGGGCCACAACGATACGCAACTTCCTGCAAAAATTTGTTGAGATCGTACCGTCAGTAAGATTGAAAAAATTTTTTCCGAAAAATTTTCATTGTCGGAAACAGTTCACTACATATGAAAAAAATCTGCTCATACCTTGAGCACCATGTTTCATAGCAGTGTACCGAATTTCAGTTCGATATGTTCATAATTCTCAGAGATATTGGGAAAAAATATTTGGAGGAAATTTTCGATGTTTTTTTACTGAGTATCGTTATTTTTTCCGGAATAACTCAAAAAATTCAATCTCAATCATTGTGAAACTTGGTAACTAGTTTGAAAATGCTGATTTGCAACGTTGTGCGAAATTTCGTGGAACAATCTAAAAAAAATTTTTTTTTTCAAATTCTCAATATTTTGCGATCTTCTGATCATATTATCCTCACAAAATTCCGCGTGAACCTTCAAGTTGTCATTTTTCAATCAAATACTGGATTTTAATCCGATCTTATCTGTATTTTCGAAAATATTTAGTGTTAAAATTTTGAATGGCAATATCTGCGAAAGCATTGGGTGAGTGGCCACGAATTCGGTCTACGTAATTTAGGCTTCACAAGTATCGAGTTTCTCAGTTGTTTCTTTTGGAAGTTATTGTGTTTACTATCGGCCGTTAGGCTTGTTGACGAAAGCTAATTAGCGAATTTGTACGATTTCGTGATGATCGTTTAGTCAGATTGAAATTAAACTCAAAATTTTGTTCCCACGAATTTTATATTTGAACCATGTCATTTTTCGTTGAAGTACTGGATTCAATTCGATTTGATCTTTATTTTTGGAAATACTAGGAATATATGAAATTTAGAATGAGTATACATATTACAAAGGTATTATTCGTGAATGGGTAAAATCCGCCCAATGATTTCGTGGATATATCCATTCAAAATTGTATATTCCCAATATTTCTCGAAAAACGCAGAGAATATCGAATTAAAATCCAATACTTGACGTGTTTGACTCCCTGATGTTGAACCCGTCATCCATATCGATGTTTGGCTGTTCGGCCGTCCGTAAACACGATTACTCTCCAAACGAAAAATCTAGAGCCCTGAAAAGTTGCAGGGTAGATTCGGAGCCTAAATATCTCGGCTAAGTTTGTTTATAGGCATAATCAGTCAGGAAGTTACAGTGTTATTGACGTGATCATAATTATATATTTTTGTCCCCCATAACTTTTAAAATGGACAGCTTCGTGCCAAGTTTCGTGATGACCGTTTAATCAGGACATCAAAAAACAATATTCATTTCTATTTTTCCCATCATATAACTAATAATCTGATTCAATTAATATTTAAAGTGTTTGAATGTAGAGATTGGTCATCTGCCATAAATGACTTAAATCTCCCATCCGGAGTTCACTTAAGCTCAAGAAATATATTTTTCTTGAATATTCTAATTTTGCGATACTCTCGGAATTTCTCACGAACCTGCACGCAATCATACTACATCAAAGAATTCAAAATATTATTTCAATCAGATCATTGGGTTCGAAATCATAGAGGAAAGAAATTAATGAAATTTTAAATGTGAACCGGAATGTGTGACATACGAATACGAAAATTCAATAAGTATAATCCACGTGACTTCACGTCAGTAGATTTCTTGAGATTTTCTAACACTCTTCAGAACGGAATTCTAATATCTCTATGATCGAGATAGAATACGAAATATTCTATCTCGATGTTCCCAACTGAGAGGTTACGCTTTGACACTTATTTTCATATCATAGTAGCACAAAACTGAACGTAAACACATATATCACGAATGTGTCGAATGAGGATCCTTGTATTACTTGTCGAATGTCTCCAAACACCAGAGACAACCGATATATTAGTTCTCTTTGTCTACTCCAATCACGCGATAGCCCGACATTTTCCTGTTTCGACAAGTCCATGAAGGGCTTAGTGCTTAGTAATCCCGAAAAGTGCTTCGAAGCCCTGCGGTGCTCGGGAGCACTTTGCGGTGCTCGGGAGTACTTTGGTGCTTGGGAGCACTTTGCGGTGCTTGGGAGCACTTTTTCGAATTAATAAGCACTAAGCCTTCTCAAAAAATTCTCGAAGCACCAAGCACTAAGCACTGGTTTAATAAAGTGCTTGCGAGCACAGTGCTTAGGAGCACAAAAGTGCTTCGAGTGCTTTCACGAGCACTAAGCACAATGCTTTGGCACAGCTCTGACGCAGGAGCAATTTGTTTCCATTACCAATAGTTTTCATTATTTTCACTTGTATTTCTAATGTTAGAAAGCCCACCAATATTTTCAAGCAACATTTTTTACTTGAAAAAAAAAGGATGATTTCCTAAAGTTTTCGATTTTGAATTAATTTAAATATTTGATTTCTAGGTTTTCACCACTAGTTCTAGGATCCATAGATTAAATAAAGTGAATTCGATAACACTTTGATGGATCTTTTGGACATATCCTTAAATGTTAATATTGTTATTATTCTTTCAAATTTTCAACATATCATTTCGTCAATATCAATAGTTAATGAATTGCAAATGACCTTTTGGTTATTTCTTTATATAATGTTGGTAGATGCCGTATATTTGAACGGAAGAAATAAATGAAGAAACCTAATATAATTAACACATATTACATAGGTATGTAATTGATTTCACTTCATGTAATTTTGGTTTTCATGACTGAAAAACAGTAACATTCCATTTGAAAACATAAAATGTAGTATGAAGTTAATTTCTATTACCTTCTCTTATACCTAGCTTTAGCAGTTAATTCAAATATTCCCGCCACAAACAAAATACTCTAGCTGTTAGGGTCGCTAGTGAGATTTCCATCCAAAATTAGTTCTCCATGTGGCCGTTGGTGTCGCTAGTGAATGGCCATCTAAGATGGCCGCCACTTTGTTTCCACAGATTAGTATGGAGTTTACACTTCTTATATATTTGTATTCTGTGCTGGATACTTCACACCAACCTGCGCAAAAGAACAGTCGTTTATTTGATGAGGCTTGGCGCTGAGGTTTTGAATCTTCCACTGGTGGACTATATTCTCAACCCCTCTAGATGAACGTAGAGTTTCGCATAGTGCCGATTGTCTTAGCCACAGCTGTTTACAGGGTGTTTCACCATAGACTGGTCGAACGTATATAGCCGTATAGATGATATTGGGAAAGACATTTTTGCCTTATGACATATACCCCGTTTTCGGAGCATAAGCGAGATACAGGGTGTTTAATGTCAACTTTGAGCAATATTCTGATAACTGTGGGGAGTTATGCGTGACCTTTGAAATAACAGTTTTTGGTCACATCTCAGTATTTTTTGGTGGTCAATTCAATTGTTGTGTACAATTCTGGAAAAAATATTTCAAAATGGCGGAAAAGCTACAAAGTTGGAATTTTCGTTTTCGATCGCCAAATTGAATAGGACTATTTCAATGTACTCAATTTTCTAAGATATTCCGTGAAAAAATTTTTCCAAAATTCGAACTGAACTTTTTTTACATGTCCACAGTGAAAATAAATTTCACCCAAAATTGTTGAAATCTTTCGAGGTTGAACTTACCTTCATTCTGAATACTGCTTTGAAAACAGAATGAAAAAATATCCACTGGTTTTCATTTTATAGCCTTCCAAAGATTTCGCTCGGAGTACTTAAATAGTTTTTATTTAAGAAACTGGTTGCCCTACGGATGCCGAAATTATGTTAGTAGGTCTCCAGAGTGACCTGGAAATATTTTCTAGAAACTTTGATGGGAATCGAACTCTCTCCTCATTCGGAAATCGGTCAAATTCGATGAACTACCGTTGCTTGGTAACAGACGTCATTATAATCAGTATAAATCCAATTTATACGCGACCCTATTGTCCGTAAGTGGAGCGATTTCGAACCCCATCAGAGTTTTTCTGAAAAAATTCTTTGATAAATACATATTTCTATCCAGGTCATTCTGGGGGCCCATTAGCACAATTTTGGCCTCCGTAGGGCCACCAGTTTCTTAAATAAAAATTATCTACTCCGAGCGGAATCTTTGGAAGGCTATTAGATATAGATATTTTTTCATTCTGTTTTCACAGCAGTATTCAGAATAAAGGTAAGTTCAACCTCGAAAGATTGCAACAATTTCGGGTGACATTTTTCTTCACTGTAGACATTTTAAAAAAAAGTTGAGTTCGAGTTTTGGAAAAAAAATTTCACGGAGAATCTCAGAAAATTGAGTACATTGCTATCCAATTTGACAATCGAAAACAAAAACTTCCAACTTTGTAGGTTTTCCGCCGTTTTGGAATATATTTTCCAGAATTCTACACAACAATTGAATTGACCACCAAACAGAGCTGTGCCGAAGCCTTGTGCTTAGTGCTTGTGAAAGCACTCGAAGCACTTTTGTGCTCCTAAGCACTGTCCTCCCAAGCACTTTATTAAGCCGGTGCTTAGTGCTTGGTGCTTCGAGAATTTTTTGAGAAGGCTTAGTGCTTAGTAATTCGAAAAAGTGCTCCTAAGCACCGCAAAGTGCTCCCGAGCACCGGAAAGTGCTCCCAAGCACCGCAGTGCTCCCGAGCACCGCAAAGTGCTCCCAAGCACCTTAGGGCTTCGAAGCACTTTTCGGGATTACTAAGCACTAAGCCCTTCATAGACTTGTCGAAACAGGAAAATGTCGGGCTATCGCGTGATTGGAGTAGACAAAAAGAACTAATATATCGGTTGTCTCTGGTGTTTGGAGACATTCGACAAGGAATACAAGGATCTTCATTCGACACATTCGTGATATATGTGTTTAAGTTTAGTTTTGTGCCACTATTATATGAAAATAATAGAATGCTTTCAGAGTCGAAGTGTCAAAGCGTGAGCTTTCAGCTGGGAACATCGAGATACAATATTTCGTATTCTATCTCGATCATGAAGATATTAGAATTCCGTTCTGAAGAGTGTTTGAAAATCTCAAGAAATCCACTGACGTGAAGTCACGAGGATTATACTTATTAAGTTTTCGTATTCGTATGTCACACACTCGACCGGTTCACATTTAAAATTTCATTGTTTTTTTCTCTATAATTTCGAACCTAATGATCTGATTGAAATGATATTTTGCATTATTTGATGTAGTATGACTGTGTGCAGGTTCGTGAGAAATTTCAAGAGTATCGCAAAGTTAGAATATTCAAGAAAAATATATTTCTTGAGCTTAACTGAATCCTGGATGAGTGATTTAAGTCATTTATGGTAGATGACCAATCTCTACATTTAAATACTATAAATATCAATTGAATCAGATTATTTGTAAAATGATGGGAAGAATAGCAATGAATATTGTTTTTTGATCTCCTGATTAAACGGTCATCACGAAACTTGACACAAAGCTGTCCATTTCAGAAGTTATGGGACAAAAATATATAATTATACTCACGTCAATAACACTGTAACTTCCCGACCGATTATGCCTATAAACGAACTTTGCCTAGATATTTAGGCTCTGAACCTACCCTGCAACTTTACAGGGCTCGAGATTTTTCGTTTGGAGAGTAATCGTGTTTACGGATGGCCGAATAGTCAAACATCGATATGGATCACGGATTCATCATCAGGGAGTCAAACACGTCAAGTATTGGATTTCAATTCGATATTATCTGCGTTTTTCAGAGAAATATTGGGAATATAAAATTTTGAATCGATATATCCATTCACGAATTATACCTTCGTAATATGTACACCCACTCTAAATTTCATATGCACAGTATGTCCTGTCAATGTTTCCATATAATGTCATACAGTTTCGATATCAAGAATCTATTAATTCTATTAATCTAAAAGTCAGCATATTGAAACTGTATTTTCATCGATATTAAATCAGGAGGGTAAACCAAAAAGTTTTCAAAAATACAGATAAGATCGAATTAAAATCCAGTATCTGATTGAAAAATGACAACTCGTAGGTTCACGCGGAATTTCGTGAGGATAATATGATCAGCAGATCGCAGAATATTGAATATTTGAGAGGAAATTTTTTTTTTTAGATTGTTCTAATGACACGATATCACGAAATTCCTCACAAAGATGCAAATCAGCATTTTCAAACTAGTTACTAAGTTTCACAATGATTAAAATTGTATTTTTTGAGTTATTCCGAAAAAAATAACGATACTGAGTAAAAAACCATCCAAATTTCCTCCAAATATTTTTTCCCAATATCTCTGAGAATTATGCACATATCGAATTGAAATTTGGAACACTGCTATGAAATATGGTGTTCAAGGTATAAGCATATTTTTTTCAAATTTAGTGAACTGTTTCCGATATTGGAAATTTTTCTGAAAAAATGTTAAAAACATTTTTTCAATATTACTGACGGTACGATCTCAACAAGATTTTGCAGGAAGTTGCGTGTCATCGTGCCCAAACTTAGTGCCAAGTTTCAATATTAGGGAAATAACCTGAAATATTTCAAATAGCTATAACGCTGAAACCGTTGGGCCGCTTGTGACCATCAACCAATATAACCGCGGCATTCGGATGCTCGACATATTCTGAAAGTTTTAAGCCTCTAGTTGGCTCCGTTCGACAGATATTGGGTCCTCGGTTGTACGGCCGGCCGAACAGAATCGACTTTGACACCGGATCAGTGGGTTCAACCTAGTCGTTTGAGACCATAAACGGCTCAAAATTCGAAAATTGCAGACGAAGCAAACACCAAACAAACGATAGTACGCTATTCCCTAGAACATGAGCGAAAAAACGAGTTCGCCGTAGGCTATGCACTCTCTGAGCCATGTCTTTATGTTTCCATTATTTCGACAGCACATTATTATGGCGAAAACTATATTTTGGAAGTGATCGAATGTCGGTCAGTAAGTTTGAAATTTTAAACCGAGAATGGACTCACTAATGAAGAATCCGTAGTCAAAATCGATTCTGTCCAGTCGTAAACACGATAATTCTCAAAGGAGAAAAGCTCTGTTCGGGTTCCGAATTATGGTCGGCCCTTGGATGGTTTTCCGACTTCGAAAAACCGAAATGCCAAAATTACAGACAATTGGCTGAAAAAGTCTTAAAGTCGAAGTTTCAAATTAAAAAGTGCTTAGTACTCGGTGCTCGTGTAAACGAATTACTTTTTGAAAGTGCTTGGTAATCGCGAGCATTTCCCAAAAAATTAGTGCTTAGTGCTCGAGATTCCGGAGCACTTTTCGAAAGGGGGTTAGTGCTTTGTGCTCGGAGCACTTTCCATCAGTGCTCGGCACAGCTCTGCCACCAAAAAATACTAAGGTGTGACCAAAAACCGTTATTTCAAAGGTCACGCATAGCTCACCACATTTATCAAAGTTGACTTTAAACACCCTGTATCTCGCTTATGCTTATGTCATAAGGCAAAAATGACATATGAGAATGTTTCTTATGACCGTTGTTCTTTCCGACTCGATGCTGTATTTGCATATCTCAAGTTAAAATTTCATTTTCATTTAAGGTTTATTTTAGGATGAAGATGGCCCGATAAAGGGCCGAAACGTCGCATAAAGAATAGTTACTTTTCATAATTGTGCCTCAACCGAAATTTGGATGTCTATAGATAATCTGGAACGATATACTTGGTTTGGTTTAGGTTTTCTCATACAAGATTTATGTGATGAGATGAAAATAAAATTATATACACCATTATGAAAGGGAGTTGCATGATCTTGGGGAAAAGCGTGCTATCGTTTTGTCCAATGATATTTTCGAATTTTGAGCCGAAAATGGTCTTAAAAGACTAGGTTGGACCCACTGATGACGAATCCGATGTCAAAACCGATTCTGTCCGTCCGTCCATATGCACGATCACAGTCGTACGGAAAATCCTATCGACCTGAAACTTTCAGTTAGGTTAAGTTCATTAATTGGAAAAATCAGCCAAAGGGTTTCGGAGTTACAGCCTTTGAAATTTTGAGGTTATTACCGTGATAATTCGGGAGCTACTTGAACGATTGGATTGAAACTTGGTAGTTAGTTAGAGCATATATCAACGAGCAACTTTTGCGAAATTTTTGTTGAGATCGTACAGTCAGTAAATCGAAAAAAAAAATTTTTCGAACAAATTCTATTCTCGGAAACTGTTTAACTTATCCGAAAAAAAGTTCTGCTCAGACTTTGAGCTTCATATTTCATAGCAGTGCACCAAATTTCATACGATTATGATTTTTGGAGATATTGATAAAAAATATGTCAAATTTCATAACTCTTCCTCGGTATCGTTGTTTTTTCCGAAATATCTCGAAAAAAACCTAGAAATGCACTGACGCGAAGTCAGCAGCTTTTGCGCTTGTTCAAATTCGTTGGCAAAGCGGTCACTCCTTTGAACTTGCGCGCAAAAGCTGCTGACTTCATCTCAGTGCTTTTATAGGTTTTTAAACCCCATTTTATCCCACATGCTGAACAGTTTTGCCAACATTCTTCAATGAAATATATCATTGTGTGTTTAATCCTCAAACCACTAAAAAACTATAGTTATAATATTTTCTGATTATTAGATACGCATTTTTTTTTCATCAATTTTTGCGAAAGTAATATTATGGCGTAGTATGGAATGTTTTGGGAGTCCCTTTTATGCTCAAATAATCTTTCTTCAAGATAGCGCCGTGTTTGTCCTATTTTATTATTATTATAGGTTATTATTATTCAACTCAAATTCTATTTTGGTATGGGATTTTCACCTTTTGAAGAAATCGCGCATTCGTGTTATCCGATTTGAACTCTATTTCTGTATTTGACCTGGAGAAGGCCTTTTTTCTCTATTTTTCAGATAGGACGTCCACATAAGGTAATTCAAAATTATTTTGTAGTGAAAATACAAAAGGAACCCATTTAAAAGTATCTGAGAATTGTGTAGATCATACAATTCTTCAGAGCTAACACAAACAGGTTTCACGCACTCATCAATAACTAAATAATAATTTGGGAAAACATAAATAAATTCAAAATGGCAAATGAAAATAAAAGCACCACTGTTCTATGCACTTTATTTCTGATTGAGTAAAACAAAAGACAACAATGACAACTACTAACTATGGTCAATGGATATTTTAAGCTCATGTACCTTGGAATAAGCGCGTTAAAATAATGTCCGTGGATTCAAATTGGCTATTACGTTGTAATCACATCTTCAGGGATATACAGGGTGTTGCATCATAATCTAGACGAACATAAACTCGTGTAGACGATATTGGGAGACTCATTATAACAAACACACCATCTAAGCATAAGCGAGATACGAGGTGTTCCATGTCAACTTTAAGCAAATTCTGATGGATGGGGTGAGTTATGCGTGACCTTGAAATAAAGTGTAGAATTTTGGAGAAATGGTTCAAAATTGCGGAAAACTTGCGAAGTTGTAATTTCATTTTCGGTTGCTAAATTGGATAGCACTCATGATCTAGGCAAAACATTGTGTGCTCATCTGTGATCGTATTTACCAATGATGACGTCACTTTTTTCATTCAAGTTAAAGGAAATATATATATGGTGCTTTGAATTTGAATGAAAAAAGTGACGTCATCATTGGTAAATACGATCACAGAAAAGCAGATGAGCACACCATATTTTACTTATCATCATGATAGCACTTTATTCAGTTTTCTATGATTTTCCATTTGCTCATGCAATGCTCGCCCTCAGGTTGAGTAAACTATTTTCTGAATGACGTTGACATAAAAGCAATGGATTGGCTAGTATGTGCTCCAGAGCTTAAATTCAATTGAGCATATTTGGGTTATTTTACTTAGAGCGTTAAGGGAAGAGTCCCTGTAGTGGAAAATCGGGACCAATTTGCAGCTGCCCTAATCGCGATTAATGATGATGAGCTTCTATAAATCTATCAATAATGTTATTTTATCTGAGCATGTGAAGACGGTTGCATTCATGAGATCATGTGGAAAACTCACAAGATATTTAGCAGAACTGAAAATTAGACCGCCTACCAAATATATTTATTGCTTATGAATTTGCTGTTGTTTTGAATCGCAAAGCTCCCAACGTTAATTCGAATTGATACTGATACCATGAAGGTGCCGTAGTTTTTCTCGAAATTAAGATATCGCACGAACCACAATGAGGTTAGAAACAACTTCCAAGTTCATATATGTTGGAACTGATCTGTAGGTACTAAAATACCACTAAATATTTTACACCAAATCTATTACACGCTGTGTATCAAGATATATTATCAGTGTCGATCCTGCTAGGATTACCTATGACTCACCGCAAAAGCTTGTATGTTTTGTTGTTATGAATATATCGGCTGTTGCTCAAACCCAAAACAAATATCAAAGGTTCTGCATATCCTCTTTATGTTAAAATTCATCAGAAATGTGAATATCAACAAAAACTTATTTGGTTCGCAGGTAACAAGTTGAAAAAACGTTGGAAAGGACTAAGAGACTGCTACGCGAAGTATCTCCGTGCCCAAACAATCCCCACGGGACAAACACCTAAAACGATCGATCGGTACAAAAGCTGGCCATGGGCCAAACAGATGGAAGTGTTCAAACCCTTTTTGAAATTTCTTCCGAAAGACTCCACCGCAACATATACTGGGGAGTCTTCAGATCTTTCAGATGTATTCTATGAAGAACAAAAACCATTTATTGGCCAGCAAGATGAGCAGGTGGCAGTAACAACAACAACTCCACAAGGAAAAAGAAGAAGGAGTGATACAGCAGGACAGTGTTTTCCGCTAGACAATAATATTGATTTTTTCACAGAACAACGGAGTGCCAATAGACATTCTTCAGATGAACTTGATCTGGTATTTCAAGGATACGCCGCAAGCGTTAAAAAACTCTCTCCAAGACATCAGACAATTGTCAAATTTAAGATAGCCAAGATAATCATGGAAGCGGAACTGTTACAACATGCAGAAATGGAAACTTCAAGCCAAACAGGACCGTGTATGTCGAATGCATCTTTTTCTGATACATATTCCCACGTACTTCAGTCTGATGACACATCATCACTCTCAGCTGTGAATGAAACGAATGCTTCCTGAGCAGATCAGCATAAAAAATTTACATGAATTATGATGATTTTCAAATATAAGTCGTTACCTAGTTAGTAAGTTATTGCACTCGTATGATAAATACATTGATATTTACTTATCTAGTGTTTTAATCTTCAGTAACTGTAAGACATTGTGTTACTTAAACGGATTCTTATAACGAGTTCCGAATGTAATATAAAAACTTCTTTCATAGATCCTAAAGTGACGATGTTTGAATAAAAAAAAACCTAGAAAAGCACTGACGTGATGTCAGCAGCATTTTCGAATTCGTTGCCAAAGCGTTCATCCCCTCTGAACAAGCGCGCAAAAGCTGCTGACTTTACATCTGTGCTTTCCTAGGTTTATAAAAGTGATGCCGGAAAAAAACACTATTCCGAGGTAAAACCCACGAAATTTTACATATCTTACTATTTTTCAAATATACTGACAGTACGATCTCAACTGAATTCTACAAAAAGTAGCGCTTCGTTAATATCGTTGTACTCCAAATAAATGCCAAGATTCAATCCAATCGTTCCAGTACTTATCACGGCAATAAGTTCAAAATGCTCTAACTCCGAAACCGGTTGGCTGATTTCACCCATTAACGAACTTAACCGTCGCATTTTGAAATTCAACCTACCCTGAAAGTTTCAGGTCGATAGGATTCTCCGTACTACCGCAATCGTGCATACGGACGGACGGCCGGACAGAATCTATTTTGACACCAGATTCGTCATCAGTGAGTCCAGGCTAGTGTTTGAAACAATTTTCGGGAACAAATTCGAAAATTACACACCAAATTATAGCACGCTGACACTCTTCTCCAGAACATGCGCGCAAAAATTCAGTTCTTCATACAGAGTAGCTATAAGTTGTGTCTCAAGTCTGACATGACGACGAGCGTTCCTGTACCGTTTTTGAACTTCACTCAGCAATTACGCGAAAAAAGTATCCATGATAATCGTCGTCGAACAAAGAGAAAGATTAATATCTTTTTGATTCAAACAAGAAGAAATTTAAAATGAATTCAGACAATCTCATACTCTTGTAGAATATGAAACAATTTTCAGTAATTAAAGCATTTCTTGAACCCACTGATGATAAGTGTCTTTAAATTCTTAGGGAGATGATTGAAATTCTTTTTACACTGATACTAAGGTTACATCTCCAACTTGAAAGTTTTATGTTTAGGAATACCTACAGTTTGTCCACGGATTGAGCGCCGGTAAGGTGTAAATGAAGACAAATTTTCGAGTTAGACTCTGATATTCTGGGAATCGC
This sequence comes from Myrrha octodecimguttata, assembly GCA_958510865.1. Classification (NCBI taxonomy): domain Eukaryota; kingdom Metazoa; phylum Arthropoda; class Insecta; order Coleoptera; family Coccinellidae; genus Myrrha; species Myrrha octodecimguttata. The sequence continues at coordinate 4,978,311 of OY294056.1, read as the reverse complement.
TCCGGCTTGGTCTCGAACTAAGATGTTGAGAAAAAGAGCCAAACCAATTTATATACGGGGTGGTTTAGAACTGAATTAATGAAAATTGTTAAGAATAAAGTACCTTTGTTTCAAAAGATATCGAGAAAGTTTATTGAGAAAAGTTGTTTGGAATGACCAGCTGCTGCAGGAACTCAAGGTTCAGATAAATCAGCCTACCTTGACTTTATAAGTTGGTCATGGAAATTTTGTATACGTGACGTTTTTTTCATGATCAAAATTTAAATTTTGAAACTATTTTTTTAACAGGAATACGTGATACCGCAACATTTGGCCAGCGTTCATGGAATTGTTTCATTACACCCTGATACGAAATGTCTGCACCTAAGCCGTAGCACCAGGGGGATGAAACTTCTATGCGAATCTTGAAAACAAGAAACGTCAAACGACACCAACAATTCACGGTATGTAAATCACGGTATATATATGCTTATATATATGCTTATATATATATGCTTTTAATCTGCATAATCAAGCCAATCAGCGTTGAGAATTTGAAAAATTTTTCACCTGAAAGTTGTTATGATGGCGGTTGCTGTTTGCTGTGGAGTTGTGGTTATTTTAGCACATAAAAGTTAATATCACAGGCCTTGTCTAGTGGTCTGCGATGATAAATTGATTTTAGGTAACAGCTGATGGAAATAATTCGTCTGGTAGTTTCCTCCATTTATTTTTAAATTTATTAGTATGTCAGGAATTATAGTGGTTGGTTCTGTTTACGATGGGATCAAATTCATATCCCACAATCTACCCTATAGACATTACTGAATCAGATTCTTCCGAAAGAACAATCCCCATAATTGTCTCAAAAGAAACTCTGCTCTTTTAGTCCAAGTAGAAACTGATTCTATGATTACGACTCAATGTTATTTCCTGTCTTAAACTCAAGAGGAATATGTATTTGTATACTTCCAAAAGAGGCCTAACGTTGAAACTCAGGGAAACATTATTTATGGTTTAAACAACAATCATCAACATGATGCAGAACTTGAAAAAGTCACTGTGTATCCTTCAACATCAAAACAAACTTTCTGAAGGGGGTTTCAGGTGCTATCTGATATGGGGATATCAGATAGCACTGAGGAGATCTTGCATTGAAACAGGTTTAAATATTAATTTGGAATCATTCATTTTAGCAGCGAATAAATCAGGATTCTCTGTGAAAAATTCAAAGGAATATATTTTCATTTATAACAAAAAGCCTTGAAAAACGACTGCTGGCTCTTGAAATAGACTATTGGCGAAGATCAGCCAGAGTATCGCGAATGGATAGGGTGAGAAATGAAAGAATAAGGGAACTAATGAAGGTGGACAGAATAATAATAGAAGACACTCAACAAAAACATCTCATTTGGTATGGACATGTGGAGAGGATGTCGGATCAAAGAATTCCTAAACTTGCCCTAAAGTGGGTACCGAGAGAAAGAAAAAAACGAGGAAGACCAAAAGTTACCTGGATTAGCGGCATACAGAAGGCAATGTCGGAGAGAAACCTGAGAGCAGGAGAGTGGCAGGATAGAAGAGGCTGGAAGCGTAGGATTATTTTATCCAAAATTAGTGTTGAGGAATGAACGTATTCAATTCTCTGCTAAATTCATTTATAGATGGCAGATTTTAATTTATTGAAGCAAATTCAAGAGAAGTTGTGGGAGTTCCTCAGATTCTTTTTCCATCAGCCAGGGAAACAGTTAAGGTAAAGAATCAATACCACTTCTATATCGGCCGCTTTAACCTGTTTCTGATCATTTTAAACTCCAAGTTGATTAAATGTACGATTTAGATAAATTTTGTGCTCTTATATTGTAGGAAATATCCTTGAGTTCAGGGTTATTTCTGAGAGTTCTGTATAGAAACAATTCGGACTTGATTGATAACACTAATATATTTTTCTTGTTTCATACTCCAACTTACCACATGGAATGCTGAAAAGCAAGTACCTGTGCAACCAAACAACACTCTTTTTTTATTTTTAAAAGAACCTATATTTCATTAGGATCATTATGTATTTTATTTATTATTTATTGAAGAGATAATTCATTTTGTGCTTTTGAGTCGATCTTCATATTATGTAGGATTTCCCAAGTGATTCACATGACCTCAAGTGGTATACTTTTGATGAATCTGTCGGGGTTTTGAATACCATGGACCTTTGAATAATGAGGAATTTCATGTATTACCTTTGCTTGTTGGAAGTATTTCATAAATATGAAGGTAAAAACCTCTTCAGGTCAGTAAATAATTGGTCAGATTTGACTAATATTTGAAATTCTGTGGAAAAAGGTTCATAGCTGTATTTTGTTCTGAAATGCTATGTGAAAAAATCCCTTGAAGATCCATATGGAATACACTACAGAAACACCTGCATATATTCATTATTTGAAGCACTGAAACCTTCCTACATTATTGTAGTTGGGTTTCATAACTTCATGATTATGTGTTCATTGAAGCTAAATCTATTGTTTTTTATCAATGCCCAGAAAGCCTAAATCGATTTCACACATTTTGAAGTAAGACACTCATTATTCAAATAAAATCTTTTTTTTATTGATTGGGAATCAATTATTAAATGTAAAATTTCATTTCATAAATCTATAATTTGTAAATGGATTTATATGTAATCATCATTTTATATCAAATATGTAAGATCCGATTACTTCAATACATTTTTAAAATAAAACTTTTCGTTTAATTTCAAAATATTACTCTACTGTTGAAAAATTCAAATAAACCAGTTCCCCGCCGTAATTCAAAATTATTCCCGCCATTACACCAACAAATGGCGGACACTTTGTTTCTCTGGTTTAAAAGGGAGCACTTCTTATTTATTTGTATTCTTTGCGTAGCACTGCACAATAAACACTCTTTGTTCTATGGTCAGCATGTTTTTAAGTGGAAAATTTTCGTTTATGACGAATAAAATTTACGTTTCAAGTCACGTCTGGCATTTGTAACCATGGATATTATCAAATATTTTCATAAGCTACTGACAAAATCAAAGTTGATCGATTTATCTGAGAATCGAGATTTAGCCGTGTCTTTTGATTCTAAACAACTCAATAAACTTTCTCGATATCTTCTAAAACAAAGGTGCTTTATTATAGACAATTTTCCTTAAATCAGTTCTAAACCACCCTGTATATTAATTGCTTTGGCTCATTTTCTCAACATCTTAGTTTGAGAGCAAGCAGGAGCGATTCTCAGAATATCAGAGCCTAACTCGAAAATTTTTCGTCATTTACACCTTACCGGCACCAAATCCGTGGACACACTGTATATAGTATTTCCTAATACTTCTAGTATGAAGAGAATAAAAGCTTGATAGTTTCACAATACAACTCTAATTCTCCTTAACATAACTCAGGCATCTGAAGATGAAAATAGAGGCTAGTGTTAGCATATTATTTCTTGGTAAAATAGGTCTACAAGAAGAACGTGGAGCTACATTGAACATCAAGTGCAACAGTGCCGGTTTGTCCACTGGACGCTCGGGGCGGGCGATCAAAAGGCCTACAGCCAAACAGAATTGTTGTTTATAATTTTCTTCACCAGAAGATGTGAAATTTTTCTTCAGATGACTTCGATGATGTCAGGAAAGAGAGAATTACCTGTAAATCTGAATTTTATAAAAAACTATGTACCAGTCGGACGGAGATATACAGTGCGCGTCAAAATTATGGAACAAATTCATTTTCTCAGAAGAAAAATATTTGGCAAAAAAATCCTGAAACAGGTCAATTTTTGTTTCACTTTTACCGAATTTTTATGTATTTTCGAAGGATTTTTGTTACACCCTGTGCCATCCCCATTAACCCCTCCAAATTTTTGGCAAGGTCTTTGTATCTTCTTTACAGGCGTGCGGAAATGTTCTAGAAAAAAAATTGTTTTTCGGAAAATTAGTTACTTCAAAGAGGTTTTCAGTATATTTCACGTGGGGGGTTGAAAGTTCTGCTAGAACAAAACTGTAATGGTCGACTTTCCTTCGGTGACAAATTTCATCAGGTACCATCGTCTCAAAGTAAATGAGCCATGACAAAGTGCACATACTGAAACCCTCTTTGAAATAGCTAATTTTTCAAAAAAATAACATTTTTTCCTGAAAATTCCTGCACGCCTGTGAGGAAGATACAAAGACCATGCCGAAAAAGTACCACATGACCCACTTTTCCTATTCGAAAAATTTAGAGGGTTGATGGGGATTACACAGGGTGCAACAAAAATCCTTCAAAAATGCATAAACATTTGGTAAAAGTAAAACAAAGATTGACCTATTTCAGTATTTTGGTGGGAAATATTTTTCTTCTCAGAAAATGAATTTGTTCCATTATTTTGACGCCCCCTGTTTATTATTATAAGTGCGACACCCTTGTATCCAGTGGGTCCGCGAGTCCCTCCACTGTTTTTCGAGTTGTTTATGATGCTATTGCCCTATAATCAAGCTTGTCGGCAGAGTCAGACCCTCTGATAGGGACGTTCGGTTTCAGGGCCGCTAATTCAATCAGTATTTATGAGAACGGTTTTTGTTTTCACTTGGTTTTTGAAAACTGATTTTAAAGGGGGCAGAATACTGGAGAAACATTCAAATATTCTCATTTCTATTTATTCGAAAGCCGAAAAAGACTTGTGGATTAGTAGTTGTACAATACCTTTTCGAACAAGAAACAACGCAAATATAATTTATAAATATGAATTACAAATATCAATCGGGAGCAGAAAAGAAAAAAAAGATTCTAGGAAGAAATGACCAAAAATTACAAAATTATTTTTCAAAGGCGAGTCTTTCAGAAAGATTCACTATTTCACCAATAAACACAAAATGGTTTATTGTTGAAAACTCATTAAACTCACTTTCGGTAGGAAAACAAAAATATCTTTTCATGAACCTCTTATATTAACTTTGTATTCGTAAAAAAAGGTTACCTTCATTTCTCTGAAACTTAGAGTCTCTATGCCCTTAAAAAATCTTATTTCATACCTATAGACTCTTAACATATAGATGTAGAGTGATTTATGGAGATTGAATGTACTACTTTTTGTTGTTGTCTAGCTTTCGAATAATGAATTTATTCTTCTTCAGGGTCTTCACAAAATTAGGTTATTTTATGAGTTAATTTGGAGTTTAATTCTTATTTTCTGATTGTTCATGTACTGAATTTGCGATAATTCAGTTTTCTCTAATTATTTCACCCAGAAGAATGTGTGTTACAAAAAGGTTTCATTACATTTGTATTAATTTCTGTATACTTTATTTCTCCAATATATGTGTGTTACTCTTCCTTCGGAAAAATATTTTTGTTGAATATTATCATATATTTTTTTGAAGAATAATTTAATATAATTTCATTTTAACGTTTATTCTCTTTGAACAAATATATTTTCTACAATTTACAATTTGGTTTCATTAATATTATTCCTTAACGTTATTCTAGCATCACTATTGGCAATATGTATTATTTTAACTAGGCCATTTATGGTTGCCACTGCTTTGGTACTGGAATATCAGGCCTCAGGCTCTTTTGGCAGTATTGGCGGCAATAGTCTTATCATTGAACCGAACTGAAGTTGGTCACATGCATCTTGCCGAGCCGGCCAAGTCTGGCCAACATAATTTTGGCCGGCATAGTGCCGCCCAAAATTCTTCATTGGGATCAGTAAACGGAAAAAATCTGTCAAATTGACTGGTTGTATCTGTTGAAAATAAGTGAAACTATGAAGAATTGATGATATCGATATGCAGCAGAAAGGCAGTATACACCCATAGTGCACGAGAGATTGCGAGTTGGCTTCTCGCTTATTGATAGTACTATCAGCAGCTGGAGATATCCGAATTAAGTTTTCATGAGATAAATTCATGCTCCAAATGAATCGGCTTCATTCTCCCTGCCCTATGCCCACCTCTTGCGTTGACGTTGCCACGACTACCATCAAGTTTTTTAAAGCGAAAAGGACTCCCGTGCATTCCAGACTTATCCTTAGTTATAACGAGAGTATGAGGCAAGCATTAGAAATGAAAACAGTTTTGCAAAATATTGTTTGAATTCAAGCTTTTCATGATTTTAAATTTCCGCATCAAGAAAATTCCAACATTGGAGATCTCCTGTATTCAGATAACTAGATATTTTCTCGATGCACAAATGTGGTAGTGTAGAGTTGAAAATATAATCCACTACTCTGTAAGCTTTCTCTGTACTCTTCGTCATTTCCTTCACTTCCTTGAGTTTATAATGAAACTCTTTTCTATAGTTTATATTGATATCTTCATAGCAGGATACTTCGATTTCCAAATCACTATTTCTAAAGTACTTCATGACTTTTTCATTAGTCTTGCACAAAATATCGTAGTACGTCACATGGTGTGATTCCATAACTTCCACTTTCAGACTTTTCAAATCTTCTTCGAAGTCATGATATAATGCCTTCTGCTCCTCATTATATTCTATTTTTTGGATAACAGTTCTGTTTATGGATTCGCTCATATGTAATCTCAAAACTAAGTGCTTAGTTAGAACACGTAAGACATCTGTAGTTGTTTCATCTGTATTCCGCACGTGGTCGAATGCAGTGAACCCATTTTTGTCGATCGCATCCATTTCTGCACCTTCTCTAAGCAGAATGTCAACAAGATACGATTTGCCTCGTCGACAAGCAGTATGCAAGGGTGTTTCATTTGCGGTCCCATTTTTCCGATGGATGTCGATTCCTTTTTGAATGAAGATGTCTGCGAGTGTTTCTATATTTCGAACATCACCGAAGTGATTGGAAGCTAGATTGTGCATACAATTATTTCCTATTATGTCAACTGTATTGGGATCCATACCAAGAAAGATGAGATGATTGATGAATTCAACACAATTCGGCTGTTGTTTTACCATAAGTTGTAATAAAGTGTTTCCCATACAATCGGTACTTTTTAATTCTACATTATACTTCATTAATTTTTCCAAACACTCCATTCGATTCTGTGTGTAAACGATAAGATGTAATGGTTTGTATCCATATAAGATGCCTTCTTTCTCTATATCAGCTCCGTACTTCACGAGATGTTCAATCAAAATAATATCACCTCGTTTTACTGCATAATGAAGAGAAGAGTAGCCTACGTGGTCTGCTCTATTGGGGTTAGCTCCTTTTCTTAGTAGTTTCAATGCATCTGCATTATTTCCTTGTTCTGCTGCTGTTATCAAGGCCAGATCTAATTCTGCTTGGTTTAGCTCGGAAAAACATAAATATAGCCATTCTTGGATAAGTATAAGGAATGTCTGTAAATAGAATAAAAATTATAATTTGAACTAACATAACCACAAGGGGACGAATATCTGTCGATTAATCAACAAACATTCCAACTTGATCAGAGCTAATCTTCGAAACAACCAAAACATCTACACCGAAGACGCTGCATCCAAGAAGAATGGTTACAGCTGTTTCGCAGTTTCAAGTAATCGTCAGACCAACTCACCTTGGATAAAAGGAAGATTAGGAATCTAAATATTTATCACCTGTCACATGAAATAATGCAGTATAACAAAGTACAGCTCGCCATCTCGTAGAAGCATCGTGCAAATCCTACCTTCGACTGCAGAATACTCGGATCGATGTGCATGACGTTCATCCTTTTTGTCGTATCAGGTCGCTGTTCATGTGGTTTTCCCACAAGACGATGACGTCCAACATCTAACAAAGGTAGGAATTGATTAATGGAGAAAAGAGAGCTCCAGTACTAATGAACTAATGAACAACTACAAGGACGAATATCTGTAGATCAATCAACCCACACTCCACCTTGGACTGCAATATCGCAGATGCAGTGACCTGATACGACAAAAAGGCACATCGATCGAAGGGTTCTGCGTTCGAAGGTAGGATTCGCAATATGCTCCTGGGTGAGCACGCTGTACGTAGTTATACTGCATTATTCCATGTGACAGGTGATAAGTATCTAGATTCCTATTCTGCCTTTTATTGAAGGTGAGTTGGTCTGACGATCAGTGAAACTGTGAAACATTGTTACAATTCTCCTTGGATTTAAAGTGGTAAAAAAACTTCTTGGTAATCTTCCCCTTGAGGTTTAATTTCTAGAAATAAAGACATTATTACTATTATCAACAAGCATATTTTTACACGCTTATTCTAGGATACAACATAATTTCGTTGTGCCCAAAACTATTTTATTCGAATTGAATTATGTCCGGTCATCTGGCAGTATGTGCTTTATCTATCGAATGAATATACTTGGGGTCATGAAATTTTAGGGTAGGCTTCAGCTTAGTTCCTCGATGGGCAATATTCGCTGGACGGTTCTGGAGTTGTACTCATTCTGAATTTTTAGGTTATTTCCTGAATATCTCGAAAAACATTAATGCAATAAAATTCAAACTTGGCAATAGGTTGTAAAATGTGAACTGTGACACAAACTTTCCATTCGATATTTAACAAAAGTGCATCAAATTTCAGCTAGATCGGATATCAAAAGCAAACAATTACTCCAACTGACAAATTACAGCTCCATAGATCTCGGCAACATAGCCACATTCAAGTTTCAAAAATCCTCATGCTTCAACGTTGCCAATAGCCGCTAGAAATATTAGAAAGCGTAAAATTTCGACGTTAATAGGTGCTCCCGCAGGCTTCAATGATTTTTTTTTTGAAAATTATTTGGGATGTACAAAAATTTTTCATTACAAATGTATTGTCTTCATCTGAAAATGTTATACCTAACCTTAAAAAAACGTCTTAAAGACGTCAAAAAAAATGATTTCCATTTGAGTCAATATTGTTTCGTCCCTTATTATTGGCCAGAGACGTCGTGCACCAAATATGACAGAATTATGACGTCATCATAGGTCACCCCGCTGCGCGGATAGCTGCCTGTCTTCAAAAAAACTTCTATATTGGACTTCGAAAATGTTGGCGTCTTTTTTCAGTCAATAATGTGACGTCTTTTATAGGTCCTTCATTAGTCGTGGACGTAAAATGACGAAAAATTACGTCACTCAGACGCCATCTTAGGTCAGTCTGCTACCAGTTACGCAGTGTTATTTATTTTTCCATTTTTCACTTCATATCAGTTCTAATTTCACCAAAAATTCTAGAATATAAAGAATCGGCAACATTCCGTATTCTCAATATTTTTTTCAACCATTTACTCCCAAAAGTTATTCTGAAAAAATAGAGCTCTGGCCTCCAAAAGTAACACCATTATATCCAAGGTACTGTTTGCTCTTAACCTTCGAATATATTGGAATAGTGATATTTCGAACGAAGAAATTGTTTGATGTATTTTACTCGTTCACGATCACGAACTTCGCTACACATCTTCAAGGTGCTCTACTGATTTTCCATAACTTGTTTTATTTCGGAATTTTGACATCGTAACGAATCTTCGGCTTCATTATTAAGGGTGAATGATTCCGAAGATATAATTCTCACGAAATTTTCATGAACCTTCACGTCGTCATTGTTTGACCAGGTATCAATTCAATCGGATCGAAGACATTGGAAAGATACAATTTATAATAAATACATATCATTGGATGGCTTCCACTCACTCAATAGTTCGGCCGGCGAAATTAGAAGCAAAACTTCCCCACATTAGGATACCTAGTTTCTTCAGTTGTTTCTCTCGCAATGAATTATGTTTGCGGTTTGTCAATAGTCAACACAATAATATGTTCAGCAAGATCTAAGAATATAAATGGTCACTATTATTCGCATTAGGTATTTCCTTATTTATGCTCATTTTATTAATTTTTGCTTATACTGAGTTCACTAAAATGCAAGGAAGTAGGGTTTCATCAAGAATCTCGTCTCGAAGGCATTTTCTCGTCTCGCCTCGATCATCGAGACTAGAAATAAACAAGCTCTCGTCCCGATGTTTTTGTCGAAGCCAATTTCTCGATCTCGATTCGAAACTCCTGAGATTTCGAGGGTCTCAAATACAAAAACTGAATCCTGTTGAAAAATGCTTTGTATAGGTGATAACGTATAACAGAAGGCCAAAGCTGCACCAAAATAGAAGGTATTACATTTTCTTTATAAAAAAATTACGTTGAAATACAAAAGCTGGATATAACAGAAAACTACCGAGTATCAGCACAACAATAAAGAATACCGATTGTTCCAAAAAAATAAAAACTGAATGAATTCTTGATATTTTAATTTAATCTATCATCCATTCATTCAAAATCTATCTATTCATCACGGAAAGAGAAACTTTAAAATTGTTTCTTTGTTCGTGAGAAGAAGAGTACCAGCACCAGCAAAAGTCGTTTGTTGAAAAAAAATTATCGGTATTACGCAGATGATTTCATCTCAATAGTAGGGGTCGCAATTACTACATAGTGAAAAATATGCAAAGATGGTGCCGTAAGCACTTTCTCGTCACGTCTCCATCATCGAAACTAGACATAAATAAACTCTTTTTTTGATGTTTTTCCCGAAGAAAATTTCTCGATCTCGATTCGAGACTTCCGAAATTTCGGGAGTCTTGAAAACAAAAACTGAATATTATTTAAAAAGGCTATGTATACTCCATTCCCTTTTATAAACTATACCGGTTGGCCATGATTTAGGTCTATCAAGTTTTTTACTTAAGTCTGACGCAGGTTGGCAATCGTGAAATATCGGCAATGTCAAAATAATTCTCAGAGACGTTGCCAAATGCCAATGCCAATTTCTACTCTCAATCACAACATAATCATCACGCTTGGAAACTGAAAATGCCGAAATTAGTTTTGAAGAAGCAGAGACAAAGTATCAGGAAGTGCTATTTGTAATCAATAATTTATCACAAGCTATCCAATATTTTCGACGTAGGAGAGTGAAAACCAAGAAATTATATTTTATATGAATAGATATTTATTTTTCAGCTGCCCATCACCACAGTAAGAAAGATTTCAAGTGAAAGAGACGACAAAGAATTTCCCTCTATTGGTGCACCCAAAAAGACACTGACTGAAGACATTATTTTGAAAAAAAGATCTGCAACGACAAATTTGGAATCATAATTTGAAGAATGAACACTTTTCGATTGATACACTACTTACTTTTGCAAAGGAATTTTGGAATATAACGGAGGACGGACATCACTTTTTAAAATTATAAAATCAATGGCTTACAGATACAAAAGGGTAAACTGTAAACGAACGCAAACTTCTATTTGAACAAAACCTGTTGTTGCAGCCAAAATTACTTTCCTGCGCAAATTTTTAAAGTAGAAATCGTTGGATGAAAATCTCCGATTTGTGTAAATAAACATTTCGATATTTATGACGTAATTACTAAGACCTCTTTGTAGAGAGGACCACGTTGTGTAGTTATCTGATAGAAAAATGACTATAATCTTACATTTTCAAAATATACACGGTGAAATGTGTCAGAAGGTCATGGCCAACCGGAATAGTTCATAAAAGTGAATGGAGTATATAGGTTATAACGTATAGCACAAAGCCAAGGCTGCACCAAAAAACAGGATATTACATGTTTTCTTTGAAAAAATTACGTTGAAATACAGGGGCTATGAAGAATCTTGTTCCAAAAAATGAAAACTAAATGAATCTTTGATGTTTTAACTCAATCTAGCATCCTTTCACTCAAAATTTACCTAGGTACGAAAAGTGAAAGTTTAAAATTGTTTCTTCGCTCCTGAAGAGAAGAGTAACTGCACCAGCAACAGCCATCTGTTGAAAAAAAAGTATCGTTATTATGCAGATTATTTTACCTAACAATTACTGAAAACTGAAATTTATGCAAAATGGTGCCATAAGTCTACCATGAAAATATCTTTAGAAGTAATATAATAATAAGCTTCGATTAACATTTTTTCTCGCTCGTTAAAGATTACAATCCTGTATATTCTATTCTTAAATATGATTAAATAAATTCTGGAATTGGTACTTCATTGTAGTCTCTCACGAGACTCTCGAAATTCAAGATTTCTCGTCTCGATTTCGAGATGAGGCTAACTTCGTTTTCGAGACGAGATCGAGAAATTATTTCAAGATATCTCGATCTCGAAAAAAATATATGTGCTACAATAACTCACAGCATTAAATACCTAAGAAAAGAGAAAATATAGAGGCCAGAAGCTTTTACGCAATTGTTCAAATTCCAACTAATAGATCAACGCGAAATTTTGCACCTAGTTGCGTGTTGTTACTTTTTACATGATGGCGAAGGTTCAATCTGATTGCATTTGTACTTTTTGAGATATTGCAGAAATAACGTTAAAATTCCAAGTAAAAACGAAATCTTCTCCTTTTATATCTCCGAAAGTGAATATCGGATCGAATTGAAATTTGGAACATTGTTGTGAAATACTGACTCAAGCTTCGTGCCAAATTTCGTTGAAATCTAAACTTTCGGGAAAAAAACTCTTTCATCAAAAGATTTTCTGACTACTGGATCCACACGAGATTTTGCACTAGGTTGTGTGTTGGTATTCTAAATTTGTTTACAAAGTTTTAATCTGATCGTTCCAGTACTTCATGAGATATCGAGGAATTAATCTCAAAATTTCAAATGGACTTTACTCCGAAACTATTCGACCGATTTCATCCATTAACAAACTTAACCGCGATATTTGGACTCCGAATCTAATCATTGTTTAAGTCTAAGTAAAGTAAAATGATAATATGAAGTGATCTAATGGAGAAGAAAGGTCTCCAGTAATAATAAAATAACATAATCACAAGGACGAATATCTGTCGATTAATCAACAAATATTCCACCTTGATCAAAGCTCATCATCCAATCAACCAAAATATCTACACCGAAGAAGCGGATCCATGACTACAGCTGTAGACATTCTCCTTGGATCCGCTTCTACGGTGTAGATATTTTGGTTGATGAGCTTTGATCAAGGTGGAATATTAAGATTGGAATGGAAGATTAATCGACAGATATTCGTCCTTGTGATTATGTTATTAAACAATGATTTCTTGTCCAGTGCTATCTCATATTTCTTTATTACAACGAATAGAAGATAATTATTATTACCTACTCTGAAAATTAATTGATAGGTCAGTCTGGCCTCTCAGGGTAGACAAATTCCATGTAGGAAAAGGACCGAAAATTCAATAGTATTTCTATTGTACCTATTCTTTAATTATGTTATTCAAAGCATATTACTCAATTACTTCTTAAGATATTCTTATCGTAGACTTATGGAACCATTTTCGCATGAATTTCACTATGCAATAACTGGGAGCCCTACTATTGAGATGAAAAAATCTGCGTAATATCGATACATTTTTTTTCAACAGACGACTCTTCTCTTCACGAACAAAGAAACAATTTTAAACTATCACTTTTCGTGATGAATCGATAAATTTTGAATGAATGGACGATAGATTAATTTAAAATATCAAGAATTCATTTAGTTTTAATTTTTTGGAACAATAGGTATTCTTTATTGTTGTGCTGATATTCGGTGGTTTTTTGCTGTATGTGGCTTTCAGTTCGAAGCTTCTTTATTTTAACGTAATTTTTTCATAGAGAAAATGTAATACCTTGTATTTTGGTGCAGCTTTGTCCTTGTGTTATACGTTATAACCCATATAAGGCATTTGTCAATAAAATTCAGTTTTTTTTTTCAAGACTCTCGAAATTTCGGTAGTCTCAAATCGGGATCCAGAAATTGGTTCCGTGAAAAACATAGGGACGAGAATTTGTTTATTTCTCCTCTCGATGATGGAGACGAGATTAGAAAGTGCATCCGAGACGGAATTTCACGTTTCGATGAAACCCTAAATATTTCCGCGAAATTCAGTAGGATTATTCAGAAAATCGCGAAATTGAAAAAAGTACACCCAGCACTTCCGTTTTTATGCATAAAATGGACCACTTTGATGGGTGTGGAGTTGACCCTGCACTTTTCAATTTTTATTTTGCTGGGTTATGCTACTTTGTGCCATTGAGTTTTTTTTTCCATTTTTTCCATACCGTTCTAGAGATATTCAACAAAATGATAAGATAGGACAGCCTACCACTTTTCGATATTCACATGCTTAATCGTGCAGTTCGCATATCTGGTAAAGGCCTTTCAATTTTCCAGATAATCAAAAATTAAGGGAAACATTAGCCCAGCACTTCCGTTTTTTAAGGAAAACATTTTAAGAAATGTATGCTAAACATAATCTCATTCGTCATTTCGTATTTTGAAAGTAAAGATCTTTGGTACTTAATTTCAGGTGACTGTAACTCCGATCCCTGCAAAAAATTCAAGACAAGGGCGAAAATAATTTTTCTTGTTGATCAAATGAACTACGTTCACTTACTTTTTGGTTTTTTAGACTGATGACTCAATTGGTTGAAAAATTCTAAGTATATAGAAAAGCACTGACGTTAAGTCAGCTGCTTCTGCACGCATGTTCAAATTTGTTGCCAGAGCAGTCATCTTTTCAAGTACCTATTGAAAGATTTGGCGATCTTCTCTTTATATGGTAAACACGAAATTCTGAATGGACATACTAGCTATAATTTTTCAATGAAGTACTATAATTCAATTCGATCCAATCTCTATTTTCTTTAAATTTTAGACAAATAATAAGAAATCGCCAAAGGTAGAGTTGCGTTTAGCAGGGTCAATACTTGTTAAGTTGAACGCTTATCAGTAACAAAATTCCGGGGAAAAAAACAGGAAATTTGACATATTCATTTCGAATTTCTCCACTGAAAATGGTATCAGAGGGAACTGGAATTTGGCACACTGTTATGAAATATAAGGTTCAAGATCTATCTGAATCATCTCTGAAATTTAATAACTCTTTTCCGAAAAAAAACGTTTTTTCAAGAATAGTTTCGATTTTTTTAACTTTTTTTATAATACGATGATTACAAAACTTTGCACGGACTTGTGAGTCAGCCTTTTTCAACTAAATGCCAATTTTATCATGGTTGAATATCAACGATACCGAGAAAAAAGCACAAAATTGACATATTTTTTGATGATATCTCCGAAATTTGAATCCGGATCAAATTTTGGAACATTAATGTGAAACAAAGTGTTTTTGAGGTGCGTGCCTAATTTCGTCAGAATCTGATGAATAGTTTTCGGCCGGACAGAATCGATTTTGACAACGGATTCATCATCAGTGAGTTCAGCTCAGTTGTTCGAAACCATTTTCGGCACAAAATTCCAAAATAACAGACATTATAAATAAGGGTAAAACTATCGTTGACAAGACTCGATGGCCTTCAGTATGAACAATACAATATTGAATTCTCGGAAGGGCAGCTACGTTTATTTACCTACCTTTCAGTTGATACCTAAGTGAGTCATATTCCCAGGCAAATCTTTAAAAGCCATTACCTTTGAAATTCAAACAAAATGCTTCAGAAAGCGAATATCTTAATGTCCATTATTACATGCTTGTTTCTATATGTTTCTAGCTCCAATTTAACAAGCAGTTGCTCCATAACCATCACATAATTCTTTTGTAAAACCATGGATCGACCAAGTAATGAGAATGTATCTACTCTTGGAATCTCTCTTAGTATGGTTTCATTATTTTAGAAGATAAAATATAAGACATGAAGTATCGTCGGCACCGATTATACGATATTCTTTTTTTCCAAAATAATGACTGTATATGTATTTGAAAAGAACACGAAATTTTATATAGTGTTTCACAATCATCTCAAACTGAAATTTGGTGCACTGCTGTGAAATGTGAAGTTCAAGGTACGACCAGAATATTTTTCAATGTCATAAATAGTTTCCATAAAAAAAACTTCGAAAATCTTTTTTCAGGTACTGTAAGCACGATCTCAACAAAATTTCGCAAAAATTTGCCAATCCTTGGCTCCAACTAATTGCCTAGTTTGAATCTAATCGCTTAAAAAATTTTCGAAATATAAGGGAAATAACCTCAAAATTTCGAATGGCTATAACTCCGAAACCATTCGGCCACTTTTGCCCATTTAGTTACTTAACCTTCGCATTTTGAAATGCAACCAACCCTGAAAGTTTCAAGTTAATAGAATCATATGAACGCCCGTAATCTTGTATACGGACGGTCGGACACAGTCGATTTCGACATAGGATTCGTCATCAGTGAGTCCAACCTAGTCGGTTGAAACCATTTTATCGAGAAAAAATTCGACAATTCAGACATTTGGACAAAACAATAGCACGCTGTTTTTCTAGAACATGAGCACAAAAAGCCATTAAACGCTTGACTTTGCGATGAGGGGGAGGACTAGCTTAATGGCAGGGATTTCCTATTTCAGCGGCTTAAATAATTGGAGCCATATCAATATTCAAGTCTGTCGAAGATCTTGTATACCGGTATGAAAAAAAAATAATGAAAAGCTATATTCTCATATTTTATTGTAATGAAATCCGCATCTGCCTCTTCAACTGAATATGAGGAATTAAAAGAATCCATGTTTTGAAAATACATGACAAATTGAATCAGTAAGGAGATGAATTCATTAATCCTTGTGAAAAGCAACAACTAAAGCAAAACATTTCAACATATATTATAAATGAGTGTACCAAGAAAATATCTACAAAAAGTTACAAATATTGAAAAAATGAGAAGACAAAATGATGAAATAATATTTTCAAATCACTTGGAAAACTGAATTAGTTGTTATATTTTACTCACCATGAAAATTTTACAACACAAATTGACGCACATTTTCACAAAATTTTTAAAGATTTTCGGTTGTTCCCGACCTAAAACAGAAACTTCGGCTCATTTGAATGGCCAAGAATTTTGTAGATCCTTCGAATTTGAATACTGCAGGTAAGAACGTCATAGAATTTGTTTTCTTCTTTCTTGAACAATGGCCCCGATAACTTGTTTCTTAGCCTGGTGTATTGTAAGAATAATTTTACCGATTCAAACGGAGATTTCATGGATAAGACTGATGAAAGAAAATTATATAATCATATTTAAGATCCATTCTTTTGCATATTTTCAACTATGCAGTAGGATTCACACGTCAATTTAAAAAAAATGATAAAATAGAAGAAAATAATGTTTATACTGATAAAATACAATAAGAAAAAAACTACTCAATGAACTACTCAGCCTTTTTGAAATATTCAGAACAGGTGAGCATTCAGTGTTGCACATAAGTAATTGATATTCACTCATATAAGAATTTGATCAGTAAATTTGACAAATTGAATAATTATCAAAATCGCGTAATTTAACACTTATATCGTTATGTTAACTGATTGTTCAAAGTTTCGGTTACATGAAATAAATTTTTCATAGACTATAAAACTGATTGAATTTCTTATAGATCGTGCTGCTGCGGAGAAAGATTGATGCTAATAACATCGATATTTCTTTTATTCTTTTATTAATTTGGTTATCATTGATGAATTGAGAAGATGCAACATTTTTTTCTATATCCATATATATTGAATGAATTCTGTGTATAAGTCCTAATGAATATAAAGAGTTTTCCAATAAGAGGTGTTATTTTGAATAGCCCGCTATTTCTGTGGATGTCACTTTTGAAGCTGTCGTTTTTTGACATTCGACAAGTAGAAACTACCCCATTAATAAAAATGGAATGATGCACGCTTCAACAACGCATTGAAATTATTAAAATTTGGCTGAGACGTTTCGTAAAACTCGAACATTTTTGGGTCGTCGTGAAGCACCTTGTCGGACCGCAATAAAGAAATTGGTGGAAAAATTCGAGCTGTTGGGACAAGTTAGTGATGTGAAGAATAAAACCCGTGCACGTCGCTCAAGAACAGCCGAGAATATTGCTGCTGTAGCCGAAAGTGTTGAAGAAAACCAAGGTTTGTCCATTCCTCGTCGTTCTTTGGAATAAGGCATTCCACAAACGTCATTACACCGTATTTTGCATACAGATTTGGGTCTTAAGGCATATGAAGTTCAGTTAACACAAGAACTCAAGCCGGCCGATCATCAACAACGTCGTGTCTTTGCTGATTGGGTCGTTGAAATGCATGAAAATGATCCGGAATTCCATCGAAAAATCATCTTGAGTGATGAGGCTCATTTCGACCTCGGTGGCTTCGTGAACAAGCAAAATTGTCGAATCTGGGGCTCGGAAAACCCAAGAGTTATTGTTGAAAAGCCTCTCTATCCTCAACGTGTGACTGTTTGCTGCGTTTTATGGCCCAGCGGAGTCATTGGACCTTACACAAGCAACGAAACTATTGATCTTTTGTGGGAAAAGTTTTCGGACTGTGTTATCTCTCGAAGAGGTGGTCATAATTGGCCACCGAGATCTTGTGATTTAACACCTTGCGACTTCTTCCTTTTGGACAACGTGAAAGAGAAGGTCTACGCCAATAGCCCAGCATCGATTCAAGACC
Source organism: Myrrha octodecimguttata (assembly GCA_958510865.1). Taxonomy (NCBI): domain Eukaryota; kingdom Metazoa; phylum Arthropoda; class Insecta; order Coleoptera; family Coccinellidae; genus Myrrha; species Myrrha octodecimguttata. Next base: position 4,959,968 of record OY294056.1, on the reverse strand, counting down.
TCAAAGATGGAATTCGTTAGGCTATCGAGGACATAGGGCAGCAACTTTGCGATTTGGTTATGGAAAATTTCATTAAAAGGATATGGTCCTGTAAGCGTGATCGTGTTGGTCATTTGCCTGTTGTTATTTTCCACTATTAACGGCATAGCTTCTTCTTTATAATGAAATGAACATCCGATCATTTATATTGAAAAATGGCATTTTTCTTTGAATATCAAAATAACACCTCTTATTGGAAAACCCTTTTATTCCATAAAAAGTGATATCATTGAAATATGTCGAGAAGTTTCGAACTTTGTTTGCATTTATTTAATTTAAAAACAAAACGTTTTTTTATTTGTCATCAATATATTCAGAATGCGTACTTAGTTTCTTTGCAAGATGAAATTACGATGGTACGCTAAGCGGAACTCACATATGCAAGGTTTTAACGACTTCTGCTTATATTTACTTGATCTTTAGCGGAAATCTTATTTAAGCATATTTGTTCTGTATTGAAATGCAATATGAAAGATGAAATGAGTTTTTGCGCGCATGTTCTAGGGGAACAGCGTGCTATCGTTTTGATCAAATGTCTGTAATTTTGGATGATTGAGCCGAAAATGGTTTCAATCGACTAGGTTGGACTCACTGATGACGAATCCGGTGTCAAAATCGATTCTGTCCGGCCGGCCGGTTGGCCGTCCGTAGACACGATAACTGTCGAACGAAGTGAGCTAGCAACTTGAAACTTTCAGGGTAGGTCGCGCATTGGAATGCCGCGGTTAAGTTCGTTAATGGGCCAAATCGATCGAATAGTTTCGGAGTTATAGGCATTTGAAGTTTTGAAGTTATTTATTTTTTATTTCAGAAACTACCTGAGCGATTGGATTCAAACTTGGCGGTTAGGTGAAGTACAACGACGCGCAACTTTGAGCCAAATTTCGTCAGGATTATATTGTTGGTTATTTTTAAAAAAAATTTTTTCGAAATTTTTTTCCAAAAAAATTTTTTTTTCGGAAACCATTTATCATATCCAAGAAAAATTATACTCACGCTTTGACCTTCTAATTTCACAGCAATGCACCAAATTTCAGTTCGATACGATCATAAGTTTTGGAGATATCGGGAAAAAATATGTCAAATTTCGAGGTTTTCTTCTCGATATCGTTGATTTTTTCGGTATAACTCGAGAAATACTGATTCAAGCCTGATTAAACTTCACAGCTAGTTTTAAGACGCTGAAAGACAACTTTATGCAAAATTTCGTAATAATCAGGTAATTAGAACAATTTGAAAAAAAAATTTATATGATTTTCTCATCATATCATCCTCATTAAATTCTGTATGAAACTTCGAACTGTTATTTTCGATGAAGTACTGGATTTCAATTCGATCTGATCTGTATTTTTGGAAATATTGGAAAAATAAAATTTTGATTGGGTATATCTACGGAATCATTGGGTGGATTTTACCCATTCACGAATTCGGCGTTCGTAATTAAGGTCCAAACCTTCTCTACAAATATCGAGTTTCTAAGTCGTTTCTTCCGGAAGTTATTGTGTTTACGGTCAGCCTAACGGCCGACTGACCGTAAACACAATAACTTCCGGAAGAAACGACTTAGAAACTCGATATTTGTAGAGTAGGTTTGGGGCTTAATTACGAAGGTCGAATTCGTGAATGGGTAAAATCCGCCCAATGATTCCGTAGATATACCCATTCAAAATTTTATTTTTACAATATTTCCAAAAATAGAGATCAGATCGAATTGAAATCCAGTACTTCATCGAAAATAACAGTTCGAAGTTTCATACAGAATTTAATTAGGATGATATGATGAGAAAATCATATAAATTTTTTTTTTCAAATTGTTCTAATAACACGATTATCACGAAATTTTGCATAAAGTTGTCTTTCAGCATCTTAAAACTAGCTGTGAAGTTTAATCAGGACTGAATCAGTATTTCTCGAGTAATACCGAAAAAATCAACGATATCGAGAAGAAAACATCGAAATTTGACATATTTTTTCCCGATATCTCCAGAACTTATGATCGTATCGAACTGAAATTTGGTACGCGCGCACGTTCAAATTCGTTGCTGAAGCGGTCATCTACATTGAACATGCGCGCAAAAGTTGCTGCCTTCACGGCAGTGCTTTTTGAAATTTTTTTTTTTATTTTTATGAGTGCAGGGCGAACGTGCATATAAATCAGATAGAGCGATTTGATGTGTGTCGACTATGGCAACGGTTTCCTTCCTTATCTTTCGAAGCATAGGTGAACTCTTGGATATATCTACGGAATGACTGGAAGCATTTTGGTTTATCATTTGATAAAATCAAATAATGAACCTCAGTGATCGACAAAAAAAATTACCCCCCTTGTAAATTCCACAGTTTACATTTTGAAGTATGTAGATTTGAATAAACTAATAAAAAAAATCCGTCCGTCCGCCTTCAGTTGTACGGAGCTTTTCTCTGAAAGTGCTGACCTGAACCGCTCGAGATTGATCCTCCAAGCTTTTCAGCAGGATTGGTGTTTCCTAAGGGCTCGAAACTGGTGGTTGAAGGGAAAAAATTATTTCTCGAAAACTCACCACCGAATTTTCATGATACTTTCAACGTTGATTACTGTTGCATAACTCAACCTTAAAATTTGCACCCGGATGATTTCCAATCAGTGGTCCCTGAGTAATAAATAAAAATGCTGCAAATTTCCAATAATCCCGAAACTCGGATAACTTTTCATCCAGAATCATATAACTTAAAGTAGATAAAAAATGGATTACCAAATTTTCAACACATATCGAGTTTTTGTGTTTGTGAAAACCCAATGAGCTATGAATATTATATAAGTTTTATTTAAGATATCAATGGTATTGGGTTATAATAATAATAATGGGGAAAAAAAGAAAGATGGGCTCTGAAAAACCTCCACAGTATTGATATTATCACTCCCTTCACGGCGTGAATGTTGACCAACAATTGTCAAACAGGTTGATGGATAGTGATTTCTATGTTGAAACGAAGAGATTTTTACTAGCCATACAAGATGAAGTCATCGCAACCCGAAATAACATGAAACATATAGTCCAAGATCCTTATACACCAGAAGATCGTTGCAGGAGATGTGGTGTACCAGGAGAAACAATTGACCACATTATATCAGCATGTCCGACGTACTTGCACAAAGTGACTACCTCGAAAGACACAATAACGTGGCGAAGATATTACACCTAGAACCCCTAAAATACCACCAACTATCAACAAATTCAACCTATTATTATGCGTACACTCCAGAACCTGTTACTGAGAGCGAAACCATCAAGATTTTGCACTATGGGTTTTCGAGAATTGAGAATTGATCAAGATATATTACGATAGGACTATTCACACGGGTCATACCTGAAAAGACAGTTCAATTCTTGTTCCAAAAATTCGAAAAAAATATTGGGCAGTATGAAATAAAAGGTAAGACTCGGCTCTTTCGTCGCCTCGTCCGTGAATATCTAGACTCGTACTTTAATGAGCCATTTCCCGGCCTTGTAACGTAAATTCCTAGTGTCGAATTTCGGTCTTATTTGGAATTTCGAGGTTAGGTATTTCCTTTATATTTCGATAATTACTGACGCGATCAGATTGAAACTTGTTAAATACTGGGAAATACTTTATACAAAATTTTTGTGGGGTCCGTTTCGATAAATGCCCGTGAAGAAAATATATCTTCAAAATATAAGTTTTTTCTGGAATTATTCATCAGATTTCAATGATATTTGGCACAGTGCTTCAAATTCGAGTTTAATCCAACATTTATTCTGATTCATGGCTTATTGAAATTTTGGGGATATTTTTCAAATATCTTAAGAAGAACTAATGCGATCAGAAATGAACTCCGTAGTTTGTTGAAGAATACTGACGAGCAACTATATGCAAAATTTCGTGGGTACGAGTAAAAAATCTAGAAAAGCACTGCCGTGAAGGCAGCAGCTTTTGCGCGCATGTTCAATGTAGATGACCGCTTCAGCAACAAATTTGAACATGCACGCAAAAGCTGCTGCCCTCACGGCAGTGCTTTTCTAGATTTTTTACTCGTACCCACGAAATTTTGCATATAGTTGCTCGTCAGTATTCTTCAACAAACTACGAAGTTCATTTCTGATCGCATTTTGAATTGGTATATCTACGGAATCATGGGGCGGATTATACCCATTCACGAATTCGACCTACGTAATTAAGCCCCAAACCTACTCTACAAATATCGAGTTTCTAAGTAGTTTTATTCGGAAGTTATTGTGTTTATGCAGTCGGCCGTTAGGCCGACCGTAAACACAATAACTTCCGAAAGAAACAACTTAGAAACTCGATATTTGTAGAGAAAGTTTGGACCTTAATTACAAAGGCCGAATTCGTGAATGGGTAAAATCCACCCAATGATCCCCATTCAAAATTTTATTATACCAATATTTCCGAAAATACAGATCAGATCGAATTGAAATCCAGTACTTCATCGAAAAATTACAGTTCGAAGGTTCATCCAAATTCAATGAGGATGATATGATAAGAAAATCACAGACATTTTTTTTTCAAATTGTTCTGATGACACGATCATCACGAAATGTTGCATAAAGTTGTCTTTCAGCATCTTCAAACTAGCTGCGAAGTTTTATCAGAATTGAATCAGTATTTCCCGAGTTATTCCGAAAAAACAACGATATCAAGAAGAAAACCTCGAAATTCGACATATTTTTTCCCGATATCTCCAAACTTTATGATCGCATCGAACTGAAATTTGGCACACTGCTGTGAAATATGTAGCTCAGGGTCTGAGTGGAATTTTTTTTTGGATATGATGAATGGTTTTCGAAAATAAAAATTTTTGGGGAAAAAATTTTGAAGAAAAAATTCGTTAAAATTTACCGACAATATTATCCTGACAAAGTTTGGCTCAAAGTTGCGCGTCGTTATACTCCACCTAATTGCCAAGTTTGAATCCAATCGTTCAAGTAGATTCTGAAATAAAAATGAATATTTTCAAAATTTCAAGTGTCTATAACTCCGAAACTATTCGACCGATTTGGCCCATTAATGAACTCAACCGCAGCATTCCAATTTCAATTTTCCAATTTTCCAAAAACAATTTGTTTGAAAAATTTTCATCTGTTTTAATAGAAAATCTGACAGCCCCTAAAGTCAGTGTTTATTTAACATTCAATTTCAGTTTGATCCGATATTTATATTCAGAAATATTGGGAGAAACTTTGTCAGATTCTTTGGTTATATCCTTGTTATCGCTCTTATACTAATGGATGATGAACTCAAAAAAAAATACTGATCCGATTATAATGAAACTGAGTTACTAGTCGGGAACTGCTGATTTGCAAATATGAGAGAAACTTCGTGATGATCGCTTCATAAGTAACAGTTTGAAAAAAAATGTTTTCAGATAATTTATATTTTGCGATCTACTAATCACATGATCCCCACGAAATTCTTCATGAGCCTTCAAATTATTTTTTTTCAGTCAATTATCAATATCAATGCGATCCTATCTGCATTTTTGGAATACGTATATCTGGGAAATCATTGGGCGGATTTTAGCAATTCGCGAATTCGACTATCGAAATCAAACTTCAAATCGTGCTCAACAATTATCTAGTCTATCGACATATTCTTGTGTTTACGATCCGTAGTTAGACTGGCCACAAACAAATTGACTTCTGAGAGAAGTGACTCAGAGACCAGAATATTTGTATATTTGAAGGTCGAATTCGTGAATGGGTAAAATCCGCCCAACGATTTCGTATATATACCCATTCACAATTTAATTTTTCCAATATTTCCAAAAATATATATTAGATCAAATTTAAATCTAGTACTTGATGGATATATATAATAGCTTGTAGGTTCATTGATTTGGGACTCAAATACGAAGGCCGAAATCGTGAATAAGTTAAATCCGCCAAATGATTCATAGATATACACATTCAAATATTTTCAAAAATAGGGATCGGATCGAATTTAAATCTGTCACTTCATTGAGAAATGATAGCGTGGAGGTTCATGCAGAAGTTCGTAGGACTATTTGAAAAGAAGAAGTTCTCCAAATCAGTCTATTAGAAAGTAAAACTGCGTTTGGAGGGATCAATTAATCATTTAAACCAGCTCGTGAAAGCTCCTGACCCCACGTCAGTGCTTTTCAAATTTTTTTCAATTCACTAAAAATACGATCACATCTCAAGCTATTCTTTTATTTCAATCTTGGTTTCAATTTCAGATAAGAATGCATGCAATTTTTGTCGTCGGTATCTGTGTTTTCTTTCTTTCGACATACGTAGCATGATGGTCTTCAAAAGATTTTATAACGCTGAACTTGAGATAAATTTATTCCTGTTAACTACATTCTTATTCTATAAGGTCTTCTCAAGAAAAAATATTGTTGTTATAATATAATATTTTGGCATTACAATTTAAATATAATTTCTGGAATATGACCGCCACGGCTGGCTCGGACGTAATCTAATATGGAGGTCCAATTTTCACTACCGACTTCATATATCCATACAGAAAAAAGTCTAACGACGTTCTTGGAGTTCAATACAAAGGCCCGGAACGTGAAATTATGCGATAATCAAACGTTTCCTCCGGTAAATCAATTGTGGCACGAGTTTGTGACATGTTGCGCCGTCTTTTTGAAACTACAGCTGCTGCTCATCATGATTGTTCAATTGAGGAACGAAAAAGTCAGTAATCATGGCTCTATAGCGGTCACCATTGACTGTATCGTTCTGGCCAGCATCATCTTTGAAAAGGTACGGACCAATGATTCCACCAGCCCATAAAGCAGACCAAACGACGTGTCTGTGGATGCGTATTATCAGTCAGAGTAAACGTGCTGCAAAAACAGTCCATAGTCCATAGTCGAATTAATTGCCCTGATGGACGATTATGTTGACCGTAAAATGGACGTAGAGTGCGATACGTATTTTGGACAGAACCATTATTTTCAAAATAAATTTGCACAATTTGGAACCGTTGTTCAGGCGTCAGTCTATTCATATAGAAATGCAAGACCAAACTGAACACAAATCACTTCACAGCTGACAAAATGGCTGCCAGTAAAATAGTGTTGCCAACTTAAAGTTCTATTCCTCTAAAAAAAACAACCCTTACTTTACATTTATTGGGTTGTGTTTTACTGCTACGGGAAGCAATAATCCTATTACTTTTCTTGAGGGACTCTAATTCAACTATTTACAGAGCTTTCTTTACACTCAACTTTTCACGTCACTATTAAAAGTAATACAATAGCTTTGCGCAACTACTGTTGCTATAGAAACAATATGTAACATTTCCCCCCCAGAACATTCAAAATATAATGTAACAGAATTAAACCTTATTTTGAATGTTTTTCTCCATTTACAAATATTATACAATATGTGTGATCTAGAAAATATTTACAATACCAACTTTTAGGTGGTTTAACAACTCTTGTAGTTCTTCTAACCGCCAAAGGTTCTACGTCTACAACGGGTTAATTTTCTTCAATACTTGTTTGTGTTTCCACACCAATATTAAATTCTCCTGTCCTGGGAACCTCGTTTCCAAGTGGTAATGATAAGGCGAAATAAGGATTTTTACGCAACTGATCAACGTGCTTTTGCGGTACACGATTTCGACTTGGAACCCATACTAAGTAAACAGATTTACCTAATCTACTTTTAATGGTGCCTTTTTCCCAATACTCTTTATTTTCATAAAATTTTCTAACAAGAACTATCTCCCCTGGGACAAAAGTTACCATGCTTTTTCCCTTGAAATGTGTTTTTTGTTTGAACTGTGAACATGAGTTCAATGAGGTTTTCAGTATGTGCACTTTGTCATGGCTCATTTACTTTGAGACGATGGTACCTAATGAAATTTGTCACCCAATCACAGTCGACCATTACAATGTTCCTGCACATTTTTCAACCCCTTTCAACCCCCTCACGTGGAAATTTTTTTTTCTCCATTAAAGGGTTCGTAGAGGTTGAAAATTGTGCATGAAATAACTGTAATGGTCGACTTTCATTGGGTGACAAATTTCATCATGTATCATCGTCTCAAAGTAAATGAGCCATGACAAAGTGCACATACTGAAAACCACTTTGAAGTAATTAATTTTCAAAAAAAAATTTTTTTTTTGTTGAAGATACAAAGACCTTGCCAAAAAAGTACCATATGACCCACTTTCCCTATTCAAAAAATTCAGAGGGTCGATGGGGATAACACAGGGTGCAACAAAAATCCTTCAAAAATGCATAAAAATTTGGTAAAAGTGAAACAAAAAATATTTTTCTTCTGAGAAAATGAATTTGTTCCATAATTTTGCGCGCACTGTATAGCTGTATGAATGGAAGAGTAGGTAGCTATTCTTTCGTCATCAAAGTTTAAGTCATGTGTCTCTGATAGGCTTGGGTTTGAACATTTTGAAATTCGTGGTGTAAATCGGGAATTCGATCTTAAGATTGGCAATAAATTTCTTGTTCGTCGCCGAAATTTTGATTGATGAGTTGTTGGTAGGTACTCTAGGACTAGGATGATTTTCTCGTGGCTGGTAATTTGGTTTGCTCAGACTATACTTGTTGAGTCGTTTGGTCTTTTTTGGGGTAAGACTAGTGTTCTAATCGTCATTGGTTCTGGTTTATTAGTTCTTCTGTGATCTGGACTTGGTTCAAAAACATTTTTTGGTTTGCAAAACTTGTTCGTCTGTGAAGAATTTTTGATTAGGTTGAATTCGAATGGGCTGACTTGGAAAAGTCATATTATTCCCTGGGCTTATCTTTTGTCTCTTTTCTATTTGATTTGGAAAATTCTATACGTAATTTAGTTTTGATGGTTCGGACATTGTTTATGCTGGTATGAGTATTCCGTTGTTCTTGTCTTACTGAAGGATTTTGCGAAAATTATTTGAATTGATTGAAATTTAATTGCTGTTTTTTATTTCGCATTTTTCAAGCATTTTGCAAGTGTCGTCAGAGTTTTTGTTATAACTGTCTAATAAATTTCTAATTTTTTATCTATATTCTTATAAACTACTTGTTGACCAATTTTCTCCGAAATATATTTATTTAAATTATCTGCTCATTATTAGTGAAATTTTCTATATTTAGATGGTAATGGAACTGTAATTTAGTTGGTTTGATTCTCTCTATAATGTCCCTATGTGACCTGCTCATGTTCTGGTATGTGGTATCTTGTGAAACGTCCAAATTAATTCTGAATTTGAACTAATCAATCAAAAAACGTTTTAATTCTATCCGGTTCTTAGGAATAAGTGTTGAATTCGTACGGGATTCTCCAATAACTCTTGACTTAATCATTGCGGAATAGTACCTTCTGATCAATTTTAGCAACGTTTCTTCGTCCATAAGTTTCTAAGTAGTTTTCTATTTCCCCAAGAAATTAGTTACCGCCAAGTTTTGGTAATAAAGCCCCGAATAATTTCAAATCATTAATGTCTACTGAGTTAGCTTGATTGACTGCTGGTTGAGTCATGTTTACTTTTAATTGATTAAATTTTTCATCAAAATATTAATTTTGGGGGAAAAAAATTTCTGGTTAATTTATTTTTCAACAACGAAAAAATTAAATTATTCTATTCCTTTGGGCTAGCGAAGTTGGAAAAACTAGGAAGCAATAGATCAATACACTCTCATCTAAACCTTGTGTCTGGGCTGCTATCCCCAAACTCCGAAGGGTGATTTTCTCAAGGGCTGCAGGGTAGATCTAGTCAGGGTTGGTTCACCTTACAATATCTTCAGGGATTCAGCAACTAGTCTTGACCCTCCTATCACTACACTGGTTGTCAAACTTCTTATTTTGTGATCGGAATTTCTCTTTGGATTTTTCGTCACACTTTCAAAAAACTCAGGTTTTCGTATGATGCTCAAAGATTTGAAATACGACAATTATGTTTTTGCTCTGGAAAAAGTACTATTTGAAAAATCTTAAGAGAAGTTTATTTAAGAACTGTTACATACGTTCTGTACAACTGATATCTATCGACTTCAATGAATTTGATTAAATTATTACCTTATATAGTAAAGGCTGATTCAGCAGTGCGGTATAGCAGTCGATGTCTTGCGATGCTACCGTGCAATGTTATGTATTTCTTGAAAGCTATTCTTTACCGATTCAAAGTTGATACCATTGTGGTAAGTGTTATTTGCTTTAGAAATTCTAACTTCGGTTCTAATTTCTTTTACCGTCAAGTAAAACCTTATGAGATAGAGATTCAAGTTTACCGTAGTGTTTATTCAGTGCTACAAATATAGGTAAGTATAAACTTTGGAGCCGAATAGTCCTTTCAATTCTGTTTTGTATCCAATCAGTTCAATTATATCCTTTCATTTCAATATTCCCGTCGGAATAAAATTCGTTATCGGTCTCGCAAGCACATGTGGAGATAAGAATTATATCAGCCGGGCTCTTCCTACATCAAGAGTTCACCTCGGGGGCTTGACTGATCTTTGAAAAAATGTTTATGTGGTTGTCTCTTGACAAGTTTGAGTCCCATTGTAAATAAGTTCACTGGTCCTTGTCATTTTCAGGACAGAATTTGAGTCTAGGCGAGGTTTTCCCAGGTGCATTTCTGCTGATTCGATTACCATCTCCGCTTCCGATCTTGCCGGTTTTTTGGGTTCCGAGGGATACTTATTTGGCTTGACTGACCTTTGGACAAATGCTTATGTGCTACACCCCAAGGTAGTTGCCCAACCCAGTCTCAACAAGATTGAGTCCTGTTTCCCTTAATTTCACTGGTCCTTGTCATTTTCAGGACAGATCTTGAGTCTGGGGGCGGTTTTCCCAAGTGCGTTTATGTTGATTCGCACACCTGTCCCCGTTTCCGATCTTACCGGTTGTGTGAGTTCCAAAGGGTACTTATTTGGCTCCGCTGACCTTTCGACAAAAACTTATGTATTAGACCCCGATGTAGTTACCCAAGCCAGCCTTGACAAGCTTGTATCCTGTTGTCCCCCAGTTCACCACTCCTTGCCCTTCACAGGTAGACTTAGTGTCTAGGGGTGGTTTCCCGGAGTACACTTCCGAGGACACTCCGAACTGAGTTATCCGTTGTCTTGGACATTTAGAACTGATTTACAACTGAAGTTCTGATAAAGCGTTTCGAAGTGTAATCTACTACTCCTGTTTACTGATCTGATCTGGGACGCAAGTCCGTATCACGGCCAATTGTATTTTATTGCTTTGCCACTTGCACATAACATCACTGTATGCTCTCATGTACTTCACTGCTGTAACCTCACACACTGTCCGTGCTTTTACATCCTTCCGTTCATTATACACCGCTATTTACTGCTCAGATCATTCTATTCGACACAGCTCCATACTGTTGGTGTTTTTCCTCAGTGATTTATAAAAACATTTCACCAATTCTATAATTTATTATCGCAATATACAATTAATTCAGATAATTAAGATAAATCTTGGCATCAAACATAGTGCATTCTACTATAAAATATAAGAAATGTCCAAATCAATCACGATCCACTAACTAAACGAGAGACTCAAATTCAGTATAACAGTAGCTTATTCAGGAAACAAAATACTCGATAATAATCTATTTAAATAGGCTTCTCATGATCTGAAAGTAAAGGAACTTTGAATAAATACTTTGGATTTTATGAATGCTACAACTAGTTCAAGAAGTAGTGAATTGATTTGAGAAGAGCATTTGATTGCCTGAAACCTGCATTATTTGTGTCCGAAAAATTGGAGAAGATTGGAGTTAGAGGAGTTTTGAATAGTTGGCTTTGTTGGATATTCTGCTTGGTTCACCACAGGGTAGCGTGCTTGGTACTCTGTTATTCGATGTTTTCGTGGATGATCTTGGTGAGTTTCTGTTGAAGTTCTTATCGGGGATTCTCCTTTTCATGTATGCTGATGATATGGAGTTTCATGTTCCTCAGAGACTGAGAAGTGGTATTGGATTGATTTTTAATGACGTTCCAGTGAAGTTTTTGTCACATGTAAATATTCTTGGCACGGTGATTGATGAACATCTCAGATAGGATTCTGAAGTTGATAACATTTGTAAGCGACTTCATAAAAATGATTTCCCCATATCTCACATTAAGATTTTGGTGGGCAATGACAGCGCCCTGGCGTTTTATTATTCAAATGTTTTCTCTACATTGAGGTATAATATTATGGTCTGGGGCCGATCTGTTGAGTGGGAGAGAGTTTTTATCTTACAGAAGCGCATTGTGAGACTACTATTTGATTTACCCTCTAGAGTGTCATGTAGGGATTATTTTAAGCACCATCACATTTTAACTGTTCCATCTATTTATATTTTTATATTTTAATATATACACACAAGTGAAGCTCTCGAATTCTCAGACGTGAGGAGGTACATTCCTATGAGACCAGGAACAAATATCGTTTCTGTGAGTGAGGAAAATGTCAGTTTGAAGGTTCCTACAGAATTGCATGAGGAAAATATGATAGGAAGATCACAGAACATTGAAAAAAAAATTTTGAAATTTTTTTCCAAATTGTTTTATTACACGATCATCGCGAAACTTTGCACAAAGTTGTCCATCGGCACAAAGTTGTCCATCGGCAAAATTTTATATATTTTTCCCCAATATCTCTGAAAACAATGACCGTATCGAATTGAAATCTTACTGTGTAATATAAGGCTCAAAGTCTGCGCAATTTTTTTCCGAATTTGATGAACAGTTATGATCTCAACAAAATTTCACGAAAAGTTACGCCAAGTTTCGATCCAATCGTTTTAGTAGTTACCGAATTATCACGGAATTGACCTAAAAATTTTAGAGGGCTCCAACTCCGAAACCGTTTGGCCGATTTTGCCCATTAACGAACTTAACCGTCGCATTTTGAAATGCAACCCACCCTGAAAGTTTCAGGTCAATAGTATTCTCCGTACGAACGTAATCGTGCATACGGCCGGCCGCACAGAATCGATTTTGACACTGGATTGCTCATCAGTGAGTCCAACTTAGTCGCTTGAGACCATTTTCGGCTAAAAACTCGAAAATTGCAGACATTTGGGCAAAACGATAGCACTCTGTTCCCCTAGAACATGCACGCAAAAATGGGTTATGTTTGCTGTATGACAGGGGGCAATAACAAATTTGGCCAGGTTGAAATGCACAGATTCCCACAGGATTATGTGTGGTGAGTTGAAAAACTTTACTATGATTAATCAGTACCATTTTGATTTTATGATTTCATATTTCAGCTATACAACACACGCATTGGTGAAAAACATTGAATGTTTGAATTTCATGAAAGAATTTCAGGAAGTTATCCGGAAGATGTCCTTTATAAGGAGAATACAATCGTACTTAATAGAAAATATCGGATTAAATTTCTTAATTTCGAGATCAAGTTTGTTATATGATTTTGCCCGAATGCAATTATAGAATTTTGGGACGAAAACGTCCTTTAACGTTTAGTTTCGCACTCACATTCAATTTTGGCATTTACTGAGTAGGTTTGGGACCTAAATATCTCGGCTGAGTTCTTAAATGGGCAAAGTCCGCCAAAAACTCCCGGAGTTACTGCTATCTGAAATATTGTTTATTCAATATCTCGAAAACTTGATGAATACTTGGTTGTTAGATGTGCAAGGTGAACGAGCAAAACCCATGCAGAATTTAGCCAGAATCGTATCACGGGAAAGAAAAATTCAAAGATATTTATCCTAGCAATTACATATCAAAATTCGTTAGAACTTTGGAAATATATTTCCAAAGTTCTAACGAATATCTTCGAGGCATCACATTTAAACGAATACTTGATCTCCAGGACGATTGTATGAGTAGTTTTCGAACTATTGTGAAAATACAATATCGGTTAATATACCTATGCAATTATACAGGGTGATTCCGGAGAAGACCGCCAGATTTTGGGATGAGTTTACACTAGTCAAGACAGTCTCGAAACAATGTTTGTTTTATGGTTGGGGGTCTCTATTGAGAATATACAGGGTGTTTGGTCCGATTTGGCCGATTTGACTTTTATTGATAACTTTGGAATGGCTTATTCGATTTCAATGAAATTTTCAACGAAGTATAATATTGACGAGCACATTCATAAATTCCAAATTTTTTTTTCAAAATAAGCGGTTGTTTTTGTGATAATTACAGATTTATTGTGCAGGTTGAAAAAACACCCTGTACATCGCATCTCCAAAACTACGCTTTCCGTTCACGATTCTACTATAATAAGTCATTATTTGAGAGTTTCTAATTTTTTTGGCACACTCTCAGTTTTCCGAGAAAGACAATGTCGAAATTTCGCTCCAATCGATTCTACTTTTATTGATAACTTTGGTATGGCTCATCCAATTCTGATGAAACTTGCAGTGTAAAACAATCTGAATGAGTACATTCAATAATTGCAACAATCTCTGAAAATACAGGGTTGTAATTGTGATAATTCCAGAATTTCAGATTAATTGTCCAGTTGAATAAAAACACCCCTTACATTGCTTTTCCAAAACTTTCTCATTCTTTTCAGATTCTACAATAATATGTTATTATTTAGAGGTTTTTAATTCTTTTGGAACACCTCCGGTTTTCCTAGAAAAAATGTTCGAAGAAGAGCATATTCGAAATTAGGCTCAGAAGCTGTGAGAGTATTCCGCACTAGGTAGGAAAGCTGTATTGTCCAAGGATGCAAAGTTGTTCGTCACTTCTTAAATATTCTTTTCAAATTCGAAATATATTCTGAATTGAATGATTTCATACGGAATATGAGTAATTAAATATGAATTTGGAATTTGAAGAGAATATTTTAGAACTTGAGAACTCTTGCATCCTTGGAATATACAGCTTTACTACCTGGTGCAGAATATTCTCACTGCTTTTGCGCCAAATTTCGATTATGCTCTTCTTCAAACATTTCTTCTCGTTAAACCAGGGGTGCGCCAAAGAAATTGAAAACCTCTAAATAATAACATATTTTTGTAGAATCTGAAACGAATATGAAAGTTTTGAAAAAGCAATGAACAGGGTGTTTTTTTTCAACTGCACAATTAATCTGAAATTCTGAAATTATCACAATTACAACCCTGTATTTTCAGAGATTGTTGCAAATATTAAATGTACTCATTCAGATCGTTCTACACTGCAACTTTCATTAAAATTGGATGTGCCATACCAAAGTTATTAATAAAAGTAGAATCGATTGGAGCGAAATTTCGACACTGTCATTTTTTGATTAAATTTTCTCGGAAAACTAGAAGTGTGACAAAAAAATAAAAAAACTCTCAAATAATGACTCATTATAGTAGAATCGTAAACAGATAGCGTAGTTTTGGAAACGTGATGTACAGGGTGTTTTTTCAACCTGCACAATTAATCGGTAATTATCAGAATAACAATCGCTCATTTTGAGAAAAATTTTGGAATTAATGAATGTGCTCACCAACATTGTACTTCACTGAAAATTTCATCAAAATCGAATGAGTCATACCAAAGTTATCAATAAAAGTAAAATCGATCGAATCGTACAAATCACCCTGTATATTCTCAATAGAGACCCCAACCATAAACCAAGCATTGTTTCGAGACTGTCTTGACTAGTGTAAACATATCCTAAAATCTGGCGGTCTTCTCCGGAATCACCCTGTATATTTGTGGGCATCCAGGCTCGATTCCAAACTGGGGATTTTATATAATTTACTCTCGATATCATATACGATTAAATTGTTAGATGATTGTATGGTATCGAGACGCAGACTTATTGTTACGAAATGATTCGCGTCAATTTTATCACCATAGAAAAATTTCAGCAAAATTTTGATATTTTATACGTCAGATAAATTTCGCTAAAATTTTTGCTACAGAGTACCGGGTTTCAAATTCGGTTAGATTTCTCTTTTTGTAAATATTTGAAAATAATATTTCAAATGGGTATTTCTGCGGAAATATTGGGTGAATTATTCCATAGTATAAATTATACTATGATTATAACTAATCATACTATTCATAAATTTGAGTTCCGCAATTACGCTTCGGTCCTACTCTGCAAATATCGATAAAAAAATTTGTGAGCTTCTAGTTACGAAAGTACGAAAGCGTAGAGGGGCCATGGTAGAATTTTATTGAAGAATTCATACATTTATGTATGAATTCATACTAAAAAGTTTGAATTCATACAAAAATGTATGAATTCATACAAAAGTGTATGAATTCATAGAAAAAAGTATGAATTCATACAAAAAAGAATGAATTCATAGAAAAAAGTATGAATTCCGCAGTCCACCGAGTGTGAGTGTGTATTAATGATATTTTCTTCGGACATATTTGACGTTTTTCTTGATTATTTGACTAATGGAAGTTGTTCAATCCAACAGAAGTTTCAGAGCGGAAATTGAATAATTTAACGCACGGCAAGGGTTGTGTTATTATAATTATTTCTGAAAACTCCATAGCGATTAAAAAAGTGATTTGTGTAGCGGACCTAGAATGAACTTGGCATTTTATCAGTGTTTAATTAAGCATTAGACTGGCTCAGGAATTGGTAGGTTTTGGTGATTGAAAATCAATAATATTCGCAGCTTACTTAATTTCAACTTTATTCTTCAAACTAGCAATATGTTGTCTCTTCGGCAGTTGTGATTGATCTCCTTTTCGTACGATGTTACACATATGTAGGTATTTTATACAATAATGAAAGAGATTCCACTTCAGCACATATTTGAACATAATATGAAGATCATAGATGGCATTATATATGTATCAACTGGTGAAATTAAAATCATTGAAAACTCTAACAATCAGAAAAAAAAAAGATTCTTGAGATTTTTTCCTCGAAAATTTTATATTTCAGAGAAGAACTACCTGTTTGAAAATGAGTTGGAAAACTCTGATGCGCAAAGTTGTGCGAAATTCAAGGCGGGATCGTATAGCTAGAAAATAATATATTTTCAAATATTTTATATTCCATCTGAGTGCTTTCCCGAAGCAGTTTCACCTCCTAATAGAAATATTTCTCATTCTCTTAATTTATCATTTTGGTTGTCACTAAATTATATATAAACCTTTAAGCTTTAATCCAAGTACAGGATTTCAGTTTCATTTCGTTCTGGAAATATTGTGCAAAATATTTTTCGAATCGGTATATCTGCAGGATAATTTGGTGGATTCCACCAATTCACAAATGCGTCTTTTTTAATGGAGGTCCAAACCTGCTTCACAAATATTGAGTGTCTAAGTATTATCCTAATCGGAAGTTATCGTGTTTAGAATCAGTAAAATGAACAATAAACTTAGGTCTCTGAAAGATGCATTCAGTTCTGGTTTGGCACCGAATTCATTTATAGATATTGCATCAATTCGGAATTAGTTCATTCTAGATCCGCTGCACGAATGACTTTTTTAATCGCTATGGAGTTTTTAGAAATAATTATAATAACACAACCCTTGCCGTGCGTTTATCAATTCAATTTCCGCTCTGAAACTTCTGTTGGATTGAACAACTTGCTTTAGTGAAATAATCAAGAAAATACGTCAAATATGTCCGAACAAAATATCATTAATACGGCACACTCGGTGGACTGCGGAATTCATACTTTTTTGTATGAATTCATACATTTTCCAATGAATTCACACTTTTTAGTGTGAATTCATAGATTTTTTATGAATGCATACTTTTTAGTATGATAGCTTTTCCAAAGTTTATAGTTTACCGAGTATATTTTTCTTGTTTCAGATAAATATGAAACCCAATTAGGGAAGAATTTCATTCTGATATACATATATAACGTGTATTTGTAAGAAAAGACAAAACAATTAACTTGTTTGTGATTGTGTACATAGAGAATAAATAGCATCAGAAGAACCTATAATCAGGAGATTATTTTCATTATGGTATTTGTATTCTGTGGTGCGAACAACACACATCCCCCCCCCCTGATGCAAGCAAAACATGCTGTGCTCATCTGTGATCCTATTTACCAATGATGACGTCACTTTTTTCATTCAAATTCAAAGCACATTATATATTGGGAACTTCTGCGAAGATGCCAGCGCCCTGACGGATAAATTTGGAACCTGTCCAAGCTAGTAGTTTTATGTAAACAAACCTTAGAAATGTGGTGGAAAACGAATATTTATTAAGCAGAGCTTAAATATTTAAAGAAATTATTATAATTGTGTGTAGGATTTCTTGAGAAGGAACTTTTCGTATGGATCACGATATAAAATCGTACATTAAATCGTTCCTGGAGGATAATTTAAGTGTTATTTTAGTGTATGTTGCTTGGTGAATCAAAATGAACCAATATCCAAGTTTACTTGAATTTCTGGAAAAATAGGCACCTCAGTAAGTAACTTAAGGACTCTTACTTATGTGAAGAAGTGCTGAATGCAGGCTATATTATGTGGTAAATCTAAAATCAGTCCAAATGATATGACTTGTTCTTTGTTTACAAACGAGTGAATCAATAAAATGAAAACAGATTTTCTGCTTTAGTTCTTTTGCATCGTATTACTGAAGAAAAGGAAACAGATAGACATATAATTGATTTCATTTTCATATTACAGCAGCTCAAGATACACATACAAAATGAAAAATGTCACAGCTGGTTCAACCTACCTTTATATAGAAATGAAAAGTATTAATGTATTTTTATGAATAACTTCAGCTATTATCAACTCTAACAGTATATCTAGTTTTTGTCAGGTTTTCAACCAGATCACTCTTTTAGAATATGATTTTGTGTAGTATGTGAATTAGGTAGCTGCAGAAGTGCTCGATAGTTTCTCTGCAGCATTTTTCTTCAAAATACCCTTATTTTCATATACACCTGAAAACATCATGACATGAAGTTGTTTCGAAATGAATACATTGTAGGTAATTTACCTTCATGAAAATAAACATCTTCAGAGAAATGCAGTGAACATACTTTCATGAATTTCGTGACCTGTTTTCCAATCTTCAATTTCTAAAGCTAGGCCTTTCTTCTCATTCTGTTTCCAAAATGCTGTTTCCAAATTAACTTTACTTTCATTTGACTTTGGAAAAAATGAAAACTGGAAGCACTAGATGATCCTTTCTTCTTTGACCATGAATAACATTGTGTTGAGGTACACAACAACAGTAATTTCAGGAAGATGCCATTTCGAATTAATTCAATCGAAAATTTTAATCGGAAAGAAAGGAATCGGTTGATGAATATTACAATCACCTTCGATATACCAAAATTTCAACTCGGAGAACAACACAAAAGCTCGAAAATGAACCCCAAAAGTAAGCAAATTACGTTAGAATAGCAGGCACGTCGAAAAACTACTAGCTTGGAAGTGTTCGAATTTCTATCGCCAGAGGGCGTATCGCTTAGCAGTAGTTGCGAATATTTCCTTGCATTTTGATCTTGCTGACGTAAATTTTTTTTCAGATGAGCACACCATGTTTTTTACATCATATTCCCCCAACCTTATTCCTAACTACATCATCAGGTGTACGAATGATCAAAGATAAGCAGATGAGCACACCATGATGTATGTTTTTTACATCATGGACAAGTCTTGATACAATGCCATTATTCTATTTTGGGGACCATGACTGAATAAGAAGAAGAATTTTTTATACTTTATGTTTTGTGAGATGTACTGTCATGTCAGTGTCACATGTCAGACAATATAAATAAAAATAATAATAAACTGTCCAGATTCCAGTCAAAAGAGAAGTGTTTGTGCTTTGACTGCTTCGTGTGAATACTTTTACATATGATCCACTAATAGTATTTTCTAGTTCCAATTTCATAATTCCTACTTAATAAAATGGCTTCTGATCTACAAAGTGACCATCTCACATTCGAAAAAGCCCTGAGATTTATGTCTCCCACATTGAATCCCTCGGATTTGTACAAATTGTTAACATTTATAAGAAAGTGTGTGGAATGGCCAAAACATAGGAGGAACATTGTCAAGATTCATAAATCAGGATGTATCAAAAAAATTCTGGCTTGTTTAAATTCCAGTCATAGTAATATTATTGCGGTTTCTCTGAGTATCTTAGGGAATTGTTGTTTGGAATCCAAATGTTCTAATGAAGTGGTGAGTAAATCCTTTGACAGAATTCCTGATAATATAACATAAATTCTATTACTGAATACAATATTTTTGAGTGATTAGTTATTAGTAGGATCCAAATAAGTTCTCATTTTCCTAATGACGTCAAATACCGATGAGAGGGCCCATTTATGCATAGAACGTGATCATGGATTAATATTTTCTCTTGTAGACTATGACAATCCTGCATAAGTAGGCCCTAAGTGCTTCATTATCATTTATCATAACAAGTTGAACCTGCACATTTCAGCACCGTCCTAATACTTTGATTTAGACTTTGACAATCATGGCCCTAATATCAAGTTTTGGCAGAGTTCTTTCTTTCAGAGTATGCAAGTTTGCTTTCTCCTCAGAAGCAGGTATCAGTAGCTTGACAAGCTTTCTATTTTATAATAAGCTTATTGAGCTAAGTAGACCTGCTACATTCACATTTTTACCATTCCACATAAATAGCATTTTTAAATTATTTTCAGGCTTCCAAGGGAATATATGATCTTTATCACTTGGTGCAAAAATACCCTAAAAATGATAGTGTGAATGGGAGAGTCTTTAGAATAATAGGCAATATTTGTCAACATTACCATGCTGAATTTATTGTGAGGAGTAAGGGACATATGGTTAGCTATATTCTTAATTTTATTCAGAAGTATGCCGATGAAGATGAAAGTAAAATTTGTGAAGCCACCATGCTAATGGCAGTGAGAGCTGTAGGGTGAGAAGAAATATTTCATTGAATCAATATTATCTTTTGAAATTTAAATGATACTGAGTAGACTTACCAATTCATGTTGTTATAGGTTGAGATATCCAAATATTATCAATTAAAGCTTATTTTGGGAGGATTTCGCATGATTTCTTAGGTTTTTTCTGGATTTTTATTCTCAGAAAAAACCTAAAACATATCCAAACATTGTTGCATTACTAAATTTCAGATATTTTTAGTTAAGGGGAAATGATAAAGCTAAAATACTTGTTATTTCATGCTAATTTTTAATGTTTTTTCAGAAAATTCATGAACCGCCAAACTTATTCTTCCTTAGTCGATAATCACGATATATTGAGACCTATAGGTGCATTATTCATCAAATGCTGTGAGAAATGGACATCTGAAAAAAAAGATCAGGCTATTCTAGAACATATAATAAAATTTTTATATGTCTTTTCTAAATATAAATACTCTCGAGGACTCAGCCAGGTAAGATTTCTGCTACAGAAATAAATAGATGTATGCATGCTTATGATAATGCAAGGTGTGTTTGAAAATTTTGTAGTGCTTTAACCGGACTGGTTAGCAGAGCAACATTTCCGAACAAATCTACAGTATTTAGCCTTGAAAAAAATTAATTTATTTTTTTTGTTTTTGACCTATAAAACTTATCATCATGTCGAATGAAGCTAGTCCGTTTGGTAAAATTCATATTTGTCACGGTTTTTCTGGTAAAATAAAATATTAAGGTTCAAAAAGTGTAAGATATTAATATCTTCAATTCATTTCCTATCAAAATGGTTTGCCTGTTTGATAAATGGTGTCAAAAATTTGGTCCATGTCACCTCAAACGTGCGTCGTTTGACATTTTCCATACGTTGGAGGTAAAACAACCTCACTTTCCCGCTCTGTGTATGTTATGAAGTACAGCATTTTCAACAATTTCAGGATAAATTCACTAGTTAAAATGGTTTATATTAATAGAATTGATCAATTACTAGGCCAAGTTATTGTGTCGTTGTGAAATGCAACATAAATACACCGAGAGACGAAGGAATCCGATTTATAGTGTAGACTTTATATTCGAATATTTGCATTTTTGACCCATTCCCCTAAATTTTATCTGGTATTGGAAGAAAAAGAATACTTTGTGAACTATCCCAGAGAAGGAAAACATCCTATATTCACGCCATAAATTGAGAAAACTGTTCTAACAAAGTAACAAACTATGGTAGAGTTTGTTGGAGACATTTCCACAATGGTGAGGAAATTATGTTAGACTATCTATTTAGTTTGTTCTGTTTAATAAGTTCAATCATGATGGGATAACTATGATAAGAATATTTCGTGTTTGTTATACACTTTTCAAGAATTATATCTTCTCAACACTACGATAGCTGGCGTTATGATGGACAAACCCATCCTGTTTGGGTACCACACACATCTCTATATGATATATAAAGCCAATAAAGGCAATTCGTTATGTGATAGATTTGTTAGGTTACTCAAAATATTGCATGTATTTTATGATGATAATAAGGTACCAGATAACTTTCTCTGTTCTCAAGGATGGAACTTCTACATTTTATTGTTTGTAATATGTTTCAAATTGACCTTATTGTCAATTAAAGTTTATGAAAGCCTTAATGTAGCATCTGCATAATAAAAAAACAATTTATATGGATAGTAAAGCATTTTTTGAGGATGAATCGAAATCGGTGTTCAAGGAAAAAATTTCATATGAATTATTTTATTTGTAACATATATTTGGTATAATAAATATATAATTGAATATTATGATATCACTGACATAGCAACTTCAGACCAATATTGTAGTAATTTGATCATTTGCAACAGATAACGATGTTTGAAATAGTACTGAGAAGTTCTCTGCAACCCATGTTTTTTCCATTCCATACATTTGTTTGATTTCATTCTGCTTTTTATTTCCAGGAATAAATGAGCCAAACATTTTACTGTTTCATTTTCAATACTTATACCTCTAATAAATGCTATCTCTGATGTTGATACTCTAGGCTTTAGAAGACAAGATTAAATACTGCGACCTTCATTTATATCGTTTTGAATGATTATCATCTGAGATTGAATATCAGTTAATCAGATCCATCATCACGAAATTCCACTTGTAAAATGAATAAAATCACTAAAATCTCCAAATAATCGCTCTTCGCCAATGTAAACAAAGAAATGTATTCCTTCGTCTCTCTGTGTATTTATGTTGCATTTCACAACGACACAATAACTTGGCCTAGTAATTCATCAATCCTATCAATATAAATCATTTTAACTTATGAATTTATCCCGAAATTGTTGAAAATGCTGTACTACCTAACCTCTGAATAAAGAACATAAGGAAGGAGCATAATGCCTCACAAAGTGGGTCCGGGATGGATGTTGCATATGGCCGACTTTCCTTTAACTTTGAAGAGAGAACAACTTATTCAGAGCTTCTTTGTCTGAAGAAACTAACTAACATGAGTCATACTTGGAGGTTCAATATGGGCGCCTATGTCCCACTTTTATACGAAGTAGAATTTTTTGTTGTTGTTTTTTGTCTGGCTAATAAGCCTGAAGGGCTGACTTGATACTCATAGGTATCTAAAGATTTTAATGAAAACTTTCCAATTATGGTAAAACTCTAAAAAAGGGCTGACATGAAGTCGGTAGCTTTCACCTGCTTGCTCAACTTAGCAGCATTTCCTAATGGAATTTTGCACGAACCTTCATGCCGAAATTTCTCAACTAAGAACCAGATTTCATTATTATTGGTTAAGTAAAATTTTAAAAATTGTTACTTCCAAAAGAAACAACATAGAGACTCGATATTTATAGAGCAGATATGAATCTTTATTATCTTGAATATCAAGTCGAAAGTTTTCTTAATTATTTTCAAATCTGTCTAATACTTTCTCTGGAAAAATTTCTAAGAAAAGCTTCGATATTATCCTCACGAAATTTGGCATAGGTTGGTTTTTTTGACATGCAACAACTAACAACAAAGTACGGATCTGACTGCACCAGTATTTTTTTTGAGATATTAAAGAAAAAACCTCATGATTTAAAATGGTTTTAGTTGCAAAACCATTGAGAGGATTCTGCCCATTAACTAATCTAACTGAAATATTTAGAATCTAAACTTTCTCTTGAACTTTAAGTCATTATATGGTATTATTTCAAACTCCAGACATTATCAGTTAATTTGATCTTATTATTTTATTTCAGCTAAGGGATACTTCTAGAGGTGATTGCCTAATGTACCTAAGTCAGGTTTTATGTCTTGCCCCACAAATAATAGTGAATATGGTAATGAATTTTATATCCATCAGTCATCTGAAATCAGACTTGCCCATACGAGACATAACTGCAGGTTTTGTAAAATTACTCAAGGAAGCTTCATCAAAGGATGGTAATTCTTGAATTTTTATCAGTAATTTGTTATGAGTAAAACTGAGGGTACATTATGAACGAAAACCAAGACTTTTTTTTCAGCTTAGTTTCAGTGAAATTTATTGATTCATATCAAAATTCAATTGTAGATTGAGGCATTTATTGATTTTCGTATTCCAGTATGTATGGAAATAAATGAATAGTTATGTTACTAATGTACCGGGGTGCATTTACAATAGGTCTCTTGCGTGATTTTTTTATCATTGGAATCAAAAATTCTATCTGTAAAACTACTGAAAAACTTTAACCGACGTCAAAAATTTTGATTTTCAACAAGAAAATGATCATTTAAATTTGGCTCCGCATATCAGCTGTTCAAAAGGACGAAACTTCGCGGCTTCCATGACGTACCGGGATATATCCACTCTCTCCCTCTTCTCGTGTACTTTTCTCTCTAACAAGCCAATAGAGAGCGTCGGCTGTATCGATCGGTGAATCGTAGAATAATGAGTGACGTAGAAGGCGATCTGACGTGTTTCTCCCGCTTCGACCATGGGTCCCGATTTGACCATTTTCAATACCGAATTATAGATAATTCGCTAATTGTTTGAATTGAAATGTGTGATAGCATACATTATGATTTTGTATTGATATAGAATGAGAAAAACATAAAAATATAATAATTCGTGTTACATCCAAGAGACCTATTGACCATAGGGATTTGCCATAGCTTCATTTTAAGTTGTTTTCCCTTTCTCTACGATTTTGCTAACCTTGAACTCAACCGAGAGCAACAGCCATTCAAACTTGACCTGCATCATGTTAGTAACTAAACAGGATGTGGAAGAATAATATTTCTTTCCTCTTTCTCACACTTTTCGTGAAGAAAATAGATCTATTTTCCACAAAAAGATACAGCGACAAAATAGTTCATGAAGTAAAATAATTTGAATTGCAAGAAAATTCAGTTTTGTATGAGACTTCATACAAGCCACTTCTAAGTTGAAGAAACAAATTGATTTCAAAGTGTTTCGAAAAGGATATTATATGCTTCTTCCAAGTGAGTCTTCTGTCAAGATGTAGCCCTGGATATTTTATACTTTTCTGTACTGGTATCAGTACCTGCTCAATTGTGATTGGAGACAATTACTTTCCAGTTGTTTTCTATAGGTGTTCTCTCCAAATATCTGAGAAAAAACTAAAAATTAAATGAAAATTTGTATTTACAGAAAATGCCCTCTTGGATTGCGGGATTCAAACTATTTATCAAGATCAGTTTCTAAAAAAAATGCTTAATGTTGTTTAGTGAATCTTGGAATATAAACGAACATGACCCAAGAACGAATAGCTGTCCAGAAATCAACAAGTATTCCACCATAATCTGAGCAAACCATCCAATCACCCAAAGACCCTACACTGTAGACGCTTTGTCGGAGGTTTTTCTTTAGTGTAGGGACTCTTGAGTGATAGGATAAATAACTCAGATCAAGGTGGAATACTTGTTAATTTATTGATAACTATATTCATCCTTGTGTCATTATATCCCTAATATGTTGAGAACTTCCTCAGCAATTGGATTGAAACTTGCCAGTTAGTTGAAGCATACCAATGCACACCTTTTTGCACATTTTTTGGGATCGTATGGTTAGTAAATTGAAAAAAAAAATTTCTATTTTTTTCGTAAATAATTCACCAGATTTAAAAAATAAATCAAAAGACCTTGAACCATATATTTTACAACAGTGTACCAAATTTCAGTTTGCTGTTGGGAATAAATATGTAGAATTCCGTGTTTTTCCTCAGTCGTTGCTATTTCCTAAAAAACTCGAAAAATGCTGATCCAATTATGACAAAGCCTCGTAACTAGTTTGAAAATGCTGATGCACAGCTTTTTTCTGTTTGATAGATCAACAAATATACCCCTTTGCTTTGAGCTAATCATCTGATCAATCAGCTCCTACACTGAAGAAGCGTTATCCAAACAGAATGATTAAACTACCAACAATATTGTTATGCTGATTGCTGAGTACATGCAAGTATCTATCAACAAGGCTAAAATTATTGAGAGCTTCTGAATAAGGAAAAAACGATGGCCTTATCCAGGTGAAATTTTCTAAGAAGGAAACAAAGAGTATCTTACTGGATGCTATAAGAAAACAAAAAATAGTACAATCAGCTAATGTGGCTTGAGCATGGATTACAAGAACATATATATATTCAAACAAAAATCTCTCTACCCACAGAAGAGTACTGCTAAAAAGGGCTATAGAGCTAAACATTTTGTAAAAGAATAAGACAGTCTTCTGTCAACAGGAAAAAATATTTCTAAAGAAAAATTAAATCCATTCACACGATTGATGAAACATCCAAATTCATGGAACCAAGTGTATATTATTATATACTCAAATTTGTTGGAATCTCAGCAGAAAGGTTTTTTTGTTGAATCCAAAAACCGTTTATCATGTGCACCTATATTTCGGTCCTACCTTCCTCAGGATGCTAAAAAACCTCGCAACTACTTCTAGCAACTTTTAATTTAGAGAAGGGATATATCAAATTTCACATAAAACTATTTATTACATCCACGAAAGTACATTTGAGGAACATATGTACCTATATAATATTTACAGCTCTAATTGATATACTGGATGAATATAGAGACTGGAAGTCAATCGTACTTTGTTGGAGGTGAACATTTTGATTGCTATGATGATTTAAACATTACAGATGTGAAGATTTGTAACATTTCTGAACACTTGGAGAATTTCCTTGTGTTTTTGGATTCCTTGGGAAAAGAGTTTGATATAGTGATCTTTCAAAGGCATATCCACAAAAAATTTGAATGACTTTTTAATAGGGCATTCTGGCAGTCTGTGTAACCTACGTCTGGGAGGATATTTATCCCGATCATGACATATTAGAGATAGGAACCACATTTTCACAAGTAATTGTTAAGAAAAATTAAAATGTGCTGGACATTATGGCAACCTATAGAGCTTCTTCAAGACGTACAGAAATGTTCGTAGAGAACTTGGGATTCAAACATTCTGATTCTGGTTCAGTTCAGCAGACCTGTAAATGAGCCCACTCAAGTAAAAGGTGAGTTTGCAATGTGCATAATTTCTTCATGAAATTCAATAATACTGAAGGATGACATGACTGAAAACTATCGACCCTAATACTCCTGAATATGAAACTAAAGGAATTCAATTGGTTTTGTGCGTCACTTGACATTTGGAGGTAAAACAGCCTCACTTATCTGCTTTGTTTGTGATATGAAGTACATCATTTTTAACAATTGCAGGATAAATTCACTACTTGAAATGATTTATTTCAGTAGAATTGGTGGAGCATTAGACCAACTTATTGTGTCACTGTGAAATACAACACAGAGATGAAGGAATAAGAATTTTCATATATATTGTAGTGTAGACTATATTCAAATATTGCATCTTTGACCCATTATTCAATATTATATAGAGAGAAGGCAACCCTCGTAGATTTACGCCAGAATATGAGAAAACTTTCCTGACAAAGTAACAAATATGTTCTAAACATTTTCACACTGGTGAAGGAATTATTTTGGACGATCAATTCAATTTCAATTCGTGTTGTTTAATAGATTGAATCATGATGAGATAGTTATGATAAGAATAATTCGAATTTGTTTTACACATTTCAAGAATTACATCTTCTAGACTCTACGATAGACGACGTAACAGAGGACAAAACCCATCCTCATTGGGTATCACTCACATCTCTCTATATGATTTGCAAAGCCAATCAAGGCAGGTATTTTATAATAAGGAATCAGAGAACTTTCTGTGTTCTTAACCGAACATGGATAGGGAATCAGCTACAAAGGATGGAATTTCTTTTCATTATGCTGCGTGTGATATATTTCGAATTTACCTCGCATCTGCATAATAAAAAAACATTTTATATGGATAGTGGAGTATTTTGTGAGGACGAATCGAGTTTGGTGTTCATTTGAAGATCGGCTAACACAAGAATGAAATTTCATTTGAATTATTTTGTTTATAAAATATATTCAGTATGATTAATATCAAATTGAAAGTTACAATAGCACTGACATCTGCAGATTAATATAGTTGTAATTTGAATTAGTACTGAGAAGTTTTCCATACCATGCATATATTGGATTTCATTCTGCTATTCCCAGAAATAAATGAGCTGAACATTTTCACCGTTTCATTTTCAATAGTTATATTTATAATAAAAGCTATCTCTGATGTTGATACAACAGAAGACGAGAATCAATGTCAAATTCTGCAATTTTCAATTTATATCGTTTTGAATGAATATCATCTGAGATTGAATATCAGTGAATCAGATCTAT
This sequence comes from Myrrha octodecimguttata, assembly GCA_958510865.1. Lineage (NCBI taxonomy): Eukaryota > Metazoa > Arthropoda > Insecta > Coleoptera > Coccinellidae > Myrrha > Myrrha octodecimguttata. The sequence continues at coordinate 4,931,401 of OY294056.1, read as the reverse complement.
TATCACAAAATTTCTCTTGTAAAATGAATAAAATAAAAACTACAAACATTCTCCCTTCGCTAATGTAAAAAAAGCGAATGTTTTAACTCCAACTTCATAAAAATGTTAAACGGCGCACGAAACCAATAGGAAAACATTACATAAAACCTATCAAAAAATCAATAAGATTGAGCAGTAAAAAGATGTTGGAAGAAGTGGAATGTGACCCACTGGTTACAACTGAAGATATCAATTTGCGTACAGAAAACTTCATCAATAACCATAATGAATGTATAGAAAATGAAATCAAACATTTCTTAATAATAGAAACCAAACGTGAGATTATCAGAAACTACCAGTGAAGCCTTGACTATGTGTTGTGAAGTACTGCAGGGAACAGTTATGAGGCTTCTTCTGTTTACTATCTCCATAAATAGCATACTTGCTGTACTTGATGAGCATTATTTATCATAACTGATAATCCGACATGGAAAGGAGCTAATAAAGCTGAAGGAGCGATTAGTAAATCGAAAAACTGTCTAGACCACAACTTGCCTACTTTGTGTAAATAACGAGAAGTCCAAGGTCATGTTTCTTGGACAAAAGACAAATAGCCTCCCAACCATGCAGAAATTGAGAACACATGAAATGTAAGTTCATAGGTTTTGTGTGCAAATTTGAGCAGAGTTTTGCCACAACTACCCATGTAAAATACCTGGGAATAATTATAGCTGAAAATCTGACATGGAAATAACAAATAGAAGATGCCACAACCACGATGAGGATATAAAACTTTAAATTTAGGGAACTGAGATATATGAACTGATCTGGTTATACGAGGAGTAGCATAAAAAATAGGACAGAAGTAAAACGTAACATGAATACTAGAAGTGTGTACATCCACAATATCTTAGTCCAAGAATATATGATCAGCTGCCAAGTGAGTTCACAGCTACATCTCTTTCAATTTTACATCAATTTTAACCATAGATTCACCTCATATAATGAAACTCTTTTTTCCTTTACCTTCTTACCAGATTCCACTCCAGTAAAAAGTAAATCAGACTTTCTTTTGTAGCATCTATATGGATATTTTGAATGAAATGAATTTCGGTGTGAAGTTATCTATTACTATGACACATACTCTTCAGTTATCACCTTTATCCTAATTAAAATGATTTTCTAGTTTTAAACACGCCCAGTCCTAAAATTAGAAGAAATTATCATAATGAATGCAGATAAAGTTTATTTTTAGTCTCAATAAGAATCTTCAATCCTTTTAGAATTCTCAATTTTTTTTTATAATTTCTACTCCAACAAAGCGTCTTCGTATAATGATCGTTAAATGTTATGAAATCTGATAAAGATTCGGTAAATTTCCTTATTTTTGTGGATCCGCACCACAGTATATACAGATATTTTTCCATTTCGTTCCAATATGGGAATAGTCAAAGACAGATTCATCTTTGACTATTCCCATATTGGAACTTCCTTAACTTTCCATTTTCCATCAAATATAATCAGTCGATTAGCGTGAACACAGTAGTTCATTCTTTCATCTTTCACACTTATTGGGTTCAGCCTGTGGTTATGTGCCCAGTCACGAAATCTTTATATATTTTTACATTTACAACCGTTCATATTCATGCCTTACCAAAGACATTTTTCATTATTAAGACACACAAACATATACCTACACCCTAAACTTACACAACATCCACGATCTCGCCAGGATTCGAACCCAGTACCTTCAGCATTCTAGACAATGTCTCCATCCTCTAGGCTACCGAGGTAGTTGAACACATTAGTTGAATATTTCTCAGTATTCTGTGGTTCGGATAGACGTGGGCAGAGCAATATCACCTCCTTAAGGACCGTATTTATAGTTGCTCCTTGAGGCTTCCTTTACAAACAATTTGTTTGCAAACAATTTGTTTGCATAGAAAAGCAAATTCATGGCGGCCTTCAGTAAGGAAGCCTCAAGGAGCAACTATAAATACGGCCCTTAATAGCTAAGGAGCGGATCTATACGTTCACGGAAACGCTTCGTTTAAGAACAAACAAAACCTCGAATATAACGGGGTGACTTTTGGAGAACAGAGTTCGTTTTTTTTTTTAAAAAAATCGGGAAAATTAAAACTGAAATTGAGTGAAAAATGTGAAAATAACTAACATTGCGCATTTTCACAAAAGAATTAAGTACATCCCAAAAAAAAAATTCAAAAAATACTCACTGATGTCTACAGAACGACGTTTTCTCCTGAAAACGTCGAAAATTCTCCGAATTCTTATATTTCACGCGGTTATCAACAACGTTAAACCATGTACACCGCGATGCAGGTGCCTGATCTTCGGATAATAATAATAATAATAATAATAATAAATTTATTTATCCATTTAGACACAATACAGTGTATAGGACAAGTCAAAATATACATAACATAGAGAGGAAATGAAATCACAAATCATTGAATGCATTCATCATTAAGATATTCATTAATACTATAATAACATTTACTTAGGAGTAAAGATTTTATTTTCCTACCAAAAGCAGATAACTTCAGTGATTTAATTGAATCAGGAAGATGATTATACAAAATAATACTCTTATATTTAGCTGATGTCTCATATTTCGCTGTTCTATGTTTAGGTACAATAAAAGTTCTAGTATTCCTTGTACCATAGTTGTGAGCGCTGGAAAGCTTAGGAGTGTACTCTTCATTCTTTTTTATGAATAAGAGACATTTGTATAAATATATACATGGAGCTGTTAAAATCTCATGTTTTACAAATACAGTCTTACAAGATGTTCGTGGACTGAGACGGAATATCATTCGAATGATGCGTTTCTGTGCTATAAATACCCTCGTAAGATCCCCAGAGCATCCCCAAATTAGAACATTATATGCCATGTGGCTACAAACCAAGCTCTAATACGACGAATTGCATAATATGAAGAACTAAGCTTCCTGCTGACATGCGATATCTGCTCGGACCATCTCAGACACTCATCAATATAAATACCCAGAAACTTTGTAGACTCTACAGAAATCAAGTTATGTTGACCATGTTTCAGAACCAAATAATTTCCTTTCTTCAAACCAAATTTGACCACTTTTGTCTTGTCTAAATTCAGAACAAGTGCATTCAGCTTACACCAATTGGCGAAAGACACCAAAAGTGTTTGACATAATTCTGTGAGTTCATCCAGATTCTCAGCTGTTACAATTAATGAAGTGTCATCAACAAATATAATAATTTTAGTTTTTAGTTTTTTATATTAACGAGGTTTAATTAAACTAGAATGTAGCTGTGTTGCCTAGTCGTGATTCAACACCACGTGGTAATATTTGCTCTTAAGGCAAAATAATAATGAACAATTAAGTGTTCTAAAATGATTTAAGATTCTTATTATAACATAGGAAAAACTTAATCCGCATGCTTCATGCCAATTTCTCATAGTTTAATGATTCAACGAGTCTGTTACTAGGAAACTATTACAGAGTAACCAAGTCAAAGCTACAAAAGATTTTTTTGTGGAATCCAATAGCCTTTATCTTTTCACCGGAGCCGAATCTGGAGAAATGGAAATAAGAAAAGTACAGATGGTAGGAATACTGAACAACTCTTGTTCTATTGTTTCCTCTTCCTCACCACACACGCACAGTGGACTTTCAACAGAATAACATTTGAAGAGAAAACTATTACAGCGACCATGACCTATTCGAAATCCATTTAAAATGCACTAAATTATCCTTGAGAGATTAAAAGCAGGAAATTTTTTGAATGGATTACTTGTCGAGTGTGTTTAAAACATTACACAAATTCCATTCCGATCGCCATATTTCTTTGTCATTTTTATTAGGTAGGATGGAAACAATCATTAATCTGTAAAGGTTCAAGAAATTCCAATCCAATTCGGAAATGAATTATATGTATCTCAAGATTTTATCACTGCAACATGTGTACGAATATGGCTCGGTATTATAAAGGATGGTCCAACCAAAACGTTGGATGTTTATGCAAATAGAACCAAAAGTTTTCAGAGAATTATCTTATCTTTTTTTTATGATAGAAGGATCTATGACAATTATGTGTTACACAAAATATCGGCCAAATGCTCGCCACGGCTTCAGTGGCGATGGTCCATATTTTCAATGACTCTGAGACATAATTGTGGTTCAATTTCGTTAATGTGTCCTATCTGAACCTAATGCTCTGGAATTGTTCGTGGTTTATCCTCATAGAAATAAGTCCAACGGTGTCAAATCACACAATCGTGACGGCCAATTAACATTGACACGACGTGAGATAACACGCCCATTGAATTTTTCGCGCAAAAAAGCCGTTGTTCCGTTGACTGTGTGGCAACAAGGCACCATCCTGTCGGAACCACATCGTCCAGGTCCATACCCGTAACTTATGTCCACAAGAAGTACGTTATCATCTCTCGAGATGTACAAATGTTGGGCACGACGACGAGTAGACATTGACGGCTCTTCTGTCATTTTACCGCGAACAACAGCAATGTTTTCCCCAGAATGAATTGGAAGAGCATGCACAGATGTTTTTACATTTCCTGCAGAAATTTTAGCACCGTTCTCCTGATTGTGGACACATTTGGTCATTCTTTGCCATTTCACTCTAGTCCTCCTGCCAGTCAACATCAACCATTGACACTATCTTTTTGAATCCTTCGAAGAAAAAAAATCATTCGAAAGAATTAAATTGTAACCTGAGAACGGAACCCCGTGCCTTTCGTTATATTGGTTGATCTTAAACGACTAGATTGGGCTCGCTGATGATACTATGAAATATTCCATTATGTACCTACTGCCGTCTATAACTTTCGAAGGGAAAATGTTAGCGACTTGAAATTTTCACGATAGGTTGCGCATCAGGATGCGTCAGTTGTCATCGTTAGTGGGTATGATCGGTCAAAAGGTATTGGAATTATACTTATCTGAAATTTGGTGTTTATTTCCTCATATATAAAAATAATTCTGATCCTTTTAAACTTGGTAGTTGACTGAAAAATCTATATTCTATATTCAAAAATTGAAAAAAATATTATATTCCTGGGAGCATTCGCCATATTGAGCTCAAATTTTGCATGAACCTACTAACTTTTTTTTTCAGTGCAGATCAACCAGATAAGTACTTTTCGAAATATTGCAAAATGTGTAGTCACTTTGTTCATCAGAAAAATCTTCGACTGTCTGAAGATTGTATTTCTGAATGATAGAAATTTCTAGAAGAGCACTAACGTGAAGTCATCAGATTTTGCTCTCATGTTCAAATTCGTTGCCAAGGCGAGTAGTGCTGCTGAAATACGTACACTATCGGGATGATTATTTTTTGAGTTATCCAGGAAAAATTCTCTAGTTTTGACATATTTTTCCGCAAATCAAAATCAGATCGAACTGAAGCCATAAAAGGTTGGGACATTCCACTCTCTATAATTTAAAAGTTATGTTGGAATTAATTTTATGTTATTATGCAACTAAACCAAACCATGGAGTCCTTGATGAAAATATTCAGAACTTGACGACTCGACGAGTTATTTTGGCCTGACGAAATTTCACGAGTGCCAACCTGACTCAGCTACAAAAACTTGATAAACCTATTTCAGCGCCTTCCACTAACTTCATAAAAGTGAATTGAGTGTATGTTTGAAATAATTGTTTCACAAATTTACTCAGAAAACTAATTATAATTAACTATGTAATCTTTCTTTCCAGAAATCACGAAGCAACATAAAGATTATATCAAATGCCTTTGCTTCCTATTGGATAATCCAATCAATAGGGATCCAGACAGATGTGACGATACCATCCCTCAGTTGATCAGAACCTTTGATGACATGCAGAATCCCAGTAATGATATGGTGAGTTCATAGAATAATATTCGATTCAATGCAATATCTTCCATTTGCACTACTTTTGGAGTTGTGTTCTAGACAACAATGGTCATTGATTTCAACCTAGGGTGTATACCAAGCCTTTATGAGGCATCTCTCGATCTAAAATATGCCCACTAAAAAATCATACATCATGTATGATATATCGTATATATATATATATGAAATTAAATAGAAAAAACTGACGGGAAGTAGGTGACTTTCGCGCACATGTTCGAATTCTTATCTTGTATTCGTACAATCACCCCTCCAAGTATTGATAAACACGATTTCGCTTATTCCTTCACGAAATTTTGCTTAACTCTTCACGCCATCTCAACTTTGGAGAACTAAGTGAACCGATACCCACCAGCATCGGTATACGGCAGGGAGATTCTCTTAGCCCACTGCTGTTTAATATCGATATGGACGTGGTGATAAGGCAGGTGCGGAAACTGAGGGGATATAAACGGTGTTTTTTTTAGAGGTATAGATAGAACTTTGAAATTAAATGAAACAAGGATAAATTTTTAAAATTGACATGAAATTGACTTTATTCGAAAGATAATCTTTTGGCATTATAATTCAAATATAATTTCTGAAATATGACCGCCACGGCTGGCTCGGACTTAATCTAATCTGGAGGTTCAATTTTCAATCACTTTTTCCAACATTTGTGGCCGCATATCGGCAATAACGCGGCGAATGTTGTCCTCCAAGTGGTCCATCGTTCGGGCTTACCGGCGTAGACTAGCGACTTCACATATGCCCACAGAAAATAGTCTAGCGGCGTTAAATCGCACGATCTTGGAGGCCAATCCACGGACCCGGAACGTGAAATTATGCACGAGCTGTGTGACATGTTGCGCCGTCTTGTTGAAACCACAGCTGCTGCACATCATGGTTGTTCAATTAGGGAACGAAAAAGTCAGTAATCATGGCTCTACAGCGGTCACCATTAACTGTAACGTTCTGATTCGGGTCTGCCTCTACGCTACGCACTACAGCAGCAACGGCTTCTCACTGTTCGACGTCAGTTGGGGTGTATCTCTGATATACTCCCTACCACAGAAATTCACTTAAGAGCAAACAATACCTCGAATATAACGGGGTAGAGTTCGTTTTTTCGAAAAAATTTTGGGGTGCAAATTGTTAAAATAGATTGTAATTGAAAAGTATTGCTGACGACCTTGATAGTTGATAGTTGGTAAGGGGTTACGTTCCACTGCGACCTTAAGGTCTATTGTGTCCCCTTGTCAGAGCTGTTTTCGCAACCTACAGCTCGCCCTCCAGCTCAAGAGCTCTGATGAATTCTAATATCTGTGAGGGCTTCAAGGAGGCTAAGTTCTCATTCCTCCTATAATGCTCCTGTCCAAGGTATCCTTTGCGCAGGCTCACAATGGCGAGGCATTCTGTGATCAGGTGAACAGGGGTTTCCTCCTCCTCCCCACAAAATGTGCACTCGTCAGTTTCTGATAAGCCCATTCTCATCATGTGCTTCCTTAGGCGACAGTGTCCTGTGAGGAAACCAGTGAGGAGGCGTAACTTATTCTTACTGAGATCCAGATGATTTCAATTTCAAAGTTCCGAAGGAACTTTTTAGAGTGTTCCATTCCTGGAGAATTCCTCCACAGTGCCCCTCTTTCTCTGCTGACGACCTTAATAATAACTAAAAATAGTTTGAATAGGTTTAAAGGTCTCGAACAAGAAAACCACTTGTGTAGTAAGCCTACGTTTCGTTTGATATATATACTTCTTCAGGGCACTAGAAGAGAAGAATGCAGATAGAATGTAAATCATTGAACAATGAAACAGAATACATAATTAAAAACCGGCAATTTTGTATAAAGAATTTCTCTTAATCAAAACAATTAATCAGCAATCACAACAAACAAAGACATTTCTAGAAGGCGGTATCTATATTCGTTATTTCTGCTTCATGATAGTGAATGACTGGAATTAAATCCATAGAAGTATTAAATGAAATGCTCTACGTGAAAACAAAAATAATCTTCCAACAAAGTAGGTTGCCAATAGCAATTACAACTACAAAGATGTAGTGTTAAATTTACTTACGGTACTAGTAGTTTTCATTGTCAAAAAAGATACATACAAACAATAACACAGCAATGAAATCAAGAACATATTTCCCAGGTGAGAGACTGAGAGTAACTGAAGAGCTCAACACAATTATGCGGTTTAAAAGGGAACATCGATACATCTTTGCTTTCAAATAATAATGAGCAGTATTTAGCTTTTCAATATCAGTTCTCTTGTTGACTGTATTAACATCCCGTTTAATCTCGATTATCTCCTGCAAAAGCCTTCTTTTCAAGATTTGTTGTTCTCCTAGTATTTAGTTTTCTCAAAATCGAATGTATGTAAAGTACGTTTACTGTGCTCAGCTAATGCAGTATTGTTTTCTTTATATTTAAAAGGGTTGATGCTATTCTTCAAGTCCCTCCTATGTTCTGAAAGTCTTACTTTCCAATTGAATTTTCGTACAATCGAAACGTGGAATTCTATGACGTCGGTCCTGAAATCTTTAGAAGCTCCAGCTTTCAACAAAGAATAAATATTTTGTCCTATAGTGTTCTCAGATTTTTGAGCAATATCGAAGTGGTCAGTTTTTAGTATTTAGCGGATTTTCTCCGGAACATTATCGATGTAAAGTATCTTACAAAACTTTTTCTCGACTTTTGGTTCAACCTGAGAATCAGAATCACCGAGAATATTTTTTATCAAGCTAGGTGGATAATCATTAGCTATCAGAATATCTGTCATCTTCTTTAAATTATCTTTATGGCACATTGGATCAGACAAACTAAGAGCACGATGTTTCAAGTTTCTAATAATATTGAGTTTTGTGAACATGAATACAGATTGAATTGAATCAAAATTCAGTAATTCATCGAAAAAAGATAATTCGAAGGTTCATACAGAATTGAAAGAAGATTATATGATCAGAAGATTACAGAATAATGAATATTTGAAAAAAAAAAATTTAATTTTTTTTCAAATTGTTTAAATGACACGATCATCACGAAATTTTGCGAAAAATTGCCCATCAGTAAAATTTTGAATGGGTATATCTGCGGAATCATTGGGTGGATTTTTCTCATTCACGAATTTGGCCTTCGTAATTAAGGTCCAAACCTACTCTACAAATATCAGGTTTCTAAATTGTTTCTTTCTGAAGTTGTTGTTTTTACGGTCGGCCATAAACTGGATTTCCTCAAAATATTCAACTTCGTTTCTTAATTCGCCAATTATAGCGGTATAGTCCTAGGTTTGGATCTTATCATATTTCTTGTAACTATTGTGACACATTCTCGCGAATCATTATTTCCCATTTTAAAGTTTGTGTTCCCATTCAAGAATTTCAAAATCCCTGATTTCAAACTAATTTCTTTTTCTTTTTTGACCACCCGTATAGACAAATATCGTTTGTCTTTGCATTTTGTTACATGCTATCAATCATCTCCTCGAGATGGTTGATTTTATTACGTTGCGTATTTAATTCTTCCTATAACATCTTCATTTTTGACTCGATGTTTTCTGATTATTTTCTCGAATTCTTGTTTATGAAATTCTCGTCTTTGAAAAATACAATAATGGACTCTCTCATTACCGAGTACATATCTGGTTTGCTTTTCTTGTCGTCGGCCATTTTTCTCTGTAGTTATTGTTGAATAATATGTACACTTCAGATTTGATTATTATGAAAAATATATTAACGTACCATTTGATGCCAAATTAATATTTCACGGAGTAATTTAGGACACGTGTATTCAGCCTGAGCACATCTCATCGAATAACTTCACATCTCTATATCATCGCGAAAGGTCTTCCACAAGGCTCGCCACTTCTCTATAACATATATCGCTATGGCATGCCCACTTCTGTTGATGACGATGACCAATACGTACTCCAGTTTGCAGACGATACAGCACTAGTTTTCCATAAACGAACCCTACCATAACTTATGAATTCTTTACAAGCACTAACGAATGCTACACTGGAATGACTGAAAAAAATTGAAACTTCTATTGAATCACCTCAAGATCGAAACTAATGATATTCAGCCACAAAATTGCTAATTTTTCTACAAACAACAATTTTACAACGCATCATTCGACCTAAAAATACCAATCGACCATTTATTATTATTGAAATTTGTGTCTAGGTTATTTATAATATCATAAACAAATCAGTTCTTTTTTTTCAGGTAGAAGTGTTATGTTTGATATTAGAAACATTTGAGCGTTGTACTTATCATCAAAATATAATGAAACAACAGTTGGATAACAATATGATAGAAGTTCTGGTGAATAAAATAGAAGCACTTTTGGGCAGCAGGAAATATCTCAAAATTAAACACAAACTTGTGAAAATCAGACAAGTTGAAGATTCCATTGCATCACATAGAAAGGTGAGTGTAGTTTTGAAAACGTTAATAATACTTTACTAATTGAATGATATGTGAATCGTGACGAGCTTCAGAGCAAACAGTATCGCGGGCTGGTGAATATAAAAAAGTGGCAACATTGCCCATTATTACTATTAGGATTATAAATAAGTTTCCGCCGTTTCTGTCTGAAAAATAATATTATTTGTGAAATGACGGTAGTTCAAATTTAATCGAAGTATGTCCATCGGTAGCAACTATTTTTTCCTATCCCTCAGTCAGCATTCAGATTCCACTTCTGAAGAACTCCTCATCTTTTGAGGCTATCCACGAATCAACCCTATTTTTGGCATCTTCATATGATGTGAACCGCTGCCCTGATAGAGAATTTGCCATTGAGCGCAACACATGATAATCAAACGGCACAATGTCTGGTGAATACAGCGGGTGGGGTAGCACCCAATTAAGTTTTCAAATAGGTTTTTTTCACAGGAACCACTACATGCGGACGAGCTATATCATGTAGGAGAATACTTTTTTCGCGTCTGGAGTAGTATTGAGGGCGTTTTTCGTTCAGAGCTCTGCTCAATCTCAATAATTTTGTTCGGCAGAGAGTTTCAGTGATTGTTTGGCTGGGATTGATCAAACCGTAATACACCACACTCAGCTGATCCCACCAAATACACATGACTTTTTTTCATGACCTTCCAATACGATTGCGATTTTTGTCTTCTACGTCAAAATCACCGTTTTGAAGCCTTTGAAACCAATCAAGGGAGCCTCATTGAATGCTTCTACGCATCATGAGTACGTACAATCAATAGGAGAAAACTTTCATCATAAAAATTCAATATCATATATTCACAAGCTATTCGTTAAAACAATTAAGGTTAGGATAGGACATAGAAATATATAGAAACTACAAATGGTGATGTGAGAAATTACACATACTACTGCCCCAACGGATGCTACCTATTATTTTTGTTTTTATAAATTTGCAGTAGATTAGTATAGATGGAGCTCAAGTTGTTCGTGTCAGACTTATGGTTAACCGTATCATTAATTTTAATGTGTATCATCTCTCCCATGCCTCGCCAACCAGGCATGCGCATAATCTAGCACAACCACATTATCAAAGTCATGGTTCTTGGAGAAATTGTGGTCAGCCAACGCAGTTTTCTCTTTCTTATTTTCAAATTTTAGATGACAATCGTACATGTGTTGTTTTTTCCTATTTGACAAGTACTGCCCTGTCTGACCAACATAACACTTTGGACATGACATACATGGGAATTTATAAACTACATTAGAACGCTGTGAAATCCGCGTCTCATCCTTCAAGCGCGAAAAAGGACCCTTGTGGATTCACCACTATAATACGTTATGCACACTTACGGTATTTGACTCCTAATTAGCTTAGCAATCTTTTGAGACGCCTGTGGCAAGAAAGGTAATCTAAAAGACAATGGCAAGTTATTCGCACCCTTCGCAGGTTTTGACGAGGTTGATCTTTTAAGATTAACTTCAATAATTATTCTATTTACAAAGTTAGTAGGGTAGTTGTTCTTTCTCAGCAAAGTCTTAACTTCCAACAATGATTGTTCAACAAATACAGGACTACACAAACTAAAAACTCTGTACAACAGAGATTAAATAGAAGCAATTTTTTGTGATCTGCTACATGACGAGTCATAATTCAGTAAGCGTCCGGAATTGGTAGGCTTCGAATACCATCTTCTTGTCAATGAGCCATCATCACTTCTAATCACCTGAACATCTAGAAACGACAACATATGATCACTCTCACGTTCCAAGGTAAACTGCAACCTATCGTGGAAACCATTGACGTGACGTTATCAAATCTATCGAGAATTTACTAATCATTCGGTGAAAATAAGGACAGGAATCGGAGAATACTCGATGAATTTCGATATTCGATTTGAATTTTGAATAAAGGGTTTTCTGGTGTGAAGATTGATAACGGGCACTTTAAATCTTACTGTAGAGAAATAAGGAGAAATCAGTTATTTCACTTATTTTTCAGATAACCTATCATTCTGTGGTAGTTATTTGCTGTGTTTCTACACATATTTTTATCGAAGATCATCATTATGGATGCGGCATTATTTCGGTTGTGAACAATATTGTAGAAACTTTATGATTATTCTTCTAGTGATGATAAATTCTTAATATTCGATTTGGAAAGGAAAAATAATGAAAGAGATGTAGAAATCAAGAATTATATTGAGAAAAATATACCTAAATATCTTCCTTCATTATTTTTGTAACAAAGTTCCACCATGTTTAAGTGGCGGACTCATCAGTAAGCCTTAAATTATTTTCATTATTTTCCCTATACATTTTTCTACTTTTCACACCTCACAATATTTGACAAATCGACGCAAACTTCCAGTCAAAACATTGAAGTAAGGTTAGAAGTATCCATCTAATCAGTTCGATCGACCTCCAAGTAAGATGGATGCGATTAGTAATCGGAGATTAATCGATTAAACTACGTTGAAAATAAGACCGCCCTGCTGAAATTCATCGGGATTTCTCTGATGAAAATAAAAACGCCTTGATGCATTTACGATTAATCGATTAGATATTTCGATTAAAATAAAAACGCACGCTTTCTGCTAAACTATATGGCCTGAGAAAGACCCACAAACAGACACTTAGTCTTAGACTAATTTTGAGCTGTATAGGCTAACCTGCATACAATATATCAAGGTACTTACAAGAAACTTACGAGAGCAGCACCTTCTCAAGGGAACACATTTCGATATAACATCATGTGTAACATTGTTGAAAATACTACAAGCATCATCAACAATTTTCAACAATAGGGGGAAAAAGTGACACACACACAACAAGTACAGGATGATGTGGATCAACCGGCACCAGTGGATCATCAGCGGGTTGTACTTCACAGGTCGCTTCCGAAACAACGACAACCAAATCAAGCAATCTGTTATTGTGGTTTTTGACTCCATTGCACTGTTTCATTTCACAAAAATTTAAAAAACTGTTGAAACGACTGGCCAGACTGGTATAACGATCGCATTCATAGAAGCTCGGGAATATTGAAATCACCTATGACCATCGCACTGCCAAGACCCTGCATACTTTCAATGAACTCAAAAAATTCGTCATATTCATCAAAAGAAATATTGGGTGGAATGTACACCAAAATGACAGTCACAGAGATATGACAAAATCCAGAAATTTTCGCTGCTATAATATCGACTTTGTTCACGGGACAGTCCATTTCACATACTTCAGAGCCATACTCATCCGCATCAACCGCCAACAACACTACTCCTCCACGAGTCGCAGCACTTCGGTCCTTACGATAAACTACATAATTCTTATTGTTCAATCCTCTACAATTCTGGTAATAAATTTCAAGTTCATTGCCAGCAGTGTTCTCATTTAATTGACTGTTGGATGTATTTACAGGTTTTTTCTCTTAACGATCGAGGGGTGTCCATTTCGATACTTTATCACAATGTCGTCCTCTCCATTTTTTTGACGATCTACCAATTCCTGACGAAGTGCTGCGGAATAATTACGCTGTGTTACAGTCAGATCAGGTCTGACATAGATATTCCTAAACTTATCAATGCTCTGCAATTTTTTGTTATTTTTAACGAGAACAGGTACATCCGCCTTGCTCGGTAAAGAAAATTTCACAGGCCTAGACTTTCCCCGGGGCGGTTTACCTAATCTGTGCACCTCGAGTTGGTTAATATTGGCATCAGGAATAATAGTTTTAACGATTTGATGCACTATCGCAGCAGGATCCCTCTCCTCATCCGGAATACCAAAAACGATAACATTATTTTCACGTCGTTTTATTTCGTTGATTTCCTCAATTATCTGAACTGCATTCAGGGAATCCCCAGGAGCATAATTAAACGATCCACTGTGCTGTGGTTTGTTTGTCATTCGCCACCTTCATGTCATGTATTTGGATGCCTTCAAAATATAAATTCTAAGGAAAAACAACATGTTTCCAAACTGTCTCTTATGACCGAATCTAGACCTCACTTTCGCATGCGAAAGTGATTCGGATGACTCGAAAATTGCACCCTGGATACTGCCTACGGCACTCCTGAATGAATTGGAAATGGTCTAGGTCTAGAGGTTTCTTCCTCCACCTTTCCTACGAACTGCATATTGTTTATTTGATATTTCACTAATTTAAAAAAATTAAAATATTAGGGCTTGTGCACTTTATCCAACTGAGTAACCCAGTATTGCTCATTTAAATTTTTGTTTCACTTTTACCAAATTTATATGCATTTTTGAAGGATTTTTGTTGCACCCTGTGTAATCCCCATCAACCCTCTAAATTTTTTGAATAGGAAAAGTGGGTCATGTGGTACTTTTTCGGCATGGTCTTTGTATCTTCTTCACAGGCGTGCGGGAATTTTCAGGAAAAAATGTTTTTTTTTTGAAAAATTAGCTATTTCAAAGAGGGTTTCAGTATGTGCACTTTGTCATGGCTCATTTACTTTGAGACGATGGTACCTGATGAAATTTGTCATCAAATGAAAATCGACCATTACAGTTTTGTTCATGCACAACTTTCAACCCCCTCACGTGAAAAATTAGAATGTGTGAAACACTGCGCTTCAGTTATGATCTCAAGTAGGTATGTTATTAGAACGTTTCAACATACCTACTTAAGATCATAACTGTGTCCAAATCGATTCTGCCCACTTACGACTTGAAACTTTCAAGGGAGGTCGCGCATCAGAATGCCGAGGTTAAGTTCGTTAATGGACCAAATCGGCCAGTGATTCGAGCATTAAAAATTATTTTCTCGATATCTCAGAAACTATTTGAGCGATCGGATTTAAACTTGGTGGTTAGTTGGGGCATACTGAGGTGCAACTAATTGCGTTGGGATCCTACGTAAGGTAACTAAAAAAAAATATTTTCGAAATATTTCGTGAAAAAATTTTTTTTCGGAAATTTTCATTCTATTCCGACGAAACTCTGCACAAACCTCAAACTTCATGTTTCACCACAGCGTATCGAATTATTTAAGTTCGATTTGTGTTCAACTTTCGAAGATATAAGGGGAAAATATGTCAAATTTTGTTTTTTCTCGGTATCGTTGTTTTTTCCGGAAAAGCTCTAAATGTAATGATCCAGTCATAAAAAAACATAGTGGGTTGTCAGAATACGCTGATTTGCAACTAGAACAATTTTAAAAAAATCAAAAATTTCCTTGAAAAGTTTTTTCTCGGAAACTATTTGTTACATTTCAAAGATAATTTGCGATGACCTTGAATCCTTTATTTCATATCAGTGTATCATATTTCTCTTCGATCTGATTCTAATTTTTGGAGATATTGAGAAAAAATATGTCTAATCTCGTGGTATTTTTTCTGGTGTTATTGTTATTTTCGAAATAACTCGAAAAATACTTATCCAATAATGATGAAATCAGGTAACCAAACAATTTTTTTTCACGATTATTCACTCAAATCTCAAAAAAATACTGTAAAGATCAAAACTGACGCTATGAAGACTACACCATTCATTAGATAAAGTTTGGCATACTATTCTAATACATTGTTTCAAATTGTTTGATCGCATACCCATCTGGACCAATTGGGACAAAAATATGTCCTCTTTTTTGTTTATTTCCTCGTTATCATAGAGTTTACCGGAATGACTTAAACGAATTGGAAGATGTTGTTGATATACTTCTTCAACATTTCTTGATGATCGTTCCATGAAAAGATTTCACAAAATGAAATTTCAAAATTTTGTTTTCGGATATTTTATACTTTGGTATTTTCTATTTACATGGTCCTCAAGAAATTCACCTTCAAGCTTTAGTTTTTGAATCAAGTACTTGATTTTAATTTAATCCAATCTGTATTTTTGGAAATATTGGGAAGATAAAATTTTGAATGGGTATATCTACCAAATAATTCGGTGGATGTTACAAACTCGCTAGTTTCAGCGTCGTTATTAAACTCAGAATCTGCTCTACAACTATCAAGTATTTGTATTTTCCCAATATTTCCAAAAATACATATTGAATCGAATTGAACTCTATCATTTGATCGAAGAATGATAGCTTGAACGTTCACGCATAATTTCGTAGGGACCATATGAAACGAAGATTGCCAAATATTTTCACCAGGAAGAAAAGTTGCGTTTGACAGGGTCAATACTTGAAAAGGTAACAGCTTTGGTAACGAATGTGAACAAGCGCGTAAAAGCTCCAGACCTTACGTCAATGCTTTTCTAGAATTAATCAATCAAGTAATAAAGTCAATTCGATCCAATCTGTATTTTTGGAAATAATTGGGAAAAAAAAATATGAATGGGTATATAAACTTACGGAATCAATGGGTGCATTTCATCCATTCACGAATTTGACCTTCGTAATTAAGGTCCTAAGTCACTGTACAAATTCCAAGTTTCTAAGCCGTTTATTTCGGAAGTTATTGTGTTTACGATCGGCAGTGGGGATGACCGCAAATGAAATAACTTTCGAAAAAACTTCTTGAAAAATCGATATTTGTAGAGTATGTTTGGGGCTTAATTACGAAGGTTGAATTAGTAAAAATTGTAACGTTTTCTTGTTTTGTCAAAACGTTCAAAATAATTCAAATATTTATTTACACCTATTTACACTTATAACGAATAACTCGATAACTAATTTTATCCAAGTCTATGCACAATTTATTCCCACATTATTTATTTTCACTGATCACTTTCCGCTTCGAATAACTCCGCTGAATGACTCCCCGTGCTGCTCCGCGCTTATCACTCGTGGAACTTCTAGCGATTGCGAGAAGATTCTAGACAGGCGGATGACGCATTGACACCTGGGGCCTTATTCTTGAAATACGATGGTATAGAACGTTCTCCATGGCACAATCTCCCGTTCGACCTTCCTCCCATTTGTCCCAAAACGTCAATTCCGTATACTTGATCATCAAGAAGCGCTATTCGTGAATTCTGGGAAGAGAACAAACGTGGAAAAATGGGCGTTTCGACGCCGTTGGCAAGGAAACGCAAGCATTTATGATGGAACGATAGAGAACTTTTATACCATCGCAGTCAAGATGGGGAACAGTCTGAATGAGCGGTCATAGACGAACAATTATGCCAAATGTTCTAACCAATCAAAAACAAGTATTTTTGACAGACATGAAGCTAACTTCATTCATGTAGCCAACTTTATGTATAATACATCGACATAGACTATATTTCTGTGATATATTGTCATAATTCAAATTTGAAATCATACAGTTGTCATAAGAGTTGGGAGCGTATTTCGGAAAATTGTAAAATGGATCATTTTGAATAAAAAAAGATCACTTCCAATCAACTATAAACAGAAGGAGATGCGCACCGACTACATTACACGAAGACCTGAAATGTACATAGATCGGTTAAATTCAGATTATACAAGGGAGCATATGAAAAAAACTGGAAGTAAATCATAGTGTTCCGAGTTGAGCTTCAGTTAATCTAAACATTTTGATAAATTTTGTATCAGATAGATCAAACGGGTTCCATTTAGAAAGCACATGGACACCTATTTGGTATTGTTGTTCTGCATCTTCCACATCTTCATTCAGTACTTCCCACATAATTGCACTCGCCATGTCCATTTCCGAGTGAAAACAGAAATTTTGTAGTGAAGGTTAATTGAGATTGTTAAGACTTATTGCCAAACAGATCAAAATTGTCAAATAGCCGAAACGTTATTAATCTATACACCAGAAAACCGTTCATTCAAAATTCAAATCCATTAACGAGATTCATCGAGAATTCTCTGATTCCTGTCTTTATTTTCACGGAATGATTAGTAAATTTTCGATAGATTTGATGACGTCACGTCAATCGTATTTTCATCGCTCGATCGAATTCATCGCTTTAACTGATTAAAATAAAAACGCACCCATAATTAGCGTCCTCTATGTATCGTTCCATCACAAATCGTAAGAGATACATTGCTCGCTCTCCGTGAAGCACTCATTCATTTCAAGAATACAGTTTTCTGGAAACTCTCGCACTGACAGAACCGTACTCTTCACAATATATTAAATCCTTCCCATGATTCCGTAAATAACCATTCAAATTTTATTTTACCAATATTCAATATTCATCACAGCTCATCTGTCTACTCAACACTTTCAGCACTTTTGGGATTCGTTGCCAGATTCAAGTGATGAAGAAATAGAGTTACCGAACACGGTTCTACCTCCCTTTCGTCCGTCCAGTCCTGGTTCAGGTAGTGATTCGGAAATATTTATATCACCATGGGCTTCGCCTAGAGCCTCAACTCCACCAGGTAGGTTATTTTGGTAGAATATCAGCATTTATCATTAGCAGTGTAATGCAGACAACAAGTTTGTAATTTTGGTGTTTCTTCGGTTGTGCGACCAGTTCTTGCATACTTTTATCGATGACTCAATGGTCTGGTGTATTTACATCCGTAATTTATTATGACCCTTCTGTAAAGTGGACAATGCCGCGTAGTTATATGTGCGGAAAATTACTACTAACTAACATGTTTTGATTATACAGAATGGAATGTGTGAAACTGTCATGGTCTACCAACTGACTTTATCAAGGCGTATGAACTATACACACTGTCCATGTATTTCGAAAACCAAGCAGTTTCGGACCTAAGTATATAAACTTAGGGTACTTATCTAAGGGAGATATTACAAGAATGTACTTGAATTCTTGATTGAACCTTTCATATCCAACGAAGATCTTGAAAGTATGACTAACCTTGCATACTGAACCTCAGAACATATCACCTTTCAGACGCTGCACTCATTATTCAAAATAGTTAACAGAGTCTCTTGTTTATACGAAAAGAGAACACCCATTCTAAGCAAAGTGAATACTTGTTTCATATCAATTTAAAAAATCCATAGAAAAATACTGACCTGAAGTTAGGAGCTATTGCGCAAATGTTCGTTTATATATTCACTCTTTTTACTCATCAGGAACAATCAATTCATTAATAACCAAGCTTTAGATCCCTATTTTTGAATAAACCATCCACAAGCTTCTCAATTAAGCCCTTAGAGCAACTCTCTAAGCAGGTACTTCCAAAAGTTATTGTATTTATATTGAACGCAATAACTTTCAGATTCTTAATATTTGCACCATTGAATGGACAAAATCCGGCGAATGATTCCGTGGAAATTTTATTTTACCAATATTTTTAAAAATACAGACGCAGTCAAATCGGAATCTAGTCTAGGTTCATGCAGAATTTCGCGAAGATCAAATATTTATTGTGGTTTATTATCCTAGGTTTCTCTAGGAAACCCATCCAAAGCTGTATGCTTGTGCAAGTTAGGAGACCAGGTGCGTTCTGTGAAGGCTTTGTTACTGTCTCCTTCAGGGCTACACTTCAGGTGCAGCACTATTCATTATTCAACAGCGATGGGTTAGACGGTTCCTTGATAACTGGAAAATTTCTTTTCCAGGATGATTATAATATCGCAAAATTATTATATCAGGTTGTAAATTTTTGATCGAGGTCACAACAAATTAATCTCTCCTGAACAGCATTTACAAGCGCTTAAGTCAATTGCGGATTCTTTGTCAATTAGCTGAAGGAAATTTCTCTATTCATTTATGTATGTGCCAAATTTCGGTGTTATTTGTAATTTTAACGTTATTCCCGCAATATCTCAAGAAGTAGAAATACAATCAGATTGAAAGTTAGTAATCAGGTGGAGATTACCAACACGCAACTAGGTGCGAAATTTTGTGTTGATCGAATAGTTATAATTCAAAGAAGCGCGTAAAAGCTCCTGACCTCACGTCAGTGTTTTTCTAGGTTTTTTTAATGATTGGATGAAATTTGATTCCCATTTCTTTGTTATAATGAATTTCCCACTGAAGCTATGTTCTTTCAGTTTTATGGAATTTGCTCGAGCGAAACTGAATACCTACCTTGGATGTGTAATCTTGTTATTTTTTGACTAAGGGTAAATTTATCGTCTTACGTCTTGTCGTTCCGGGGATATACTATCTTTTCAGGAGCAACGTGGGGAAATTTCCACAAAAGACAAAACAACTGATATCCGGAAAACCAAATTGTTTAAGGAAAAAGTAGTGAGCACATTTTTTGTTGGAGATCACCTCCTTAAATATTCAACATCAACTCTGTTACATCCTGTATATGGTGTATTGTATATATTTTTAATACAAAATTTTCTCTATTCCCTCAGTCGAATCCACTTCATTTTACCTTCAGGAAAGCGATTCCGAAGACTACTCTCCAGTCTGTAGTGAGAATGAAGGAGAGGAAAATTCAGAACGTCATAGCATTCAAGAAGAATCCAATGAAGATTTTGTGGAAGTCGAAATGACTTCTTACACTGATAATGTTAGAGGAAACGTTGGAAAGATATCCGAAGAAGACCTAAAATATAGGCTGATCCATCACTCTCTTTCTCTGATCAAGATCTATTCCAATATGCAGCCTCTACCCGCTCATCTTTGTTCTGGCTCATTGATGATGATACTGGTGAAATGTGCTTGCTATTTTGAGTCAACAAGTAAAGCAACAAATGTTGCTAAATTTGTTATAATGAAAATTCTGTCGTGAGTATCTTTATAATACAAACTGAACGTTCCGCACAATATTGCTTGAATATTTCTGAGCAAACATTATTATTTTCCAGAGTACATGAGTACCTCATCCCGCTTATGCAAACTGGCGTGATTTATTCGATATTCTCGCTGCTGGAAACAGACCATGGTTACGATTGTGAAAAATGTAGGCATTTCCAGAAGATCGGCGTGCAGGTCCTGGAAAAATTCACTGAACTGATAGAATCTGGTGGCGGAAGGGGAGATATAGCACATAGACTTATTCGTGGAACAGAGGAACAGAAAAAACAGCTGGCTATGGCAATTCCATACATTGTGAAGTAAGATTTATTTCATTATTTGATCACATTTTTTGTTATCGCCGTTTCAACGAGTACTGCATGACATTCAGGTAGGTCACTAATACATACTAGCAAATACATATATTTAAATTCTGACAGAGTATCCAAAGTAACTTAAGAACTCTAGAAAGGCAATAACGTGAAGTAATCGGCGTTTGCGCGCATGTTCGAATTGATTGCCAAGGTGGTGTGTCTTGAATTTCTATACGAGCGAGGGTAGTGAACTCTGGATTTGGGTGTTCAGACGCAATTAATTTTTACTGCAATGACAGAATTACTCCTTGCCTTTCTTTAAGAAGAATATTTGCAGATGCTGCACTGACACACTTGTGCGATAGAGTAAATACCAGAGTTGACTGGTAATTTTAATTCGAATGAATAATTATAGGGGATCCAGATCTATATCTGGATGGGAGGGATCGATATAAACGATAGGGGTTGAGTTGATACTATTTTCGAAATCGAATTGGTACTGATAGCCAAATCCCTTCTTTCTTTCCTGTCACCCATTAGGGTCCGCGGACATACGTCATCTATTGGGTAGTAGGGATAGGAAGCAGTTTCGTCATAGAGGATGACGCGAAATATTGAATAATTTGAATTTACACTTGGATTGAACAATTTCCAAAACATAGTTTCAGTTGAATGCGTTTGGCACTACTATCAGTGTTCAACCAAATAATATTGAGATCTGATGGAAAATTCCTGAAAAAAAATGTTTCGAGAAAATATTTTTCCTTCTTCCAACAGTACGATCTCAAAAAATTTTTCACGTTGTGCTTCGGAACTCTACAACTAACTTTCAAGCCTTTCCTAATGTAACGAACTCAACCGTCGCACCTATTAAACTTTCCGTTCTCAAGTCATCTTGGCAATGGACAGCCGGCCTGCCATAATCGATTTTAACATCGGATTCTTCTTCATTATACACATAATCACGGTATTTTCAAAATATCAAAACTCGCAAAAGCTCAATTTAAGTACAAAAGTCTTTCATTCGAATTTAATTCCATTCCATTTAATTTTTTTGTTTTATTTGTGATTCGGTTACTGTTTAGAACCATATAAATGAAGGGTTTTCATGAAACATAATCTGCAAATTTCACCTATTCAAGTCGAATGTTTGATTATCACCATAGGCGTTCTCGATTGAGCTTCAGTTCCGGTTCTAGTTCACTTTCGAATGAAATTTCTGGTGGTCGATGCAACTCAGCCGATCAAAAAACAGCAATCTCATTTGAAAGTGAACCAGAATGAAAGATCACCCGAGAACGCCTCATAAGTAAACGCGTTACAGTTAACACCGCCGAATCACTGCAGGAGACCAAAAAAAATTTTGCTAGAAAATGAGTTGTTTCAGATATTTGCTGCCAGGAACGGCGTGATGTCGAAACAGTTTAAGGAAGTACCTAATTTCATGTCGTTTTGATCCTTTGTGCGGAAAAATCGATAGATATTCTCGAACACAATAGTAAAATCGGAAATGAAATTGATCCGTAACGAAGCTCATTTTTCGATTTACTCTTCCGATTACTTGCAAGGGCGATCAAATATAATAATAATTGAATAAGAAATAGGTGAAAATTTAACTAATAGAAGATTTCTCTGGACTGGGCCGCCCTCTTCGCGTTTGGTTTCGGAAGAAGAATTGCCTACTGTACCGTTGAACGGCAACCTCGAATACCGTATTTGTGCAGTTTTGCCAAAAACTTGAACAATGATGGCCGTGGAAGTCGAAAACGATCGGATACTTTTATCCCTTCAAAGTCACCTTTCAAAAACCGAAATGTCAATTGTAATTAAGAGGTTATGTCGCTGAGAGTGATAGCAGCAATCAACGAGAAATATGGATAGATCACCGATTTCAAGCGCTTTTGAGGATAGAACTAGCGATTTTGTGAGAAATTCCAAATAAATCTTAACTTCTCAAACTGATAAAATGAAAAATTCCGTGATATGATTGAATTGTTGAACCACCCATCATGTGGTCCAGATTGGTCGAGTGGTCCGAAGCAGTTTTTTTTTTTCATTTTTGCGCGCATGTTCTAGGGGAACAGCGTGCTATCGTTTTGTCCAAATGTCTGTAATTTTGGATGATTGAGCCGAAAATGGTCTCAATCGACTAGGTTGGACTCACTGATGACGAATCCGGTGTCAAAATTGATTCTGTCCGGCCGACCGTCCGTAGACACGATAACTGTCGATAGAAGCAAGCTAGCTACTTGAAACTTTCAGGATAGGTTGCGCATCAGAATGCCGCGGTTAAGTTCGTTAATGGGCCAAATCGGTCGAATAGTTTCGGAGTTATAGGCACTTGAAGTTTTGAAGTTATTTATTTTTTATTTCAGAAAATACTTAAGCGATTGGATTCAAACTTGGCAGTTTGGTGGAGTATAACGACGCGCAACTTTGAGCCAAATTTCGTCAAGATCGTCAGTAAATTAAAAAAAAAATTTTTTTCGAAATTTTTTTACAAAAAAATTTTTTTTTCGGAAACCATTCATCATATCCAAAAAAAATTATACTCACACTTTGACCTTCTAATTTCAAAGCAGTGTATTAAATTTCAGTTCGATACGATCATAAGTTTTGGAGATATCGGGAAAAAATATGTCAAATTTCGAGGTTTTCTTCTCGATATCGTTGATTTTTTCGGTATTACTCGAGAAATACTGATTCAGTCCTGATTAAACTTCACAGCTAGTTTTAAGATGCTGAGAGACAACTTAATGCAAAATTTCGTGATAATCGTGTTATTAGAACAATTTGAAAAAAAAAATTTCTATGATTTTCTCATCATATCATCCTCATTATATTCTATATGAAACTTCGAACTGTTATTTTCGATGAAGTACTGGATTTCAATTCGATCTGATCTGTATTTTTGGAAATATTGGAAAGATAAAATTTTGATTGGGTATATCTACGGAATCATTGGGTGGATTTTACCCATTCACGAATTCGGCCTTCGTAATTAAGGTCCAAACCTTCTCTACAAATATCGAGTTTCTAAGTTGTTTCTTTCGGAAGTTATTGTGTTTACGCAGTCGGCCGTTAGGCTGACCGTAAACACAATAACTTCCGGAAGAAACGACTTAGAAACTCGATATTTGTAGAGTAGGTTTGGGGCTTAATTACGAAGGTCGAATTCGTGAATGGGTAAAATCCGCCCAATGATTCCGTAGATATACCCATTCAAAATTTTATTATTACAATATGTCCAAAAATACAGATATGATCGAATTGAAATCCAGTAATTTATCAGAAAAAAATTTCAAAAAGCACTGCCGTGAAGGCAGCAGCTTTTGCGCGCACGTTCAAATTCGTTGCTGAAGCGGTCATCTACATTGAACATGCGCGCAAAAGTTGCTGCCTTCACGGCAGTGCTTTTTGAAATTTTCACCTTTTTTCCTGTCAATTTTGGTTATAACGGCAAACATCTGTATTGCTTTTCCAAGAGAGTCTTTTTCACAACGATTATTTAATTTTTTCTGAGAGTTTCTGATTTACTGGAAATCTTGATATTCAGTGATTTTTGAGGATGTAAATCTGTGGAAAATGTACATCTACTGGCTCTTTAGTGAATATAGAATTGCAGGTGATGGCAGAATAACAACTTCTAGACATAGTTGATAGTTGGTAAGGGGTTACGTTCCACTGCGACCTAAGGTCTATTGTGCCCCCTTGTCAGAGCTGTTTTCGCAACCTACAGCTCGCCCTCCAGCTCAAGACCTCTGATGAATTCTAATATCTGTGAGGGCTTCAAGGAGGCTATGTTCTCATTCCTCCTATAATGCTCCTGTCCAAGGTATCTTTTGCGCAGGCTCACAATGGCGAGGCATTCTGTGATCAGGTGAACAGGGGTTTCCTCCTCCTCCCCACAAAATCTGCACTCGTCAGTTTCTGATAAGCCCATTCTCATCATGTGCTTCCTTAGGCAACAGTGTCCTGTGAGGAAACCAGTGAGGAGGCGTAACTTATTCTTACTGAGATCCAGATGATTTTTGGATCTAGCAATTTCAAAGTTCCGAAGGAACTTTTTAGAGTGTTCCATTCCTGGAGAATTCCTCCACAGTGCCCCTCTTTCATTTCCTTCTTTCTCCAAAAACTCTTTCTTATAGGTACATTTGCCTATACCACAGAAAGGTTCTGGGCCAGTAGGTAGCGTTTGTGCTCCCTTTCTGGCTAGAGTGTTGGCCTCTTCATTTCCTTTGATTCCTGAGTGCCCAGGAACCCAGACTAAGGAGACCTTGTTATTCTTGCCTACTTCATTGAGTTTCCTTCGGCACTCCCATATCAGCTTGGAGTCGATGACATGGGAGTTCAGTGCTTTAATAGCAGCCTGACTATCAGAATGGAGCACTATGTCAAACCCTTGATAGTTTCTTTCCAGGTTTATGTCTATGCATCTTTCGATAGCAAGTATTTCTGCCTGAAAAACACTCGAGTAGGAGCCTAGCGATAGTGTACATTTAGTTCTAGGCCCGTATACTCCAGCGCCGGCCCCCGTCGTGGTTTTAGAACCATCTGTATACCATTTAACGGTATTTGCTTTGAGTTTTTGGGTAGTGTATTCCTTTTCCCATTCTTCCCTTTTACATAGCATTGAGTCAAAGTTCTTCTCGATGCTTACTTTTTTAATCATAACATCGCTAGGTAGGTTCGCTAATGAGATGTACTTGTTCAGGGAGAACCAGGCTCTCTGAGTTTTGATTCTCTCATTCCCTGTACCTTCCCTACAGATTCTAAGGATAGCTTCATGGGCTACCCTTCTGATCACTAGATGTAGGGGACTGAGATCTATGATGACCTCAAGTGCTCTAGTCGGGCATGTTCTCATAGCCCCAGTGATGCAAACACAGGCAAGCCTTTGTACCTTGTCGAGTATTTTCCTCGTGCTTGTCTGCCCTGCTTTAGCAAACCAAACTACTGCCCCGTATGTTATTATCGGTCTTACAATCATGATGTACATCCATCTCAGTAATTTAGGGTTACACCCCCAAGTTTTGCCGGATAGTCTTTTGCATACCATTAAAGCCCTTATCGCTTTACTAGCACTAATTTTAACATGCTCATTCCACAGAAGCTTACTATCTAGGGTGATTCCCAGATATTTGACTTCAGACTTCCATCCTACAACAACTCCATTTACCGAAATGGACTTCATAGCTGGAAGGTTTCTCTTCCGAGTAAAGGGAATTACTGTGGTCTTTGCTGGGTTGATTTTGAGACCCACTGATAAGCACCACTGCTCAATAATTCTGAGGCCCCTCTGCAACAACTCACAGAGGACATCCTCGAATTTGCCTCTTACTATTAGGACTATGTCATCGGCATATCCTATGCATTCGAAGCCAAGCTCCGTAAGCCTGTGCAATAGTTCATCCACTACCAGGCTCCATAGGAGGGGGGATAATACTCCTCCTTGAGGTGTTCCGCGAGTAGTTTTAACAGAGATGGTCTGACTGCCCACCAATGTCTCAGCTGTCCTCGTCGAGAGCACCTTACACAATCATTTTATAATGGTATCGTTTACTCCTCGCCTTACAAGTGCCTCATGTGTTGTGTTGTCAAAGGCCCCAGATATATCTAGGAAAGCGCACAATGCGATTTCTTTATTGTTCAGAGACTTCTGGATGCCTTCAGTCAGCCCATACAGAGCAGTTTCCGTAGAACGTTCTGCCCTGTACGCATGCTGACAGTTGTGAAGTGGCTTCTTCTCCAGATTCTCCGTTCTTATGTAGTTATCTACTACCTTCTCCATCGTTTTGAGCAAAAACGAAGTTAGGCGAATGGGCCTAAAGGATCTGGGATCAGTCCAGTCGTTTTTTCCTGTTTTTGGGATAAAGGTTACTTTTGCCCTTTTCCAATTATCAGGTATTTGACCCAGTGCTATGCTGCTTCTTGTGATTTTCAGCAGATGGGGAAGAATTTCTTCCGCTCCCTTCTGCAGGAGTACAGGAAACACACCATCTACTCCTGGTGATTTATACGGCTGGAAAGTACTAATTGCCCATTCCAGTCGTTGTCTTGTAAATATCTTTCTAGCAATATCCCAATCATCTTTGCCGGATTTTTTGGTGAACTCGGTTGCTGTTTCGATACTGCTTATGGGTTCACTACCTGGAAAATGTGTTTTGAGAAGAAGAATCGATCCTTCTTCTCCCTCAGTGTGTGACCCGTCTGGCTTTTTATGTGACAGTATGGGGTTGGTGCCCCCCTTTGCCATGACTTTTTGAGGTCTGGCTGCGATGGGAGTGGAATTGATATTTTCACAAAAAGCTTGAAAGTTAAGCCTTTTGGCCTTCCTTATTTCTTTATTATACTGTGTAAGTTTCTCGGTGTACTCCTGCCAAATGTTATTCCGTCTTGCCCTATTAAAGAGCCGACGGACCTCCTTTCGGAGGTTTGACAGGTTCTCGTTACACCAAGGTGCATCCTTACTTGGTTTAGCTTTGGTGAGCGGACAGCTGGAGTCGAACGCCTCCATTATTGCCCTACTAACCTGCTCTACCCTTGAGTTCAAATCGAAATGACGGTCATCCGCATCGGTTTGTTCTAGATTTTCTTTTAGATGGTTTTTGTAAAGGAACCAATCTGTCTTTCTAGGATTTCGAGTCGCAGGGGAATAGGTGTTATCTCCCTCCACCCTGAACTCAATGATCCTATGATCAGAGAGTGATGGTTCGTCCATCACCCTCCAATAAGTAATGTTTTTCCTGGCCGCAGAATTTACTATTGTTACGTCCAGGACCTCTTTCCTTGCTCTCGTGACGAATGTTGGAGTAGTCCCAACATTAATGGTCTCGAGGTCGTTAGCTAGAAGATATTCAAGTAGGTACTCACCTCTAAGGTTATTGTTGGTGCTTCCCCAGACAGTTTTATGCGCGTTTGCATCACAACCAATTATAATTGGAAGGCGTTTGCTTTTGCAGTAACGTACTAGTTCCTGTACCTCCTCTGGCGGTGTTATTGGCCCGTCTCCAGCGAAGTATGCGGATGCAATGATGATGTCTCGGTCAACGCCCCCAACATTGAGGTGAACCATGATTGGTATTAAATCCCGAGACATATATTCTGAAACACAAATATATTTAATATTTTTGTTTATGAGAATACAAGCACGTGGAGCTTCTTGCCTCATATCATAGATCAAATTTGATTCCTTTGTTGCTAATCCTTTGATTTGGCCTTCTTTGTTGATCCAGGGTTCCTGGATCAGAGCAATGCCTAATTGCAGCCTCACAAACAACCTTGCAATCACGGCTGAGGAACCCCTCGCATGATGCAGGTTCACTTGTGCAACCTTGGTGAAGAGGAAGGCTTGTTTTATGGGGTGCTTGACCCCTCCTTCTTCTCCACCCGTTCTTCCTCGAGTTCCATCTGAGGGGTACTCGAGGAAGTCTCTTTCAAATCTCTGGCCACCGAACAGCCCCGCTCAGCCTCCCGAGATGCAGAGGAAGTCTCTGTCTCCTCAGGAGCCCCAGCAGAGCCGCTGCAGCCAGGTTTCTGGGATGTGGAGGTCGTCTCCACCATCTCCGACCCTTCCACAGGGTCGCTTTTCTGTCCAAGTCCCGAGACAGGGATGCGCCCAAACCTGAAGTTCAGGTGGCATCCCTCCTTCCTCAGGACTTCCTCAGAATGGGGATCGATCCCAATCGAGAGGATGGTTCCTTTGCCCTCCTTCTTCGAGTTCAGCACTCTCCACGCTCCAGTGTTAATGTTGGAGTTCTGAAAGTCGACAAGTCGGAGGATCTTCTCCGGTGCCATGTCAAAGCTTCTTGGGAAGAATACTGTTATTTTTGTGGGACTAGGGATGTCGTCTCCACTAAGTGCCACCAACTCTAATCCTTCCCAAGATTTCGATTTCGGTACCGACTTCATGAGCCAGTCCGCCGACTGTTCAGATCCACACTCCACTAGCATCATTCCACTACGGAAATGGACGCCAGAGAAGTGTATACCTTTTCCTTTCCCTTGGCACATTTCCTCTACCAGGGCGTCTTCCAAAGTGGAGAGTTGCTCAGCACTCATGATAACCCTAGGGTATTCCTTGGGGACTATTCCTACCCTGAATGCTGACAACCCTGATTTGACAGCTGCTGCATAACCAGTGACTTGCCCGGTTTTAGCTGCAGCCGTCTTCTGCTTTTTCGGCGGAGGTCGCGAAGGAGGTGTGATCTGCTCCGGACCTCTTTTGCCTTGACTTTTCCCCGTCGGAGTATCCTCCGGGTGTGGGCGCTGAAGAGCCTGCTTCCTAGCCTCCCCAGGTTCTAGCCCTTGGTGGAGGAGTCGCAGGTACTTCCGCACTCCTGCTCCACTGAGCCCTTTCCTCAGTGGATCGTCTCTGCCACCTGGTTGACCTAGTTTAGGCAACTCAAATGGCAGGCGATTTCTTGGTCGTCTGACCTCCCCCTTTTCAGGGTGCCCGGATGTGGAGGCGGAGGTTGTCTCCGCTCCTTTTCCGGTGGTTTTTTGTTTTTCCTTTTGCTTTTCCATAATCGGTCCCACGAGAAGCTAGGGAATATCGGTCCACCTCTGCAGAGCCCCGCTTGCAGAGGTAAGGGGTTTATACAATGGAGTTCCCCCCGGTGCTCCAAGGTCGAAACCAGTAGAGACTAGTCTTCTATCTAGCCACGCATCCCTCAGCCTGGTTTCCCGCTTTGGATTTAGAATTTTTGATGAGGTTGTTTCCTCTCGGTCCAGGTTTTTAAGCCAAGACCCCCCTCACTTCGCTGGCCCGCGAGACATGACCACAGACAGCCAGGAAGCGTTGGTATAACAGAATGGTCCCAAGGTATGCTCGGGGTTCCATCTGGCATCGTTTTTCCTGGTGCAATCCCTTGGCCACGAGACTACAGCCGGGACAGGAGACTAAGACGGGAAGATAGATGGGAAGAAAGGAGGTGGGAGGTAGGTTTTTGGAGACAGAAAGGATATCTCCTAACAAGTCAGGAGTGGGAGGATGGGAGCAGATAGGGCATGTCTGCCTTGGTCTGCTACCATTGGTGAGGAATGACAGGACTTGGGTTTGGTCCTGCCATGTGGATTCTTGGTCAGTCTAAGTTTCCCGCTCATCTTCAACCTTCTCAACATGGGTGGTGACCCTACCAGGAACCGGAGTTCCAGTCGCTAAGGTTCAGGACTCATTGCAGTACTACAAGCCCTCACACCGCGACAAGGTGCTGACTCTAGTGAGAGAACTTCTAGACATACAGTGCGCGTCAAAATTATGGAGGAAATTCATTTTCTCAAGAAAATTATTCGGCAACAAAATCCTGAAACAGGTCAATTTTTGTTTCACTTTTACCAAAGTGAAGGCAGCAGCTTTTGCGCGCATGTTCAATGTAGATGACCACTTCAGCAACGAATTTGAACATGCACGAAAAAGCTGCCGCCTTCACGGTAGTGCTCTTTAATTTTTTTTTGATAAATTACTGGATTTCAATTCGATCTAATCTGTATTTTAGGAAATATTGGAAAATACAGATCAGATCGAATTGAAATCCAGTACTTCATCGAAAAATTACAGTTCGAAGGTTCATGCGGAATTTAATGAGGATGATATGATAAGAAAATCACAGAAATTTTTTTTTTCTAATGACACGATCATCACGAAATTTTGCATAAAGTTGTCTTTCTGCATTTTCAAACTAGCTGCTAAGTTTTATTAGGATTGAATCAGTATTTCTCGAGTTATACTGAAAAAACAACGATACCGAGAAAAAATCCTCGAAATTTGACATATTTTTTCCCGATAACTCCAAAACTTATAATCGTATTGAACTGAAATTTGGCACACTGCTGTGAAATATGAAGCTCAAAGTCTGAATTTTTTCTGGATATGATTAACGGTTTTCGAAAAAAATTTTTTTTTAAATTAACTGACGCTATGATCCTGATAAAATTTTGCTCAAAGTTGCGCGTCGTTATACTCCACCTAACTGCCAAGTTTGAATCCAATCGCTCGAGTAGTTTCTGAAATAAAAAAATAAATAACTTCAAAATTTCAAGTGGCTACAACTCCGAAACTATTCGACCGATTTGGCCCATTAACGAACTCAACCGCGGCATTCCAATGCGCGACCCACTCTGGAAGTTTCAAGTTGCTAGCTCATTTCGTTCGACAGTTATCGTATCCTCGGACGGCCGGCCGGACGGACAGAATCGATTTTGACACTGGATTCGTCATCAGTGAGTCCAACCTAGTCATCCAAAATTACAGACATTTGGACAAAACGATAGCACGCTGTTCCCCTAGAACATGCGCGCAAAATTTTTTTTTTGAAAAATCAGTTAGTTCAAAGAGGTTTTCAGTATGTGCACTTTGTCATGGCTCATTTACTTTGAGACGATGGTACCTGATGAAATTTGTCACTGAATGAAAATCGATCATTACAGTCTTGTTCATGCATAACTTTCAATCCCTACGAACCCTTTAATGGAAAAAAAATGGAGTCATGACAAAGTGCATATACTGAAAATCTCTTTGAACTCATTTTTCAGAAAAAAAAATTTTTTTCTATTGAAAATTTCCGCACGCCTGTAAAGAAGATACAAAAAAGTACCACATGACCTACTTTCCCTATTCAAAAAATTTAGAGGGTTGGTGGGGATGGCACAGGGTGCAACAAACATCCATCAAAAATGCATAAAAATTTGGTAAAAGTGAAACAAAAATTGACCTGTTTCAGGATTTTGTTGCCAAGCATTTTTCTTCTGAGAATGAATTTGTTCCATAATTTTGACGCGCACTGTATTCAATTGTGGTGGTCGACAGGAATCGTGAAATATTTCGAATTTTGCCCAAGATACAATTTTTACGTTATGCAGGGTTGAAATATGAATTTTTCATGTGATTCTGTATTTATTTGGTATCAGGACTTCGTTAGCCGTTTTGCTGCATAAAATTGGGTTGTGATTTTTGGTAGTGATATTTTACGATGGACTAAGTGTTATCATATGAATCATGAATGTGTGAATGTGAGCTCACAGTTATCGTCTATCCGAAAACTAAATTTCGGCTTAATCGTGTCTATTCTTGTAAATATTGAGATGATGAAATTTCAAATGCGTTTATCTAATGGGTGTTTTTTTTTAGAGGTATAGAACTTTGAAATGGAATAAAATAAGGATCATGAATTTTGCATTTCTGTTCAGTTTTACCACGCTTATGATCCGGAATTAATACATAGCAATGACATCCAAAACTTTTTAACTTCGTTACACTCATCTGTCTTCAAAACCACAATTCTGCAGGACACTTGCCAACTACTGAACTACTTCCTGTTTGGTTAAGTGTGAAAACTGTATAATCACAGACCAAAAAGACAAATCACTTCATCGTTTGCGGGAATCGCGTCTTTCCGACCTTGAGAAATACAACAGACATAACCACACTTTCTTCTTCCTCAAAACAGCCGTCAAATTAAATGCTTGACTTTGGAATATCTAAAATCGAAATGTAAAAACGGATTTGTCAGGATTCAGGAATCACAAGATTAAAGTCAGACTAAGATTTTTCGATGGAACCATTTGAAAAGCAAATTTCCAATACCAAAGCGAGTGTTTTCTCACATCTTAAACTCCTATAGAAGAACTCGGTTGGAGTAAATAAAAATTTTGAAAAAATGTTATGGAAAACCAGTTTACCTTAATCAGAGAATCTTTGTAGTGACACTTTTAGGTCTCTAGGAAAACCCCCAAAATCTTCTGGGAGTTTGGTTGTGTTCTATTACATTGCAAACTTTTTTCTAATATGTGTGAATACAATCGAATTAATGTGTAAGAAATGAAGAAACTTAAAAAATTGAAAAAATTTATAAACAAGAAATAGACTTCCTTTAAAAACTACATTGGCTTATCTTTTCCATAACACTTATCAATTATTACTCATATAAATATGTTATTCGTTAAGTTTTCAATAATTATATAGTAGAAAGTATACCATGTTTACGTGAAGTCTGACAAACTGTTTCAGACACTGGGTTTTACATAATTTAATTCAGCAAGTTGAGTATAATTCATAATTGCCCCACTATTTTATCAATTAAAAATATATACAACAATAATTCATTAAAAGAGGAATTTTTTGGCGAAAACTTGTTCTTTGAAATCAATTTATCAAGCAAACAGAAAAACATACTATTGGAAATGGAAATTGGAATGGAAAATGTATAGGTTGTGATACTTTCACATCAAGTGAGATTCATTTCAATATAAAATCAAACTATGAAGAGACCAACTTTGTTCGATTCCAATCCTTGTGGTTGTGCAATCATATACAATTTTATTATTAGACATCCCATCGTTCTAATTGAATAATGGAGGTTGTAATTCTTTTACTTCAGTTGCGATTCCTTCATATTATATAAAATAAACATTATGAATGAGTCCACCCAAGTTCGATTCCAATTCTTGTTGTTGTACAATTAAAGCATATAATGAGGACTGTCATCATAAAATAGAACCTCAGAGATGACTAAACAATTGATTTTGTTGTGAAAACTGTTTGGCTTATATTCTAAAATGGAACAGATACGAAATTATTCATGAAATAAATAGGACAAAAAATTAATTTCAGTTTATTTACATGTTTATAACCTATTCAAGGGTGTCCAAAATCGGCGAGAGTGACGTAATCTTATTCCTGCAATCTGATTGGCACCCCAAACGCCTGCTAAAATTCTGATAAGCTCGATTCAGGGTCATATCTGCGTTGACATAGATTTCCTAAGTAAATGACGCGAGTGGTTTATCTGGTTAGTCTGTGGTATAATTCGCTGCCTCAGACCATAATCTTTCATCTAAATTCTTAGCATGTAGTGCTGATCTTGCTGCTTCAACAACTGTTCTCATTTCTCTCTCAATTCGACCATTTTGTTGTGGTGAATAAGCAGTTGACTTTGTGTGAAAGACTCCTGGCTCCTCCAAAATTTTCTTTGTGCTAGCATTTTTTATTTCTGTTCCATTGTCTGACCTTAACATTTTATTTTCTTGCCGAAATAATCTTCAACCATATTCATAAAGATTATGTAGTTTCATCTTCAGATTTCAAAAAGTAAACTGTACTGCTTTTGGTTTGACATACTTTTTGTTTGATTTAGAGAAAAAAGCATTCTGGTTTTGTAATTCTCCTTCATATTCATTTCGATTCAGCCTATCTTCTACCAATCGTAAACGTTCAATTAAAGTACTAAGATTTTTATCAATTCCACTGACACTATCCCAAGCAGCTCGAAAATGATGAAGAATTTGTGGTAACATACCCAGTATTCTGGTCATTGTCCAACTCTCTTTAATTTTTTCTCCTTCCGCAGCTAAATCTTCGGCGTATTGGACGATCTGCATGCAATTTTCAACAGCCGACTTACTTGGATCATACTTGTAGCTAAAAAAATTTCTCTGTAATCCTTCGATTGTGAGATCTGACTTCTTTCCATATAGTGTATGAAGCTTTTGTATCATTTGACACGACGTTCTACAGTTCGCAATCTTGATTGCTACTTGACTACTGACATTAATCCCTATTAAGGTTTGTGCTTCAAGATCCCTTTTGTTCCATGCTTGTAGTTCAGGACTTGCTTGACCTTTAAGCTTCACTGACGCTCCTGTAGCTACTGCATACAAGTCCTTTGATTTTAATGCCAAGTCCAACTTGAATTTCCACGATACATAATTCACGGTGCCTTGTGAATTCTCTGACAAAGTTTCTAGTTGGGATTTGATGGAATTCATTTGAATTATAGCTGCCGAATTTCTTGAATGACCACGTGTTCAAAAAAGTTTTATCTTCTTTCATCAACCAAATATGTGAATCTTATGGAGTCCTGGGCCCATAACCTGATGAAGGGGTTGAATATTTGGTAGAATCCAGAAGAAAAAATATAAATTGAACAAAATCAAGTTTATTCTTCTAGGTTAACTGACATCGATTGTGAGACATGAAAGGCGCCTGAAAAATCAAATACAATGTAAGATGTATTATTGAATATAATGCGAAAAGGGCATACCTTCCAGTCAATCACTTGAATATTAATATAAAATACGAACTAAACTTCAGAAAAAATTTTACAGACAATTTCCTGCGAAAATGACGGCCATATTACTAAATAACAGTTCTTTATTGGAAAATCATTCCAAAAGGCTAATTGAAACAAAATGGCATTCAGTGTTGTCAACATTATTTGAATAGGTACAACCAACCAAAACAAAATAATTTACACTAACAATAAGTCAACAAATATCCCACCTTGATGTGAGTTAATCATCCAAACAACCAAAACATTACACGGTTACTGTAGTTTCACGGTCTTTCTGATCTTCAGACCGCCATGCATTGGAAACCGCAGATAAGACTCGAGATACTTATGACCTATTCGAAGGAATGCTGCAGTATTGACAACATACAGCGCCATCTCCCAGGAGCATCTTACGATTCCTAACCTTCGAGTGCAGAATAATTTGATCATGCGATCAAAGTATTCTTGTGGGTAAATCACATAAACCGAGTGTTTTCACGTCGTGGCGGTTTCTGTACTAACTGCAGCACGCAAATACAGCGACCTAAAATGACAAAAGAATGAAAACCATGCACATGGATTCAAAGTATTCTGCACTGGAAACTTAGTAGGATTCGTGAAATGCTCCTGGGAGATGGCTCTGCATATGCTGTGAATACTGAAGCATTCCATCGAACAGGTCATAAGCATCAAAAGTCTTATCTGCGGTTTCCAAGGTATGTTGGTCTGAAGATCGGAAAAATCCTTAATGATAGGTATGTTGACTACCGAACTCCACATTTTATGGGCCGTTATTAAGCCGCACCCAAGCAGAAGGCATCATATGATCGTTTTCGCTATTTTGAGTTAAAGTAGATCGAAGTGATGATCTAGAGGAACAGAGATGAGAGAACTGTTTTCATTCATTTTCAACAGAAATAAAAATAATCATCACATCGGATAATTAGGACATTTTCTTTATGATACCTTTAAATATACAACCAGACTAGATGTTGTCTTAAGACTCATGGTCGCCTTATGCTAATGAATATGCATATGATTTTTCCTTATACCTTTTAGTTCATCCTGATCTATTTATATTTTTTATGTGGAATAATTCCTCACTAATGAATTTTTGTACAGGTTCAGAACTACGCTGCACACTTTGATGATCAACTGCAAGGGAATGAAGATCTTAGTAGAATGTTTGAAGGACGAGAAACAACGTAGAAAGTGCCTTGAAGTTATTTGCGTTCTGGTCATGAGACATTTAACAGTATTGAATCCATGCCAATGTTTGGGATTAACAGAGGAGAAAATGTACATTGAAAACTATGAAGTCCCAGAAGACTGTAAAAACATAGTGACATTCGTTTTAGATGACAATTCTCGTGTGAGTGCAGATCGAGATGCCCTCTGTGAGAAGTCTAGTTATTTCAACACTTTACTTAATGGTGCTTTCAAAGAATCGAATGAAGAGTGTGTAAAACTTCAGCAAACAAAGTATTGGTCACTGAAATGTTTGATATATCTGTTGAATTGTAATCTTGACATGTCTACACCCAAAGATATTCAGGTGGAGACTCAAACCCTGCTAGATGTCATTATGTTATGTCATCGTTATTTATTGGATGAACTGTGCCTTTATCTCACTATATGTGTGAGGCAGTTTTGTCTTTCTGCCAAGAACCTTCCTATTATATATAAATGGGCTCTAGAGTCCAGGACAAATATTTTGAGGTTAGAGACTGTTACATGTGCATTGAAAGGAAAAGATATGTATGATAAAATCAATAGGTTCATAAAACTTTTCGATGTAGGATACACTGACTTACTTATTGGAGACATAGAAACGTTAGTATCTAGTCATATTACCTTGATAATAAAAGACAAGTAAGAAAATTGGTGTTTTGTTGTAGATTCGGATATGAACTTGAGTAAGTTTATTGACTGGCAGCCTATAACACATTTTTGCGTGTCGGTTCAAGTTACATTGTGCTACAATTTCCCCCTAGTTTTGTTGGTTGTTGCAACGATAACTTTCGGAATAAATATGCTAGATTTAACTTTGATATTGAAGATTATGGACTGATTCACATTTTGAGTAGGTATTCTTGTCTTCAGGTCTAGCATTTCTTGACTCTATCAAAATTATTGTATCAACAGATACAGGTAGTATATGCGCAAAAGCTCACTGTGATATCCAAAGTTGCAACACAGGAATCTTGGCGTTAAATTCTATGTCTTTCAGTAACGATTTTCAATAGCCATGCACGAGCTTCAAACTAACACTTTCAATAATAATTAACTCCAAGACTTTCCCCCTCAATAACACTAATAGCCCTATTGGCTACATTTGAACTCAGTCTGCACCTAGATATTATTGAGCAGACACTTGAATCTGGAATAGATAACATTTCTCCAAAAAGTGAAAAAATATTTTAACTTGAGTGATAACTCTCAGACATGAAATAAATCATGTATTTCATCATATATTACTATTATTCGGTGATTATCCAATGAACTGTATATCCAAAATCCGAACAAAAAAACAAATTTTGATTCACCTATTCGGCAGTCAACGGCTGGGTTGAAATATTCCACTGATTTACAGAAAGAGGACAGAAATAAATAAAATAAAAATATTTATTCATAAGTACCAACAACCTCTCCATGCACAATAGCAATGACTAAAACTTAAATCGAACTTGTCTCTGTCCACCAATCGAAAAATAACTCAAAGTCAAAGAATTCCTTTTTCATAAAAAAAAACTAACCAACAAGAGTGGACATAGGAATAGTTTACGCAGGTGCAGAGCATTTGTACTAAATATCGCTCCTGAAACAAAATAATTAATATGAATTGCCATAGGCGGCTACATTTCCCCGCCCCTGACCAAATTCAGAAAGCTTCGCCTCAATTATTTTTCCCCGTAACAACAGGTGATGGATACCTAAAATGAAAATAAAAAATGTTGAAATAATAGTTTATTATCCTAAATGAGATGGTAGTGGACATAACCTAACTACAAGTCTTATAGAGACCAGATGTTCAGAGATCTGAAAAGGAATTTCATAATTACATTAGAATTAATTTTATCATATTATAATTCTTAGAAATAGGTAGCATCCTATCTAAGATTTCCTTTAAGAAATTATTAAAAGTAATTTGTCAACTTCATGGAGCAATCGAAGGCCAACTTTGTTGATTTCTACATATCATATTCAGGTCGCCAATCAATAACTTTATACGATGGCCTGAATAATTGATAGTTGGAATCATGAAAATGCAATCATGCACAAAGTGGAAAATCTTCCGATTGCCTTCTCCTGCAAGTTGGCACTTTCCATATAGTTTCTCGTAGATCTTAGGTTAGGGGTTTTGTATAAATGTTATGTTAAAATCAATAAAATTATCATTCCCCAAAGTGATCAATCATTACATGCAACTGTGAAGTTAAGAATTTCTTTGAAACGGCTGAGTCTGGTCGTTCGGTTGCATGTAAAACACTCTCAAAATCCTCATAATTGGTCATTTAACAATCCAATAATATTGCCAATTATGAACACCAGACTTGGTACGAACGTTCGCGACTTTTATAACACCTTCCGAATTAGAAAAAAACTCCTAAATAATTATGCCCATAGGCCAGCTCAAAGTATGAGCATTATCGGTTTTCAAATTAACCAACATTTTTATCTTTATGTATGTCTGATCCGTTAACCATTTTTGACGAATCTGTAATTGAAATTTCCGAGTAATTTGGCCTTTTACCAACTCATTTTCACCAAATCATGATAGTCTTTCGAATTTTCCAAACTATAAAGTTCATCGAGCACATTTTTCGCACTAATAAAATTGGTTCCGCAGTACAAATAAATGATTGAGCGAGTTCCGCGTCGTCCTAAAAATGTTCTGAACTCGTTAAGAAAATTTTTTGTAGACATCCGAAATTATCTCCAAATGTAACGCTTTGGTACTCAAACAGATGAACAGACACAAATGAGCCTTATGACTTAAAACTTCTCTCTGTCTGCTCGGCGTTATCAAGACGGACGTATAGAAAAGGTTTAGCTTCACTTATTCGAGAGTAGGAGGCGAAGAACATACATGATCTAATGGATCAAACTATTCCAAGAAGAATATCGTTCTATCAAAGTTCGAAGTGGACGATTTTCGCTGTTCCAGCGTGCATTCTTAGGAAACATTTATAGCTTTAAATGGCAAACAATTCGATCTGGTTTATCCAATAGGAACCAAATATCCAATTTTGATTTTCAACAATCGTGGTCGAAGGTTTGAGACCTCTTGACGAACCATCACTCACATTTTGTGTACTGGAGATGTAGAGGTGCCACTTCTGTATCTGAGATATACGCGGTTCGCGACAAACTATTCCATAACGATGATGGAGCAGATATACAAATTTTCGAGTCACTAAATGCGAATATTTCGATTCGTGAGTTGAAGGATTTCTGCACAAAATCCAACAATTTGTCCAATAAAACTGCCGCACAAAGTTCTAAACGTGGAATTATCTGAACTTTAAAGGCGAAACTTTAGTTTTCGCACGAACCAGCATTGTAGTAGTGTTATTTATCTCCATAGCATGTCCCTACATAGTCACACGCATCATAGGATTCTAAACAGGCATCACAATATACAACTTATATATTTTTCGAACCCTGTGAGCAACCCAAATGTCAAGGAACCTGTATTGCCTTGAAATGCGGTGATTCCTGTTGGATTTCCAGCCAATTCAATAATTATCGATATTATCAGTTACAGGTGCTTCATCCTAACCCAATTTCAGGGACCACATTTTCTTCAAAAAAAGTTTGAAAAGTAACGAACCAAAATTCCCATAGGATCGAAGATACGTGCTACCATGATGTTTTGCTTAAATCCTACGTGCAACGCTTGAAAGAATATT
The DNA here is from genome assembly GCA_958510865.1 of Myrrha octodecimguttata. Lineage (NCBI taxonomy): Eukaryota > Metazoa > Arthropoda > Insecta > Coleoptera > Coccinellidae > Myrrha > Myrrha octodecimguttata. The sequence continues at coordinate 4,891,214 of OY294056.1, read as the reverse complement.
ACTCTTAGTATATATATATTCTTTTGAGAACGAGCATTACAATTCTAAGATATATCACAGTGTTAGCAGAGGAAATGTAAACGGGGTACCATACTTATTTGCGTATGATACAAGAGCACAGATAAAAACCTCAGGAAAAATTCTGTCTCCCCGCATAAGTGTAGTAATTTGTTTATAGAAGATGGATGGCATCTTTTTCATTTGAAAATAATTTTTTCGTCATCTTGAATTCATTTCGACAAAATATCTTGACATAATATCTGAAACAGAAAGAGGGACAGAAAACCAGAAGGAAGCAGTAAATAATATTACCTACATTTGCTCATGACCGAGAGGGTCTTTCGACCAGGTTCAGTCCTCCAAGCGATGATTTTCAGATCCTCAGATAAACGAAGAACGCTACAGGCCCCTTTATTGGGGAATCATCTCCCATAGATCCATAATTGTTCATTTCGAACTAGAAATCTAATAAAATATCGGGAATAAAGTGAAAAACTTGTACAATCGCGTGATTCTATATTTATATGAAATAAAAAATTATGGCACAAAATATGAATTGCTTTTTCGAATTTTCTCAGATATGAAAGCAAATCAACATATTCGGCCCAAACACTATGTCCAACTTTCGGCGGCCGATAAAATATTTCTTTAAAGGGGTACAAAATATGGGACCCCATTTTTCTATAGAAGGATCGTTTCTCAATAATGTCCAGGTATCAATAACGATTTTCCTCATTTTTTCCGGGAATGGCGGCTAATTTACGAAATCGATATTTTTTGTTTAGAAATCAGTCCCATTCCCTTCTAGTTAAAAATTGCGAATATATTGGATAATTACATTGAATTTTGATGCATAAACAACAATGAGGACAATTGTCGCCTAGTTCGAAGGAAACCGTAAGTCATAACGTGCTTATTATTACAACCACAGCCGTCTTTAATGAACAAGCCGGGAACATGCAAATGTGGCAACGTCTACAATAGTCCCCCGAACCCTTTGCATTTCGCAGCGTTTCTAGTAGTTTTTACAGTAGCAGGTGGTGTTTCGTTTGTTTTGCGAGCGCAACAAGTGTTCGAATCTTCGAAATCAGTGCAATAATCGCATAATAGCAGGTGTTTCAGTGCTGTAATATTATCAAGTGTCGTGCTGTAATAGTGATAGGTGATAGTGAATTTCCTTTTGGATTACTTTGTTTTCTTGTGAGTATCGTTTTGAGACCATAGGCTTAGTTATGAAAATGGTTAGGAAGTGTTGCGTCCCATCCTGTAAAAGTAATTATAAATCTACCAAAAATAAAGGTGGATAAAATCCATCCCGCGAAAAAATTTTATTCCAAATCCTTATAGCGGAGTTTTCGAGAAACATTTCGGAGAGAACGAAATAATTCGGTATGATAAACATTTACAAGCTGATGGTACCATAAAACCGTTATTATTGAGATATCCCAAATTGAAAGAAACCGCAGTTCCAAATTTACCATCATACCTGTCGAAACCGACTCTTAAAGCAAGAACAGATCCAAAGTCCAGTAGAGACGCGGTTATTTCTAGGAATTTAAACGAAATAGAAACATTTATGAGCTTTGAGCTTATTAAAAATTTTGAGGATCTTCTTGATAATTATTCAATGAATATCGATGTTTCAGGATGGACTTTTATTCTTCAGAATACATAGAAACTTGTAGATGTGGCTTGAATTCGAAATTTATTCTAAATTCACTCTGTTCAATTTTCGCCAATTTACTCCTGAATAATTACGTCAGAAATAGATATAATAATAACGTAATCACTGAAAAAAATAATAGCGGAAAAATCTGGGAGATAGTAGAAATTCCCCACTGATGAAAAACAAAGTTAGAAACTTTAATTCGATGATGTCAACGTTTCATTCGCCCTAATCGAACAAATATCCATTGTCAAGTTTTAGAATATACTTCCATTTCGAGAATTTTATTTAAGTTTATGTTATTCTGGCAAGATATGGCCCTACACTTTCCAGTGGTTCTTGCTGAACATTAAATTGAATAACAACTTAATTGTCATTTCCCGAGTTTCAACGTCATTTCACGATTATTGAGAAGAAATAAACGCTGCTATTCGATTTATTGACCAAGTAGGGCATAATACTAATATTGTTTAGAGTATTCTTCGAAAATAAAGTCATTTAATTAGTTTGAAGAAGTGAGAAGTAAAGCTTTGCATTCATATTCACGTACTACGACGTGTTCAAGCGGCCGGCCTCTCGGTTTCGTTTTCATGCGGCGTTGTCAAACTGCGTTCTGTGTTCCAGGCTATTTCTAGAGACGGCTGCGTTACAATCCTATACGGGCATTGTATAATTTATACAATGATACGGGCGACTTGTTATGTTACCGGGCGCACGCCACTGAGTGCCCTCGTTCGGGTATCGGAGAACTGGACGCGAATAGTGGCTGTTTTCACACCGGTAGATATTTGCGTGATTTTTCGAGAATACTCAAAAGCTGGTCGACTGTGATTTGGCAGATTAAGGCTTTAAGACGAAGGTATAAAATATTACAGCACGTGGCAATAAATTAATATTTTCGATTTCTAATGGAAACAAAAAGGAGCCATTAAAAACAAGAATATTTTATCAGATAATTCCAAAAATATACCAAAAAAAACACAAAATTTTTCGGCATTCTTCAGTTTGTTAAGGCTTGTACTCACGGACGCGTTAAAAAATAAAAATCGCGCGATTGTTCATGTCACATTTCAAATTGTATGAATTTATTTCCACGTGGATCTGGTTCTTCACCAAGTATAGTAATTTTTTTTATTCCTATATATATGGTTCCAGGGATTGAATTAATATTAAGAGGAAAGGTTTCAGTTATCCATAAAACATTTCTGCAACGTCTCTGATACTGAAATATGTTTAGTGGGAACATATATACATGATAATGTAGAATTTCTAATCTCAATAAAACTTAAGAATAATATTCCAAAGACCGCCTTGTACAGACAACATGAAAACTACGTAGCTGCAATGATAAATCTACTTAATGTTTGGTGTTAAGTGGGCGATAACATAAGTGGGACGCATGTGATGATGACCAAAGCGCATATGCCTCTTGTAACGAAGATTAAGCTCGGAGATCGTAGCCCGTCATGCTTGTTTTTACTCAAAAATCCACCTAATGGAGATATTCTGATTCATTAAGTTCGTATTATCTAATAGCAAGAATGAAAAAGTCACTATTGAGACTCGATCAATAAATGTGTAGCAGTGTATTTTTCTCAACATTGAAATATTCTTTCCATAAGAATACTGGATTAATTCAATCACCGTGAAAAATTACAATTTTCAATGAGAAAACAATCTTTTAAATTTGGCTTGACATATTGGCTGTTTAAAGGTAAGCGTCCATTAGGCGGACACGCCAGGGTTCATCACAGGCGGATAATTCCGCCTGCTTAGATTTGTACGCAACTGCGTTTACTTCAACTTCATAGTATCGGGACGCGGCGGCATCAGCCGACGGATTGCTCGGCGAGCGATTTCTCCGTCAATGCGATTTCGACCCTCCTAGCCTCGGTGACGCTGGACTGAAACAACGCACTGGCAGATTCAGGATCATATAGAAATAAGATCATTCGGAGAAAATGAATGAGGAACTCTTAATATCTTTGATAGAAAAATATCCAAAACTGTATGATACTGGAGATGGTATAATGTCATGGTGAATTGTCCTAAAAACTACTGTGGTGTGAAATTATTCGATGAGATGCGTCCCGCCTTACTCAATTTCAATGGACGCAGCACGCAATAATGCTCGCCGAACCGATTCGACCCGCCTTCAGTGGACGATTACCCTAACCGTCGATACTTCGCGCGTTCCTTGAAATATCCGGTTATATCCACTCTCTTCTTTTCGTGTACCTTTTTCTCTAGCAAACCAATGGACAGCGTCGTCTGTGTGGATTGTAGAATCGTGCAGTAACCATTTCTGATACCGAATGATTCAAAGTTCGCTAATTCTTAAAGTATGTCATAGCATATATTATGGAACGATACCACTCAAATTACAAGAACCAATCAGACAACAAAGGGCTCATTGTTATGAACTTTCAAAGCGTTCCCTTCACAAAGGTTGTTCCAAAATAATAAAAATGCAGTTTGTTGGCCATTGACAGTATTTAGTCATGCAGCAAGATTTTACAGTTTGCAACATTCAATAATACTTGTGTGACTTTAGGGTGAAACATCGTGCTACTTTGCACAGATTGTTGAACTTCTGAATGGAAATTTCATCTAAACCGACCTGTATATTTACCCTGATGTACGAAGATAGTTGCGCTCTTTCGAGTTCCTCAATAATACTGAGACCTCTCATTTCATTTGAAAGATATCATTTCCCATTTTTGAGATATTCAGTATATCTAACTAAGAATAAAAAGTCATGGATTTAATAGGTTAGACTCAATGAAGGATTGTTGAAAAATATAAACAATGTATAAACAAGTTTAATAGTTTATGACTAGCATTAGTAACAAAAATCATGTAATCACAAATGTACTCGAGAAAAATATTAATGTGTAAATACTTGCCCATAATACAGAAAGTATAAAAAATATATCAAAATTTGCCAACAAAAAAGCCTATTGTTTTAATAATACCATAACTAATATAGTGGTAACAAAAAAGGAATATCAATATGCTACCCACAGATAAGTAAATCTAGAGTAAATTGAAACAAACTTAGTCAGAAAATATAATCATTCAATAAGTCGATATTTCAAAAATAACCATTTTCAAGAAAAATCAGTCCATCAATACAAGAGAATGGAAAATAGTTAAGCAAAATGCCAACATAAAGATCGCATACTAAAATGAAAAATTGACGATATTCTCATCGGTTTTTTCATCAAAAGATGTTTTGGGAATGTTACTTCAAATACAATAAATGATATTGGGTACCTTCATGTCCGTAAATTTCACAAAGAATTATAACAATGCGCACCATTCAAACTTCAGTCAAGCTTCAATCACTAGTAAAGGTACGTAAATATTAAGGTGCCAATTTTGGAAAGCCCAGTGTTCTATAGATTTACGTTTAAAATATAGACCAAGTCGCGAAGATAATATAAAATAGAATTATGTTATTGTCAATATAACATGATTCTATAGATAAATATTTATTTGATAACAAATTGCGAAAAAACAATGTACATGATATAATACATTAGAAAAATAACTATAAAAAAGAGAAAAATTATGTCTTCAATTTACAGTGTTATTTTCATACATTTTTATAGCAACTGAAAATTATGCTCCAATTTCCATTCTGCGCTTTTTTTCCACTTGAAATTAATGAATGCTCAAGTATTTTTCTGCATCGCTGGAATGTTTCCAAATGCAATATTGCATATTACAAACAACATGATTTGTACCATTTCCTTCTCTGTAGCTGCAATTCGAAGACAAAACTCAATTAAGGCACCACTTGTGAAATATCTAATTCTTTTTCATCTGGGATATCTGGGGAAGTGTACTGAATATTGGCCGAGATAATTATTGGATATTCTATATCTCCGTCTAATTTCAAGAGTTCAAATTCTTCTCCCTTTGTGAGGGATATGTTTAATATTTCGGTTTCTTTACAATAAACAATTTGACCTTGTTCATTCAATTTTGCGACTGTTACCCTGCAACCAGAAAAATTAAAATTATTGAGTAACATGGTATGTTGATTATTCACTGATATTGTAATGAGGCGGAAGAATGAAAAAACCCATGCCACTAGGTCCATAGAAAGCTACATAAAGAGCAGGCTATAATTCATTATGGATTCAGAGCTATGAACAATACAGTCCGATGAAGTCTCGGTTATGACGAAAATTCATTGATAAATAAGAGTAAACCAACAAATATAAATTACAAAATCCTTGGAGTATCTTTAAAGGCAGATCTTAAACACAATGTCTCCTGAAAGAAAAACGACCTCATCAAAATAAATTTTGTTTTGATCATATAATCCTGAAGAAATTTTCATGAATCATGAGATTTACAGGAACCATATTTCAACTCAATTGCATCTGTATTGTTATATATTATGACAATCACATCACGATTATTTGGGTATATTTATGGGCGAATTTTCACGGTCTCAAATTCTATGTAATTCTGAAATAAACAACTTATATACTCGAAAATTGTGTAGCATGTTTAGAGCTCAATTACAGAGGACAAATTCAAGAATGATTTTGTGTGCGAGTTGAAATCTGATATTCAGTTGTAAAATGAAGACTTGCAAAATTTCAGCTACATCTAGAAAATAGTTCATGGGATATTTTCTAAATATTGAAATTGTCCTCCAGAAATTGGAGTGAGTCTGTGATCAGGGCATGTTTTCTTTACAAGTGAAATTTCGATGCTTATATAAATTCCCAAACTAATTTCTACCAAAATGCTTATGTGCATCAAATATTAACTTGTCAACTACCTGCTAATTTGATCTGACCTTCTTTTTCCATAAAAATAGTATTTCAGAATAAGGTACTGATACTCAAGGGTGTGAATCCGTTGGTCAACTTCCAATAAACCTGTGTCCCAAGTTTCTAAATTTTTAGGGTGCAGTTCACTGAAGTTTTGGGAAAAAATCGTTGTTTTATAACAACTTTAATATCTTCCCAGATATATTTTGATGAAATTTGGCACAAGCACTCTTTTCTTTGATGTATGATATTTTTTTAACAAGTGGTGTCTTCAAGAGATGTGGACTACATACTTTCGGAAAATGTTATGTACGCTTCTGCATTTTTTTTTAATAAAAAATATTCTTCACATCCCCAATTTTTTTTTGAGGCCAATTTGATACCCTAATTTTTTTTGATAGACCCTCGAAAAAAGCATAAAGAAATAAAAATAATTTTAATAAATGATAAGTCAATAAATACCCAGGTACATACCTACCTATCATTTGGTTCCAGACTGCTTGAGATATTTTGTTTGAAATTGACTTTGAATTTTTTTCTTTTTTTTAAGATATTACCACGAGTCGGTCCAAAAGGTCGAGATATGTAATTTGTGTTAAAATATATATAAAAAAACACGCAGAGGAGTAAATAATATTTTTCGACAATTATGTAGTCCGAATCACTAATTGAAACATAAAAAATTACATAAAAAATAGTAATCGACTGTCAAATTTCAATGAAATGTTTGGGAAGATATTGAGGTTGTGATGAACCAACTATTTTGTTCTCAAAAGCTCACAGCCTCGTAGCTTGAAACTTAAGAGGGTAAGGACAAAGGTTTATTCAGAATAAAATAATAAACTGCCAATTGTCACCGATTATTCAATATATTAAAACAATTGTTTCACTACATTAGGATTCTGATATGTTAGCCTGAAATTTCAATTTTCGGTATGTAGAATTTCGTAGTTGTTGAAATTATGTCCAGATTCTTTCACGTGATCCGCATATATGGAGTGTAAGATCTGCTGTACAACTTTTCTGGTGTTTCCGTATTCCTTTCTTGAAAAATCTTTCAATTTGGCCCATATGAAGTATACAACAATCCTTATTTTGTTGCTTTGTAATACTTGAGGTTTTCAAGTTTTCGAACGATACAATATAAGAGCTTGTTTTTTTTTTTTTTGTATTTTTTCCGAATATCCTAGGCTTCAACGAAACCCCTCAGAAGCTTAAAGCTTGTGCGAGTTAGGATACCGAGTGTGTTCTGTGTAGGCTTTGTTACTAATTCCTTGCGCCACGTCAGGAACAGCACTGTTAATTGTTTACCAAACAGCGAATGGTTGGACGGTCCCCTAAAAACCGGAAAAGTTATTTCCCGGCCAAGGGCTTGCACCCCAGACCTTACGATCATGGGGCTTGCGCTCTAACCACTGAGCTACCGCCACTATTTAAATGAGAAACACAAAGTTTTGAGAAGAACAGAAGAAGTAGATTCGATTATATGTTGGTTATTTTATACGGCCTGACGCCGTGAAAGAAAATATTTGTTCTTAGTTCCCGTACCAGTTTTCGTGCAGACCGCTATCGAGAGAAAATACTAAATATTCCAACTAAACCTCGAGATAAGTAAGATGTGGAGTTTAAATTTTGCCTAACCTATGTGGGGGAACTTCCTGGGTGAAATTCTCTCATGAAAAGCTGACTACGAGAAATTTTTGAGAGGAGGGTAGCGCACTGGCTTTTTTGGTACAAAAGGCAGTTGCTATTCGGATATCGGCGGGATCAGCTCTCGAAAAATGTGTAGATCGTACCGCCAGAACGGGTTGTCTTTTGTGACAAAATAATGATGAGAAAATTCGATAGCTGGGTTAATCCATGATGATGACTCAGTAAAATAAGGCTAGTACTTATTCCTTGCTAGTGGAGTAGCGTTTTTTGTGGCAGTGCATTTGCGAGGGAGCTCGTGTGGTTTCTTTTTGTACACAGAAAGATACGAATTCGATTTATTCGGTTATTAGAGTTCGAGCTAGGGACAAGCGGGAATAACTTGTGTATTTGTTTGTGCCGAGCAAGGTAGGGAACCGATAGATTCGGTTATTGTTGAGTCCGAGTTAGGGACATGTGGAAATAGCTCGCGGTAAGAGTTGAACTTATTCGTGTTGGGAGAGCCGTTCTAGTTTCGCGGCGGAAATTGTGTATTCATGGAATAGAGGTCACTGTCAGAGTTGGTATATTTGTTTCAGCTACATCTATTTGAATTAGCTGTCTACTAGAAAGGAAAAGGTAGGTAAAATTTTGGAAGATGTGTGTGAGTGATAGAATGACCTTTAAAAAAAATAATAAGTGTCACATAGTTCGCAATGAGAAAACTGATTCTATAAATATTTGAGAAATTTGTCTGTTTTTATGTTGAAGCTGATAGTATGAAACAAATAGTTCACTAAATGATTCGAAAATGAACCTTTTGTTTCAATATAAAAAAAATTACTGCTCATTGACAAAAGAATATATATCTAAGTAAAATTTACTTATATAGATTTTTTGTAAAATTTCCTTATACCTATATGTTCTTTTGTTAACTTAAAAACTATAATTAAATTAATTATAGTTTTTTAGGTTTATTCAATTTGGGGGTTCCTATCTTGCTAACCTATTCCTCAGACGAATATTAAAACAAAAGACTCTCTCCTAGTGCAGCGAGCACAAACTCTCATTCCTTTTGGACATTCTAAGTACATAAGTTTCCATCAAAATATTGTAAATGGTGACAGTTGAGAAATTAAGTTTGTTTATAAAGTCAAAAAATCCCGTTCTCACAGCGTAAGATAACTTTGCATCTTCACAACATTCATTTACAAAATTCATGCCATTGTAAATTTTACCTCTTGAGGGAGAGAGGCAGTGTTAGAAATTTTCTCAACCTTTCAATTTCAAAATGAAATTATAAATATAATTTCAGTATCTTCCATGAACAGACATTTCGGTTGTCACAGGAATCAGGTTCAACCCCAAAAAATCTACATTTTTCAAGATATGATGAAAATTTTGGACATTGATACTACTTCTTTCATCTTTCATTCAAGTAATTAATGTGTGTCTATGAGTTCCCATTTAACCAAAAGTAGACTTAATATTCGATTTTCTGATAGGAACGGATTTAAAGTTCTGCATATTCGAATTCTACTATGAATTTTCACGGAAATACAGAGTGAAGAAAAATAAAATTGAGAAAAAAAATTTTTACACAAAAAATTTGTTGTTTTCATTCGGTTCGGTTGAAGTGCTCGATATTTGAATTTTCACTGTTATAAAAAAATCAGTAATATTCATTTTTACTTGAGATGGACTGCTTAGACAGAAGTTACACGTATTTTGGATTTAGTCCCCTGCGAGTGGTTAGCTTTCTGCTCTATCTCTAGGTATTCTGAGTCTAGGTTCATAAAATTTTAAATTGTTTCAATGATTTGTAATAACGGTGAGAATAAATATATTGATATTTCTGGTCGATCCGATGCAAAAAATAAAATAAATTTTTTATTTAAAAATTTTTTTACTTCGTTTTTAGTTTTGTCGACATTACACCCAGAGCCCAATGTATAATTCTCATATTTTTCCTTGAATTAGGACACTCGATTGCGTAGGTTCAAGCTCAAAAAAAAAAGAAGTTTCAACAGAAATGCGGGCAGGATTTCCTATCTAATGGAGTGTTTGAATGTTGGAATCGACTTCCTGCAAGTGCCAACGGTCAATTTTTTTAAAAGTGGACTAGATGCATTTGTTCAACTGCGTGATGTGCTCTTATAGTGTGCCTCATTAATATATCATTGTTTGACTTTTTTTACGTTGATTTTATAGTTTGTACTTGAGTCTTATTCGTTCAATAAAAATAATATTAATGAATAATCAACAGTTCATATGAGAAAATCGATAATAACGTCCTTGTTTACCACAATCTATTAAAAACAATCTATAGTATCCGAAATTTAAATCTCATATCTTGTAAAACGAAGGTTTTTTTGGTGATGAATCTGATTCCTGTGACACCCAGTTTACCTTCCACTTACACCTACAGTTTCCACTTCGACATCTCGAATCACCTCATCAACCAATAAATGTCCACATACAAATAGTATGATTCACAGTTTAACTATGTACCCATGAAGCAACATGCAGTGAATCTAATATAACATTCTTCAAAACTCGACAAATATTAGGGAGTTCACAAGTTGACCTTTAATGATTGCCTACAGTTTATATTGTCGAAACTGATTCAAGAAAAGAATATCAGTACACCAGAAAAGTTATGGAAGAGACGCTTCACATATGAGAACAACATAATTTCAACATGAACTACGAAATTCTGCCTACAGATAAAAATTCCAGGAAAACAATATTCCAATGTCTAAAGATCAATAATCAGTAAAATTTACGAAAAATCCTATTGAACGAACAAACAGATGATTATACAGGGTGATTCAAGTAGTGGCGTCAATCATTTTTCTTAAGATTCCTCACACCTTGGGATATCCAAAAATACTCAATGTATGCCAACCGATTTTTTGTAGTTTTCGAGTTATAATTTTTTTGTTTATTTAATTTATTATGCCGGCGAGGTTTCAAAAATTCATATCTTTTTGTTTAGTAGATATTATGCAGATGTTTTTTTGTGAGATGATAGCCCTAAATGTATTTTCAATAAGAAAAATAACTCAGCTTCCTGAAATTACTTGAAGTTGCCCCAAAAAGGCTTGAAAGATAGAACTTTAGTTTTCAGTTAGGTTCCTTCAAACATTCAATTTCAATATACAAAGGGGAGTTTTCATAGCTTCTGGCTGAGTTTAAAAACTTCGGAACGTCCTAAACTACCAAAATCATAAGGAAAAAATAGTACTTTATTAGCCTTTTTTTGTTGTGATCAGCGTTCGAAGGCGGATAGGCATCATTGAAACACGGTTTAAGTTTCTTCTCTAATTTTTATCATTCTTATGGTGAATTAAACTTGAAAATATGATTTTAGAGAAATTTTAATTGGAATTATAGCTTGTGTTATTTTTACATTGAGGACTACGCGTCCGCCAGATCTAAGCCCCATCTTTTTTTTTGGGGATTTTACAAAGAGTTGGTGTAAGCGACGGAAATAAATTTAAGACAAAAACTTTCAGAAGCGGAAAGAAAAATAAAACAAAAATATTTGAATAGGAGGAAGGGATTTTAAAGATTTATTGTAGTGAATAGTAATTTTTCAGTAATTTGTGCTTTTTATTTCTCATCCGAAAGTAAATAATTTCATAACTACAAGTTTTGAAATATGCTCACATTTTTAATCAGTGGTGAAACCAGCATTATTGCCAAGATTACACAAGCTACAGTTAGTTTAGAGGAATAAATTAAAATTACTTTAAAATCACAGTTTTGAGTTTAATTTATCATAAGAATGTAAAAAGTAGAACAATATCTTCAATCATGCTTCAATGATTGTTAGCCTATCCGCCTTCCCAGGGTAATAAAGTACTATTTTTTTCTTATTATTGTGGTAGTGTACGACTGTGCAAAGTTCTGAAACTCAGCCAGAAGCTATGAAAGCTCCTTTTTGTATTTTTGAATTGAAGTTGAATTTTTGAGTGAATCCTACTGAAAACTAAAGTTCTAACTTTCAAGCCTTTTTTGCGGTAACTTCAAGTAATTTCAGGAAGCTGATTTATTTTTGATATTAAAACATTCGCTTTGATCATGTCACAAAAAAATTCAAAATACCTACTACATAACAAGGTATGAATTTTTGAAACATAATGAATTGAAAAAACACAAAAAAAATATAACTCGAAAACTACAAAAAACCGCATGACATAAATGGGGTATTTTCGGATAACCCATTTCCCTTTCACTTTTTCTTCAAAACCGTAAATATTTACACAAAACATCCTGTTCACCTCATTCGAAATCAGTTCAAAATTTACACCTGAAGAAGCCACGGTGTGGTAAAACATTAGGTCTCTTGAATTTTTTATCATTGGAATCAAATATTCTATCCGTAAGACTACTGAAAAACTTTAACCGCCGTCAAAAATTTCAGTTTTCCACGAGAAAATGCTCTTTTAAATGTGGCTCTGCATATCGGCTGTTAACGGACGAAACTTCGCGCAGGGTTATATCCACTCTCTCCATGCAATATTAGGTGAAAAATGAATAGTGATAGGATTAGGGTGGCATAAAGATACAATAACAAGCATATAACAGAGCTGATATTCTAGCCTGCATAGCTATAAGCTTCTGAGGAGTTTCATACAAAACTAGGACATAGCAAAATACAAAAACAAAATCATTGGAATAATTTGGCCAATTAAAAAATATTATGGTACATCGAAGCACTTGTTTCTTTAAGATTTGCTAAGATAACTTTGAAGTAAAAGGAATCTCTCAAAATGAATAGGGTACCCATGAACAAAAAAGTTAATATCTCACCTTATAACAACATATCGTCTGGCTTGCTGACACAGTAACTGGCCATATTCGGAACTATTATTGCGTTTAATAGACAAGGTTACTCCATCTGTGAACATTATTAAATCCATACCAAAATGGAAGCCAGTCCATCTCCATACATGTCTCTCCTTCACTTTCAATACTCTTCCACATCTTAAACTATTGTGTAAAAAAGCTTCTCTCTGCATATTATTTGGCCTGTTAGAAAGAAAGTATACTATTATAGTAACAAGTACAGATTGAGGAGGAATGAATGGATAACACCTAGAAAAGTACTGACGTGAAATCAGCAGCTTTTGCGCGCATGTTCAAAGGAAATGACTGATTTGGCAACGAATTTGAACATGCGCGTAAAAGCTGCTGATTTCACGTCATTGTGCGGATCTTACTCATTCACGAATTCGGCCTCCGTAATAGGTCTCTTGCATGAATTTTTTTATCATTGATATGAAATGTTCTATCCGTAATACCACTGAAAAACTTCAACCGCCATCAAAATTTTCAATTTCTAGGGAGAAAATGCTCTTTTAAATTTGGCTCCGCGTGTCGGTTGTTTAAACGGACGAAAGTTCGCGGTTTCCGTGACGTATGGGGATATATCCACTCTCTCCCTCTACTCCCGTACTTTTCACTCTAGCAAGCCAATAGAAAGCGTCGGGCTGTATCGATCGGTGAATCGTACAATAACGAGTGACGTAGAGGCGATCTGACGCGTTTCTCCCGCTTCGACCTTGAGTCCCGATTTGGCCATTTTTAATACCGAATTATTCAAAATTCGCGAATTTTTGAAGTGTGTGATAGCATACATTATGATTTTGTATCAATATAGAATGAGAAAAACATAAAAATATGATAATTCGTGTTACATGCAAGAGACCCAAACCTACTCTACAAATATCGAGCTTCCGAGTCGTTTTTTTCCTGAGTGTTTACGGTCGGGTCCGGGGAAATGGGTATAATCCAACGAATGATTCCGCAGATAAACCCATTCAAAATTTTATTTCGCAATATTTCTAAAAATACAGATTAGATCAAATTGAAATCCAGTATTTCATCGAAAAATGGCAGAATTTCATGAGGATAATATGATCAAAAGATCACAGAATATTGAATATTTGAAAAAAAATTTCAAATTTGAAATAATTTTTCAAATTGTCCTGATGGCACGATCATCACGAAATTTTGCACGAAGTTGTCCATCAGCATTATCAAACTAGCTGCCAAGTTTTATCATGATTCAATTAGTATTTTCAGAGTATTTCCGAAAAAAACCAATGATATCGAAAAAAACAAAGAAATTTGACATATTTGTTCACAACATCTCCAAAACTTATTATCGTATCAAACTGAAATTTGGTACACTACAGCGAAATATGAAGCTCAAAGTATGACCGAAATTTTTACCGAAAGAAATTGATACTTTCTGAAAAAAAAAAAATTTTTTAATTCACTCACAGCACGATCTCAACAACAATTTGCAAAAAGTTGCAAGTCTTTATGCTCCAACTAGTTACCAAGTTACAATTTGAGCACTTCTGTAGTTCTCGAAATATCAGGGAAATAACCTAAAAATTTCAAATGGCTATAACTGCGAAATCATTCGGTCGATTGCACCCATTAAAGAACTTCACCTTCGCATTTTGAAATGCAACCCAAGGTTGAATTTTCAAGTCGATAGAATCGTCCGTACGCCCGTAATCGTGCATACGAACGGCCAGACAGAATCGATTTTGACACCGGATTCATCATCAGTGAGTCCAACCTAGTCGTTTGAGACCATTTTCGGCTCAAAATACGAAAATTACAGATATTTAGGCAAAACGATAGCACGCTGTTCCCCTAGAACATGCGCGCAATGAAATGGTACCTGCGAGACGTCTGGGCGGTTCAGAAAAAAGAATTTATTAATTAATTTATTAATTATTCTTACTAAGTCACTCGGATTTCGAGATATTCGACATTTTCGAAAATTTAAACAATTAATAATAATAGTAATAATGTTTATTTCCAAATAAAGTATTCCGTACATTGTGTCTAACTAAAATACAATTTCAAGTTGTGTGTAATAACAATTCGCCAATCCTCCCCAAGCAAGTACTCCGTAATTAAGATGCGGTTCTGCTATTGCTAAGTAAATCTTTTTTAATTCTTGTATTTCACATATTTCTCCGAGTCTGAAATTTACCGAGTAGCATTCTCAATTTACTAGCAACAAAGTCTGAATGGTGGTCCCATCTCAAATGACAATCAATTTTTATCCCCAGGTATTGGATGGTTTCAGTAGTTTTAATATTAAATGTGCTTGAGCTATTCAACTTCACTGGAAGTGTATCAAACTGAGGCCTGTTGGATTTTAATCTAGTAAAAAGTATAAACTTTGTTTTCTCCTCATTGACAGTAATTTTTTTCGCTTGGAAAAATTCAAAAATCCTAGTTAAGCTCCTCTCAGCTTCTTTTCTAACCAACTCCCATGTAGGCGCCTCACCTACACCCTTTGCCATTCATTTTGGTGGCAAGACTCCAAATGAAAGAATTTTTTGAATTTGTTTTTTCGATAGTATTCCTGGATAGATATATACGTTATCGAACATAAAACATGATTTTTGGGGTGCATATATAGCTTTTCGAGCATGTTTTGGGGAACGGCGTGCTATCATTCGGTTCCAAGGTCTGTAATTTTCTGATTTTGTTCCCAAAATAGTCTTAAACGACTATGTTGGACTCAATGACGAATCAGATGTCAAAGTCAATTTTGTTCAGGCGGCCGACGGCACGATATCTGTCGAACGGAGAAATCTAGCTGCAAGAAACTTTCAGGGTAGGTCGTGTATCAGAATGCGGCAGTTAGGTTCGTTAGTGGACCAAATCGGGCAAATGGTTTCGGAGTTCAAGTCATTTCAAGTGTTTCCAGCGCGCCATCCTTTATCACGATAATTTGACAACGAAAAGAGTAAGCGACATTGAACTTTCGGGCAGTGTCGGTCTAAGGTCTTCTGCGGCATTAAGCTGGGAATTTTGTTTCGATCAAATCCTTTAGCCTTTGTTCCAAAAAACATTCCAAATTTTCAGAATTTTTGTGGAATTTTTATTTTCACCAACTATTCATCAGATTTCAATAAAATTAGACATACAACTTGAAGTCAGTATTCAACATCAGTTCAACGAGAATCAGTCCCAACTGATTTTTCGGTGTTATTGGATATAAATATACTAATTGACAAAGAAACTCCAACACCCAGCCGGAGTTGTTTAAATTTTTTTGGTCAAACAAAGATAGTATAGCAAGGAGTAAATAATTTAAATTTGGAGAAAAAAATCGTGAAGGTTTTTTTATGTAAATTTTTTTGCAAATTTTTAAAATTTTACAACAAAGTCGATGTTCAGTTGTTGTTGAAAAGCCTAAAGCACGTGTACGCGGAATTTATCGCCAGCTGAGTGAATTTGAAAGAGATCGAATTATTGGTCTACGGGAGGCGAGGTTATCATTTCGAGAAATCGCTTACCATACAAACAGAAATCCAACTACTGTTATGCGATGTTGTCAAGCGCAGTTTGATAATTCCCAAAATCGAAGAAGAGTAAGCACCGGACATCGGAGGGGCACAAATGAAGTTCAAGAACGACGCTAAGACTTATGGCCATTAAAAACCGATTTGCGACAACTCGATCTTTAGCTGATGAGTGGTTAGGAGAACAAGACCATCCTGTAACTGTCCAAACGGTTTACCGCCGTATAAGGTCTTTTGGACTGCAGCATTATCGACCCCATCTTGTGTTACCTCTTCCGGTTGAGCATCGCCGGCAACGAATACAGTGGTGCAGGGAACGACATTGGAATGTGAAATGGCATCAGGTCGTCTTTTCTGATGAATCTCGATTCTCCTTGGGTGCACATGATGGCCGAAGAAGGGTAAGACGACGTCGGGGAGAAAGACGTGACACTCATTTTTATGTTGAGCGTCATGTACACCGTACAGTAGGCGTTATGGTATGGGGTGCTATTGCACATGCAAGTAGGTCACCTTTAGTCTTTATTCGAGGTAACATGACAGCGCTGCGTTTCCTTCAATAAATAGTGGAGCCATATGTTCTCCCCTACCTTAACCGACATAGAATCCAATATTTCAGCCAGATACTGCTCGACGTCATGTTGCCAGAGTTAGTTTAAACTTTTTTGAAGCGACCCATATGAATCTTTTGCCATAGCCGCCCAGATCCCCCAATTTTTGGCCCATAGAGCATGTTTTGGACATCATGAGTAGAAGGCTTGGAAATTTACCCAAACTCCCACGGACTTTGGCGGCTCTGAGACATGAAGTACAGGTAGTTTGGGATAGTATCCCTCAAGAAGAAATAGACCATCTTCTTGCATCAATGTCAAGACGTGTTGGGAAGTGTATAGATAACCGCAGTGGACAAACACATAATTAACAAATTTAATAGAAAAAAATTGTAAACCCTTTGTTTTTGTCTCCAAATTTTAATCATTTACTCCTTGCTATGCTATCTATGTTTTACCAAAAAAATTTAAAATTCAAACAGCTCCTTCTGGGTGTTGCAGTTTCTTTGTCAGTTAGCATATGTGTTATCCTGTGTAATCAACTGCACCAAAAATAAACGAGTGCATAGCACCTGACAGTGCTTTCCCACATATTACTATACTCAAGATATGATAGATATGAATCCTGATCGAAATTGAATGAGATTTTTTACAGAAAAGAGTAGTAAATTTAATGTTTATCCATTTGAAGAAATAATCCACTCGCCATTTTGGGCTTGTGTATTAAACTTTCTTTTCATGATTAAACACCAATTTAACCCACTTTTATAAATTTGTAACTATTATTCGGTTCTGACTTCTGAAAATATACTGTCGTATTTATTTTCAAAATGAAAGAAAGTATTTAATAGTTCAGGAAAAGGACTGTTGTACCCAATTTATTTCCATTGTTGTCACCTTTTCGATTTTTTCTTCCCTTGAATTATCAGAAATTGGAATGGAATTCATTTACTCGGGCCAATTAAGATTTCCTTGTAGCCCTCATTAAACTCGGATATTCATACCTATATGACAGATATTGATTAAAAGTCATAAATACCCCCTGGGTTTATACGCTCATATCTGCGAGTTATAAAATAATTCATCAACATCGAGGACTTCTGCGATCTATCCATGAATTAAGTTAAGTACTTCGCGAGATATAGGGTTTTGAAAACATTTTCTTATCAGAACACTCATTTATTACTATTAGTGCAATATTTCATGATATTTTTTATATTCCATTTTCTTATTTTCTTGTCCATGTCTAATAATAGATTATTCATGCCTAATTCAACATTATTTATTAGTGAATTTACTAGAAAAATTCTACTTTGTTTCCACCTATCCGTGCTCATTTGGCTCAGTTTGAAAGTTATGGCAGTTATATCTTTGAATTCTATTGGCTAAATTCAACTGGTATACTTAGTTTCAAAGTCAGGCAATATATTCAAAGAATCAATCCCATACCCTTTATCTTCATTTTGATCAACTCGTAGTACATCCTTCCATTGTTGCATCACTACAGGATTAATCCAGCATTGAGGAATAATGTTATCCTGAATAATCAATTCTATATCCTGCTTCTGTGACAATAAATTATGTAACCTCAGACCTCTGAAAGCCGGCGAAAATTTTTTTCCTTCGTTGGAGAGAAGAAATGGAAGCTCACCTAAAACAGAATTTTTAATTTTTTCGGCCTTCACTTGACGGAAATTCATCTTGAATTAAAAAAACACAATTTTCAATTTCCGCTGCTTTAATTTGTTCCCACAACAGCTGATGCGTTCGTCATACTATGATTTCATTGGGCAACTACTACTTTTAAAGCAAATGCAAAGAACGTCATTCCGAACAAGAATGAAGGAACATAAAAAATTATTCACTGTTATCAGACAAAATTCAAAGAATGCAACTCATAGAACATGGACCATTTCTTCAATAGCGATTTTGAAAGTTTACAAAGGGTAAACAAAAGCCACAAACTGAATTTATTGACCCTAGAAATCAATAGATACAATAAAAAACAAACTTCATTAAATACCAGACAGACTTGAACAGATCTTTGTTACTCAATCTGGTTGGTTGTTATCCAAGAATTCTCCAGTTGTCGAAGTACCTCCCACTACCTCTATCCTATTTACATGGACCCTAATATTTACATAGGATGATGCAGATTGGAAATAGAGATACAGCATTGGCTGCTTACTATGCTAACTTTCATGGTCGAATTACATTTTCAATTATAGTTGAGGGGAACAGTCCACATCTTGAGAGGGTGCTCGTACTGCAGAAGAAGTGTGTGCGGATGGTGTGCGGTAGTGACAAAAGAGAAAGCAATAGGGGACACTTTAAGAGGTTGAGAATACTTACCATCGCCACTCTGTACATACTTTCATGTGTTCTCTATGTGTACGACAACAAGGACAGCTTCAAGCAAAATATTTTTTTTAACGAATATGACACCAGGAGGACAAATGAACTTTCCATAGCAGCAAACCGAATAAAGTTGTGTCAGCATGGAATTAATCATGTCCGTGTCAAACTGTATAACAGACTGCCCAAGGATATTGAGTCTATTGGTGAGAACCGTTTACACGGTGGAAGAGTTTTTGAATTAGCCCCATTCTTACTATTCAGCCTGTGTTTGAGTTTTTCAAATTTTTAAAAATTCTCAAAATTTTAATACTTGTTGTGATATATTATAATAATGTTCTGAACAAGAAATAAATCTATCCATCTACTTGAACACATTTTTTAAATTTGCACATGTAGTAGTTGACATGACCCGAAGAATCATGTTATGACTAAACTGCTGTTGTAAAAACAAATAGAAGTACATTTTCGAATGTTGTTCCAAAATGGTCTTAACTGAGATTTGAACCCAAAATCTGTAGTACAAAACATAATTTTCAAGCTCAAAACTTGAAGCCACTCCTATATATACAAATGATTTAAGTGTGTAATCAGATACAAATACAACAAAATATACAGGGTGGCTAGTGAACCCTTTGTTTTAGTACCTTGGCTACTAATGGAGACTACAAAATAGTTTTTAAAGTTTGATGAAATTTTTCGGGGAATGGAAATATAACACCAGGCTTTGACACAATATTCTGAATGAAATTTTACATGTGGGTGTAGACATTTATTGCCAAATATGTGCTTACTTTGTCCATTCTCTCTATTGGTATACAGCATACTCTAATTATTCATGAAAGGAGTGATAGTTCCTATTAATTTGGAAAATATTCGGTTCTCACTCTAATTGTCATGGTTCTGTCAAAAAAGGTATTTTGTTTCAAATTTAACAATATGAAATAATCACCAATAGTAACAAATCTATTGGCTAAAACCTTCAGAAATACTTAGAAAAATAAAATTTCAACGAAAAGTTCTAATTGATCTATGTCCAGCTACATTTCATTGAAAAGTTACTTTGCCTCAAAGTTGACGACTTGTTGAGGGATTCATTCTTAATTCTTTAAATATTAACGAATTTAATTTTGAAGAGGTGTTTTCGATTAAAAAAGCATCTGAACTGATCAAGTTGTCATCTTCAAAGCATCCAACTCATTAACAGAGCATTCCTGGACATTGCTCCATAGGAAGTTTTAATTTTATTTAAAGATTCTGAACCTGGGTCTAAATTTCTTCCCACCTATCCTGGAATCCCCTTCATATCAGATTGATTTCTGTCAACCCTTGCACAAAGAAGATATATATTTTGAAAACTTTGAAATCGTGTTATGTCTCGGAAGCACTTGTAGTTGAGATGTTAAGTTCATTTAAATAGCCGCAAACAAACAATTGAATGGTTCTGGGTCCAGTGGCCAGGAAGACCACACGAGTGATCCACATTGTTCTATCCATCGTTCATGCCACACCTATACCTGAGATTGAACAACTGAAATGGTGTATTCACACTGCTAGTCAGAGAATCGTTGATTCGAGGGGCAAAACATTGTATTAAACCTCTCAGGGATTTGATTTCTTGTTTTCTTTACTGTCAATCAAATACGTCAAATAACAGTAATTAAGTTTCAAACCTTTGTAAATATTGAATCCTTAAATTGTTTATTTGGGAAGTTATTGTTACCAAGAGAGACCCGATTCAAGCAAAATTTCGTCAGGAACATATCATCAGAAGATCAAAACTCTTTCAATCTCTAAGTCAAGCATCCCTGGACAGAGTGAACGCCTGGATGAGTGACCGGTATGTCTGTAAATTAGTTTCAACTTCGTTCTATTTTGAATCAACTTTCAACCAGTTGCAACATTCGTCGAAATACCCCAACTCACCTTTTCTTGATGAAAAATAAGTATTTATAGTTTTGCTCGATAATTCTCGAACTAGACAGTCGTCGTTCATGCGCATGTACATCCAATACTTCAGCATAACATATATCGAATATTCAGTTTGCATCACAAAAAGATCTGGATGAGATATTAACTTTTCCATCAAATCGATCGGTATGGTCTTCAGGTTTGTTAGAGGATGTGTGAAGTAGTAAGTCATTAGATTCACTAGAAACCATTTGAAGCACACTTCTTGAAGTTTCATCACACCATATTGACAAGCTGCGTTAAAATAATCCAATGATGTCTGTAAGTAAAAAAATATAGAAAAGCACAAGCGTGAAGTAAGCAGATTTGGCGCGCATGATCAAATTAGTTTCCAAAGCGGTAATTTTTTCACGGATTGACCCTGCCAAACGCTCCTTTACTTCCTGATGGAAAGATTTGGCGATCTTTTTTTCATATGGTGCTCATGAAATTATGCATGAACCTTCAGACTATCATTTTCAATCAAGTACTGGATTTCGATTCGATCCGATTGTTGAGTAGGTTTGGACTTTTATTACGAAGGTCGAATTCGTGAATGGTTAAAATCCACCAAATGATTCCGCAGATATACCCATTCAATATTTCCAAACCACAGATAGGATCGAATTGAACCCTATTACTTGATGTAAAAATGATAGCTTGAAGTTTCATTCACAATTATTTCATTAGGACCATATGAAAAGATGACCGCTTTGGCAACCAACTTGAATGACAAGATCATCACGGAATTTTGCATTAAGTGTTGCATCAGCATTTTGCAATACGTAACCAGGTTCGATCAAGATTGGATTGGTATTTTTTTGAGACATTCCGGAAAAACAACGATACGGACGAAAAAACCGCGAAGTTTGAGATTATTTTCCGTAATATTTTCAAGAATTATAATAAGATTGATCTGAAATTTGGTACACTGTTCTGAAATATAGGATTCAAGATCCGTGCGAAATTTATTCGGAATCTGATTAGTAGTTTCCAAAAAAAAACTTTCAGTAGATTGACGAATTTTTTCCCAATATTTCCAAAAATTATAAATGGATCGAAGTGAAATTTGGAAGAATGGCATGCAATATAAAATTCAAGGTCAGGCCGAATTCTCCTTGAAATGTGATTGATTGTTCCCAAAAAAAAGATTTTCAAGAAATTTTGCACAATGTTAAAAATCAATTGATAAATTATACCCTCAAGTCTCAAGTCCCCGCAGAGCTTCCATTCCCTCAAAAAGCGCACAAATTCCTGGTTACCAGATAGTTTTGGACGACAAGCAGTTCATAGACTATTTTGAATCGTTGGATAATACTTCATGCACAGTCAGCCAGTTCAGTATTCGTAATGTTTCTAATTAAGTGATGAACGAGCTGTATGTGGGTTTTTGCTAGTGAAGAATGCGATGTGTTTATTTTTTTTGTTGTTGAGTATTCTCTAAGCGAGCCCAAACACGAACTCTTAAATGAGCTTTCTTGAGTTCGCATCGAGACAATGTTATGAATTGTTCCATTTGTATTGTCGAATTGAGGAGAAATAAATAAATAAATGAATAAATGATTTCCAACTAACTACCAAGTTTCATTACGATTTGATTAGTATTTGTGTGTTGGTCCGGAAAAAACAAAGATCCCAGAAAAAAACAACAAAATTTAAATTTTTTTAGGCACTTGTTCTGTTGTTATCGTTTCGTCCAAATGTCAATTTTCGTATTTGGAGTCGAAAGATCAAAAGCTTGTAGATAGTTTAAGCATTTCAATGCACAACTTAGTGCAGAATTTTTTGTGGATCCAGACGTTAGAAAACTAAAAAAAAATCTTTATTACAATATTTTTCAAATTTCTGTTGAAATTTTTTTTTTCTCGGAAAATATTAATCAGATTTCAGCCCAGACCTTTGAGTCAGTATTTTAAAATAATAATACAAATTTCAAGTCAATCCGATATTTACCTTCGGAGATATAAGGAAAACAATATGCCAAATTTCGTTATTATTTGGAATTTAAACGTAATTTCAGCAAGATTTCAAGAACAGATGCACAGAATAGATCTTTGTAATCAGCTGAAGGATACCAACGCGCAACTAGGTGGAAACTCTTGATCCAATTTCAACGAAATTTGGCACAGACTTTGGAATCAGTATTCAACAACAATACTTCAAATTTCAATTCGATACGATATATACTTTCGGAGATATATGGACAAATATACATCAAATTTCGTTGTTGTTTGAATTTTTGACGTTATTTCCTCAATATCTCAAGAAGAATTTCGTATGGATCAAGTTGTTTGAAAACTTTTAAAACATGTTTATTCGAAAATATTTGAAATTTTTGTTGAAAACTTCGGAAAATATTGACAGTTTGAATCAGTATTCAACAACAATTTTCCTTTTTGTCCTTTTTTCCTTTTATATCGTTGTTTTTTCCATGAACTCAAAAAAAACCTAGAAAAGCACTGACGTGAAGTCAGCAACTTTTGCGCGCATGTTCAAATCCATTGCCAAAGCTGTCATCTCCTTTGAATATGCACGCAAAAGCTACTGACTTCCTGTCAGTGCTTTTCTATGTTTTTTCAATTATAGTTCAGAAGGAAAAAAATCTAAAAGTAAATGCTACAAATTAAATTTATATAATAGTGGATTTATTGATAAGTTTGGAGCTTACCTGAGGATTGATAGTCTCCAACATAACTTCAGTACATCTTTCAATAAGTGCATCAAGTTGAAACATTGTTGCTGTGGCTAGTATTGGTACGACATCAAGAGGATTCAAAATTATTTCACAATCATACAAGGATCCAAAGACAATCCTGAGAGCTAAAAAGGCAGATAAATAATTTCATAGAAACTTCCCAAATAATAAGCTGTCCTCTTTCTTCAAGAATATTCAGATAATAAAATGATAACAAAATAACAATCATTATCAAGGGAACTATACTTTTTGGGCGATTATTCAATAGATACCTGCTATTATCTATAAAGACTTCATTTTGATATTTTAGATCGGACGATCCAAATTTTCCATAAAAGAAAAGTACCTGATAATAGTAACTCACATTTAACTGTTATCAAAGGGTTCACTACTTCAATATTAATGTAGCTTTTCGTACATTCATTCCATGAACCTCCAAACATACTTGCAAAATATGGACTCTGCGATAAATAAATTTTGTGTAAATTAAACTCCTGATCTAAGGCACATACTGTTATATCGGAATTCTTTCCTTCTTCAAACAAAGCTTGATATATGTATTTAGTGGTGCTCTCCAATTTCTTTCTGAAAAATTACATTTAGTCATAAGTAATGTGAACCACAAAACTGTTGACTGGTTAACTTCTGATGTAGAAAGTCACTTAAAGTTCGGATCTTTTATCACCTTTTAGGTGTATGAAGAGCTATGTCAATAACTTTTTGAATTTCTTCATCCTCAGTAAGTTCCCGTTTCCTTTTTACGCCAGCAACATATTCTGTAACACTAGACACTATTTTGGTCGCCGAAAAACCAACACCCATCGTTCACTAATAAGTAAAAGTAGCTTATATTTAAGTCAATAAGTTTATTGCTATTATATGGTAAACAAACATCATATAAGAATAACCTAATTTTTGACTGAAATTACAACACAAGTGAAATCTGACATTCTGACACCCCCACAAACAAATCGTTCGACAGCTGTATCCTGTATCAGCTGAGCTGGTACCACAGAACATCAAATATAAGAAGTGCTACCTCCCTTGTAAACTGTGGGCAACATTTGTGACATTTCTCCTGCAAAAATCTAGTTGGGAATATTCCATTATGGTGCGAGGGGGTGTCCGCTTGCTGAATTATATGTCATTATTGTCATTTTACGATAGAATTCTGATGGTGTTCTGTGCTTAAATATTCTGTGGCAATATTGATTATTGCAGGATGCAAATATTTATATCGTGAATTCTTCAAGATTTTTATTATTCCGTGTTCTAAGCTCAATTATGATTCGAAAGGAAACGTGCTTCAAAAATGAAACAAAGCATTATAAACAATTATTTCTTTATTAACATCATTGTTAAAATTGCATGCAATTATAATATATTTTCCAACAAGTTATATGTACATAAATATTTACTTATAATTATCATAAAATAGGCTTCAGTATGCTCGTTTTTTTCACACCTACATGTGGAACATCTGCATGTGCAAAATTGGTAACCAAAATATATCTCAGCCAAAAAACTATACAAAATGTAGTTGAAAAAACTTCTTAAACATAAAATAATCTGAATTTCTTGAATAAATACTGATTACATTTTTCATATATTTCAAAGATTCCGTCGTAGAATGAATAAGAAAATATTTGTCTCACACCTTATCAAATGTGACTATAATTTAGGTGGCAGTTTTCTGAAACAAATAAGTAAAATTTGCTTCTAGAGAAAACAAAAACCATGACACACAACAAACAAAATTTTTGACCAACCACAGGTCTTACATTTTTGGAATTTGGTTTCAACTATTTCAAGTTCTTTGGGGTGTATCTACCAAATTCCAGAACAATTATTCAATAAAATGAGAATTACACTTTGATGTTCATGAGTTATGGATAAAAGGATGTTTATGGGGTCAACACTTATTCACGACAGTCTTTCAGTTATTATTACGATCAGAATTGTCACGTCACTGAAACACAATAACACTGTTTTGTCTAGGTAGGGGAAAAAGCATCCAGTCACAATAGGTAGACATAATCAAGTGGATTCCATCGATATAGATGATTACAGTCTGAAAAATGAAAAAAGTATCAATTTCACATATGAAATTATAGAAGATGAATATTGAAATATATTTCAAATATAAATAATGCTGATCAATCTTGCTGGGATAGACCATGATATGTTGATATACTGTGTGTATATCCCTTGTCGTTCCTAAAAAAAATACTCAGTAAAATATTCACGTGCTATAATCCATATCACAGTCAACAAACTATAGTAATAAAAATAAAATATCACAACACTCAATACAATCTTAGTGTTATCAGTCGGTGTATGTATCAGGTACAAATGTCTGGGTCTTTAGGGAAGCGAAAAAATCTTTTGTTATTACCAACAAGTGAATTGCTGATATAGGAATTTTTGCAAGAAGGATATTTGCAAGAAAACTTAACATCTTTGTACAATGAAGCAGATGAAAGTAAAGCCATTTTCTTAATTCAATATAACGTTAGAGACAATAAGATTTATAGAATTGAACTTTGTATGAACATAAACATCAGATCTCACCTAGCGCCCTAATCTTCAACATCATGTAATACCTGAAAAAAACTCATTCAATCACCAACTAATCACCTGCAAAAATATCATATCATTAGCATAATCTGAATTCTGGAAAAAAAAGTTTCATTATATCACGAAGAGAGCACCTGAAAAGAGTTGAAATATTTTATCCCCGGCATCAGCTGAATCCTGAAAAGGAAATTTGGACCGGAAAGTTTTTTATTAAATTACCAAAAAAAAACTTATCTTCACATGGAGATCATATTAATACTAATTAATATCACAACAATTATTGCAACAGTCTAGAAAATATCACATATAACTTTTCAACAAACACATTTATGAAATTATGCTTAGTTATGCCAATTTAATTTATCAATGTCATTCGTCATTCCATAAATGTTCTGTCATTTATGTCATTCATCCATTTGAACATATCTACGACATACGTTTCCTACATCTCCTTTTCTAATCAAAGGACAGAACGAGCTCAGTTGGGGACGTATGTCCTTGTTTCCACTTTTCCTACTGTCGCTTCACCCCCCTGGCTGGTACCATTGGCGTACACTGAACTATTAATATTAGTTCAGTGGTGGCGTACCATTTTAAAATTCTGCCCGCTTATTTACATCTGAACTGAAGACACTGAAGTTGAAAATTGACAGCAGTTGAACGCTTGAACCATTGGGAACTTCTGCGAAGATGCCAGCGCCCTAACGGATAAATTTGGAACCTGTCCAAGCTAGTAGTTTTATGTAAACAAACCTTAGAAATGTGGTGGAGAACGAATATTCATTAAGCAGAGTTTGAATATTTAAAGAAATTATTATATTTTTGTGTAAGATTTCTTGAGAAGGTACTTTTCGTTTGGATAACGATATGAAATCGTACTTTAAATCGTTCCTGGTGGATAATTTCGGTGTTATTTTAGTGTATGTTGCTTGGTGGATCAAAATAAACCAATATCTAAGTTTACTTGAGTTTCTGGAAAAATAGGCATCTCAATAAGTAATTTAAAGACTCTTATTTATGTGAAGAAGTGCTGAATGCAGGCTATATTATGTGGTAAATCTAGAATCAGTCCAAATGATATGACTTGTTCTTTGTTTACAAACGAGTGAATCAATAAAATGAAAACAGATTTTCTGCTTTAGTTCTTTTGCATCGTATTTCAAAAGAAAAGGAAACAGATAGACGTATAATTGATTTCATTTTCATATTACAGCAGCTCAAGATACACATACAAAATGAAAAATGTCACAGCCGGTTCAACCTACCTATATAAGGAAATGAAAAGTATTGATGTATTTATATGAGTAACTTCAGCTATTATCAACTTTAACAGTATATCTAGTTTTTGTCAGATTTTCAACCAGATCACTCTTTCAGACTATGATTTTGTGTAGTATGTGAATTAGGTAGCTGCAGAAGTGCTCGGTAGTTTCTCTGCAGAATTTTCCTTCAAAATTCTCTCATTTTTATTTACACCTGAAAACATCATGACATGAAGTTGTTTCGAAATGAATACATTGTAGGTAATTTACCTTTATGAAAATAAACATCTTCAGAGAAATGCAGTGAACATACTCTCATGTATTTCGTGACCTGTTTTCCAATCTTCAATTTCTAAAGCTAGGCCTTTCTTCTATCATTGAGTTCCCTGCCAAATGCTGTTTCCAAATTTTTTTCATTTGGCTTTGGAAAAAATGAAAACTAGAGCCACTAGATGATCTTTTCTTCTTTGACCATGAATAACATTGAGTTGAGGCACACAACAATAGTCATTACGGGAAGACGCCATTTCGAATTAATACGATCGAAATTTTTAATCGGAAAGAAAGGAATCGATTGATGAATATTACAAACACTTTCGGTATTCCAAAATTTCAACTCGAAGAACAACACAAAAGCTCGAAAATGAACTCCAAAAGTAAGCAAATTACGTTAGATTAACAGGCACGTCGAAAAACTACTAGCTTGGAAGTGTTCGAATTTCTATCACCAGAGGGCGTATCGCTTAGCAGTAGTTGCGAATTGTGTAAAGACAACATATATAGTAGGACAACCTCCCTGGTAATATCGTTTCCCGAAAAAGATACTCGAACTAGATGGCGTCACCGTCGAAAGATACTCGATCTCGATTTAATTCGATTGTAGGTGAAATCAGCCAGGCGGTTTCGGAGTTATGCCCATTTCAAATTTTGGAGTTTTTACGGGCTTGTTCTAGGACACAGCACGTTATCATTTCGTTACGATGTCTGTAATTTTAGAATTGTTTTCTTCAATATCTTGAAACGTAAAAAAAAGTTGTCTCTATACAATGCTTGAACGCAGATGAAATTGAGTCAAGGTGCGTAAAACAAATGGTGCTTTTATCATTGTATAATATATGTCTTTATACAATGCTTTTATTTTCATTTGTTTTCCTACTAAATCATTAGTCCAAATTAACTGGTGAAACTATAATTTTATTTCATACTCTCGCCACCGACACAAACGCCACCAATCGACCAATCAGAGCGCATGACACTATTAATGGTAATTCGGCAATAGAGCAATTCCAGCTATCTATGGTTCATCGAGATGAATCAGCTGATGGGGGGACAGCCTGTCAAACGTTGAAAGTAAAACAACACAACCTCACTTTCCCGATTTGTTTATGTTATGAAGTACAATATTTTCAACAATTTCAGGATAAATTCATAAGTTAAAATGATTTATATTAATAGAATTGGTGAATAACTAGGCCAAGTTATTGTTTCGTTGTGAAATACAACATAAATACACCTAGAGACGAAAGAATCCGATGTTTCAGATATATTGTACTGTAGACTTTATATTTGCATTTTTGACCCATTCCCCTACATTTTATCTGGTATTGGAAAAAACAGAATACTATGTGAACTATCCCAGAGAAGGCAATCATACTATATTCTCTCCATAAATTGAAAAAACTGTTCTGACAAAGTAACAAACTATGGTAGAGTTCGTTGGAGACGTTTCCACACTGGTGAATGAATTATGTTAAGACTATCTATTCAATTTGTTCTGTTTAATAAGTTAAATCATGATGAGATAACCATGATAAGAATATTTCGCGTTTATTATACACATTTCATGAATGATATCAACCTACGATAGCTGGCGTTATGATGGACAAACCCATCCTGATTGTTTACCACTCACATCTCTATATGTTCTATAAATTGTATGTATTACAAATAATAATGAACCAGATAACTTCCTCTGTTCTCAACCGAACATATTCCGACGTGGCTCGACTACTCAAGGATGGAACTTCTACATTTTGTTGTTTGTAATATGTTTCGAATTGAACTTATTGTCAATTAAAAATTATGAAAGCCTTAACGTTGCATCTGCATAATAAAAAACATTTTATATGGATAGTAAAGCATTTTTTGAGGATGAATCGAAATCGGTGTTCAAGGAAAAAATTTCATATGAATTATTTTATTTGTAACATATATGTAGTATAATAAATATATGATTGAATATTATGATAGCACTGACATAGCAACTGCAGTCCAATATTGTAGTAATTTGATAATTTGCAACATATAATGTTATTTGAAATAGTACTGAGAAGTTCTCAGGAACCCATGTTTTTTCCATTCCATACATTTGTTGGATTTCATTCTGCTGTTTATTTTCAGGAATAAATGAGCCAAACATTTTACTGTTTCAGTTTCAATAGTTATACCTATAATGAATGCTATCTCTGATGTTGATACTCTAGGCTTTAAAAGACAAGTATAAATACTGCAATTTTCATTTACATCGTTTTGAATGATTATCATCTGAGATTGAATATCAGTTAATCAGATCCATTATCACGAAATTTCACTTGTGAAGTCACTAAAATCTCCAAATAATCGCTCTTCGCCAATGTAAACAAAGGGAATGTATTCTTTCGTCTCTCGGTGTATTTATGTTGAATTTCACAACGACACACTAACTTGGCCTAGTAATCCACCAATTCTATTAATATAAATCATTTTAACTTGTGAATTCATCCTGAAATTGTTGAAAATGCTGTACTTCATAACATAAACAAAACGGGAAAGTGAGGTTGTGTTGTTTTACTTTCAACGTTTGACAGGCTGTCCCCCCATCGGCCATGTTGTGACGTCAGCTGGAATTGCTCTATTGTCATGCTGATTTATATATGTTTTATCAAATTATTATTTAGTTATTGATGAGTGCGTAAAACCTTTTTGTTTTAGCTTCGAAGAATTTTGTAGATCCTCAGATACTTTTAAATGGGCCTCCCTTTTGTATTTTGTCTGGACAGTGCAGATATAAATCTGAATTAGTGTTCAAATGAAGAAAGAATTATTTTTATAGAAGGTATAAACTTCATGATACTCAGTAGCATATAATTTTTTCATAATTGTTTTCAATCATTTTCACTAATCGCGAGGATCGAGTAATCAACCCCCAATGAAGCATATTAATTTTGCAATTGAATATGTTGTATTTCTGTTGGTTCATTGAATATACATGAATTGTTGAAAAATTTTCATTTACTTGAAATTCACTTATACAGGGTGATTCCGGAGGAGACCGTCAGATGTAAGGATAAGTTCACACTAGTCAAGACAGCCTCGAAACAATGTTTGGTTTATGGTCGGGGGTCTCTATTGAGAATATACAGGGTGATTTGTCTGATTCGACCGATTTTACTTTTATTGATAACTTTGGTATGCCTCATTCGATTTTAATGAAATTTTCAGTGAAGTACAATATTGATGAGTACATTCATTATTTCCAAAATGTTCTCCAAAATGAGCGGTTGATATCTTGATAATTCCAGATTAATTGTGCAGGTTGAAAAAACACCCTGTACATCGCGTTTCCAAAACCTCGCTATCTGTTTGCGATTCTACTATAATAAGTAATTATTTGAGAGTTTCTAATTTTCTTGGCACACTCCTAGTTTTTCGAGAAATTTCCATCAAAAAAAGACAACGTCGAAATTTCGCTCCAATCGATTCTACTTTTATTGATAACTTTGGTATGGCACATTCAATTTTGATGAAATTTGCAGTGTAGAACGATATGAATGAGTACATTCAATAATTTCAATAATCTCTCAAAATGCAGGGTTTTAAGTGTGATAATTTCAGAATTTCAAATTAATTGTGCAGTTGAAAGAAAAACACCCTGTACATTGCTTTTCCAAAACTTTCTGATTCGTTTCAGATTCTACAATAATATGTCGTTATTTAGAGGTTTCTAATTTCTTTGGCACACCTCCGGTTTCCCGAGAAAAAATGTTTGAAGAATAGCATAATCGAAGTTTGGCGCAAAAGCAGTGAGAATATTCTACACTAGGTCGTAGAGCTGTATATTCCAAGGATGCAAAGCAGTTCTTAAGTTCTAAACTATTCTTTTCAAATTCCAAATTCATATTTAATTGCTCATATTCTGTAACAAATCATTCAATTCATAATGTAACGTTTTCTTGGTTTTCAAAACGTTCAGAATGATTAAACTATTTATTTACACTATTTACACACTACTATTCCAATAACTTAACAAGTATTTCTATTAAAGTCTGTTCACAATTTATATCCACACTAATTTATCTTCACTGAACTCTTTCCGCTACGAATCACTCTGCTGAATTGGTCCCCGTGCTGCTGCGCGCCTGCCCTTATATCGTCCGTCTGGTTTCCAGCAATTACCGGAAGACTCTCGAAAGAGGGTGACTCATACGCGCCTAGAGTGTTCAGGCACATTCTAGAATAGACAGGGCCGTACTCGTCACACTGTCCCCTCCTTAAGCCTGTTCTGTCCCAGAACAGATTCCACGAATTCCTCAGAGGACCGTGATGAAATCTGCAATCGTTACCATTTCTGCAGTAGCCCCTCTGATGGAAGTAGCACTCTACGGTTTTGCTGGGCTTTACGTTTTGCTTTGGGTTGAAATTGCATACCAAAATCTCTATACCTGTCTTCTGGAAGACTACCTCAAGCATGCTTCGCACAACCCTCCAATTTAGTTGATCCAGTCCACAACCTAGTTTGGGGACAGCTAATTTCCTAATCCCAAAACATTGCAGTTCTTCTTTCAAGCCATGCAGTGCTGTCCATAAATTCTGGTAGGAGGGCTTCTGATATGAGTACTGTTTGGTGACTACGTAATAAATGAATCGACCCTCTGACTTCAGTCTCAGGCATTTTCCGATTCTGGGCTGCAATCTCATCAGTTCCTCTTGACGTCCAAATTTATTTCTGAATACTCTTGCTATTCCTCTACTCATCCTTAGATCCGCTGCTACACAATGAGCAAGAGAGTATTCCTCGGGAACTGTAAACAGGTCTTGATGAACTTCCTTTGTAACGCCAAACCGTGCAACTCGTGTTCCCCCATAACTATTCATGAATTCCTGAAAATCGTCACTTTCCTTCGCCGGAACCTCGATGAAACGTACTTCTTCTTCGTCATCCTGTGTTGACGCGTACGGAGCCAATCGATTGAAATGGACGACCTTCGATTTTCCTCTAGGAAGCTTCCGTATCCGGTAAACTACATCATTTATCCTTTTCATGACTTCGTACGGTCCTTCCCACTGTCTCTGCAGCTTCGGAGAAAATCCTCTTTTTCTTTGAGGGTTATACAACCACACCAGATCTCCTGCGGTGAACCCTCCTTCAATGGCCTTGATGTCATAGCGCATTTTCATCCTATCACTTGCTTGCTGCAATTGATTGCGCACCTTGTCATGGATGTAATCTAGCTTACTCCTCAATTTACTGACGTAGTCCTCCCCGGCTACATCTTCTCCAGGCTTACAACCAAATTCTAGGTCACAAGGTAGTCTAATTTCTCGACCGAACATTATATTGGCTGGAGTTTCCTTGGTAGACTCTTGAACCGAAGATCTATATGCCATGGTAAATAGATGCAAATATTCGTCCCAGTCCCTCTGGTGATCGGAGACTACTTTGGAAAGATGTTTTCCCATGGTCCTATTCATTCGTTCTACCATGCCATCTGATTGGGGATGTAGAGCTGTTGTCCTTGTTTTATTAATCCCCAATTTTCTACAAACTTCTTGGAATAATGTCGACTCGAAATTTCTTCCTTGATCACAATGTAGCTCTAGGGGTATTCCAAATCTGCAGAAGAATTCTTTGACCAATTTATCGGCAACCGTACTCGCTTCTTGATTAGGAATACCGTACGCTTCCACCCATTTGGTAAAATAGTCCATTGCTACCAAAATGTACTTGTTTCCGTGATCTGTTTCGGGAAAGGGACCCGCGATGTCGATAGCTACTCGTTCCATGGGAGATCCAACGTTATATTGCTTCATTGGAGCCTTTCCTTTACCATAAGGGCCGTTAGCTGCAGCACAAGCTTTACATCTCCTACACCAGTCTTTAACGTCTTTCTTACAGTTCATCCAATAAAACCGCTGCCTGACTTTCTCTAGCGTCTTAGTAATCCCAAAATGTCCACCTGAAGTTCCATTATGTAGTCTGGTCAAAACGTCTGTCACTCGACTCATCGGCACAATCAACTGGAGCCTCTGTTCAGATCCATCGTCATTCTCCCAACTACGCTTCAGAAGACCTTTATCGATCTTCAACGTTTCCCATTGTGCCCAATACGACTTAACATTTTGACTCAGCCTGGATACTTCTTCCCAAGTAGGTCGTCTACCACTTTTCTTCCAACTCAGGATTACTTTCAAGTCTGGATCTTCTTCTTGTGCCCGTTGGGTTTCTTGAGGTAGCCAGTCATCTTCAATTACTGTGGTCCGTCTCACATCGGCCACACGTAAGCAATGGCTGTTATTCTCGGGGCATGGTCTTCTTGATAAAACATCTACATCTTCCTTGATCTTGTTCGAGGCAACTGTGCTCATCACTTCAGGGGCATTTTTAGCTTGCGTCGGTTTATGCCCCTTATCACCGACCCTTTTCAATTTCCCTGCTGTGGCTCTTTTTCTGCTTTTAATATGCCCACTTTCCTTACAGTACCAGCACACAGCATCCTCTCTCTTCGTACACAATAACCTGTTGATTTCTTCTCTAATGATTTCCTCAACAGATTTGTCTATTTCTTTGACTTGTCTCACACTAAATTGTCCTCTACGCGACGCCAGCTTCGCTGCCTCGAATTCTAAAGCCTGAGCTAAAGCATCATCTAAGGTTTTAGGGCGTGCAAGTCTCAGAACTTGTTGAGTCTCACGGTCCTTGATTCCGTCTACAAAGGTTTGGATGGATAGCTGTTCAAGGAAGCTGTCTGGAGCAGTTGGGTACGCCAGCCTGACCAATCTAGCCACATCTGCTTCAAACTCCTGGAGATTTTCTCCTGTTTTCAGCACCCGGTTCTTGATTTGAGCATGATAAACTTGTTGTAAATGAGCATCACCATATCTCATCTGAAGTTTCGATGTTAGAACTTCATAACATGCTTGTTGGCTCTCCGGAATCGTTTGCAGAATGTTGAGTGCCTCTCCTCGTAGAGCTATTATCAATGCTGTGGCTTTTTCGTTATCGCTCCAACTGTTTGCCATCGCAGCAGCTTCAAATTGTTTTTGGTATGTAGACCATGGGACTTTTCCATCAAATGTCGGTGGCTTGATCTTCATTTTTCCACTTTCACCGTTATTTTCCATTTTCATGTTGCCATAAGGTGATGAAGCCGGATAATCTTTTCCAATTGACATTCTTTTCAGGGACTCTATCATTTTAGAATGCTGTTCAATTATTTCTGTTATTTCTTCAAATTTTCCGTTAACTTCTTCATATACTTCGTCAAATTTTCCGTCAACTTTTTCATAAACTTGGTCAAATTTTTCGTCAACTTTTTCATAAACCTGGTCAAATTTTTGGTCAACCTTATCGAATTTTTCATGAATGGACGAGGTGTCCATTCCTTTCTTCATTTCATCCTTTATGGTTTCCATTTTCTCATCCAATTTGCTTGCAAATTGACCCACCAGTTCATTGCTATTCCGAGAATTTTCCTCCATTTTCTCATTGATTTTCTGAGAATTTTCTTCCATTTTCTCATTGATTTTCTGAGAATTCTCTTCCATTTTCTCATTGATTTTCCGAGAATTTTCTTCCATTTTTTCATTCATTTTACTCAAAAATTCCATTATCGCCTGCGTCTCCATTGCGCTCTGCAGTCTTGTAGTCACTGGCATAAATTTCAATCAGTTTATGTACTCAATTCGAGTGATGTCGAACCGCACACCTGACACCAATGTAACGTTTTCTTGGTTTTCAAAACGTTCAGAATGATTAAACTATTTATTTACACTATTTACACACTACTATTCCAATAACTTAACAAGTATTTCTATTAAAGTCTGTTCACAATTTATATCCACACTAATTTATCTTCACTGAACTCTTTCCGCTACGAATCACTCTGCTGAATTGGTCCCCGTGCTGCTGCGCGCCTGCCCTTATATCGTCCGTCTGGTTTCCAGCAATTACCGGAAGACTCTCGAAAGAGGGTGACTCATATGCGCCTAGAGTGTTCAGGCACATTCTAGAATAGAAAGGGCCGTACTCTTCACAATAATATTACTTCATATGTGCATATGTTTATG
The DNA here is from genome assembly GCA_958510865.1 of Myrrha octodecimguttata. NCBI lineage: Eukaryota > Metazoa > Arthropoda > Insecta > Coleoptera > Coccinellidae > Myrrha > Myrrha octodecimguttata. The sequence continues at coordinate 4,855,063 of OY294056.1, read as the reverse complement.
TGCATAAACCAAACAAATCTACACACATGGAAACAAATTTCGAACAAACATACGAAACAAATAATGAAAAGTGGACTTTAGGATCAACAGAAAATTCACATTGAATTTTCGAAATGGTTTCCTTTTTTTCGAATTCATATTTTTCTTGAATTTCCAATCGACAGTATTGAACGAAATCATACATAACGTCACTGCTTCATAGAAATAATAACTCTTTTATTGAAAAGCGAAGGTTTACAAAAAAATTAAATTGAGTAATTTTCTGAATGTAATGATTTTATACAGAAAATGAGCAATTGGAAATAAATCTCGAATTTGAATAGAATATTCAGAAGTGACGAACAACTTTGCATTCCTGGATAATACAGCTTTCCTACCTAGTGCGGGATACTCTCACTGCTAGTGAGCAAAATTTCGATTATGCTCTTCTTCAAAAATGTTTTCTAGGAAAACCAGAGGTATGCCAAAGAAATTGAAAACCTCTCAATAATGACATATTATGGTAGAATCTGAAAAGCGATATACAGGGTGTTTTTTTCCAACTGCAAAATTAATCTGAATTTCTGAAATTATCGCAAATACAACCCTGTATTTTGAGAGGTTGTTGCAATGATTGTATATACTCAATCAGATTGTTCTACACTGCAAATTTCATCTAAATTGAATGAGCCATACCAAATTTATTAATAAAAGTAGAGTCGATTGTAGCGAAATCTCGACATTTTCTTTTTTTGATAAGAATTTCTCGAAAAACTAGAAGTGTGCCGAAAAAATTAGAAACTCTCAATTGATGACTTATTATAGTAGAATCGTAAACAGTTAGCGAAGTTTTGGAAACGCGATGTACAGGGTGTTTTTTCAACCTGCACAGTTAATCTGAAATTATTATAATAACAACCGCTCATTTTGAAAAATTTTTTGGAATTAATGAATGTTCTTATTGATATTGTACTTCGCTGGAAATTTCATTCAAATCGAATGAGGCATACCAAAGTTATCAATAAAAGTAAAATAGGTCGAATATCGGACAAATCACCCTGTATATTCTCAATAGAGACCTCCAACCATAAACCAAACATTGTTTCGAGACTGTCTTGACTAGTGTAAACTTATCCCAAAATCTGACGGTCTCCTCCGGAATCACCCTGTATATGCTACAATCAATAAGTGCTACTAGAAAACCTCAGTTTTCAAATCCGATGAAATAAAATTAACCATTGAATAAAACACTTGTTTACGAGTTGTAAATCTTATGAATTTAAATGGGAAAGAACTCAAATTGAACTGGTTTGATAATATGGCCTATTCAATGTGTTTTTATTCCCTGCGAAACTCCAACTGTTGATAGGTCTCAGTCCATAGACATATCTTGTCTATGTCTCAGTCTGACCTAAAGTAAGGATGATGCTTGTTCAACTTCCATAAACTTCCCGCCGCTTTACCACCTTCCTTTGTATATGTGCACAATCTGGAAAAGTATGAATATATCTGAACAAGCTATCAAATGATCTCGATGTATCAGTAGATTGTATGAAATAATTTCACATTGCTTACCTAATAATTTGTCTCCTCGCTAACTACAATATAGGAGAACATCGAATTGATAGTGTATTTGCCAAAAATTACAAGGTTGCTATATTGAATTCTCAGAATATATTCCAGTGAAAGTTATACAGAACATAATATGGTAGAAATTTATTCATCCAGATATTTTTTACCTTATATCTTGTCTGATTTCAATTGATCGATATTTTTCCGTGAAAATATTGAATGAAGTATTAGGATTGAAAGTCGCATAATCTCTGTGCCACCATACAAACATTTCAGGTCCGACTCCTTTAAGGGAGGTTCATCCTCGTAATTTCTCAAAATATTTTGCTGACCGAAATTTTTCGCTGGTGATATTTTATCGAGACGATGCATTATGACTGAACGTAGCATACTTTTGGTGCCACCCTAAAAAATCAAATCACCCCATTTCAAGGGTATTTTACACTTGTGATTGTTCGAACCCCTTGCTGATCGATATTTTCCAGTGAAGATATTTTAATAGAAACAAAGGCATTATTATTATTATTATTATTATTATTATTATTATTATTATTATTATTATTATTATTATTATTAGCGTAGGTTTGGGGCTTAATTACGAAGGTTGAATTCGTGAATGGGTGAAATCCACGCAATGATTCTGTAGATATACCCATTCAAAGTTTTATTTTTTCAATGTTTCCAAATATACAGATTAGATCGAATTGAAATCCAGTAATTTATCGGAAAACCCTAGGAAAAGCACTGACGTGAAGTCAGCGCAGCTTTTGCGCGCATGTTCAAAGGATATATCACAAAAAATTAACATGCGCGCAGAAGCTGCTGACTTCACGTTGGTGCTTCTCTAGGTTTTTCATTATGCGATAACTATTGCAACCATAAAACGGCACAATTTGACACTTTTACGAAGACATTTGGTCAATATGCGAAATGATACTGATCTTTCTGTGTGCTTGTTCTTTATTTAATGGTTTGAATGAATGATGTGCCGGATATTATTTCCAAACTTGAACGCTGAACGAAACATTTAAACCACAATATGTAGACTAAACTACAGTGACTATACTATTGGTAATATAGTCACTGTAGTCGTAATTTCGAAATAGCGCCACCTTCAGTGGAAAAAACGAATTCTAGCGATTACACATAGCATTGGCGAAATAAAAGCGTATCCCTGAATTCACCTTATTTCTATGCATCTTAATCTGCCCAATCACAGATTTCAAATGTGGACCTCTGTGGTTTAATTTTTAATTTCAAAAGAATCGAAATGTAATGTCATTTGTGTTTGTATTTCTAATATGGGGTTTCCTCAAAACATTGAAACTAAAAGAATATTCAGTACCAGTTAGAATACTGAATTTATAATGCTATGATATTGAAATTTGGTATGGCATAGTGAATTATTTGTTGTCATTGATAGAGAAGTGTGTCTTCTCAAATTTGTTCATTAACTATCATCATAAAGATCTCGAAGTATTGAATTCCTACTTTTTATGTATGTAATTCGTCCATTGATCTTCTTTCACATAAAATTGACTCCCCTACCCCCATTTCAGGAACTTGATCGAAAGCAAAGTGCTGCCCTAAAAATAGCAGTGATTTCACAAGTAACATGTAAAATGTAAACAAATCCACATAGTCCTCATCTTCAATCCTCTTTACAAGATTGCTGCATAATGAATGAGTAATCTTCGAGTCACGGATACCTCGATTCACAAAAATCTTATGGAGGTTAATAATTTTGCAGTCCAAGATGACTGCTTAAGAAATGGGAAATTGTTTTGGAAAATGTTTACCCACACATGAAGATATCTATTTGAATTTCAATAGTAGTAGCAATCTAACATATATTGATAAAATAAGTTATTGTGATACTGCTAGCATAAATGATAATCCTGGTAATCTGAATACAACATATGTGAATGGATCGAAGAGAAGGTTTGTATTGCTTTGTCATAAAACTTGTTATGTTTCATAAGAAAATAGAGTTATTGATGGGCCCAAAATAAGTTGAATGAATAAAATAGAGTACATGATAAAACTGTCTCAAGCAACCATCTTCTAATATTTTTATGAAAGTGATCATGTGCCCCCATTATTTTTTTTATTTCTTATTCAGTCCCTAATATGAGTCCATGATATAAATTATTCTTTATATAAACATATATATTGAAATACATACAAAAATTCAGGGCTCACAGCGGAAATATAACATTTGAAATATATACATGGGTTCTGCAGAATATGATAATCTATTAATTGATATAATAAAATTTTTATTTTGAAAGAATAGATAAATAATTAATTCAATTTCTGTTGCATATCTGGATAATGGCAGTTTTTTGTCACGTTTCTTCTACAAAAGAAAAACCAAAACAAAGGTAAATATATAATGTCGCTTTGTAGCTGAAAACTTGCACCAGACACTAGCTGTCCATTGGAATCTTATTATACCACCTAATAAGTGTGCCATGTAACAACATTGTCCATTGCCAGTTATTCTGCCTTCAATCTTTTCAGGCTACGTTTACATTAAATGAGATTTCGCAAATCGGCTTCTCTCTTTGGAGTTACTTGTTTTGATTTGACGATTTTGGGGGCGTCAACTCTGGAGACGGTAATAGTTCAGATCGAACACATCCGATAAGTCTTGAACGGGGAGATATACTGGGAAGACTCTATATGTTTAACTCTATACTTGATTCATTTTTGTGAAGTTTTTTGGTGGGCCATGAAAAACAGCTCCACTCCGTATAAGTTAGAAATATTAGTAGATATCTACGCGCGTTGTCGACTTATTTCGACCTAGACAACATTCCAGACATTGCCAACCTTGCTCAGTTTTAGTTACAAAAAACCTAAAAAAGCACTAACGTGAGGTTCACTTTTGGTGATATCCTTCAAACATGCGCGCAAAAGCTGCTGACTTCACGTCATTGCTTTTCTAGTTTTTTTCGATGAACTACTGGATTTCAATTCGATCTAATCTGTATTTTTGTAAATTTTGAAAAAATGAGATTTTGATTGGGTATGTCTACGGAATCAACGGCCGACCGTAAACACAATTACGTCTAAAGTAAACAACTTAGAATCTCGATATTTGTAGACTAGGTTTGGGGCTTAATTACGAAGATCGAATTCGGGAATGGGTTAAATCCACCCAATGATTCCGCAGATATACCCATTAAAAATTTTATTTTTCCAATATTTCCAAAAATGTAGGTTAGATCGAATTGAAATCCAGTATTTCATCGAAAAATAACAATCCGAAATCCAGTATTTTATCGAAAGATAACAATTCGAAGGTTGATACAGAATATCATGAGGATAATATGATCATCAGATCACAGAATATTGAATAGTTGTTGTTTTAATGACACGATCATAACGGGATTCTGCACAAAAATGCCCATCAACATTTCCAAACTAGCTGCCAAGTTTCATCCCGATTGAAACGGAATAGCTCATTCCGGACAAAATAACGATATCGGGAAGAAAACCCCGAAATTTCATATCTTAAGAAATTATGGTCTTATCAAAATGAAATTTGGCACACTCCTGTAAAATATGAGGTTCAAGGTTTGAGAAGAAGTTTTTTTCGAATTCAATGAATAGTTTCCGAAAAAAAATTCGGAAAAAAATATGTTCAAAATCTACTGACGGTGTGATCTCAACGAAATTTTGTGAGAAGTGCATTTCTATGCTTCAATTAACTGTCAAGTTTCAATTCAATCACATGGGTAGTTCCTGAAATATCAGGAAATTGATCTCAAAATTTAATACAATTTTACATATACGCGTTCAGATCGCGATCACATTTTGCCAGGAGAAAACAATCCGCGATTACATTTTACATTGGGAATATTTATACACGATCAAATCGAGAACTTTTTTTATACTGTCTAGTTGAATCGCCATAAAAACTACCATATTATTCTCTTACGTCATACGATCGCTAAATATCGTGCATAAAAGGCCTATAACACTATCCAATCTCAAGGGCCCGGCATATCGGGCGACCAATCTGCCGGGTCGGGTATCGCTTATCACACGACCCTAGATGCCGGCCGCTTCTATTCTATTCGTGAATGAACGCTCTCGGCGTTGCTATGATACTGCCCTGTATGTCAGGATTGTCAGGCGGTAGGAAGCTAGTCTGGGGCCCTATACTTTAATCGGGAACGTGATGAAATAGGCGTGACGACGCTTATGATGGAAGGATAGAGAACGTTCATACCATCGCATTCAAGAATAGGGACCCTGATCGGGTCCATTGATCGCCCTAAATCAGGATCCTGGCTGCCGGTTCGTTATTACACTATACGGTCCCTGCCTACTGGGCCCGGGATATTGTGTAGTGAAATAGGCCTTTTAGGAAAGCGCAAATTTTTATTCATTGTTGAGAAAGCGGAACTCTGCATTTTTTCGTTATTCCTGAAATATAGAAGCCTACACCCAAAACTAAATCGGATTCATCAAAACACTGTTCAAATTCACAGTCCCATCTTATGACCAATAGATTCATTGTGGAAATGTCCACCTCCTTCAACAAGGTAGTTCTATGAATGTGAAAACTTTCTTAACCACAAGAAGGTTCATGGAATTTACATTAGACGAGTGCTGAAGCCTTCAAAAATATTGAAAAGAAAATAGACTGATAGTAGGATAAAACTCATTGAAAAAGGAAGAGAAAATATCAAAAATAATTTAGAGGTGATCTGTTGTCGGGAAGTGACTGGTATTTATCTTTATCTTACACCAATAAAATTTCTTCTCGAGAAATTCGGTGAAAACTTACGTTTTTATGTTCAAAATACACTAATGTATTTTATCTAAAGTATTCATTTTTTAGACTTCTTTTGAGTAAATATCCAAAAAACTCCCAATTCTCAATAAGAAAGCCTCACGTCGTTTGTTGAAATTTTTCCTTTTCAATGGCGTAAAAAAAATATTCATCAATTTCCTCTGAAAATGCAACAATATACCACTATAATTAACAACTAAATGAATTAACAAAGTTAATATTGAATAAGACATCTACAATATTTTGAGAAATTTGTGAAATCTTCTTCAAATTATATGCGGAGATGCCTAATTGTTGCGATTCCAAAATAATTTGATACCTGAGTGACCTACCGAAAATGTTAGGTATTTCATAGGGAAGTGGGGAAGAGGCTAGGAAGGGTCTGGGCCTGACTACATGATATTTATTCAAGAAAATTTACCATATTGTATTTTTTGACACCATCAGAAAGTAGAGATTTCAACGAACAAAAAGCCAATCAACTTTTTTGAAAAAGCAGATATTTTGACACGACCAAAATCTTTTTAACATAAATTTTGGGGTTAGGTATGTGAAAAAATATTAGGTTTGTTTTGGTTCCGAGTTCAGAACTGTTCTGGAACGGTTCCGCATGCGCGAAGGCGATTTTGTGTTTTAGTTCATTTCAGAACCGGTTCAGGATTTGAGTAATCCTGTTTTGGTTATTTTCAGAATCGATTCCGAACCAGGGTTGTCAGAACGTTTGGCTCGATTTCCCCAGTCGAAATTTAAAAATCCTCTGAATTCGAGACTTCAAAAAATATCCCCAATTAATTTTTTTTATTATTATAATTTCAAATTATGGTATTTACTGAATATTTGTTTCTGAATATCTTCAGTAGGTCTCAAAATATCCCAAAAATGAACGGCTTCAAAAAAAATCCTCAATGCAAGTTTGTAATGAATGAGGTTAGTTTTCGCGAAAGAGGAATAGAAAGAGGTATTTTTTCGCAGAACTTTTTGATACAAAACCAACAAATGTATTGCTAGTTTATTTCGTCATGACATATAAAATGATACGAATAAATTATTTCGTGGAGAATGATGATGAATTCAAAAATCACCACTTTACTGATCCAAAAATATTTTAGATCACTTTCGTTTATACTTCCGTAATTCAATACTCCGAAAATGCCGACGGAAGGTGTAGGGTGGGTATTAAATAAATTGGGGAATTTTACTACCCTTCTATCAGAGGTGCCGACAAAGCCGACGCAAAATAGAATTTGTTTATCTGTAACTGTTTATCCTCATAACCGTCATAATAATGAGAGGGAATAAACTGTATTGAAGATCGAAAAGGACGGTCGATGGTGAAACTTTTATTGGCTTCCCTCTGTCTGTTATGAATCTTGAAAACATCGGTACTTTCGTCATAACATCGTTTCCGGATTCGTAAAATACCGAAAATTGCAGTTTTTCTGATTCCCCTATCAAGAACGGGAAAATTCATCAGACCACTAGACTGGATTCGAGTTGTCCAAGAATTAAAATCCCCTGATAATGCCCAGTTAGATTTTTTTCCCCAGAAAAAAAATACCCAAAAAATCCCCTCATTTTTGGGAAAAATCCCCTAATCTGGTAACCCTGTTCCGAACTGTTCCAGTACGTTGGTTTGGTTGAATTTATTGAGGAAACGGTTGACTGTTAAATTTGAACTTTTGCTATTGAGCATAATTATTTAGTTACGACCTCCCCGGATAATCTAATGGATTTAATATTCATTGTTCAAACCTGGGATGTGTACTTCTTAAATAAATCTATGAATGCAAGAGACCTCTTTCTCTATAGAATAATAATGTTTCGAATGAAACATACATCTGAAATACGTTCATCATTAAATTCATTATTATGTCAATCAATAATTTGTTTATTGATTTTGAAATATAATTGAAGTACTGAAGAAAATTCAGAAGAACAATTTTACAGAAAGGAAAATTAATAAGTGGACGCAAGTATCCCCCAAAAATATTTTTATATATTATATAGTGCAACAAGGACGCTTATTTTTGATTAATGCACAGACAATATATAAGAAATGATTAACATTCCTCTTTTCTGTCATCTCAAACGGAAGATTTTCTTCCTCTACGATCCCGATGAGAACCCGAACTTAATTCGTGTTTTGGTTTCATCGCTTTTAGAACAGTTCTAGGATAGTTCAGAATCGGGCTTCAACAGCGCGTCTATGCTACGCAGTTCTAGAACTGTCCTAGGATAGTTCTGAATTTGGGAACCAAAACAAACCTATTAATACAAAAGTTGTTGATACAGTGAATTTATCTACAAGCATAATAACAATGATAGATAATGAATAGTTTGACTATTGAACATCTTCTTAACTTGATGACCTGAAAAATAAATAAGTATGTCACAATTCCCCATCACAAGGCAAATAGGGCTTAATGGACAAGTGATCTGCGTATTTTGAATTTCGAACCGGAAAATCGGTCAATACCTACATACCAAGTTCCAATGGACAAGTGAAATAGTAGATGCACATTAGTAAATAGAACAAATTTCACTTATAGTTTGAATTATTTACAATATTTTTCTAGACGTGTCATAGATGTCACAGGTCATATACTGAATCAAATACCAAATTTTTCCCCAAATAAGTTTTGGTGCGGTAAATACTCGAACTCAGTCTCATGTGATATTTATGTGTTCCTCTGATACCTTGAAAACGGTTGTTTTTTGTAAGCATTCGTTTAGCATATTTATTTTGTATTTTATTATTATTATTTTTTCACGCGCTTGTGGGGAATAGCATGTTATGGTTTTGCTCAAATGTAAATAATTTTTGAATTCTGAGCCATAATAAGCCTTTAACAGCCAGCTTGGAATCCGATGTCAAATTCAATTTTAAAATAATTTCTCCGGAGGTAGCTCCTCTAACATTCCCTAGATTTTCCAATTTTTTCTGAAACTATCAGATTATTACGAAAATTGGCACATCCATTCCACTTAGATGTGCCAAATTCCGTCTCTACCCAATATTAAAAAAAAGACACTACAAACAAGGGAGATGAAAAAGCAAGCAAAGATGAAAAAACATATAGGGATACAATCGAAAAAATCATGCAAGCAAAAGATGCGATCATCGGGGCAACGACCCGATATCAATCGGGAATTCAACAAGAACGAACAAATGACGGTCAGATAGCAGGTGGAAGCGACGACTGAAATATTAACTGAGTTAACTTATGAAGCAGGAAGAAAGGATGGGCATAAGGAGATTTTAAATGAACTGAAGGAAACCGTGGAGAAACACGATGAACAAATGAAAATAATGGAACTGAGCATAAAAAAAATAATAGAATTTCAAGCTACTACATTAATCGAATATAACAAAAGTAAAAAACAAAGAAAAATAAAATGCGAAACAATAACTGAAACAATAAAACAAATAATAACGGCTAGGAAGTACATACGTTTACTGAAATTGAAACTGACGAATGGCAAACGATAGGAAAACAAAAAAATACCGAAAAGAACATACGCACAAAAACTGAAGGGAACGACGGACAGACGAACAGGCTGGAATACACCCCAAAAGAGGGACGAATAAAAATCATCATATCAGGAAAAGAGATTAAAGATCATAAAGAGGTCATGGAAAAGCTGAAAGATGCAAGGAAGGAAGTTCTAGATGGAGAGAAGCTCAAGAATGTGATACCCATTCAATACGGCAGAATAGTCATACAGTGCACAGAGCACAACAGGAGAAAATGAGCCAAGCACCAAGCAAGGGGAAAAACATAGAATCACGAACTAAACAACTAAGAAAACCCACAATTATGATGCCAGGAATAATGAAAGGATACGAAGAAGGTGAACTAGTAAGAAAAAATAGCAAATAAGAACGCCGATGATGATAGAGATGCATGGATAAAGAACACAAAAATAGTTGCAAGAAAACAATGCACGAACACATTTGAAGAAAATGTAAGCATTCAAACAGATACCAGAATAGCTACTGCAATCCTAGAGAAGGAAAGTATAGATAAGGAAATGCAAAGCATAAGGTGGAGGAAGTCATGAGCGCGGCATTATGCTGTGAAGAAGTAAGTGTATGTCACAAATGTGGATGTAAGCATGAAGGAAGACAATGACACAAGAAATACTCGACTGTCCGAATTGCAAGACAGACGGCACTTGACGCGAACTAAGAAGATATACGGCCAGGGATAGGAAATGCCCGGTATATGACAGGAAGGTAAAACAGATGAGACAGAACGTAGACTATACAAGATAAAAAAGCATGTAAATACGAGAGAACGGAAAGACATTGACCCAACGAAGCTGTAAATCGAGATCTAAATGCAGCTAAAGCCGAAAGGCGGGAAGCTGAAACAAACATATTAATGATGATCTGCGGTACTTGTGGGCGGTATCCCACAGGGGTCTGGAAGCTACAATCAGAGAAGGTTATGTCCAGGGTTCGGATTTTCATGGAAGCGGAGCAGTCCTCCGTCTCGGAGTACGGCAAGATGTTATTCAGGAAAATAAAACACATATTAATGATAAAACTTCTTTTCGGTGAACTTTACTACATGATGATGGCATGTAGAGTGAAAGGGTGAGCAAACGGTACAGAAGCAAAATCGAGATGTAACGTCCTATTAAAACGTTGCCTGGATTCCAACCTTCAGAAATTCACGAAATCAGTGAAAATGGTAAAGTAAGCAGAGTTGAATGCGGAATCATGCGGTGAAAGCCGGGATGAAGCGAAAGTGCGTGTGGAAAATAGTTATAAAGCAATCGGTAATAACAAGCGGTAGCTTTAACATGGGCAAAATATATAAAAATTGGAAAAAACTGATCATCAAAACGGCTGGCATAACTAAGGAATTGGGTAGATGTAGATGCGGTAAGGACACCGCAGGGATGCATGATGCGCAGTTTCAAGCTAGCATACATATGCCTGTATATCTTCAACTCTGGAGAGTCATGCCATTGTATCTTGCTCTTGCTCTTTATACAATGGTCAAGCAGGCCGTTTCTAGCTACTACACAACTCTTAGGCCTCGTCCGCATAGGCAGGCGGCTTGCTTAGTGCCTAGAGCCTATCGAGTCTCCTAGCGAGAAGCATAGTAAAACGAACTTTCTAGAACTTTCGCGACCGGCCGCACTGCTCGCTTGGCGCCTAGCTGGTCGCTGAGCGACTATCCATGTAAAATTTTACTGAGGAGTAGATAAAATGTTTCTGGTCATAGGCATATATTCGTGAAACTTCTCACCAGAATTACGTAATTGTTTACACAGAATATTAAATTCCCCATGGCTTGACCTGGACTTATTTATGTCATGCACCCACCATGATGGATAAGGTCGTGAAATGTTATATTTCAAGGATGAATTTTCTGTCATCAGTAATTTTAGAGCAATTTTTGAAAGTGACATCTCGTTAACGTGTTGAAGCAAATGACCAAGGCACCTAGCGACCCACCATGCAAACCACCTTCAGTGCGGCCACCGTGTATCCTAGCAAGTAGCCAGAATGCAAGCCACTAGGCTCTAGGCCCTAAGCAAGGTGCCTGCCTGTACGGTCGTGGCCTAAAGAATTCGGGCGGTCGGTCGGTAGGAAGGATACAAGAATGCATGATGCTCCATTTAAAGCTACCATACAGATCCCTGTATATCCCGAAATCCAAAGGGTCACGCAGGCCCTTTAAAGCTACTACACAATTCTAGAGAATTCAGGCGATAGCTAGGAAAAATACAATGGTGCATGATGTGCCGTTTCGAGTTAACATATACATCCCTGTACACCCTGAAATCCAAATGGAATTGCAGGCCGTTTTAAGCTACTACACAATCCTCAGGAATTCGGGCGACCGGAAGGAAAGATACAAGGGTGTCTGATGTGCTGTTTCGAGCAAACATACACATCCTTGCGCACTCTGAGACCCTTAAAGTCAAGTAGGCCGTTTCAAGCTACTACACAACCTCAAAGGCCTTGAGCAGTGTCGGATAGCCAAAGGTGAGGAAAAAGATAGGCGAATATAACAACAATACCAGCAAAGAGAAAAATGAATAATCTTACCCTAATACCTTGCCCATGCGAAACCTGTTGCACTGTCGTTTCATCGAATTCCCCTCAACATAAGTACGCTCGCGAATGTATACCCGCCATTGAAACGCCCATCTGCTCAATCTAGGTAATCGCGACATACCGCATAGACCATATACGATATGCCTTCGATGCAGCAGAACGAAAATCAAAATGAAGAATAACTTTCACTTGACGTATGCATCGAGCGTATACTATTCATTATACTGATTTTTTCACAGGAATAGAGCGGGTAGAAATGAAACGAAAGAGTAACAAGTTAAAACACAACAAATATATATATATATATATATATATATATATATATATATATATATATATATATATATATATATATATAATGTATTAGATAATGATCGCTGGTAATATTATAGTATTAGGTTACAGTTGCCCCGAGGAAGAAACTAATCGGTTTCGAAAGCTTGGCTACATGAATAAAGAGTAAACATATCTTGTTTATTATTGATCGACATCCCTTAACCTAATACTATATATATATATATATATATATATAAAGTATAAATAAAATCATAAAACGACAACAGAATTAAAATTGACATTGTTCTCACCAAGTTCATTAAGTGGAATATTGTTTGTAAAATAATTGGTTGCAGTGGCTTGCAGAAGAATATAAAATTCGGGCACAACGGACTAAGCATCAAGAAAATTTTATTATTTCAGTTGTTGATTTGTTTTTGAGGAACTGTCAAGTGAGTCATGTTTAGAATGATTTATCTACTCGCCTTATGTGTAGTCTATTCGCGCACTTACGGAACTCACGATACCTGTCTAATAAATTTGAATAAACCTGAGTGAGATCTTGTGTGTCGGTCCTGTAATTGACAGTATTATTGAGTTTGATAAAAAGAATTTCACTGATGTTCCTCTTTCTTACATTGAAGATGAAAAACTATCCCAGGTCATTCGTGAACAAAATTATAAATGAATATAAGCCAGCTGCAACGAACCGAAGTAATTACCCAGAAGAACTGAAAAAAAGATATTTCCGATTTCCATATTTTTCATCCCTCAGTCACAATGTCGCTCGTTTTATACGAGAGAAAAACACAAACACAAGACGACATGTTCGCTGTTTTCTAATTTAAAAGATCCAACACCCCTAGATAAAAAATCCAATGTGATGTACAAGATACCTTGCTCAGAATGTCTGGAATGTTACATAGGACAAACAAAACAGTTATTACAGGTACGAATAACTAGTAAATAATGACTGCTTTTATTCACGAGGATGAAGTTTGCGACACGAGCCGCAGTCGAGTGCCGCAAATCACCCAATTCAATAATAGCAATTATATGCTAGTTGAATATTATACTTTGTCCACGACTTCATTGGTAAAATTGGAATAATTCTGCATCTTGAAGAACCTACATGGAGTTGTCAGAATGAACTTCATTCTCTGAGATTGCTGGAAACTGTCAAGCTTACGAGAAACTTCAAAAAAATCACTCGTTCTATTAATGGAGTGTATAATATTTATATATTATATTCATATATTCATTTTACACACCTATTATCCACGACTTGATTAATGACTGTCATTTTCCTCCAACAACAGCCATCGAAATATATATATTGTTCAATAGTCGTGGACAAAATATACAGGGTGTCAATTTGAAAACTTCTCACCCCTATTATCTCGAAACGGGTTAGGTTTTTATGAAATCGCTAGGACACATCAATTTCTATGTAGAAATCACTTTGCCTCTTTCAACCCCCTACCCACCAGAACCTACCTCTAGAAAATCTTAAATGGCAATAGTGGTTGAGTGATACGTCATTTGAAAGAACTTTTTATTTTCTACATTTTAGCACAAATTTTTTTTTAAATTTGAGTGCTGCGTTGCCAAGTTAGAGCAGGCTTGCCAGCGAGTCACTATTGTCACTTCTTTTCACTATTTCGAAATCGTCTCACTTTTTTCACTATTCTCGAAATTTGGTCACTATTTCAGAGCTCAGAACTGGTCAATTTGGGTGGCCGGTTTTAATAGGGGCCAGATTTCCACCCTGACTCGATTACTGACTGAGCCATTAGGAATTTTCCATGCAAACGTTTGTGAAATGAATTGAGAATCAGTAGGTGAATTTATATTTTATAATATTAAAATGATCTTCATACAAACTCATTGCCAAGGCACCCAAAGCAGTAATTTTTTTTCATATTGATCCCGCCAAGCACACCTTTACTTCTGGATGGCGATCTTCATTTCATATGATTCGAATTAAATTCCGAATGAACCTTTTAGCTACTATTTTTCAATCAAGTACTAGATTTTAATTCGATCCAATCTGTATTTTGAAAATATTCTGGAAAAATAAACTTTTGAATGGGCATATCTGAGGAATCATTGGGTGGATTCAACCTATTCACAAACCTGGCCTTCCTAATTGAGGTCCAAACTTTCTCTATCGTGTTTCTCAGCCGTTCCTTACAGAACTCATTGTGTTCACGATGGGCTGATTCAAAAATTTATTTCACAATATTTCCGAAAATACAGATTGAAGTCTAGTACCCGATTTAAGAATTATTACTTGAAAGTTCGTTCAGCATTTCACGAGGATGAAAATAGGTTCGCCGAACATTTCCATCAGGAAGTAAAGGTGCGTTCGGCAGGGGGTCAAAACGTGGAAATATGACCGCATCGGCAAAGAATTTGAATAGCACGATCATTACGAAATTTAGCATAGAGTTGCGGATCAGCATTCTCCAACTGGTTATCAAGTTTCATCATGATGAAATAAGTATTTTTTTATTATTTTAAAATTGACAACAATAACCAAGGAAAAAACCACGAAATATGACATAATTTTTTTCTGATATCCTCAGAAATTTCAGTCGGATCAAAGTTTAATTTCGTGCACTGTTTTGAAATATTGATTTCAAGCTCTATACAAAATTCATTCAAAATCTGAACAAATGTCCCAATAAAAATTTCCCAATAATAATTTCGGAATTTTTTTTTTGATTAATCTGATAACTCTATCATCGCGAAATTTCGCACAGACTAATGCATCAGCATTTTTCAATTAGTGACCAAGTTTTATTGTGATTTAATCAATAGTTTTTGAATTATTTCTGAAATACAACTAACTGAAATTTCGTATTATGTTAATATTTGTGGAGTTCAAATCCAGTGACAATTTTTTTTCCGATATCTGATGAATAGTTTTTGAAATAAAATCTTTCAAGAAAAATTTCGAATGTTTTTCTGGAAATTACAAAGATACCGAGGAAAAAACCTCAAAATGTGAAGTATTTTTTTGCCGATGAAATTTGGTGCATTATTCGCAAATATAGAACATAAGGTACGTGCGAAATTTGACGGAGTTTTCAGAGAAAATATTCAATTTAATCTTCATGGCTTCATTTCGATATTCAACAACATTGTACCTACATAATTTCAGCTGGATAGGATGTGTGTTTTCAGAAAAATTCAGAAAATAATATTTCAAATTTCTCGCTTTTTGGTAGTATTATGGTTATTCACGAGATCTAATTTCAATATTGGGCACAAAACTTGCTATTCAATTTTTGCGCGCTTGTTCTGCGGAACAGCGTGCTATCGTTTTGTCTAAATGAATTTTTGGCCGAAAATGATCTCAGACGACTAGGTTGGACTCACTTATGACGAATCCGGTGTCAAAAACGATTCTTTCTGGCGGGCCGTCCGTAGGCACGATTACGTACGGAGAATCCTATCGACCTGAAACTTTCAGGGTAGGTTGTACTTCAAAATGCGACGGATAAGTTCGTTAATGAGTAAAATCGGCCAAACGGTTTTGAAGTTGGAGCCTTTTAAAGTTTTGACGTTATTTTAGCAATGATTCGGGAACTACTGGAACGATTGGATCGAAACTTGGCAGTCAGTTGGAGTATAGCCAAGCGCAATTTAGTTGAGATCATACAATCAGTAAATTTTTCAATTTTTTTTCTCGAACTATTCATTACATTTGAAAACGAAATTACTTTGAGCTCCATATTTAACAGCAGTGTACCGAATTTCAATTCGATACGGCTGATAGTTTTGGAGGTACATTTTGGGGAAAAATATGTAAAGTTTCATGGTTTTCTTCTCGATATGGTTGTTTTTTTCGGTAAAACTCAAGAAATACTGATTCAGTCATGATGAAACTTCACAGCTAGTTTGAAGGTGCTCAAAGACAACTGAATTCCTCATAGAAATACTGCAAATGAGCTCTGAAATGGTATAAATAATTGAAAACTCCTCAATTGGTCGAAAAAATATGTCGAGGCGAAAAAGTCACTATTATGTCACTTTTTCTCAGAACGATACGTCACTTTTCTACTATTTTTGACCCGCTGAAGTGCTGGCAACCCTGAAGTTAGGGTTATTTAAAGATTGTGAATCACTCATTATTAGACATTATTCCTGTAAGTGATTTAATTACGTTTAAGGTAAGATTTGTATTGGAACATGTTTTATTAGGTTATTCAATTGTTTTGATAAACCAATAAATGATTTTACTTTAGTGTTTTCAAAAAACACTAAGTCAATAGGTTATTGACTTAGTGTCAATAAGCACTAACTCAATAACCTATTGACTGTCAAAAAACACTAAGTCAATAGGTTATTGACTTAGTGCTTATTGCTTATTGACACTAAGTCAATAACCTATTGACTTATTGTTTTTTGACATGACCATAAAGAGAACAGGTGCATTTATCACCGAAAAATAATAAATAAATTCTTTTGGTCGTGAAAGATAAACATTTAAATTTTTTTCTTCATATCAACAAATTGTATTTAGACGAATTCCATTGCAAACGAGAATAAAAGAAAAAGAAAAAAAATTTAAATGTTTATCTTTCATGACCAAAAGAATTTATCGGATCGATAAACACTTTCAGCGATAAATGCACCTGCTCTCTTTATGGTCATGTCAAGAAACACTAAGTCAATAGGTTAGTAAAATGATTTATTGGTGTATTAAAACAATATACTGACCTAAAAAACATGTTCCCATAAAAGTCTTAGCTTTAACGTAATTAAAACACTCACAGGAATAATATCTAATATTGAGTGATTTTCAATCTTTAAATAACCCTAATTTGGCAACGCAGCACTCCAATTTGAAAAAATTGGTAGAAACATGTAGAGAATAAAAAGTTCTTTCAAATGACGTATCACTCAACCCCTATTGCCATTTAAGATTTTCGAGAGAGAGGTTCTGAGGGGTAGGGGGTTGAAAGAGGCAGAGTGATTTCTACATAAAAATTGTTCCCCCTCGAAAAAAAAATTGATGTGTCCTAGCGATTTCATAAAACCTTACCAGTTTCGAGATAATAGGGGTGGGAAGTTTTCAAATTGAAACCCTGTATATATTACTGAATGGTTGTGGACATATGCATTTTGAAGTTTGATGTCATTCCAAATTCTATCTGATCTATCTTACTATCAAAATCTGGCAGTTATACAAAAAAAATATTGTATGATATCCGTGTTGAAAGTGATTTCAACATTAATTATTCAATTCGCTCCGCTCAGATAAAGAACATTTTCACTCACAAAGTAAAACTTCACTTTCAACACTCATATCAGAAATATGATATAACATTCATAACAGTAGAACCCTAAAAAATGTTTACTACTTAAAAAATCCCTTACAAATACAAAATATATATTTATTATCAAATTCTGAGACAGCAATGAATGTCTTTTCAAGCCAGACATCAGCGACTTTAGGGAGGTGGCGAGAATGAGCATACTCATTGTACAGGGTGATTCATTAAGGGTGGCCACCGGCCGTATCTCGGAAACCGTTCATCCTATAACTTCCGGAAAAAAATTCTAATGACAAAATCGGCCCCTAGAAAATGATTAAAAATATTTTCAAGTTCGTAGTTTCCCACTAGAGGGCGCAATCTATCACTTGTAAAATATAATCTCATTTTGTACGAAATATTCTCCAGCTAACAGTGGTAAAGAATAATAAAATAAGAAAATACCCTTCCTATTCAACAACTTTTGTTTGAGTAGTTTTTCTATATTTCCTTTTTTTTAGTGATGAGATGGAAAAACTTTTCTTCACAAAAAAAACACTCTTACTTCTGTATGCGTGAACCGATTTTCACGTAATTTGATTTTATTCGAAGGCCATTAAAAGCAGATCACAGAAAAATATGACAACAACATACCGAGTGATCCAATTAAAAACTACAGGCTGTTTTATGTCACTTCACCATATTCGCGCGTTTTACTGGAGAATTTCAAATGCAATGCTATAATTCTAACCAACTGAGAATAAGCCAAGCATTATCACCTATTGACTTGTCAAAACCGCAGACAGATACCTCCAGTCATTCCGAAGATATTAACATTTTTGTAAATTTTGATAAGTGTTGATCAACCCTGTGAGCTTGAAACAACAAGGAAGTGACTTTAGTCGTCATGACAACGCAGCAAAATACTAAACACACATGAAATAACAATAACACGATAAAATGAAACAAAAATTAGCAACAACGAAAATATTTGAACAAAGAACAACCATTATACATAATCATTTCAAATATTCAAAATGTCTACCAATTTTTTTCTATACATAAATTAAGTCTTTCTTCAGTTGATACTGGTCACAGTTTCAGCTGCCTGTCGAAATCTATTTTTCATATCCTCACTTGTAGTTGGGGTTGTTCGGAAAACTAAGTCTTCATTCTCCCCCAAAAATAAAATCTAATACTGTGAGGTCGAGTGATCTTGCTGGAAAAATACTCCCTCGTCCAATCCACCTCTTTGAGAAGACGGTATCTTATTCCCTAACATTAGCAGCATAATGCGCCGGGCAACCATCTTGTTGATACCACATATCTAACCTGATTTGAATAGCAATATCTTCTAAAAGATTTCGAAAATTTTCCGTTAAAATTTCAAGCACCTTTGTCCCGTTAAGATACTATCGAAGAAAAATGGTCCGAAAACTGTTCCATCAAAAATTTCGCACCACATGATTCTGATTATTGACTTATCTTTGCCAATATGGATTGTTAGATGATTGTTGCCTCGTCAGTCCAAAATATTCTATGAAGTAAGTTATGTTCGCCGTTAAGCATTTGTTTCAACCAATTGCAAAAGTCCTGTCGTCTCTTTCAATTCTTGGTGCAAGAAAACATGATACGGATGCAGTTTATGGTTCTTTAGTATCCTATGAACTAGCGAATCATTCGATCCCAAATCACTTGCAATTTTTCGGATGCTTAAATGTAATTCAGCATAAACATAAGCCAAAACTTTTATGATAGATAGATAGATAGATAGATAGATAAGTTTATTCATTTCATAGTATACCATACACGTAAATACATAGAAAAAATGTCAAAATAAAATCAATTCAACTATAGCCATTATTACATTTGCAGTAATCAAGATATTCCTGCAAGTTATAAGGTTCACATTTCATGATAAATGAAAACAACTCTTTCATAAAAACCTTATCATTGCTTATAGAACGGAAATGTTTTGGAAGAGCATTAAATAATTTGATGCACATATACATTGCATTATTCTCTGTCAGTGTGAGATTGTGTATAGGATACATATATTGATCCACCTGCCTAGTTTTGACATTCTTATTTTTAAATTTTTCAAATAACTCTCTGTGTTGTATGAGAAATTTTATACAATTGAAAACATAAAGTCCTGTGAAAGTATGAATATTATTAGCACGAAAGACACCCCTGCACGTCTGCCTGTATTTCATGTTTAGCATTGATCTTAAAGCCATTTTTTGTTTCACAAAAAGGCATGCAGAGCAGGAACTGCCTCCCCAGCATACAATACCATACGACAAGATAGACTGAAAATTAGAGAAATAAATAATTTTCAGGATGGATACATCCACTGACTTTTTCAAAACATTAATAGCATAGATGGTAGAATTCAATTTTTTATTCAAGGAGTCAATATGATTTCTCCACTTCAGATTGGAATCAACATAAACACCAAGAAACTTTACACATTTCATCATCTTAATTTGAGAACCATCTAGTGAAATGTTATTAGGAGGCATTATTTTCGATCTCTCGGTTTGGAACATTATGCAATCCGTTTTTTTAGCATTTAATTTTAAGCAATTTGCTGAGCACCATTCTTTCACATCTATATAAGCATTATTCAATTCTTGCATTAAATTAAGGATGTCATTGATAATTTTTATAATATTAGTATCATCAACATAAATGATCAGATACAGCAAGCTACTTATATTAAGGGGAAGATCGTTTATATATATTATAAACAATAGCGGACCTAACACACTACCTTGAGGTACACCCGAAAAAACCTCTATTTCATCCGATACAAATGTTTCAGTGTTGACCGTAACAGACACTTTCTGTTTTCGGCCTTCCAGGTAGCTTTGAATAAGTTTTAGCTGCTTGTCTCTTATGCCATATGCTTCTAGTTTCTCCAACAATTTACTGTGATTTACACTGTCAAATGCTTTGGATAAATCTAGAAACAAACCAATCGGGATTTCTCCTTTTTCTATCGCTTCTAATACCCTTTGTGTAAGCTCAAAAATAGCCGTGCTTGTATTTTTATTATTCAAATAACCGTGCTGAGAAGAGCAAAACAGTTCGTGTTTTTTAAAGAATTTGAACAGGCGATCTACAAGAATTTTTTCGAAAATCTTTGAAAAAGTTGTTAGCAAATTTATGGGTCTATAGTTACCCAAATCATCCACGGGACCTGATTTGTACAAAGGTGTTATTATTGACAATTTGAGTGCAGATGGAAATTTTCCTGCTACAAAGGCTTTGTAGATAATATATCTCACAGGTTCAACTACAATATTAATTACTTTTTTTATAATAGTGCTAGGTATTTGGTCATATCCTGATGAGAAGGAATTATTTAATTTCTACCATTCACAAAAAAAAAAAAACGCAAATCCTCCACCCGATGAATCCCCGTGCCCAACAACCCGTACCCACACCTTCACATAGATGGAGGCACGACCAAACAATGAACAGCCCCACGGTTAATAGATCTGATGTAGACTTTAATTTTCTTTCTCATCAACCCCGTGGAATTCACTCTTAATATTTCCTCCTTAAGAACCTCCGGTAAAGAGTTGTACATCTTCCTCGCCTGATACAAAGGAGAACGCTGTCCAATAGATTTCTTCATAGTTTGAACATGTATGAAAAGGTTCGTCGCAGTTCTCGTCTCATATCGATGATCCACCCTTCTCATTAAATTTTTATTTTTGTGAAGAAATACAAGTGCATTGCACATGTACAGTTGCCTCACATCTAAGACCTGTGTTTCATTGAACAGAGCATCTGATGGATATGTTACCTCCTTTCTGAACATAATTTTTAAAATCTTTTTCTGAACAACATCTAGTTTTCTCAGATGGACTGGCAAAGCTGCACCCCAACTAAGCACCCCGTACTGTAGTCTCGACTCCACAAATGCATAATAAAGCATCTTCAAGTATTTCGTGTCTATTATATTTCTTAAATGTCGAAATTTGTATAACAATGGTCTTAGTGTTTTAGTTACGTTATCTATGTGAATATTCCATCTTAAATGCGTGTCTATTGTGATAGCAAGATACCTCTGAGAATCCGTTGCCTGTATTTCAACAGTATTATCATTATTTCTGATTTCAATCCTTCTATATTCAGGCAAATTCTGCTTATAGCTGGTGAATGGATCGTATATTCAGACTCTTAACATAACGTGACAATTTCAATTCGCTATAGATCCTTCAATTTTCAATTGACTTCGCATTTTTGTTCAGAGAACTCAACTTAATCGCTTAAGACTATTTTCCGCTCAAAATTCGAAAATTTAGGCATAACGATAACATGCTGTTTTCCCAATTCAGCGCGTAAAAATTGAAGACATAATGGCATAATCGACCTTTTTCCGGAATCGAATATAGAAGCATTATTATTCAATTTCCTTCTTGTATCACCATCAATTTTTTTCAGAAACCAGTTCTCGAATTTGTTGACGGATTGCTGCATCACCAGAATAATTTTTACAGCAGATTGAAAGAACCAAGTCTACCATCCGCTGGGTAAGTTTAAAATATACAACGGATATTATCATTCTACATAGGTATTCCAGTATCTGCGAAATATCCAAAATAATAATTGAATGACTTAAAATTGCAATCTAGTAGATCCATCGTGTATAAACTTCTATTCACAGGAACGTAACCTATTGAAATGTAATACTGATGGAAAATTGTCGGCGTGAAGATTTCAAGGGAATCATATCTACGGATTCATCAGGCAGTCTTGGTCAATTCGTAATTTCACCTGCATAATCATGCCCCTCTTTACAAATATCAAATTTCTATGTTATTTCCTTCGGTAGTTATTGTGTCAACCTAGCAGCTGATTATGATTTATGAGACATTTAAGACTAGGATTGACGTGAAGTAACACCTTTTGCGCGTTGACGAAGTGGTCATATTTCTGATTGAACGAGGAATTCAAAAGTGATTTCTAATTCGAAATATCCAACGAAATACCATTCTTTTCTTCAGAAAATTCCAGAAAAGCGCTGACGTGAGGTCGGCAGTTTATACGCGCTTGTTTGAATTCGTTGCCAAAGCGATCATCTACTCATGAATGTAAGATTTGGCGATATTCTTTTCACGTGGCTCACATTTTGTATATCACAAGTTTTTGAGTTTATACCCGATGTTTTATTATCTGAGTATTGAACAATTGTGAATCTATGGGAGATGACACCCCAATATAAGGGGCCTATAGCGTTCTTCGTACACCTGAGGATCTGAAAATCATCACTTCGAGGACCTGACATGGTCGAGAAACCTCCCCGGTCAGAGAGCAAATGTAGGTAATAGTATTCACTGCATTATGCTGGTTTTCTGTTTATCTTTTTGTTAGAGGTATGATTTCGAGATTTTATTCCAAATTCAAAAGGATGGATGCCATTCATATTATGAATAAGTCAGCTTATTTTTCAGAAACAATCCAATTTCACCACACTTATACGGGTTGGCAGAGTTTTTCCTAAGGTTTTTATCTGTGCTCTTGTATCACACGTAAAAATGTATGGTACCCAGTTTACATTTCCTCTGCTTTGTTCGTTGTACCTGCATGAACTATACTTTCCACACTAACTCCACAGATTATGTTCGGTGTGTTTTGTTGTAAACTTGCACTATGTTCGTTGCGGAATTGTCGTCACATAATGCGAGTGCAGTGATGCTTTCTTCTGTGATAGCACAGAATAGAGAAGTATACTTCTCTATTCTGTGGTGATAGTTATGCTTAATAGCAGTACGTTATGCGTAAATTGATCACAGACATCCGTTGTTGTCTCTCGTCTTAGGGCCGGTATTATAAAACTTAACGGGAAGTTAACTTTAACTTTAACTGAAATTTTGACAGTTGTATTGGGACAAATCTGTCAAAATTGGCAGTTAAAGTTAAAGTTAAGTTTTATAATACCGGCCCTTATTCAACTATCTAGCTAGCAATAACTGGCTTGAAATTGTCTACTTTCTCTCTATGTTCATCTGCTTTAATTAAACTATCAGAGTTGTTTTTCTCGACTACTTTAGAAAATCTTTACGGCAAATCAAGAAAACCATATAACCTCGAAAGGGTAGTGAAAACAAAATAAGCATAGAATTCTATCCTCATGGATTTGCGTAAAATCATCTATCATATAGAAAATATAGAAGATATTTAAAACTACACTAACTATACTCATTCTGTTATCTGTGACTACACTCAGCTGAACTGAGAATTGAAGGTCAGTGGAGTTGGTTTAGTGAGTGTAGTTCATGTAGGTGCAACGAACAAACCTATTGTGATAACTTTTATTGTTAGGAACTTGATAAATATAGGCTGGATTCGACCCAGATCGAATCCAAACCAAACTACGCCTTCAATTCTATACCTATACGATTCCTACGGTATTTCTCAAAAAGGTGGGCATCAATATTCTACAACTACCTACCGAATTTATAATTGATCGCTTCATTCCTTCTTGAGATGTAGACGAACTTAGCTTCAAACTTTCGAATAGCCTAGGCATTTGAGATATTTCGTTTCCAATATCTTCTGAAATAATTATTAGATCTAACTGAAAGTTGAAGCACTTTCGTTGAATATCGTGTGTGCCAAATTTCATTGGAATTTGGTGAATTATTTCCAAAAACAAATTGTTTCCAAAAAAATTTTGGAAAGTTTTAAAACATTTTTCATCATTTTCTGTCGCTGCAGACCTTAAGCCATTTTCGTAATGTTGAGCGGTGGTTTTCTCCAACCAGTTACGAAGTTTCGATGTGATTGCGTCAGTACTTTTCCAGGAATCGAAGAAATAACCTTATAATTACAATTTAATTTTATTTTATTTATAATTACAATTTGACATATTCGTTCCACTACATCTTATTCTGCTTATAATAGGTCTTGGGCCTGTTTTTGACGATCTTTCAACATTTTTTCTTTTTGTTCAGTTCTACAGTCTTATGTGTGATGTAGACTGCCAGATGTCTCACCATCTCTTGAAGAAACGTCCTGGCACCTTTTTTTGGTTGGTTTTGAATTCGGGCTAAACTTTGAGGGGTCATTATGCTAACATGCTGGTTCTACCCTCTTCTTCTTTGTCTTCCCAACCGCACAATATCCTGAACGTTACAAAGATCTCTTAATTGACTATTTGAAATTCTGTCAAGCAATGTTTTTCCTGCTAATAATATCAATGTTCTCATTTCTGCAGTCCTCAACATCCTCTTCGTTTCCGCTGTTTCGGCTCTCGTCTAAAAATAATATGTCATAATAGAACTTACATATGATTTATATATGCGGCTTTTTCCGTCCAATCTCCTCATATTTCCAGATGACATTCAAGGTCTATGCCAAATTCCAAAATTATCATAAATAGAAAAAGAATTTTCAACAAATTGGAAAGTGATCGACTAGAATTTTTTTTGATTTTATATCATTTACATCTATACGAAGTTTTTCACTTTGTTGGACATTGATATTTTCCAACAAAGAAAAAAGCTTCAAACTGATTCGATTTTTGAGATATTGAGGAAGAAAACTAAAAAATTTCAAATCTCAACGAAATCTTACATATTCTTTTTCCTATTTCTCCGGATCGGATTGAAATTGAAAGTTGAATATTGACTTCAACGTCTGCACTAAATTTGATTGGGATCAACAAAAATTGGATGCATTTTCGAATACAATTTTTTTGAAATTTTTTAACAACTAGATCCGCACGAAATTTTGAAAGTTACGCATTGATTTTCTTCCATTCTGATACTGATCGCATCAGTCCTTGAGATATCCAGGAACTAACTTCAAAATTTCAAAGCAGGAGCATAACTCCGAAACCGTTCGATCGATTCTACCCTCTAACAAACTTAACCGAGATATTTAAGCTCCAAACCTAAGATTTCGAGTAGCTAGATTTTTGCCTTCGAAAGTTTCAGCACATACGGACGGATTGACAGAATTAAATCTGAACACACAGTCAGTCCAACCTAGTCTTTTGAGACCATTTTCAAGGAAAGTTCTGAAATTACAGATTTTGTGACGAAACGATAAAGTGCTGTTTTTCAGAACGAGAGCATTAAAATGGGGATATTTAGTCGTATGCGCGCCCGCCAATGATGAACATAAAATTCTTAATTGTAGTCAAAAAATTCGCAATTACTGCCTTTTAAAACCCACCAAATTTCATTCGCATATCTCGACAGCTTTCAAAGCAATAAATAAATAGGTAGTTTTTAATAGAGCCGTATCTCGGGAAACGAAGCATTGGCGGACAAAAGTTATATAACAAACTGTCAATATTTTTTCATGTATTATTACTCCCTGAAGTTTGTTGCACTCATTTACTTACACTTGTAGACGTATTTAATCTATATATCTGGCCTTAATTTTTTATTGTCACACTGCTCTATCCATATGAAGAACTACATCGATTTTTTTTCTGAAAGGATGAAACTAGATGTTTTTATTTTTTCGTGCGTCACTTTTACAGTCTCTGTTCGAACTGGTCATGATTCCAAATAGAGATATTTCCATCGATACAAAATCAAGTGACCACTGGAGGAATTGGGTCTGCCATTATTAATGTTTCACAAACTGTAATTTTAAGTAGCTTGCAACAAAACAATCTGCGTATTTCGAACAATTTGAATGGACTAGTTTTCAGCATCTCAGAGCATAGGTGTAAAGTGGATTGTATTTCGTACCTGGTTATATATTAGCCGATTATTTTTCTTGCTCTTGGAGAGAACAAGGTGGATTTATGCCGTATACGAAAAATAGTTCTGAAAATATCAGAATTCTCTATGGAAATGCATGTCGAACCCTGTAGTATTGTGGTAACGGTTGATGGTACAAGGATATGTTGAGTGTTTATAAACCTTGCTCAGGAGACATTGATCTGTTCGTCGAAATAATGTTGTGTTCTTCGAAAAAAATTTTCTGTTCATCGACAAAACGTTCTGTTTCTTGCCATGAGGCATTTCAAATGTTGATTTTATTATCTTATGTGGTAATCTAAATGTAGACTTGCTGAAGTCAAACTGCAGCAGAACAATTCTTGGAGAATTGTTGGATTCCTCGGTATCCATAAGTTTATCGTTATTGAAATAATGCAACTCTAAATGAAGAAATCACCTAAAAAATGTAAAACTAAAATAAATACCCCTCATTCACGTTTTCTGTTCACAGTAAACCCTCGAAAAGTGATCAAATACAACCCCTTACATACTTAATAATTAATTCTACTACTGATACTCAATAATAATGAATAGCTTCAGTAAATTATTTCAAATTCGAAAAGTGAATAAAAAACCGCATCATTAATTTTTTAAAAAAAAAACAACCTCATTTATAAACACCAATACGGTTTTTGATCGAACTTGAGCACATAGGACGCTGTATTCAATCTCACAAATGAAATGAATAACACCTTAAGTGCAAATGAGAAGAGCCTAGCAGTTTTCATTGATCTGACTAAAGCTTCAAACCAGTTATTACGAAGAATGGAATGCTTAGGTTTAAGGGGAAATACAAAACTGTTATTTAAAAACTTCTTGTCGAATAGAACACAAAAATTTAAAATTGATAACACCTTCAGTGATACGAACCAAACTACAATGGGAATCGCACAGGGCACTATTTTGGGACCAATTCGAATTTTAATCTACATTAACGACATTGGATCAACTATAGAAAACGTTCAGATAACTTCGTACGCTGATGAGACAGTCTTATTGTTCGGAGGGTCCAATTGGCAGCAGGCGTATCTGTGAGAGGAAATCGGTGCTCGAAAATTGTGCAGCTGGTTAAATTATTGTCTCTTTAGTATTAATATCGAGAAAAGAAAATACACTGCACTTACACTCTCCACGAAATTTGAAGCTTGAAAGTACACAATGAAAATTGTATGATTCCAGATCTTTGTCCTTGTGGAGAGATAGAAAATGTCGGAGAAATTAGATATTTGGGTATTATTGTGGATCAGCACCTGAGATATAATGTGTCAACAATTCCATATATTATTTTGAACAATATTTAAAAAAAACGGACATACCTAACTGATAGATTGTACAAAGAGGCTGATGATGTTTTACTACTTAGAGCACGTTCGTTCACGCTTCTTTGAATTGTCTTCCTGAGATTAAACATTTATTACCAAACAACGAAACGAACTACAGCGTCAGCACAGATTCACTAAGAACCCACTTGTATATTAAGGCTCACACGCAGCGGATACTCTCTTATTTCGCAACAAAATTTTATAACAATCTTCCTTATATACAGTGCGCGTCAAAATTGTGGAACAAATTCATTTTCTCAGAAGAAAAATATTTGGCAACAAAATCCTGAAACAGGTCAATTTTTGTTTCACTTTTACCAAATTTATATGCATTTTTGAAAGATTTTTGTTGCACCCTGTGCCATCCTCAGCACCCTCTAAATTTTTTGAATAGGGAAAGTAGGTCATGTGGTACTTTTTTGGCAAGGTCTTTGTATCTTCTTTACAGGCGTGCAGAAATTTTCAAGAAAACATTTTTTTTTTTGAAAAATTAGTTCAAAGAGGTTTTCAGTATGTACACTTTGCCATGGCACATTTACTTTGAGACGGTCGTACCTGGTGAAATTTGTCACCGAATGAAAGTCGACATTCACAGTTTTGTTCATGCACTTTCAACCCCCTCACGTGAAAATTTTTTTTTCTCGATTAAAGGGTTCGTAGGGGTTGAAAGTTTGTTTACGTTGTGAACCTTCAAGCAATCTCCGCTCGCGGATCAGTTCGGCACTCCAAACATTCCCACAGTATTCCATAATAGGGCGAACATAACACGTAAAGTGTAAAAGTCTGATCCAGGTCTTACAAGTCAACTTCGAAAGAGTTTTTTTGAATACATATAATCTACTGTTCACCTTCTTCACAATACCCGAAATGTGTTCCGAACATTTTAAATTCTCGGTTATTATAACTCCCAAATCTTTGTGGGATTTGACACTCTTCAAAGTCTGGTCATGAACAACGTAATCAAAACGCGGGTTATTGCTGCCAATATGTAATACTACGCACTTTTCTGTGTTGAGTGGAAGTTGCCATTCAGTGGTCCACCTCATCACTGCGTCTAAATCGTTTTGTAAAGTGGATTGTAACAGTTGAGGAATTTAGTGTCATCGGCGTAGAATATGCTGTCCGATTGAATATGATATTTTCAATCACTTGAATACAAAACAAATAAAAGGGGACCGAGAACCGATCCTTGGGGTACCCCGCTCCGCATTGTTCCCTCTTAAGCATATGAGTTTCCGACCCGCACACAAAAAGTTCTCTCAGATAAAAAGGAATGAATCCAGTTGAGAAGTTCACCGCGAATCCCGAGATGTGTCAACTTGAAGATTAAACGTGATTCTGGCAAACGATCGGACGCCCTGAAAAAATGTCCACCTGTTGACACACCAAAGAAGATTAGTCGTGGTAGATCTTCCCTTCACGAACCCATGCTGTTGTTTTGGGATAATTGCTGAATTGAACCCGAACTCCAAAACTGCCTCGGCGATAATTGATTCCATTATTTTACACACAAGCGACATTACTCGGAACACCCCTTCAGAAGGAGAAGACAGATACAGTCCATACTCGGAGACGAATCGCTCTTCAAACTATCAAGGTGATATGGTGAAGCTATTTTTTTCTGCAGCATGTGGGCAAGGTCTTATGTGTGCCTCACTGGATACCTGTCTGGAATTGTACGGGCGTTGACACTTCTTTAATGTTCGTAGGCTCTCCAACTGTCGTTGGTTTTCTTCGGGATGAAAAGAAGTGGGATAATACATTTCTATGATCGTGCAATTCCCAGGTTAATAACCAGTTTAAGCTACGTATTTACAGATTTGAGCTTCTCTGGTGTAAGGCGTTGTGGTCTGTGGTGCCATATCTGGTGTAATGGTTTTCATATGAGTCTCATTGATTGTTTTGATGACTGGAATGTTGCATTTTGTGGCTTCCTCTCTGAGCTTGGTAGTTCGGTCATGGAGACATTCGCTATGAGCAATCCCAATATGTTCTCTGCCAAGTCCTCTAGCTCGTGGTCCTGATATTTTATCAAACCAGTGGGGAGTTAAAAGGTAGGAACTATTTTTAGATGGTGAAAACCATTACGGAGAACCTGGGGCGATGCGCTAATACCGAAAGGCGGGAAGCGAGAAATAATAAAATGACGATGGTGAAAGCTAATTGGATGTGCCTGGTTAGTCAGCTCAAACGAAGGGTTTTCATCAGGGCTTCTAATGGTTTGCTGTACCCGAGGTCTTTCGGTTCATGGAGATGGCATTATTATTGCTCTTCCTGGAATGTGAACAGCCGCCGTATCAGCTCCGTCTTGATTTCGAAGCAGACCTTGGACGGTTGTGGCTTCAGGATGAAATCCCTCACCTTTGTTGAGAACTTTGCTGATTGGGTCCCTACTACACGTCTGAACTTCATTTCATCCGAAGTCACACTGGCACTAGTTAAGATTCATTTCACTATAGCGATTCATAACATCTGTAAACTGTAAAAGTGTAGACAATCTTCTTAACTTCATGAGGGAGTGGAGGGAACTATATTTAAAATGTTTCCAACGTTCCTCAACAAATCTTTCACAGTTTTGCGTAACGGCATTTTATAACAAACAATGAAGCTTCCATCGAATCAGAGGAATACATTTTGAGGAATAAAGGAAATAACCTCAAGATTTGAATGGATGTAACTTCGGAACCGTTGGGCTACGTTTATCATTGAAACGAAGTGTTTTTCGTAACGTAAACATTCCGTTTTCTGAAATAAATCAGGAAAATCAATCAATTTTACTTGTAATTGGGTACTTCTAATACCATTGTGGCCTCTGAAAGTTCATGTAGGTTTATTTTCCATTTTACACAATTTGGTAATTCCATTTATTCAGGTTTGCAATGTATCATAGTTTATGGAAAAATTCCGAACAATAAACACCGTATGAGATTTCACGTTGCTGGGTTTTTCTAGTTGTGATTTAGTATTTTTTGTGGCCTCAAAACGTACAAGAATGTCCGTTATCTGTTCCTCAAAATCCCAAATCCTTTTAGATGGTTTGGCGACCGTAATCGAGCAACGAAAGGGATTTTTGATAGAAATTTTGCATATTTCTTCCCTTCCAGACTCCGGGGTTCTAAAAGTTCTGCTGAGAGCGATTAGAGTCATTTCCGTTAGATTCAGATGAGGATTCTTGTTAGATCCCGTTAATTATTATAAGATTCCATAGATTCTTATCAGCTTCAATATTCTAGCTTGATTTCGAGTTTATAGCTTGTCCCCGAAGTTTTCTTGTGAACTATTGATTCCCTACTTGAAGTTGATTAGGTATCCTCTTAAAAAGTTAATATCTTCAGTTTGCTCTAGGAATCACAACTCACGGTCTAATTCCTTTTTAGCGTTCAGTCAAACCGACCGAGATAGAGACTAAAGTGGTGTTCATATACTTATATTCACCAGTAAGCATAAACTTGATGATGTGAAGATAAGGATTTCATCGCCCGGGCTCATTATACGCCGAGAGTTTAACTCGGGGGGAAATTGAAGTGATGCGATATCAGTAAGATCTTGCCGCTTTCTGTAATATACAGAGAGTTGATAGTCTTGAAAAGTTTTCACAGGGATTCCTATTGGGCTTTGGACAAATGCTTATTTGGTCGACCTCGAGGTAGTTGCCAACCCAGTTTTGACAAGTTTGAGTACTGTTGTCCTTCAGTTCACTGGTCCTTCTCCTTTCAAGGACAGACTTGATGTCTAAGGATGATTTACCAAGTGTATTTTTATGGACACTTCTAGCTGATTCGTCCGTTTCTGATCTGACCTGGAACGCGAGTCCCTTGTATGCTCTCATATATTTCACTGTTCTAACCTCACACCGTTCGTATTCATACATCCATCCGTTTATTTTTCACCGCTGTCCACTGCACATTATATTTGACAACGTTCCGTATATTTTATTTCTTCTGTTTGTATTACCTGCTCGTGCACTGTTAAAGGCCTTTCGATACGATTTTTTTTCCGTTCACATTTCCGTTTGTTTGTTTCGGTTCATTACATCTGATGTTATTATGTACCCTGACTAGAGTAGGTTTTGGTATTACTAAATTCATTGAAGTTTCGTTCATTTCAGTCAACTATTTCTGAATTGAACTTTAAGTTCATTTAATTTTCGTCATAAACATTGATCTACATATTGTTCTATAAACATTGATGTACTTATTATATTCAGAGTGTAATTGATCGCTGGCTGTACCTATATTTTGGTACATTGATCACCTTATACACAGTTTATTCATTTCTGACCATAACTGCTCATAAATTGTTGAATTTTCCTGAAACTGTACTCCTGTTATGGCACTGGCTTGTAGTGTCGCTGTTTATCGACTTGTGAATATTTTAATTAAGTCATACATATTCTCTGAGTGTTTTACTGATACAACCGCGTCAGTGTAGTCTGAGAAAGTACATATACTCATTAATCGCTTGCACCTTAGATTAACTAGAACCCTTCTTCAACTCTTTCTATCCAGCGGTGACAATATCAGTGAGCGACTACTTTGGGAATATCGGGTTATATGGAGTCAGTAAGCTGGCAGTATTGAGTTGTACTCTATTTATCGAATTTCCTTAGCTTTCGCGATCAATGTGTCGCTTTCTCAGAGGTCTAGAAACAGATTTATGTGTTGTAAGGATTTGTTATTATGAGTTATGGCTGTGGACTTACTCAATGTGAGATTCAAATTAAAACACATCTTTCTTATAAATGTAGGTGACATGATGTAACGAGAAGATGACGACGACTATATTCTTTTGGTTAAGAAAATGCTGATAAAATTAACCAAAAGAATATTGTCGTCATCTTAATGTTACCTCATGTCACCTACGTGTATAAGAAAGATGTGGAAAGGTAAACTGAGAAGGTCATCAACAAACCATCGCATTTGATTGTGACATAATTGAATTTGACCTCTGATTCTGCATCAGTGAGTGCAATATAGGCATTGAAGCAGTTAGAAATTTAAAAATTACAACCATTTTGGCACAATGATAGAGCCCTTGTCCCCTTGAGCAAACGCGTGAAAAAGGCAAATTAATTTTCGTTTGTAATTTTTCATGGGTAATGCCCACAACTATCACGAGTGAATGTTTATGGAGATAAAGGGTTTTCCAATAAGAGGTGTTATTTTGATATTCAAAGAACAATGCCATTTTTCAATTTAAATGATCGGATGTTTAGTTCATTATAAAGAAGAAGCTATGCCGTTAATAGTGGAAAATAACATCAGGCAAATGACCACCACGACCACGCTTACAGGACCATATCCTTTTAATGAAATTTTACATGACCAAATCGCAAAGTGGCTGCCCTATGTCCTCGATAGCCTCACGAATTCTATCTTTGAGGTCTTGAATCAACGCTGGGCTATTGGCGTAGACCTTCTCTTTCACGTGGCCCTAAAGGAAGAAGTCGCAAGGTGTTAAATCACAAGACCTCTGTGGCCAGTTGAGATCACCCCTTCGAGAGATAACACGGTCCGGAAACTTTTTCCGCAAAAGATCAATGGTTTCGTTGCTTGTGTGGCACGTAGCGCCGTCTTGTTGAAAGTAAACGTTGTCCAGATCAATAACATCCAATTCCGGCCATAAAAAATCATTAATCATCTCTCGATAGCGCCATCCATTCACCGTAACTGTTGCTCCAGCCTCATTTTCGAAAAAGTGAGGTCCAATGACTCCGCCGGACCATAAACCCAGTCACACGTTGAGGATAGAGAGGCTTTTCAACAATAACTCTCGGGTTTCCCGAGCCCCAGATGCGACAATTTTGCTTGTTGACGAAGTCACCGAGGTGGAAATGGGCCTCATCACTCAAGATGATTTTTCGATGGAATTCCGGATCATTTTCATGCATTTCAACGACCCAATCAGCAAAGACACGACGTTGTTGATGATCGGCCGGCTTGAGTTAACTGAACTTTATAAGCCTTAAGACCCAATTCTTTATGCAAAACACGGTGTGATGACGTTTGTGGAATGCCTAATTCCAAAGAACGACGAGGAATGAACAAACCTGGGTTTTCTTCAACACTTTCGGCTACAGCAGCAATATTCTCGGCTGTTCTTGAGCGACGTTCACGGGTTTTAGTCTTCACATCACTACCTTGTTCCAACAGCTCGAATTTTTTCACCAATTTCTTCCTTTCGGTCCGATAAGGTGCTTCACGACGACCCAAAAATGTTCGAGTTTTACGAACCGTCTCTGCCAAATTTTCACCATTTTTATAGTGAATTTTAATAATTTCAATTCGTTGTTGAAGCGTGTATCGTTCCATTTTTATTAATGGCGTAGTTTCTACTTGTCAAATGTCAAAACATGACAGCTTCAAAAGTGACATCTACCGAAATAGCGGGCTATTCAAAATAACACCTCTTATTGGAAAACCCTTTATATTGATCCATTTTTAATATTATCTTTCCACTTCTACTTGTCTTATATATTTTAAATTTCTAATAGAATTTTATTATAGATAATAGATATGCTAGTTTCCTGTTAGCATTTGAAAAGACAACATTTAAACCACTCCAAGTTTGGTTTTTGTCACTCACCAAACTATGTTCACTTTATTCACTTCTCAGTTCTTGCACTTTGTCATTTACTACAACAAGAGCCCGTCTCACCCATATTCAAGCTGTGAATGCGCCACAGCCTTTTTTATTTTCGAATTTCTATTATTCATATTTCTTCATAGGTCTTCGACGAGCAACGATATTCAGCTTCATCGCCTCGATGTGAGAGCCCTGTTGCCCCATACAAATCAATCTTCACCAACAACATCATTAGATTTGGCGTGGGAACATGAAACCATTCCTTTCTTCTTGGCTCCTCATTACTCTGATAACTCATGGTGAGTATGGAAAAGCATCAACTTGGAATCCGGAGCGACAACGTACGTAAGATCCTATTTAAATTGGATTTGAAGTTTAGGAAATATTGGGGCAATCAATGTCGAATGCTTATATCTACTGAACCCTTGGATGGATTCAACACATCCAAACTTGGTTTCCAATTATCATCTCTGTATGTTTTTCCCGGAAGTAATTGTGTTCACGAATATCCAATATGTGTAGAATAGGTTAATCGCGAAACTTGGAAATCGGTAAAATTTACTCAATAATTCCGCAGATCATTTTTTTCCAATATTTCCATAAATATGAATCTGGCGACACTCAAATCTGGTGGTTGATGAATGGATCTTATCTGATTCAGGGAGAATTTCGTCAGAACTATATGATTGAAAGATATCGAAATATTTCAATCAGGAAATAGAGTTCTCAGTTAGATTTAGCTGGAATTCAGCCTGAACCGTCATGCCGTCATTTTTCAATCAAGTACCAGATTCGACTTCGACTTTATCTATATTTTTGGAAAACAAAATTTACAATGGATATATCTACGAAATCGTTGGGCGAATTTAACTTCGTGAATTCGACAATCATTATTGAACATCAAAAAGACTAAAAATAACTTCCCTTCGTGAACACAATAACCGAGCTAGGTATCTAAGTTCGGTAAACAGAGCTATATACAGGATGTCCCAGGATTAACTGTACAAAGTCTAACCAGAGGTTTACCTCTGGTGTTTCATTGACAGTGAAAAATATATTTCTAGCTTCAGAAAACTCCATGGCGATAGTTCATAAAAAAGCTTTAACCATCATTAAAGCCAAACTGAACTACCTTAACCTTACCTAACCAGAGTTAGAGCAAGACCAGAGAGAATAGAATATACGACAGCGGCCACCATATTGCCAACGGGCCAGCGCCACTCTCTGGTGCCCTAGAGTCTCTTTCGCTTCATCTTTTTATTACTTTCATGTTTTTAAGTTGAAGGTTGGATGACAAATGATTAACAATACCGTTTGGGCAAATCTATTGAAACATATCGAAATGCAAAGAAGGAAATCAATCAAATTCATTGAAAGAAAACGAAATATGAGAGGAGCATTTGATTACTGCCCTTTAAAATGAATTAGTTTTTTAGGTATCTGCGGAACTCTCTGTTCATCGAAGCTATGTTTCTGGTCACGGTTTTTTTATTCTAATGGTGAAATATACTTTCAATCAACCAGTTATTATGATTGTCTTCTCCATTGTATGATAAATGATTTGATTCTATGAAAAAGTTAATACTCAACAAGTACGAAAGTAAAGCATTGGTGTCATTGGAATGTTCCTATTGATTTTGCTTTTCCGAATTGATGCTTTCAATATTTTTTCACAGATTATAAAAATCCGGATCACTTCTGATGACGGTTCTCTGTCTCCCTCGGTTTTTGAATGATATTGAATTCGTTCGTGAAATTCTGAGGGGTGTTTTCTTTGTTATTGCAAATGAAATTCTTCACACTTGATTCCCGTAATTTAAACAAGCGATTTTCGACTTCGATGTCGTCTGATTCAAGGTTCTTTTTCGTTTCAACTAGCTTTTGTTTATTATTTTAGAGTTGTTCTAAGGTTATTTCCTGATTAGATTGAGCTATTTTTTTCTGCAATTGGAAAAATAATCGGAGAGGGGCCACGCTTTAAAACTTTCATCGGGGATTTGGAAGATTTGATGGATGTCAATAAGGCGGAAAAGCGGGTAAAACCGATGGAACAGTATTTTCCATTTCAATTTGAACTTTGGATCTTAAGGGAAGCGATAAAGAGAAAAGTTTTTCACCTCGTTACTTGCAATTTTTCTATGTTTCTCCTTGTTATTGTATTCAAAAGTGACGCATACGCCCATTCTTTCTATTGAAATCAATCAAAACAAATAGGGTCAATAAGATAAACGAATCACACATCAGAATAATGCAATTCTTATAAGAGCTCTCCTAGTACGAGTCAGCTAGTAGGGTACCAGAGAGTGGGGGAAAGCTTGACATACCGCGAGTATCTGAGTGGTCGCTCTAGTTAATTATATTCTCAGTGTGCACGACTTGGTGAGTACGGCTTATTGACAGTGAAAAAGTAATTTCTGGCTTCAGAAATCTCTAGAGTGATAATTCTGAAAAAAACCCTCATTAAAGCCAAACTAATTGAAGGAATTCATTGAAACTTAGGACGTTGTAGACACATGTTAAGAAGAACATAGCGAGATACCTCACTCATCGTCGTGTTCAGGGCGAAAATATTTTATTGTACCTATATCAAATTTGAGTTTTTGTCTGTCACTTTCCGAAAAGAGCACAAATACAGGTCAGTATATCATTCGTAGTTGTCGCACCTAAAATTCTTTTTTTTAATCTCGAAATTGGTAAGAGCACGAAAAATTGAATCAACTATGAATATCTCGTGAAAGAATTGAATTGAAGCGTCGAATTCATCATGAAAAATAACCAAGATCATCTGAAGGTACGATTCGGATCTCTGCAGTAGCTGTCTGGCAGTTGCGACCCGGCAGCGACTACCGTACCGCTTCCAGGGAATTACATGCAACTGTTACGATACAAGCAGCGCTGCACGGCTGCCAAATATTAAAGGGTAAATGAAAATTTTATGTGAACAAAATCATGTTGTTGCAT
Source organism: Myrrha octodecimguttata (assembly GCA_958510865.1). NCBI lineage: Eukaryota > Metazoa > Arthropoda > Insecta > Coleoptera > Coccinellidae > Myrrha > Myrrha octodecimguttata. The sequence goes on along the minus strand of OY294056.1, from coordinate 4,817,465 downwards.
CCAGAATTACTTTCCTTTTCGAATTTTTATAGTATTAATCGATGGATGAAAATCTCAGATTTGTGTAAATAAACATTCTGATAAATCCGTAATTACTACTACCTCTACGTAGAGAGGACAACGTTGCGTAGTTATCTGACAGAAAAATGACTATAACCTAACATTTTCAAAATATACACGGTGAAATGTGTCAGTCATGGCCAACCTGGAAGTGATATATATTAGAACATAATGAGAAAAAAAGGGATTTGATTCACCCTATAAGAATTCAGTTGAAATTATTTCAGAATTTGTTCGAAAGGATAGCCATTCGCTTGTTCGCTCATTATTTTTTCCTTGTTGGAATTAGATGTGCTATAAAGCTTTGAGAATCATTTGATATTTTTTCTTTATATATCACGACTCTTTATCATCATATTAATCAGTTGTTCCATTGACTGAATATTCCCAGTATATGCTATATCCTTCAAGTTTTCCTACATGAAAATTGTTAATAAGATTAATAATATCTGGAGATCGCGAAGGCTTCGGAACAGGGTTTTCTTGGCCTCTCCGTCTGTTGGGTTTAGTAGTATTGAGGTGATTCCATACTTCTAACTGAAAATGAGGTGCTGCTCCATAATGTTGAAAATACATTCTTTAGACATGAATTCCTTGTTGCGATCTTATACTAGGTTGAAAAATGACAGCTTGTAATGTTGAACAAAAAATGTTGGGTACTTTCCGAGATTAATTTTCTCATTATGTTTTATGTCATTCGAGTGCAAAGTTTTAAATAGTTGAAATCCAAGTTCTTTCGATAATGTCACAGCAAAAGACACATAATTTCAGAAGCAAGGCAGTGTAACACTACAGATGTACTTTCTAATTGCTGGAAAATTATTTAGTTATTACTCTTGAACTAAAATAAATATCCTCCAGAAAACCACACTTGATGAACTGACTAATGTTGATAATCAGTAGGTTAAGATGCTGCGTTTTATAAGCATTCTTCCAGAAATCGAAGTTGTCCAATTCTTCGGATTCTGCGTTAGACTGCCCTATAGTTGAGAAACATTCTCATGATAAAATAGAAAACCCCATACTGAATAAAAAGCGAAAAAGAATTGAAAGGAATACATTCTGTGAATAGAGGTGATAATGATACTACTCGTATTTACTCGAGTAAGAACCGTCAAGTGTGACATACTCACATGTTGTTATCGGGAAACGATTGGTTGGGGAAACTGAGGGATTCCGTGCCAATCTAAAGAAAATCTGTTGGAAGATGTAAACACTCGACAAATGAAAATGATGTTCGCAGGTATATAGGGAATGAATTGAAATAGTGAAAAATATTGAATCTATAGACAAGTGCCTTTTAAAAGGGCGAAAAGTGAAAAAAATAATATTAGGATGAAACTCGTTGGAAAAGGAAGAGAGTACAAATAAAATGAAAGGAAAAATAATTCAGAAGTGATCTAAGGTCTGGAAGTGAAGGGGTGTAGTTTGAGGTTGAAACATAGTTTATATAGATTTCCCGCAAAACTACAAGTCGCATGGAAAAAAGTTTGACAGCGAAGTTAATGAAAAAATCTACAAGTTTCGTATGTATACTTATTTCACATAATCTCAAAATTTATTTCGAAAATTCAAATACCCAAGTTTTTGGTTTTTCATTTTTGTCTTTCACAAAAAAAAATTCCACGAAATTTCGTGGAAACTTACCTTTTTTAAATCCAAATACAAAGTTTCGATTAAATTTCGAAAAAGCACGATAATTTTCAATCGAAACTTCTCACGTCAGAAAAAAAAAGTTTCCTATTTGTTCGTTGATACTCTGCTCTCTCATGGTGTAAAAAGAATATACATTACTATGGTGAATGTCATTTGAAAACATCATATGTAGTGAGGCCTAGAGCCTTCTGCCCTTTTTCCCACTTCTCTTTGAAATTTTTTGATAGGCTGAAATTTTTCGTAGGTCACTCGGGTTTCAAAATTTTTTGGAGTAGCCATACCAGTTGATGAAGATTTCACAACTTTCTCAAAATATCAGAGATGTCTTATTAAATATTGGCTTTTTTAATTTATTTGGTTCTTAATTGTTGTAGTATATTTTTGCATTTTCTAAGAAAATTTACCTAAGTCATCGTTATTTTCTTAACACCATCAGAAAATAGAGATTTCAAAGAACAAAAAGTCCATCAACTTTTCGAAAAAGTAGATATTTTGACGTGAGATTTTTTGATTGAATATTCGGGAGCTTTTTCGATATTTGGTCAAAATAAGGCGAACAAATAAATATTTTAAATCAAGAAAATTACAGTTTTCACCGTATGTATCAAAATATCTACTTTTCCGAAAAGGTTGGTGCGCTTTTTGTTCGTTGAAACTACATTCTGGTGGTGTCGACCAAATATCCATTACTATGGTAAACTTTCTCAGGAAATGCAAAAATAAATTACTATAATTAACAACCGAATAAATTTATAAAGTTAATATTGAACGAGACATTTCTAATATTTCGATAAGGTTGTAAAATCTTCTTCAAATTGTATGTGTAGGTGTCTATTCAATGCGTTTTCAAAATAATTTATATAACTGAGTGATCTACGGACAATTTTAGACCATCAAAAGGTATTTCGTAGAAATGTGGGAAAGAGGGCTACGAAGGTCTGGGCCTTATACCCAGGCAACACAGAGAGATTTTAAAGATATCCCGGCGATATCTTCTCAGAACATTGAGAGTACTTTTTCTACTTCTCTAAGAAGTCGCAGGGAGTGCTATTTTTCCTCCAAATGTCCGCCACAGCGATATTCTCGAAGAGATCCTGAAGATATCGCATGCGGAAATTCTCAAACTTCTCACAATGGGAGGTCTATGGGAAATTCGCTCACACAGTCTCATGGCGAAGAGTTTAAGAAATTCTCAAATACTTCCCATCGCGAGATTTCTGGGATTACGACATGCGATATTTTCAGGAAATTTTCCTATTTCCTAGCGAAAATATCCGGAAGAACAGATATCAGTTATATATATTAATATGTAAATTATATTTCTGGAAAGATTCCTGATGTGAATCCTAATAATAATAATAATGGGCTGACCTGCTATGTGATAATAGCAGAATAAACAGACAGCACTTGGCCTACACAGATCATAAATCCTTACGGACAGTCTCATGGAATATACCCAAGTCAAGGATTTACAGATATACTTTACAAAAGATCCGATAGATGGCGAGTACCATGATCTAAATATACAGGCGATATCGTATGAATGAAGCGCTTGAATTGTCGGTTCTTACGTCTGGTGGTTAGATGACTTCGAGTATTGTTTAGGGCGGTCGGAATTTATATTCATTCTTCATTCGTATATCAGATATGAATGAGATCCGCGAGATGGCAAGATCCGTCAATAAGATATACCTGACGAAATCGTAATATGAGCGCTTAGATTGTCGGTTCTTACGTCTGGAGGTTAGATGGCTTTGATGAATATTGATTTGTATTTCGGAAATGAATGGAGATTAATTATCGGTTCTTGGAAAAATATATCCATATTACTATGATGTGTGTATGGAAACAAAATATTGATTTGGATTCCCTGTCAGTATTTGAATGACCAATGTGTTAATGATTTCTTGAGGAAAAACTACGGATCTCAGATTGGTCGATATTCTGACGAATCTGAGAAAAAGATGAAGCAGTTTCGATTAAATTTTGGATATTCTGTTTTCTTCCGAGAATTCTCGAAATTCTTCAGATTTGAGAACGTAATTTCCACTCGCATAATGTTGTACAAGTTTGCCGTTGTCTAACCGATACTGGTAGTGAGTTTCAATCCAGAAATATGGTAATGTGAAAAAGGGAGCTTTCTTTGCGATGAATGAAGTCATAAATGCTACTTAATTAGGTTCGTTTCGTTATCAACTAGTAAACTAGTCGATAACTATAGTTTTAGTATAAAACCATTGTATAAGGAAGGTCATCATTCAATAACAGAACTATGAATTTTCTAGACACCTCTTGCTTGTTAATACAGGTTTTTCATCATAACCTTCCAGAAAATCCGGCACCATAAAATCCAGTAACAAAATATGATAGAGTCAATGTGAATTATGTTTTAGCTGATTTGTTTTTTATATGTTTGCCTATTATCCTATGGTTTCTAGGAAGCCTCTCCGAAGTTGTTTATTTCGTTCTTATGGATCAAACACATATTTTGCCTTTTTATAAATAGTGGACAACGAAATGAAATTATCTGCAATTTCTCTTTGTTCGAACTACGCACGAGGGGTATCGTAAAAAATTCTGCCTCATGTTCGGGATAACTTCAGGAACGTTGAGACAATTTTCCATTGTTGTTTCACACGGGATGATATTTGGAGCTCGCATTGCGAATTTCCTATTCTGGTTATGTCTCTGATAACTTTAGGAACTCGCATTGCGAATTTCTTATTCTGCTTACATCTGGGAAGACTTAAGGAACTCGCGTTGCGAATTTCCCTTTCTTGTTCTGTCTGTGATGACCGTAGGAACTCGCATTGCGAATTTCCTATTCTGGTTACATCTGAGATGATTTCAGGAAATCGCATTGCGAATTTCCCTTTCTTGTTATGTCTGAGATGACTTCAGCAACTCGCATTGTGAATATCTAATTCAGGTTACGTATGCGATAACTTTAGGAGCTCGCAGTGCGAATTCCCAAATCATGTAGTGTTTGTGATTACTTTAGGAAATCACTTAAGGAGTTCGCGTGAAAGCCGGATTAGGACTTCTCAGATATCTCGCCGGGAAGTTTGTGTTACTTGGGTATACTACATGTCTTTTCTGAGAAAATTTACCATAGGGATGTATATTGCTTTACACCATCAGAAAGTGGAAATTGCGAGGAAAAAAGAACCCACCAACTTTTTTTGAAAAAGCAGAAGACGTGAGACTTTTCGGTTGGAGGTTAAGGTGCTATTTCGATATTCATTTGAAATAAGGCGAACAAATGAATTATTGGATTAAAAAAGTTAAAGTGTACTTGGATAATAAAAAGTTATTTTTCATCGAATTGCGTGAAAATTTTGTTTACTGAAAGATAAAATAATAGAACCAAACTTATTTATTTGAATTCTTGACATTAATTTTGAGGTTATGTGAAAAATATGTGAATGAAAGTTATTAATTTGAAGATTACAGAATAAAGTAAAACTATAAACTCTGAAAATACAATAAAAAAAACTTAATGAAACAGTACTAGTTGTTAAGACGATTTACAATCAAAATAATTGGGTTTCCTAAAGACAGCAAAAAAAACTTGGAAACAGGCACAAACATGTCACAGAAATGTGCTAGCTCTCCAAGTGACCAGCCGGTGTTCGAAAGTGTCACTGACGGAGCTCCAACTACATCAGGTGACAATCGATTCCCATAGCCAAAAACCCGATTAGTCAAAAAATGTTTTCAGCTTCTTGTGCGGAACATCTCACGAGCAAGTTTACGACTATGACCTTGAAGGCGGTTCGTATTCAACCTGAACAGATGCGACAGATCGGTGACAAAAAATTCACCCAACGCCCAGAAAGTGGCTATTAAATTTGCACGAAGCTTACGATCTGCAAATGTATCCAGGGACATCATCCTCAAACTTCCCTGATAACTAGGTATCTGGACTCCGAAAGGTAAACACCTTACTCGTCATTGAAGTGACTCGAGCTTCTGCGCTTTATGCCATGGGTCCTGCGAATTCCAAAACTGGACGGATTTACGTCATGCATTGTCCAGAGACTGTATCTCCACGAAAGATCTGCTGATGGCGACACCCAAATCCACATGACTCGAGCAACATCATTTATGTTAAAAGAATGTCTCGTATTATTGTTGCCTAAGTATAACACCCGACATTTGAAAGGATTCAGTGCAGGCAGCCACTCAGAGCACCACCCAACCAACAAATCCAGATCTTGTGGAGAAGCCTTCGCTTGGGCACCTGGTCGAATGCACGGGTAAAATCAAGATACAACACATCCAAAGGACCTTTGTTATCCGATCATCTAGTCCAGTCGTCAAGGCAACTCTAGGATATACAAATACAGATACATAAAAATACAAAAGATTGGTAAGAATAGCTCTGTCAGGGACTAATCCATGCTGCTGCAGAGGATAATGGACTCCGACAAAGCAAAATGAAGCACTTGTGTGAATGTGATCCTCGAGTTCCTTGACGATGACAGAAGTGAGGTTTCAAGGTCCATAGTTCCGTCGCCGTTATTGAAAACAGGTGTTACTGTAGATTGGCGCCAAGCCGTAGGAAGAGAGCCGGTGTTCATAACACGATTCATTATAGTAGAGAATGGATCACACAGAGATGACGAATAGAGCTGAAGTAGGGCATAAGAGAATCCATCAGGACCAGGTGCAGAAGATGCATCCAAACCCCGAATATGTTCCTCCACTATGGAGCTAGTAAGGAAGGTAGTTTCCAGGTAATTAATGTTTGTAGGGCATTTGATGATTGGCATTGGACTATCTGGTTCTGCAAAAAATGAGGAAAAAAAGAGTCTTCAAGAATACCAGCCGACTCGGTCCCACTGTCAGCCTTGGTTACGTGATCATTCACAACCAGGTATTGAATCCTTACTGTTCAACCTAGTGCGCACATAGTTGAAAAACCTCCTCCTGTTCTGAGGTCTGGCGAGAATATGTTCGTAAGTAGTTTGCGAACGTTTTATTGAGGCCGAGAGTCGGTCGGGAAACACTCCAAGTCACATGAAGTCCTGTCTTACACCACTCCTACGAAATCTCTGAGTGGCAGAAAAACGTCTCCAAACATCTTCAACATGAGGTCCATCAAGCACCTAACTCCAATCAACAGCAAGAAGATCCTGATTAACTTTTTCATAATTGACAGTCTCTATCTCCTTGGTTATATGTTTAGTAGGAATGGATAACTAAAAGTAACTCCGCGTCCGAAATAAGATCCACTTCATTGAGAAGATAAGGTGTTGTAAGGTGCTCCTGATTGATCCTGAATCGAGTTGGTTGATCTACGATTTGGGTCAAACTAGATCTTTGTAACATTTCAACAAGGGAAAAGGAGAAACAACCATTTGATTGCAACTGCTTCAAAGGCCGCAGACGAATATCACCAAATTTAAAATCGCGCACAATCAACAAATTTTTTCTTGAGTTGTAGATCTTCTTACAACCTACAACTTTGTCGTTTAAATTTCTTCCATGCGATTTCTAGTTTTGCCGGAAATAATGATGAACCGTGTGTTACCCTCAAACATTCACCCCCTTCCACTTTCCGACCTCAGATCGCCTCTTAATTATTTTTCCTTTCATTTTTGTTAAATTTTTTCTTGTCTAGTGGGTTATATCTTTTATAATATCTATTATTTTTTCGGTTTAAAAATCATCGACCCTGGTCTGCCAATTCATCATTTAAATTCGGTGCCGACGTACAACTGTGGGATGTTTTGTTCTGATTTTTGGACGACGGGAATTTTGGTAATTTGGCAAGACCGAATAAACTCAACCGTTCCTCATATGAGGGTCTTCGAAAACCGTACGGAATTCTCGTAGCACTTCGTTGAACACTTTCCAGTAGCCGCTAATCTCTCCTCAGGGTGGGGCACCAAACAGGACCACCATACTCCAGAATAAGGCGAACATACGATGTATAGAGGAGCTTACAGGTTTTAAGGGAGAAAGTTGGAAATTACCTCTTTACAAGATATAATATCTTCTTGGCTTTAGACACGACGTGAGAAATATGTTTAGTCCAGGATAGATCTTCGGAGACGATTATTCCAAAATCATCATGTTCGGAAACAGAGTTGATTGGGTGGCCATCGAGAAAGTATACATGACGTGGATTATTTCTACCAAAGTGGAGAACTCTACACTTGGAACCATACAGTGGGATGAGCCAATCAAGCGGCCAGTCTAACACTGATTGGAAGTCGCGTTGTAGCATATGATAGCAGGAGAAAGCATTGATAGTTGATAGTTGGTAAGGGGTTACGTTCCACTGCGACCTTAAGGTCTATTGTGCCCCCTTGTCAGAGCTGTTGTCGCAACCTACAGCTCGCCCTCCAGCTCAAGTGCTCTGATGAATTCTAATATCTGTGAGGGCTTCAAGGAGGCTAAGTTCTCATTCCTCCTATAATACTCCTGTCCAAGGTATCTTTTGCGCAGGCTCATAATGGCGAGGCATTCTGTGATCAGGTGAACAGGGGTTTCCTCCTCCTCCCCACAAAATCTGCACTCGTCAGTTTCTGATAAGTCCATTCTCATCATGTGCTTCCTTAGGCGACAGTGTTCTGTGAGGAAGCCAGTGAGGAGGCGTAACTTATTCTTACTGAGATCCAGATGATTTTTGGATCTAGCAATTTCAAAGTTCCGAAGGAACTTTTTAGAGTGTTCCATTCCTGGAGAATTCCTCCACAGTGCCCCTCTTTCATTTCCTTCTTTCTCCAAAAACTCTTTCTTATAGGTACATTTGCCTATACCACAGAAAGGTTCTGGGCCAGTAGGTAGCGTTTGTGCTCCCTTTCTGGCTAGAGTGTTGGCCTCTTCATTTCCTTTGATTCCTGAGTGCCCAGGAACCCAGACTAAGGAGACCTTGTTATTCTTGCCTACTTCATTGAGTTTCCTTCGGCACTCCCATATCAGCTTTGAGTCGATGACATGGGAGTTCAGTGCTTTAATAGCAGCCTGACTATCAGAATGGATCACTATGTCACACCCTTGATAGTTTCTTTCCAGGTTTATGTCTATGCATCTTTCGATAGCAAGTATTTCTGCCTGAAAAACACTCGAGTAGGAGCCTAGCGATAGTGTACATTTGGTTCTAGGCCCGTATACTCCAGCGCCGGCCCCCGTCGTGGTTTTAGAACCATCTGTATACCATTTAACGGTATTTGCTTTGAGTTTTTGGGTAGTGTATTCCTTTTCCCATTCTTCCCTTTTACATAGCATTGAGTCAAAGTTCTTCTCGATGCTTACTTTTTTAATCATAACATCACTAGGTAGGTTCGCTAATGAGATGTACTTGTTCAGGGAGGACCAGGCTCTCTGACTTTTGATTCTCTCATTCCCTGTACCTTCCCTAGAAATTCTAAGGATAGCTTCATGGGCTACCCTTCTGATCACTAGATGTAGAGGACTGAGGTCTATGATGACCTCAAGTGCTCTAGTCGGGCATGTTCTCATAGCCCCAGTGATGCAAACACAGGCAAGCCTTTGTACCTTGTCGAGTATTTTCCTCGTGCTTGTCTGCCCTGCTTTAGCAAACCAAACTACTGCCCCGTATGTTATTATCGGTCTTACAATCCTGGTGTACATCCATCTCAGTATTTTAGGGTTACACCCCCAAGTTTTGCCGGATAGTCTTTTGCACACCATTAAAGCCCTTATCGCTTCACTAGCAGTAATTTTAACATGCTCATTCCACAGAAGCTTACTATCTAGGGTGATTCCCAGATATTTGACTTCAGACTTCCATCCTACAACAACTCCATTTACCGAAATGGACTTCATAGCTGGAAGGTTTCTCTTCCGAGTAAAGGGAATTACTGTGGTCTTTGCTGGGTTGATTTTGAGACCCACTGATAAGCACCACTGCTCAATAATTCTGAGGCCCCTCTGCAACAACTCGCAGAGGACATCCTCGAATTTGCCTCTTACTATTAGGACTATGTCATCGGCATATCCTATGCATTCGAAGCCAAGCTCCGTAAGCCTGTGCAATAGTTAATCCACTACCAGGCTCCATAGGAGAGGGGATAATACTCCTCCTTGAGGTGTTCCGCGAGTAGTTTTAACAGAGGTGGTCTTACTGCCCACCAATGTCTCAGCTGTCCTCGTCGAGAGCACCTTACACAACCATTTTATAATGGTATCGTTTACTCCTCGCCTTACAAGTGCCTCTTTGACAGATACATGTGTTGTGTTGTTCTGATTTTTGGACGACGGGAATTTTGGTAATTTGGCAAGACCGAATAAACTCAACCGTTCCTCATATGAGGGTCTTCGAAAACCGTACGGAATTCTCGTAGCACTTCGTTGAACACTTTCCAGTAGCCGCTAATCTCTCCTCAGGGTGGGGCACCAAACAGGACCACCATACTCCAGAATAAGGCGAACATACGATGTATAGAGGAGCTTACAGGTTTTAAGGGAGAAAGTTGGAAATTACCTCTTTACAAGATATAATATCTTCTTGGCTTTAGACACGACGTGAGAAATATGTTTAGTCCAGGATAGATCTTCGGAGACGATTATTCCAAAATCATCATGTTCGGAAACAGAGTTGATTGGGTGGCCATCGAGAAAGTATACATGACGTGGATTATTTCTACCAAAGTGGAGAACTCTACACTTGGAACCATACAGTGGGATGAGCCAATCAAGCGGCCAGTCTAACACTGATTGGAAGTCGCGTTGTAGCATATGATAGCAGGAGAAAGCATTAGCAAACAACTTGATATCATCAGCAAATGAAAACGAATCACAGCATAATATGGCACACAGATCTGTAACGTAAATCAAAAATAGGATGGGACCCAAAACTGAACCCCGAGGGACTCGCGTCACCTCTCGCACATCGGACACTCCCACCTCGAACAGGCGCCCTCGCAAATAGTCCGTAAGCCACATGAGTAGAGCCCCTCTGATACCGAAATGCTCCAACTTGGCCAGAAGTCTCATTGGAGGAAGTCCGTCGAAAGCTTCTGCGAAGTCAAGTTAAACTACATCCACAGGTATGTTGGCGCCAAGGAAGTATGTCCAATGGTGAAGGTTGGTAATAACTGATTTACCCGGCACAAAACCATGTTGCTCATCACGAACGATCTTGTTATCTATGAGAAATGAGGGAGTAACACATACCTTTCTTATTGTTTCTTCATTTTTGTTCTTTCTCATATTCTGATGTAATCTTCAAAAACTATTTATGAATAAAAAGATAAATTTTTTGTCTCGATTCAATATCAAAAATTAACTGGAGTAGCGCGGGGTAGCGTAGAGCCAATTTGTCGATCCCTACCCTTCCTTCACGTTTCAAACAATTCAAGCGCATCGTTTTGCGAAATATATCGATTCTATTTCTATCTGTTTGCTACAAGTCGCATTGACGAAAAGAACGGAATAATCCTGCCGAATACAGTTGTCCAATGAGTGCTTTTATTTCAGGAACAGAAGTTGCCCTTCTATGCTATTATTATTAGGAGCATCGGATTTTTGCTGACTGTTTCCAACGCATCTTATTCAATTATCTTGCGACCGAAAAAAAGCTACCAACAATCAAAAGCACCATTTGCGCTATTTGCATATATCCTGAGACTTCATTCCACTATATGAGGCAATGTCTTGGTCGTTGGCAACAACTATGGTTTCTGTAGAATCCTGGTCAATGTCAGAATTGTGCTAGCTTGCGAAATACTATCAATGTCGTTGTCGCTTCCTGTTGAAATTGCGTCGTCATCACTTTCAATTACATCCCAAGGAGCAAAAATATACAGGTGTCCAGTAATAGCTGCACTGGTAAAAGATTAGGTCATGACTACTCAGAATATCGAAGACTATGTGGGTAAAATGTTTACCGTTTTGGAGATTAGAGGCATTTTGGAAATTCGTGAAAAATCGCTAAATTTCCTGGATATTTTGGATATCATGCCATGAATTAGAACAGATTCGATGAGAAATTTTATTGAACATTGGTGATGAGTGCTGCTTTTCGAAAGTATGAAACTATTTTCAGAAATTGATATAACTCTGCGAAAAATGGGGATGAAATGACAGATTAGAATTCTACCTATTATTTTTCTCGTGAATTTGATTTTCTGAAATAACTTATTATAACGAGAATGTATACATTTACTACAAAAATATGTATACTTTGTCCAGCATCCAAAATTGTATGAAACGTACTCTGATTATTCCTAGAAGGGATGATATTTGCGTTACTAGAGAATGAGAAGATATTCTGGATATTTTGGGGAAAAAAGTCTTCTGTTGTTGAAATGACGAATTAATGATAAATAGCAGTTGTTTGATGTCAGCTGCAGGTGTTGCTTAAACTCCTTCTATCATGTAGCCCATGTGAAGTTTATCGAAAGATTTTAGTTCATTTATCTGGGGACCCTAGGATTGCTCCAGGATGTCTCATCCTTTGTAATCGATACATTAAACCCAAACATTGTCGAATTCACAAGCCAGTAATACTTCTGTTGCAAAATCAGTAGTTAGTATTCGAAATAACTTCTTTTATTCATGAAAGTCTTCTAACCATAAATTGCATAATGATTCTTATTCTCATATACATATTTCAATGATGGGCGGTTTGGTCATTGATGAAAAAGCACCAAAAAAGGCCTAATTTAGTGTTTCATTTCAGCATAAATATGTCAAGCGAATCGCGGCCTGAAAGTGACTCCAGTACTCGAAGTATGGTGCCGATCTGTCTCAGTTCAGACTGTTCCCAGCCTTCATCGGCAAACTCCCTGGAATGGGACAGCTTATATCCTGCCAGCCCTCTTGTGTCGGAAGTTGATACCGACACCCAGATATTGTTAGGTGAAATAGAGAGACTCACCAAACAAACACTTTCGGAAACGGGTCAAGATCACCTACCTAGTTGATCTACTGGAATACAGCTTCAAATCAAAATATCTATGGAATATTGGCGATGATTTGTATATCACTAGCAACTCAAAATATGAACAAAATGTTTCGTGTTCCCGATTTTTACAGGAAATCAGAATCAACCTTTTCACAAGTGGAAATCAAAGCCCTCGCAATTTTGGAATATTCCTACTATTCGAGCTTCTCTTTGAATAAGATATTAGAACAAACATAGAAAAAATCAAAGTCATCACAATCGTAAGATTACACGAATTCTACGTTCTGGTACATATATCAATAGTAAAGGAAGAAATGGGTGGAACCGAATCATTTTGAAAACCACGAAGGATTTATCTCATATCTAATTTGTTCACATATTTAAAGTACGGGGTAGTTCTTCAAAGAAACATAGATCTCCTTCTCTTTTTCTCAGGTGAATGCAAGTTTGAGTGGTTTGCATACTTCCGTAAAAACGTTTTTTGTCCCCGTGAATTTTCCGAAATATTCCGAAGACTAGTATCCGTATTGAAATCGCTCTCTTTGTTCACTTCGAAAAACAGTTCTCCTTATATCTGGATTACAAATGAAGTTGCGGAAGTTTAATAAGGAAGGATAATAATAACATATATTTTCAATCAAGGCTCATATGGAAGGTTACAATAAAATCATTTACACGCATATAAAATTCATAATCCTAACAACAATAAAAATTCCATTTCATGTTGATTGGACACAATGCTGACCATCAATTGGACTATAACTAGTGGTATTCATGATCCACAATACTCCACTGATGGATTTCGTGGATATGACAAAAGTAGGCTGGGACAAAGTAAACAGAAATGAGGGTCACATTCTCTGAAAAGTGATTTGCACCTGGTAGTTTTTGGAATTCCGGCTGTGGCCTTAGTGCTCATTTTTGTAAGAAGACTTCTGTCCCCAACTCATTTAATTTCTCCTCGATCGTAATCCCGTTTGGTGCTTAGCTATAGAACTGGGCATGATAAGTCAACAATGCAGCCTTCTCGCCCACTATAGATGTTTTTCGTCGAATCCATCGAATCATCAAAAGGGGCCCACCAGGATTTCGTAATTTTTTTGTCTATGCGTGATTATCCCTATTTTCGGTGATTTATCTGGTTATTATCTTTATTTTCTGCTTTCAATTGATGTTTTGTTTCAACCTATTCGCGAAGACTTACTCCGATGCCTGGCTCAAAGCCTCACGTGACTGCCTACATATAAGGTCTCGCTTGTAGCGGCTTTGTTACACAATGTTACGTCATCAATATAAATGAACATCAGAGACGACCTCACTTACACATCATTTCTATACAAAATAGAAAGTATGGGCCCCAAAATGAATCTCTGCAGCACGCAATCGAATTTTCGGCCCAGTTTAAGCAGCATATTTCTCCTTTCTCTTTCTACCATTTGAGTAGATCTCTTCTTTCTGAATTCATGCTGGGTATTATTCAATATCTTTCCAGCCTCAATCGTGTCTACAATTCTGTTCCTTATCAAGACCTTGAAGATCCTGATAAACACGAAGAGCAAGGATATGGGCCTGTAGTTTCTTGGATCATCTACATCGCCGCTTTTGGAAATGGGGTAACACCTTGAAAAAACGCCCAGATCAAAACATGAACTTTCCAAGGCTCATCAATAACATCGATGATCTGTCTGAAAAGAAAGGAACTCCAGCAATTTCTTTCTCTCATTTGTGGGCTTTAACATGTCCTACGTCAAAGTCTCCACCCATGATGAAAACCCTAAATTCTTTCTCGTTCATTATTGAGCTTAGAGCCTTGTTGTTCGTTCATTGAAGATCTTAATACTTCCGTTTGGTGGCATATATATTGAAATTGCAAAAATTTCGGAAAATCCATATTTTTATTTTGATGAGCTGTTTTCGATACAAAAATACCATATTTATAGAATCATACTGGTAAAATCGAGCCGTGATTCTCAAATATATATTTCCACAACATCCTCTTACCTGCTTAAATAATCATAAGCTTGAGAACTCAAAGTATCTGTTTCAGTAGAGTATCGATCTGAGCTTCATTTTATGTCAATTGAATACAGTCAATTGCCTAAGTAATATTACATCAACTCCTATTTGCGCGTTGTTCATTGTTGTAAGGAACAGCTAAATGATGGCGATATTTTTGATTTAAAATAACTATGAAAATATCACACCAAAGGAATACAAAACGTAAAGATATACTTCAAAATTTTTTGCACCTGCACCCTTGGCCGGTGAATTCAGTTTCACAGATGTGGAGAGTGTCGAATTTCTGATCCATTTCATCATAAAATCACCCATTCAAAGACAAATCCTGTATTTTTCCTTTTATTTAGTTCCATTTTTTTCATGATATAATCAATTGCACTATGCATTAATTCCATGTAGTATATATTGTTATGAACCGTTCCCAGTTGAAGCTCTTGATTGAGTTACACGTTAGATTGTTCCAAAATCAACAAAGGAAAATCAAATTCACAGGTCATCTAACCTCATAAACGTGAATTGGCTGAACGGCGAACGTCATTCTAATGAGTTGGGCGTAGTTCGTTTCGAACTTGAATGCCAACGGCGTTAATTGCGAATCCATCTGTATTGTTCCTGTATCACGTAAAATCAACATGTTTCGTTTTGAGAATAATCCAATATGACATGTACGTCAAAACTGATCCAATTACCTATATATATTTTCAGGCGATGAAGCTACACGGTTTCAATGTTGATATGCAAATCATAGTTAATATTCATCTCTATACTATATAAGGATATTATACTACCTATTATCATATTATGGATTCGTTTGGCTTGAATGAAAGTCAGAATCTGTTCCTACACTGATTGCAATGGTCCGAAATAATAAGTGCACCAGTAAAAGAGTCCTACTTCAATGCAGAAGGATATTTTACTGGGGTATTTGTCTGGTTCAATTACATTATGTTCGAAAAGTACCGGGAAATTAAAAATGAGATAGAATCGTCATTATTGGGGGGTATTTGAATGAAATTTGGACGTGAATAGAAGAAAATGGAATATTATTTAGTAGCTAAAGTTTGATTTACGTTTCAAAAATTTTGCTGATGTTTCATTTGTTGGATGTAGAAGTAATGGTTTTTTTTTTTCCGTTCTTATCAACAGTAAAGGGCTTGGCACTCGAAATTCTTTTTGAAATTCATTGAAAATTACATGAGGAAGTGTAAAATGTTCGACTCGAAGTAGGTACCTTATTTTTTCTTAATTATTTGTTTCTAGTTCTGCTGATCTCTCTGAAAGTCATTACAGACCCAGTGAGCTGTAATTTGTTTTTGTACTGGCACTAGAAAACATATTTACATGTGTTTCAATTTGAAAATGAGTTGACTATGTATCATCAAAATGAGGTCCCTCTTAAGTGGTAAGGCAGTCGCCACACAAAAATGAGAATGTACCCGTATTTAATATCCGATTGCATGTAACAGAAAGAGTGTTCAAAATGTCCAAACTTATTTGGTGTTGTTTAGAATTTGAATCCAGGGTATCACTGAAGCCTTACGACAATCCTTTCGTTATATAGGAATCATTAACTTATTCTAGCTTATTTTTCCATCAGATAGTTTGATATTGAAAGTGATAAAAAAATGGTGAATCCTTGTAAAATTTGCTTGCTGAATGAATTTCTGAAAGAAATTGTGGCAAATGGACCAGAAGATGGCATATCCCGTGATTTTTATAATAAATTGATTTTATTTACCACTAATGGTTTTATTTTATTGGCTTCGGCTAGTTAAAACATCAATATCCAGAAGATGAACATAACTAAGAGAATATGCTATTTCAGACATCAATTTCTAAATTTTTTTTTGACGGTACGGATTCCAGAGAATCGTTCTCATTTATCATTTGTATTGATTTATGTTTTTTGTTATCAATTACTGACATATTGAGTTGCTTTTCATTACTTCCTTGAACCAAAGTGCTCCCTAGTCTGTGCGTCCATTCTTTCGAACAAGCGATGGATGGGCGTTAGAAATTTCCGCACATCTCCTTCTGACGCCGGCTCGGAGGAATACATTCTCATTGATTCTGCTCAGACTCTTAGAGCCAACTCACAAGTACCACGGGGCGACCACAAATCATCGGTCGCCTGTCGTTAAGTAGCGAATTAGTAGGAAAACGCATCAGCCTGGCCGTCCACTGGAAGCGATTTGGGGCTTTATGAGCTACGCGTTTTACGAGATGTCCATAAAGTTAGCAGAGCCACTTGCACGAAAGTCAATGAAAACCATCTCAATAATTGTCGTATATTTGTCGAGAATTTGTCGTGAAAGAAAAAAATTTGTCGCGCTTCTAGTTTTTTTTTTAACGGGTGGCTCTGCTAACTTAATATTAAGTTAGCAGAGCCATTCTAAAATATGCGTCGAATTCGATCAAAATGTTATGAGTAATTGTCGAGTATTTGTCGTAGACCTTCTAACCTGAAAAAGCCAGAAAAAATCATTTTTTTATAGCTTTTTTATAGGTTTTAATGAAATTTTCTGGTTTCTCAGGAAATTTGTCAGATTCGGCGACACTGCATTGGTAAATTGATTTTTCAGGTATGTTTTCCGTATCATCATTGACTGATATTAAGTTGTATATGTTAAATCTGCTATTTCCTGAGATGAACAATTTTCGTTTCAATGCTGAATAATGGAAATATTCCATTCTCACGGATATACATCGACGTAACTTTGTGATACAAGAAAGTGGATTAGATGACCGTTTTTTCTCCCGGAAATGAGCTGAACGATTGGAGGACGACCAAAACATATTTGTCGTGAAAGAAAAAAATTTGTCGCGCCCTTTGTTTTTTTTAAAAGGG